>CM052260.1:2630441-3331045 GCA_028455795.1 Lasioglossum marginatum | reverse complement strand
GATAACTACACTGCAGATTTTATTAAAATTATATCTCATTCGAATTAAAAACAACACCACTAGTGCATTACTATAATACGATAATTGCAATGCTTGTTCCAAAATAAAAGATCTCCAGATTTTATTAGAATTAGAGTGTTGGAGAAAAAAGGATACTCGTCTAAGGATCGGCGTGTTTGCACGCGGAAGATACATTTTTCAGATTAGGGGAGGATTGCTCGATAATGCGAGGCATCTGGTGAATACGTCGACGGGAGCGAGATGCATTGACGTTCCCCGGAGAAATCTTTGAACATATTTTCACGTCTTTTGTAAGGGTGTCTCTGCCGGATGCAGATAGCGGCGGCCGTGTCGTACAATATGTGGCCACGTATGGGTGTCGCACAATATCCCTGATGGTAAAGGCCATACAGCCTGCATGATACGACGCAATACTGGCTCGGATAATATATTGTTGTACAAATGGCAGCGTCCCCTACGCCCCGGTGTACCTGTATCCGCTTATCTCCGCTCGATTTTCTCGCCAGCCGAGCGTCGTTTAACGTCGACGTCGCGCGTCGCGTCGCATGGCTGGTTGGTGCTCGTCTTGCGATTTAGGGCCCTGGGATCAAATTAATCCATCGCATGCATCATCGGTTACATTTCACCCTTTGCCTCTGTGTTCATCATATCCAGCATTAACAGCATCTGGTAGATGTTGCATAACGCATAAAATCCGCAGTGTAGTAATGAGATTTTTACTTGTCATTTAATGTAAATTGTTCGTCGCGAAGAAGTGATTCATATTCGTCACGTGAAAAAGTACCATTTGCTGTTTAAACGAAAATTCTCGTGAGAACCAGGACGTACTCGCAAGTTTCCGAGATTTTCGAATATTTTTAGATAGAAGAAATGAAAAGGATAAACACGGTTTAAAAAAACTGCACACAATGGGATCGATGAAATGTTTGCTTTTTGTGACACAACGTGGGTACACATTTTAACAGTCAGGCTGCATAGCTCCGAGATAAATAAACGCAATTTCTTGAAATACGCACCAGCCGGGAGAACTAAGAATGACATAACTCGAGACAGAAAAAACTGAACAGCAGAAAACAGCAGATCTTCGTCCAGCTGAAAATGCAATTCGCTTTTATTCGAACTCTTGTAAAAGAGCCAATCATAAAAATATCACCATGCACGAGTAACCACAGTTTAACAGCTCCCTAGTACATCATTCATCATTTATTCTTAGATGACCCATGTGCAGCATAAATGAATATGCAAAGCACACTGGAATAAAAACTTAATTATGAATTAATCAAGCTTTTTGTCGCCGTTCCTATATGATGAATATTAGAATATGTAAAACAATAATGTTTGGATGCACGCTTCCGTGTACGGGACTGAACCTGGAAGTTTACATAAAGGTTCAAAGTCTGTTTACTGGTGTTTCGTTTAAAGAATTTCTGATTGATTCTCGACTTATTTTCATTATAGCATCGAAACTTGGACATCCTGTGCGAAATCCATTTGCAGATGTAAAGCGAGTAAAACGAGACAGGAAAATTGCTTGGGCCGAGGACAGTTTTTGAATCACTCGGACGTTCGATTCGGGAAAAAGGAACAGCAAATCTGTTTGTAGGAAGCGAGATCAGAATATTATCCGTCCTGGCTGGACAGGTGCGCGTAAAATGGAGGGAGGAAGGGGAAAAAAGAGGCGATCTGTCTTGGTATGCCGGAGGGGCCAGCCTCCTTTGGAAGCCTCAGATCCGAGGCCCGCTGTTGCCAGTTGCTATTCATCTGACCCGAATATTTTTCCTCACACGCTGATATCGATTCGCCCGATAACGCAGACACAGTACTTAGAAACTCCTGTCGCGTTGGCTATCTTGAAAATCCTTAGAAACCACCAAAATTTCTTTCGATTTTTATCGACGAAATCACTTTTTAATTTTAAAATGAATCACAAGCCCTAAAATCAAAGATTTTTACATATACGCTACAATAGCCATATATATAACTTACTTAGATTTACAAAATACTTTTTACTTTTTAAATTAAATTTTACTTTTTCCTTCGCAATTGCGACCAATAACAATTTAAAAAAGATTATTTACATATTAGCTACTAAACTAATCCTTGTAACGTCTCAAAAAAAAATCAAGATGTTGCATCCAATTTTGAGAAAGTTATTTGTTTTTAAAACGAATACTTTGCACACCCGCTGTAAATAGATTGCTGAACGTGCACTCGCGCCGTCTGAAAAAGAAAACAATAGTAGTTCGAGGAAAAGGACACCGGCGACAGATCGAATCGACGCAGAGTTGATTCGACCTAATAGTGTCGAGCACCATATAATCCTGGATCGATTACAGATCAATTATTCTCTCATAAATCTGCCGTGGAAACGGTTACCGTCGTTTCGTTTGTTGGTTTTTGCGGGGCATATTAATCATGGTAACGGCGTGGAATATGAAGTAATGCAACGAGCGTGTGCTCTAAGCGAGTTTTACTGTGGTTTAAATTATACACCGCCGCGAACCGTTCCAGTAAATTCTTTCTTAATGAGCGGCTCATTTCACGTTCGCCGGTGCTCATATTTGGGTTAACGCATGGAGGAATGTTCCCTTGTACGCGATCTTGTCACAGGACACCATCGGCATTTTTTCCACGCTGTTCGCGCGTTATTCTGAAAAGTATCGAATGTCCGGGATAATGCGAGACTCTGTCGAAACGCTGGAGTTAACAAAATTGCCGATTGGGTAGCAAAAGTGTGCAGAAAAGTAACTTGCATTTTCAAAAAAATTTCGCTTAAATGTAAAATTAGAGAAAGTTTGTACGACTTGGACGAAGATTTATACGACTGACTCTTATGTTATAATTTTGAGACGGGGCTACGTCCAATCACTAATTTTATTATCCATCTTGTCGAACGTTTTTATGGTTATCATAGTATCGACAAACGTCTAATAATATATATAATGTAATAATGTAATAATGTAATAATATATATAATGTAATTTTAAGTTATTCATCGAGCTGCTAATGCCTCGTTAAAACGGCGATGCATAATGTGTTTGCGGTTTACGAGCTATTTCTAATGAATTTTTAACGACTGGAAATGACGTTGAACGAGTATTCAGAGCAAGCGTAACGAACTGGTGGTCAAATCTTCAAATCTGTTTGAACGTTTGAGTTTGCCAAATTTTCGAAAGAAGAAACTGGTGAAAAAAATTTTCTTGAGAAAAGTAGAGGATTCGTTTAAAATGAGACCAGAACGAATATTCTCGAACGATTTTTCACGAAGATAGAACAATTTGAACGTGGGCAATTTTCGAACGAAAATTTAGTGGTCCTTTAATGACGAACTTTTGGGACAATCTAATATTAAAACATTGAAAGTTGAATTTCGACGGGGCAGAGCGTTTGCCCGGGCTATCGTAAGCTCGTGTCCTTTTCGGAACAATGGATCGGATCGATTAATCGATCGTGGATCGCGAGAGCACGGCGTAATCCGAGTCGAGGAGGAGCTGGAACTCGTGCGCGGAGCTCTACTTACTGGATGCTAATTGGAAGAGCAGCAAGCAAACGAAGGTAGCCCGGTTGAGAGGACAGGGACGGCAATGTTGTACGAGTAGGAGAGAATGGTAGACCGGTCCAGCCGCGATCTACCAGTTGATCGAATCGTCGCGAACGGTCAGAGACCACGTCGCGATCCAACGTTGCTGTTCAGGCGACGTCGGCTAACGATCCGGAAAGGATAATCGAGGTGTCGATGCCTGTTCAGAGCACGGCTAATGATTTCTGCGGTCGATCATACCGCACGACCACGCCAAGCCCAGCCACCATCTAATAAATACCGGTCATACTAATTGCAAAATTCGTTTCGAATAGGATTTGCTGTCGCACTCGCTGATACGATACAGAGATTTCAGTCGCCTATAGTATAACAAAGCTGCGGACGCCATTTTTGTTATGGAAAATATCGCTTCAAATGACCCAAGGAATCTCCCATTTCAATTTAACGCTATCGTTCTGGGACACCCAATATATTAGGTTGTCCTAAAAGTTTCTTTCACTACGTGCACATTCCATATTGTTAGATAACATCAGCATACACAACACAATCTTCTGTTCGTTAATGTTTCATTATTCCTTAAGCTTCCTCTTTCTTGACCATGCCATTGGTTTTCTTAAAAACTACTCTGAATTTGTACTGAGCACATTAATCGAGAACGAAACGAACTTTCGGGACAACCTAATATATTAATACGGATCGGTATTTTCAACTGGAGCCCTAACAGATTCTCCGTAATTGGACGGACGGTTTAATAACACAGGCCCGACCCATTGAACAAAGTAATTGTTAAACGCACGCACGGATTTACGATGATGAACCAGTAAATAGCGGAAGTGCTACGCGTTCGGTGATTATACACCGGTCCGGTACGCCCGATGAGTAAACAATTCATTCATACATGTATACATGTGCATACTGGATGTTCGGAAGTTGTACGATAATATGGAATACGTGTTTTTATATGATTTTCTTTTATGGATATAATTTTAATTAATTTAACCGATATAACCGAAAATACGATTTTCATAATTTTATCGATATAAAACTGATATAATATCTCGTACGATACTTTCAGTAGTTTATGAAACTATGAAATACGTTTAGTAATTTATACAACAAATATTTTGAATAATGATATAAGAAGTGCAAATGATTAAGGGACAAGAGCCTGGCACAGATATCTTCTTCTAGAAATTTTAGTGGGTCGAAAGCGATGTATCGACATCCTTGAATATCATCAAACGGTTCAAAAGTATGCAGTGCCTGAAAGAAAGATCGCGGAGAACGAAGCAGAATAGGACAGGCGGATATCATCATCGTAACGTCCGCGAACCGAGACAAAGAGGCGGCAAACGTTTCGGCCGGGGTCTGCGTTCGAACGGAGACAACGTTGTCGTTGGATCGTTTGGAGTAGGATCGTGAAGTGGACAGTTCTAAGGAGGAGGAAGAAGAAGAAGAAGAAGAAGAGGAGAAGGAGGAGGAGGAGAATCACGGTAGAACGGTTCGGTGAAGATAGAGAAAGAGAGACAGAGGGAGAGGCGAGAGGACAGCTGGTATCGGCGACGGTGTTCTGGTGAAGGTGGACGAAGAGCTCCGGTGATGGTGATACCGATGGCATCGGCCGTGGTAGCGCCGGTGGTGGTGGTGATGGTGGTGGCCGATGATGGCCATGGTGGTGGTCAAGTAGAGGATGCCGGATGATCGTAGTGGTGGTGGTGGTCCAGCGGGCCCCATACCGCGCGGGCCCCAACACTTGCTCTCCTCGCAGGAGAGATTTGCCCCCTCCTGCCGCGGGCGGCGCCACTCGAACAGATCCTTTCCTCTTTTCGCCTCTAGGCCATTCTCGAGAGGCGCGCGCGGCAACGCGGTGTCGCGCGATCGGTCCTCCTCGACCTTCGACCAATACGCGCTTCGATACGTGCCTCGAGCAGATTTTCTACCGGTGACTTTTCCGAAACACAACTCTTTGCTTCGGGTCTCATCGGCTGGCCTACACCGGTCGCATCTTCCCCTCTTCCCCACCTACGACCCTCCGGCGACCTTGCCCCGACCTTCCCCTTCGCCCCCACGTGACACCGGTCAACCACGTGACTACGACCAACCGCGGACCTTCGGTTTGTGGAACGTCAACGGCCGTCGCACAGCCCCGAGGATCCTTCCGCTTCGTCCATCGACATCCTCGCCCGGGGACATCTCCGCCGAACGTCGACCACCTCGTTGCGTAACCCTGGGAATTGCCGAGAAACGTCCGAGGGCAACGCAGACACAGCCAAGCGATTTAGAACTAGTGGGAGCCTGCTACTCCCATGAATGAATAGGATGTCTCCACCGACCGTCGACCACCTCGTTGCGTAACCCTGGGAATTGCCGAGAAACGTCCGAGGGCAACACAGAACCCGGTGATTTCGGACGACCGGATGTTTTGGACCTGCGGTGGAATCCTGCTATTCCCATGAATGAATGGGACGTCTCCATCGCGAACGTCGATCGTTTCGTTGATTAATCTTGGGAATTACCGAGAAACATCCGAGGGCAACACAGAGCCAGGCGATTTCGGACGACCGGATGTTCTAGATCTACGGTGGAATCCTCGTAACGCTATCCCATGAATGAATGGGACGTCTCCAACGTCGCTCGTCTCTTCGCGTAACCCTGGGACACGAAAGAAGAGTGCCTTAAAAAAGACGTCCTAGAGCAACGAAGAAAAGGCTGCGATCGGTGAATGTGTAATAACGTGACGGACCATGAGCAAGAAGTAGTCGATTAGAGGAACGAGACACAGTGACGGTTTCCGAGTGTCACGGCTACCGTTTCGCTGCCGGAATCGAGAGACTAACCGATCCGGCGTGTAGAATGCTATTATCGAACGCCGCTAACACGGAGATAAGAGTCGATCGTTTCTACGGTGATGATTCAACCGGAAGTCAGAATGATCGAGGCGAGTTACCGCGCGGCAGGATCGCGAGTCGTCAGGCCGACAGGAAGTGTACGCGAGCCGATCGGCGCGGTCTCGTTAACGATAGCTGTCCGGGACTCGATTCCACGGTGAAATCAGGCCGAGTTGAATGTGAGAACGGTAGCCGGCAACGAGCGTACGTACAAACGAGCTCGCCACGTGACTGCTCTCAACCGGCTCGGTTTTTGCGTCGCCGTTGGACCTCGCCTCCTGCACGCTCAGCGTTTCGTCGATCCGCTAGCCTGTAAGATTCCTCGTGTGCGTCCCGAGAGTGTTTCGAACTGTTAGCCGACATTCCCTTCGACGAGAGAGGCCGCGTTACGTCACCGCGACTAAATTCTGCCTCTAATGGCGCGCGCGTCACGCGATTACGGTTATCGATCGCAACGTCGATCGGGCCCGTCCTGAACACGACGCTGCTGATCGTTCCTGGTTGCTAGACGACCCACGTGCAATTCTTCAGGGTTTAATTACGAGCTTCCCGTTCGGTTCTCATCGATCCAAGCACACCGGAGACTTCGATGCCCGCGGAGACACGATCCACGCGTGAAGAAGAACGATCCCAAAGAGGATTCGTGTTGTACTCGCGAAACGATGACGCACTAAGCTCCTCTCCTTGGCTGCGACACTTCCATTGCACTTCCAGACGACAACTTGTCAACAGGAATACACTCGGCGAACCTGAAAGCATCGTGTCTCGAGCTCGAGTGATCGCTGCGTGATCAGAGTCCTCTTTGAACTGCACGTGTGCTCGACGACAGGTGGTCGAGTCGCTCTCTCACCAGTCGATTTGAATTGAAAAGGAAAAGGGTTGGGCTCGATTCGGGAAATTGGAGATACGTTCTTGTAGATGACAATGAAGGGGATCGTTATCGGGGACAAGTGATTTATCTGTTGTTCCCTGCTCGCATGGAGGACGTACCACCGTGACAGGTAGACTTTGAAGCTGGACAGAGAAAGTGATTAATTAAGTATAGGGTACTGTACCGTTCATACTAGCGAATCAAGGATCGAAGGAAGATTCTATGAGCGTCTATCCGTACTCACTTGATCAGTGGAGGTGTACAGCCGATATACAACTCGCCTCGAAGACGAGACACGTCGATTGTCCGGCGAATTCTGGTGATCGTGACCGAGTTAACATTTGGCCCGGTTCAAGTGGCGCATCATGTCCGTGCTCGAAGCCGGTGAAGCCGAGAGGACCGCAATGTCTCCTCTCGACGAAGTCGTGTCCCCGACGAGCGTCGAGTCGGAACTGATGGTCACCGACATGTTGGACGAGCACGAGACCACGCTGAACGAGCACAGGGACGGCAAGCGTAAGAGAGACACGGACGGCGAGGAGCTGATACCCAGGAAACTGCCGTCACTGACGAGGAACAACAACGATGTCGGGTTCGTGCTCGAGGAGAGCGCCGATGACGAGCTACACGAGGATAGGGATGACGTAAGTCCGGCCCCACTTTTTTTCCAATTCGTGGAAACTCCGGTGTTGTTTTCCTACTCGTCCCGTTACGATCCGGAACCGCGAAATTTCTTGGATGTCGCTGTGAGAGTAGGAGGACCAGATTTCAATCTAGAAATTGTAGGCATAAATATATAATACATGGAAAAATCGAACGTAGAAGTTCAAGGCATTTCATACTATTACGAATTATAAATGAGAAGAATAAGAGGCGGAAGCAGAAAAAGATTAGTATCAGCGATGAACACGGTATTATTCATAAATTCATATTGTGTGATCAAAAATAAACTTGTTCATTACGTTCGTTTCAGAAAAGAAGTATTTTGAATTTTACAGACCTTTGATTTCCTTACTTTTTGAAAATGAGGACTAAATCCGGTCTGGTAGAGAATCGGGTAGTAATATGAGACGAAATAGCAAGACAACTATTAGGTGTACAAATTCATTTGATAAAAGAGTCTTCCACATACAATGCGTTATTGCAAATGACTAATAGGCAGGTTTAGATATGAAGTTTATTCAACATTGAAAGTCCAGGCCTATTTCCCAATGAGATTTCAACATTAAACTGTGAGACCAGTTTATCGGAGCCAGGAAAAAAAAAGCTGAAAGCTCATTAGAATAGAACGAGATTTCTAACTGCGGAGATGCCTATCGATCGTCGATCGTGCGGTTAGGTTCGTCGAAATGAACGGAAAGATAGGGAGAACCAGGGAAAGTCCGTTCGCAGGGCTTCCTGGGCCTTAAAGGTGACGCGCTAATAGCTTCGTTTTATTATGGTCCTGGATTGAAACAGCACCTGATTTGTTGTCGTGTGTCAGTGTTCGGATACGTTCAACGACACAGCGGAACGCGGCGTGTACCAAGTGCGTGGGCGGACACTTCAACCGACAGCTGCTCTTTCACTTGCCACGTGAGAATTTAGTTTCTACGCAATGTAGTTTGAGACCCCGTCCGCCGAAGAGGGTTATGGAGTACGCTTTAAAAGAGGATAAATGTCACTGAAACGCTGCCACGCCGCGCCGGTGGTTGGCTTCTCAAGTTTCGCCTTCGCCTTCGTGGCATTCGATATTCAACTTTCGCATCATTCGAATTGCTCCGGGAAGCGAATCGGAATAACCTGGCGGAACAAATCGCCGTCTAACAGCGTTAACTTATCGTTAGGACGCCGTTCAGTTGTCCTGATAACATGCATTTGCCGGTGACCCAGAAGTAATATCAATTTGCGAATTTGTACGCTTTACCGCGCTCTTACATATCTATGTATCGCTTTGTTTATTTTGTAACTGGGGCCACGAAGTGCACACTTTCATCTAAGTGGCTCTCTTCATACTTACGGTGACCATACGTCATTTATTTAGGAGGACAGACCTTTATTTCACTGCTCTTTAGGTTTATTTTCTTTTTCTAAAATTACCTGGTTAATGTACGTTTGTGTGCCAACGATGTATTAGGTTGGAGGGAAAGTTCTGTCGCATTTGAAAGAAAACAATGATGTAATTTCCATATAATTTACATTATTTCCCAATAACTCACTAGCAACATGTGTTTTTGATTCACAAGCATAATTACTTGCTTATTTAAAATATAACAGACTTTTCCTCCAACCTAATGTTTGTAGATGGATAATGGCGGGGGTAACTTTATTTTAACCTGACGTGGTTTGCGGATTGTTATGCAAAATAAAAATGTTCCACCTGAATCGCAAGAAACTGGAGCGAAACAGAAATTTATTTTCTTTCTTAATATGTCTGATAGGTTGAAAATAATATAATGGCATGTTGAAATTCTCCTAATATTTTTGCTGTCTTAAATTGCGCAAAATCGCTGTCGAATTATGATCTGCAGTATCAACGATTTTATCGAACTCCATGTCTGAAAGATTTAAAAGTTGACATGAAGAACCCGTGATGATAACGCAAGGGTTAACAGTTGTCGGAGACAAGCCGGTAAATCTTGGCTCTAGAATTCCATTTTCATTCCCGGAGCGCGCGTGTACCTCAAAGACGTAACACTTTCACAGAGACAGTTCACGGTGCCCATAAAATCCTTGGGTTCCCTTGACGCTTCAGCGATCGTTGCTCGAGAGAATTCTCGATCGCTCATCGCCGTGACGATCAACCGAGAGCAACGAATGCGCGTAGAGAAAATACAACCATGACACGACTAATCAGCCGGCGAGATCGAGCTCGCTCAGCTGGCTCGCGCATGCGAAACGATGATCGAGAATTTATTATCTTGATCGGATAACCGGCGCGGCATGGACGGCCTAATTGCCGCAAGAAACGTCTTCGCGATCGCAGGACATATTTCTAGAGCACGTATTTCTAGAGCCAAAACGATCTTAAAAAGAGTTTTCCCAACGTTGACAATTTATTCGGATAATAAACACGATTGTTCGAAATTATTCCACATTTCGTGAACGTTGTTAAATGTTGTTTGTAGACTGTGAATTTTTCAGCAACTTTTCAGACGCACAGATAATTGAATTAATTGTATTTTATGCGAAAAATATCTGTCATTTTTATCCGTGTTTGTTCCGTTTCGCATTCGACGATGACCAACCTTCCAAAATACAACAATCTTAGTGACAAGATGTTCGAACAAAGAGTGTTCATTGAAACTAATTTAAAACTTACTGATAATTGCCATCAGTGAATACGACCGCATAAGTGATTAGTGCCACCTGAAGAATGTTCTTTTTTTAGGTCTTTCCTATTAAATAGTGTTACTTTTTTCCGTAGTAATTTTCTCCTATTTATTGTATATTCATATTTCTTTTCTGAAATGAACGTATTAAACAAGTTTATTTTTTATCACACAATATGAATTGATGAATAATACCATGAAAGCATCATTATAATTTCAATAATTGTATTGATGCTGTATTGATATTGAAATAAAAAACTGAAACAACGAAACAACAAAAAATTCAGAAACGAAAAACGCAATTATTTTTGATTGTTATGGAAGCACAATTCAGAGCAACGAGGATCGGTCAGGGTGTTCCGGCTGTGGCCCTTGGCTTTTTACGATCGGATCGACGAGAATCTACTCGAAAATGGGGACACTGTCCAGCAAGACGAGACGAGACGAGAAGCGTAGGCAGGGTTGTCGTAGGGTACTCGCACGAGGTCACGGAACGGGTTTCAGGAAAAATCGACGCGCGATCCTGAGATCCGACGACACGCTATCCTGCATCTCCTGACCACCGTTGATCGTCACGATCCGTCGAACACCATTAGAGATTCCATTAACCGCGTTTCCTCGGACGAAAACTTGTGTCTCGCGGATCTACGCGAATCTACCCGAGTCTTTCACGGTCGGATCGACGATCTTTCCCGAGAAACCGGTGGGATGCGTCGCTTCACGGAATGCGACTGATAAAACGCATCCGTGTAATTAATATATAATTAGCTGGTTCGTGGAAAAGGGACGGATACTTCTCGCAGGGTATTATTATCGTGTTTGCTCAACCATGCTGATTCCCTTTGTAAGCTTTAAAAATATGATATCCGCCTTGCGAGGATTAGAGCTCGTTCAGAAACCAGAAACCGCGCGATTTTTGTTTTCGTCTGTTCGGCCGCTAATTTAAATAAGATCCGCGCGATCGAAAACTCTTAATCGTTTTAATAAGTGTAAAACAATGTGTCAACGTCGTTCGATTTTTTTAACTTCTGTACAGTTTTGTATTGGATCAATTAATTTTTCCAATAAACGCCTAAAATCTGTTTCAAAATCAGACGAAGTGTTAAGAATGCCATTTGTCGTCGAGAGAAACACCGAACGTTTAAAAATCGTTCGTTGTTTCTGACCGGTAACAGGCAATTTCTTTGCGCGAAGCGTGCAGACTCGATCGCCGGTTAAACGTTAACTTCAACGTTTCCGATTCCAGGAGCCATGGAATAGCACCGGGGATTCCATTAGCCGTATTTCCAGTCGACGCGCGCGTAAAAATCATCTACGACCGTTCCTGGCACGATTCTTTGCGCGCAAATGTATCCTCGAATTTACCGTTCGTCATCGGCGCGCGATCTCCTCCTCCTCGGGTTCGAAGTGTGCGTCTCGCTTTCGAAATTTAGTACTTTAGAAAGCGTCGGCGACAATCCGTGCACCGCAGAGGACAGCTTTTATTCCTTCCTCGTTTTCGCTGACGAACCAGCTTTCCATCGTTCGAGATTCACGTTGACGTCACAATTATTTTCTTCTGGTACCACTGGCCATGAAGAGGCTTGATTTTTGAATTTGTGCTTCAGCATATTAATTGTCCCTCGGTGAGAAGATCCTTCGAGGTTAATCGAATTATATTTGTGCACTCATAATCTGCCGAGCCAGAAATGATAAAACTTCCAAGCAATCGTAACAATTTATTACGACTTATATCTTCTGATAAAAGAGAGAAATACAAACGAAAACTAGAAAGATGTTGATTATAGCAATTCCACTGACATCTCGATATGTATCGTTGGATCAAATAAATCTGTACGCAGGGGGTTGGAAACGGATGCTATAACGCTCTCGGTGGAAGGCTCGTTTCACGCAACAACGTCGTCGGTGCGTCTCGTAACAACGTAAATTTTCAAGAAGGCTTCTCGCATCGAGGATCTCTGCTTCCGCCAACGAATTCAAATTGATCGACGCGCTGCCGTGCCGTCGCCGGCGTTAACAACGTTCGTTGTACTTCTAACGATAACGTACCCTTGTTTAAGGGGCAGTAAACTCGAGGTTTGATCATCCGGGAGATCCCTAGCCGACAGTTTTAACACTCGCCGGTAATCGCCGTTATAAAGTTATACGAACAGTTAAAGGTGAGGCTAGCGTGCCTTTCACGTGGCACAGGCAAAGATGGTTGTTCGTTGGTTGGCTAGCATCGGAACACGTGGTCTTCATTCCTGACTCTCCCATCCTTCGATCTTCTTGACTCGAAGAAGGAGATACGAGTTGTTATTAGTTTTAATTATTCCTCTCCACAGAACTGTTATCCTCTGTCAAGTAACAAGTCTAAATATACTCGGTACATCGTACACCTCCAATGATCTACACACTTCTGTTTACAGTTAGACGTCGCGCCGCTTCTTCGGAAAACTCATTTAACCGGAGAATTGCTTTCCATTCACGGCCAGCGAGATCTTGTAATTTGAAATAAATCATGTTCCTTACATACAGTGACTCCTACTAATATTCGGACACTCTTTAAAAAACGATAACTTTTTTCATATTGAAGTGAATGAAATTATTGAGAAAAATTGCAAGTTGTCGGAATTGCAAAGAAAATACTAAAAGTTGTATTTTACAACGTTTTTATGTGGGCTTATATGGAAAATTTAGAAAACACATCGAATGATATCTAAGTAAAAATGGAAGGCGAGACCTTAAAGATGAGCTCTGTACCGTAAAATGGTGTGTAAATGAACCTGTAGATTGTAATAATTAGACTGCGGATCTTTCTGCATTTATGGCGTATAAAATCTTTTTAAAAATGCTGGAGTATGAAATTGAACAGAATTTAATACGATTTTTATTTATTTCGGATCTGCAAATGCTATTACTAATGAAAATAGAATTTTATTTGGTACCACTTTCTTAAAATTTGTCTACAAAAGTTGAAAATTGCATAAACATCCGCAGTCTAGTAATAATATTTTTGAATGAAACGTTTCATAACATTTGCATCCGGATAGTCGGACATTTCATATGCAACCACCTAATATTTGCGATCGGTATTTCGTCAGATCAAAGGGTTTCCCCACCGACGCAGAGGATTTTCGCGGGAAAATTCCAGTCGCAAGACACGGCAGTCGAAAGGCCGGATATAAATCAGCCATGGCATCTTGGATAATGATAGGCATGCGCGATGCTCATACGCGTCGACTGCGACAGCTGATATATTGTTTGGTAGCTCCCGAAGGTAGCGGTTAAAATTCTTCGTGAATGATAATCCAGCTCGGTTGTCGAGCGGCAACGCATGCACGATTTCCGGACTGCGTCGAGGCAACCTCGGTATCGTCACGATAACGCCGTCAATGTAATCATCGATCACAGAAATCGCACGTTTCCATGGGCGCTTCGTTAGCGTCGGCACGATAATTTCGAGCGGTTACTTTTTATTGTCGCTAATAACCCGTCCTGCACGGCCAGGAAACCAGAAACCGACGATCTCTTTCGCTGGAAAAAACTGAATTGCACCGGAAGAGTGGACCGTTTCGCTGATTCGCGTCGACCATTACCCAGGATTGCGCTTCGAACTACGTTTAGTATACGTATGTATCCCAGAAATGGTATCGGAAACCTTGCAGCGGTTTCAGTATTGACTCGAACATCGATTTCGAAGGTGCAGCGTTTCGTCACGGATGATCATCCCCGCCTGCTCGCGGTTAAATGCGTTATTATTTCCTTCGCTTTTTCCAACATTTTGTAAAAAGTCGCTAATAAAAAGCTTAAGTTGCCTGAAACTCGTAAAAGATCATAGAACAAAATATCATAAAACTTATTCGAAATGGTAAAAAATCGGCTTTCACTTTCCCTTGAGAAAACGAAATGATTCCCGAACGACCTAATAGAAGACAAAATTAATAGAAAATATAGGGAGATCGAATGATCATTTTCATACTTATTGAATCTGCGACAACTCGCTGGCCGTATTCCTGTGCGCGGTCGCGCTAAGTAGAAACGGCAATTAATAGCCAGACTGTGCGGGCAGGTCTATGAAACAACTTGAACAACCCGCTTAAAATTCGCAATTATTTTTCAAGCTTTTTCACATCCTGCTGAAAATCAAGTACCTGCTACCAGATACCAGTTAAATTAGTTGATTTACGACTGTGGTCATTAATGACTAAATAGCAATCTTCCCGCACACGAAGAAAAAAACACGAGTCGACAACGTCTCACCCTGCTATCGCGCAAAATTGAGTCATTAGATAATCTCACCTGGAGCCGGTTTACGATGCCGTAGAAATATTGCAACAATGAAATTGATGATAAACTGTCGAACGCGACGTCGAAGCGGCGTTAAACTATTCGCGCGGATTGTACGGAGAGTGTTGTCTTGAGCGATCGTTCGACGGCGTGTAAATTACAAGCGATTATGATGATTACAGGTGACGTAGCCACGTTCCCAACGTGGCCTCCAATTTACCAGAAATGAGCGGATTTTTATTCTTTATTCTGTAGCAATATCGAACGTGTAGGTGACAAAACGACTTGTTAACGGGCTCGACAACGATTAACGTCTCCGTATTCTGAATAGCAAATTGCGACGTGATCGAAAATTTTTCTTTCCCGAATAGTAAAATCATTGGTTATCGGGCATTCCTTCTTAAAATCTTACCAGACTCTGATGAATCAGTCATTTCCGCCATTCAAGCTTGAATTTATCCCTGCGTCATTTTTATAGAGGTATATACTCAACAAAGAAATGTCGGATGCTGTAGACATTGTTCAGTAACGGGACCAAAAAAAAACGTACAGCGACCCTTCACGGCTTATTTTAAAGGTGAGGTGTTAAACTTCAAATTTACGTTGGTTTCACTAATTTAAAAAATTGTTTAACCACTGTACGTTTGAATTCGCAAAATTTTTGAAACGAAAAGTATATTCACTTTCTCGATGAGATAGTGTAAAAAATTTTGTTCGGAGAAACGAATATCGTATATCGAAAGCAGAAGGTTCAAGCTTTAAAACGAATATTTTGTTGTGTTTTTTTATAAAGTTACAACAGTTTGAATAGGGAAGTTCTCGAACGAAAATCAAGTGATACTTTAATTTTGCAGTTCGGTGTAGAATCCGCGCGGAAATAGACCGCGCCTCCAATCGCGCATAAAATAAGTTACGCATAAACGGCGTTCAGATGTTCCAGGCGATTTCCCGCGCAGCAATTCCAAAGAGAAGCAGGAGCGCGATCTGAATCAGCGACTCCGACGTCCGGAGCATCGAATGCATCGAGTGCATCGAGAACGCACCATTCAAAGCGCGCGATTTAAGAAATCGCGACGGTCGAAGCCGCGAAATACGAACAGCTCTCGAACCTGTTTCTAATCCAACGGAACTCCACCCTTATCTGTCGTTGCCAGCTTCCGCGGGAGTGGAGAAGAGTAGCGGATAAGCAAAAGGTAGCAAAGCCACCGCACCGGCTAGCGCGGCTCCATGTAATAATATACAGCCGGCGGAGTAAAACAGCTGTTACACGGATAAATTTGCCGGCCCCGCGGCCGTTTATCGAGTTCCTTCTAGGCAACCATAGTCGTAGCGCGAATCGGCTTCGCTCGCTTATATGTGTCCATAATTATGAAAGTGGTCTAGGTCGTATATTTCTTGTTTCGAAATATTTAAAGGAAAAGGATATTAACACTCAATGTGTTACTCAAACTCAGTTCATTTAGTTTAAAATTATTGCGATGTGAAATAACTGATAAACTCATTTTAGTGATTAATGATGGAAGGTTAAACTTAGATTTAAATATAATGGTTGAAAGTTGAATTTCGATTTAAATTGGGTTGCTGAGAGACTTGAATTTGAATTTAGATTTAAACTTCTTCTTTTGATTTGCTGTTAATCATTTTTTTCCAAACCAATGTTTTTCCACGTGAAATTATCTGTTCGAATCATTGTGCGATCAATTTACTAAAAACGAGACATGGTTTGTATGGCCCCACGGCGGTTTATTGAATTTTTCCCAGCTAGCCACAGGGATCGTTCGTATGTTTATGCGTTTACACGGAGCGCTGCGTAGGCCAGGTTTAATCCAGATCTTTATTGCCTCCCGCAAAGCCTGTGATCGGACAGTAGGAGTGCATTGGTGCGTATAGCCTCTTCGAAGAATCCTCGGTTTCTCAGGTGGTTAAGAAATTTTTGCGAGATCCTCGCGACTTTCCTCCGTGACGGAAGGATTTGCCGACTTATGTGACGGCGAGCCTCGCTTTACGAGGATCCGTTTTCCCCTAGCGCGTTACAACCGCTGCCGGTGGATGACAGTGTAAGCTGCTAGGGGAATTTATCGACAGGATATCCTGGGAATCTTTCAGAGGGGTTTATTTAAACCGTACATCCTCGATCCCACTGGGAACGATAAGCGGCGGCGCGAGTTTAACAGTGAATTCATTTCCCTTGCCGTGTATTTACGTGTGTAATTCAATTTTCGTGGAGGTTCTCGGCAAAAATGTTTCAAATGGCAACAGAAGCTTCTTTTTATATTTTTATTGTATCCAAGCAGGTATACTGCACAATCATGTGAACAACAATCCTTCGGTGGTCGAGATAGAAGAAAAATAGTCTTAATTTTACCTTTCATGAAGAATATTTTTTCAAAATATGAGTATGATTGACAATTCTTTTCCCTCGACAACGAAAATACATTCTTATTGAATCGTACAAATTTATTCAGGGCAAAATAGGTACATTTAGGCAAGTTAAATTAAGTGAAGTTGAGTTACATATCTTCTAACAATTTGGAAATAAGAGATATTCAACCATTTTGTTTTACACGTGAGATTATGTCTTTTTAAAAAATTACACATCGAACATTTTTCCTTCACAATAGTCCCATCCGTTTCCAGCGACGAGTCCACACGACTTCCGATTGATTAATCTCTAAACCGGTAATTTTGCAATTTAGTTTCGGAAGACACGTCTCGCGTAGGCTCTAAATCTTCTGCAGATTCCAGATTCAGTCATCCGATTGCGCAAGAGCCCGGCGAACAGAGTTCGAATATTCACACCTACTCGAAATTTGCATCGACTATATTAACGTGTGGCAGCGAACGGCACAAGATCGTGATCGCTTAGCGGGACACGTTAAATCGGACAAGCTGAATATGAAGAGTGGCTGCCTGTCCGAATCTCGCTATGCTATAGTTCCGAAAACGGGTCCTCTCTCCGATAAGTTGAAAATTGCGGCTTGGCGCGTTGGAAACAATTTCGCGGGACACGTCGTTGTCGGCGTCGGCGTGCACGTAGTTGCAACGGGTAACGAGCACGGAATAAGACGCATACATTATGACCTTAATAATCCCCGGGCCGATTTACATAGTAATTACTAAGTTTTCTGCTCCCAAATTACCTCTCCGGCCGGAGCCGTCAAAGAGTCGACGAGCAGCCGACAACGCATCCGAATAATAAGTATGCAAACGGTACCGAAAGAAACGCCGAAGAAAATCGGCCGTTTACTGGAATGCGTCGCTCAATCCGCCTTCGGACCTTCGGGGTAGAAAGGGTAACGAGTTGCCGGTGGCGATCGGTTTCCGGCGAAACGACTTGTCTAATTTCTTTGCAAATCGCCAAGCCCGACAAAGGAAACGCCCGGCACGTTAGACACCGTTAATGAACTCCGCCGCGCAGTCTCGCGGAGGAAGTTGCATCCTGGTGCATCGCGCAGCCTCGAAAATCAAGCATCGGGATCCGACGTGAACAAGTTGCTGACTTTTAGCGGCGATCGATGGAAATGTTTACATAGACTGCAAAACACGGGAGCCAAATAAAAAAATTTTTCTCCGTCTAATCATCTCATTAAACTGAAACCAGTACACAACAATCTGATTATTAGACTGCGGATCTTTATGCATTTATCGAAAAATTAAGTATATGAAATTCCCCTCTAGTAAAATCATTAAGGGAAGAAATAACATTCAATTTGGTTTCTACTCCTTGCAATCGACGCAGACATTTTTATTTTGTATAAAAATCCGCAGTCTAAAGGAAAGTGAATTCGACAAAACAGAAATGTGAACGCAATCAATGTAGACACGATATAATTGTATAATATATAAGCATGCCTGTAAATTGTTCGCAACACGTGGGATCGGAAGCCGGAAACCAAACGTGGAACGCGCGCGAAATGGAAGCAGAAAGAATGGCACGTGACCCACGATTTCCGCGTCGAATAAATACAGAGCTTTGTCAACTAAATTCTCCGTGGAACGTTCGATCAGAAATCCGATCACAGCCGAAGGAATGCAAAATATTCGCGCGTTTCTTCTTCCGTCGAAATGGTTCTGGGCGAATGGACCCCTGAGGCAGAAGTCGCGAGGCCCAATCGGCCGTGGGCATTATTATGAGATTCCAGGCATCGTTTCCAGCACGTTATCAAACGATCGGTAGATCGCGACGCGCGTTTAACCGGCCCCCGTAATGACCCCAAGATTTACCCCATGGCTGGGGCATGGTCACGATGGTGTCCCTTTCTCTGGAGAGCGTCGACGGACGATTGCGATTTCACCATTCCGCTTGTTATTCGCCATTGTTGCTCGTGGAACGACATAATGCATCGGTCGTTCCAAATTATGACGTAGCAGAATCAATTCGAGCCGCCTTTTTACAAAGATTAATCCTTACGTTCCAGAATTTTTAGAAAGTTCGAAACGATCTACAGCTTATCATTATCGTCTGCAACATTGTAAAACGTCGTCGATTGTAATGTTGTCCCTGAAATGTTGAAAGAGGAGTTATTAGTAGACAGCGGATTTTGTGCATTTATGACAAAAATGAATAGGTGAAACTTAAGTCAGCATATATATTAGAAGAATTTAAACACACTATTTTATATTATTTTCAACCCCATTAGACATATAGGATCGCGAATGGTGTGCTCGAGGAAATAGAACAATGTTCGTAATAAAAACGCAATATTTATTCGAACAATGAACCTCGACGGTTTTTGATCGTCTTTTGGATCTTGATGGTGTTTCCTCTGACAGACATATTAAGAAAGAAAATGAATTTTTATATATCACTCCAGTTTGTTGTAATTCAGGTAGAAAATTTTTATTTTGCATAAAGTTTATTAATAAGTTAGTTATTACGAATGTCTGAGTACATCGTTAACCACTTGGAGTTTGCAATTGCAATTGCAGGAATTAAAAGAAGTGTAAATCTTGTGTAATGATTTTGATTCCAGATCGATATCTTTTAGGATCCACTGAACTTTTTTGCTGTTCCGAGAACTTCGTGAGATTTTTTAAGAGAATTGTTGATTTTCGTCGAATGTTTTCAGAGAAAATTTTGAACTGATCGATTCAAGTATGCGACAATGGCATGACAGGACTGTTTCGCTCCAGCCCGATTATTTTGATTAGCCTTGAATGCCTGGCATTGTTCCAGGCTTTACGATCCTTGTGTATCGATGCTCCCGAGGCTTCATACACGCGGATACAACCGTTAACCTTTTGCCGTCCTACTTCGATCTCGCCGCTTCCATCGGGGATGTGTACGCTGGAACATGACTCATAGATCCCCGCGAGAAATATGAAATATGAATCGCACGGCTTGCTGCAGGTGAGGCTGCGAGCGATGTAAATTGCCGAAGCGGCGAGGCAGCTCGTTAACACTTGCGCACCATGCTGTTCGCAAATTCGAAACCCGACGTGTCCTGTGGCTGCATATATTTTTCTGCTACTTTGTTTCACGAGGAAATACGGTAAATTCTGGTTTGGTTCAGAAGAAATGTTTTCATCACAACGATGTTAAATACGCCACTGTTTATTGTTGCTACACGTAAGCTTTAGTCCGTAACGCTTTGTCTTTTCACAGACAAAACATGTTAAGAATAGAGTGACGCAACACTGCATTCTTCTTACGTATTTTACCAGTTCAAGGTGGAGACCTTGTGAGTCTACAATGCTCCATAAATTCTCAGCTGCAAATGCTAACAGTATATGCGCCCATAATTATGAAAGTGGTCTAAGTCAATCTTGTTTCCAGATACTTAGAGGAAAAGGATATTAACTCTAAATGAATTCCATATTATGTTGAAATAACAAGCACTGTCTAACGGTTCACTTTTGACAATATCGTAAAAATTACATTGTATTAATAACTGATAAACTAATTTCTTTTAAAGTTTAACTTACAAGGGAGGTTACCCAATGAAAAAAATATTTGACACGCATTTTTTTAGCACTCAAAGTTGGTTGGGATGAAAAATCCGTTTTCTGGAATATCTCCGAAACTATTAGGTCTAGACGAAAATTTCAAAATTCAATTTGTGCGTCTTTGAATGGCAAATCTTTTACTAAACACATACAAACCAGCGTCTACCACTGAATTCGTCATTACTGGACTGCAGATCTTTATGCATTTATAGCAAAATTGAGTAGATAAAATTCAAAATTGTTAGAAAATTTTTAATTTCTCTATTAAAATCATAAAAAAAGAAATAACATTCAATTTGGTTTCTATTCCTTGCAATCGATGCAGACAATTTTTATTTTGCATAAAGATCCGCAGTCTACTCATTACATTCTACACGCGTCCTATAAATATTTTTCGGTATGCTAATGGGGATATAATTGGCTCTAGAACCTGGTTCGCCGCAGCGTCATTGAATACGAGTGAAACTGAAAAAATTCTGTTATTGAAGATGATAGATTTGTTTCATTTTTTAATTTGTTGAAGTTCCTAGTTAATTGCAACTCGATAGGTAAATCGCACGGAAGCGGTTCTTCCTGATAGTTGATTGGTCGCAGCGCTGTCGCGGTGAATTGAATGCTCGCAGCCCAAAGGCACCTGCGCATGTCGGCCTATACCCGTCGGCATGTTACGCAAAGTGGCTGCCTACGTTTCACCGCATTTATTTAAACATGAACTCTATTCCTCCCGTCGCGTCGCGTCGCGTCGATTCGATCCACGTGCACGCCTCCAGACTCAGCGCGCGCGCGCGCATACACCAACACACTCAGCATACCTGTAATCGACCGGTACACACGCTCGAATATAATGTAATCCACAGGTACGCCGCTACACGACAAGGCGGGGAACCTGTTACTGGTTCAAGTAGGCGGATTCGGCTCGGTCCACCGATCGAACGAGATCTCTACCACCGCGGTGACACTTTGAGACATTGTTTCGAGTCGCGTGGGCGGTACCTGTACCTGATTCTGGCATTGAAACGAGGACTGTTCCTTTTTATCCTCGCTCGAAATTCGAGAACTTCGTGTTAACGAAGTAGCCACGGTATCAACCTCGAATTCTCTGTTATCTGAATACATGTTTCGCGAGTGAACAACTCGGAAGAAGTCGGTCCAACATTATTTATCGCGTAAATTGATGAAAATGGAGTCTACCTTTGTAACCGAGTAACAAAGTTCTGAGTTAAATTATCTCATCTATTTTTCATAATCTCATCATTGTCTGTAATGAGTAGACTGCGGATATTTATGCAGAATAAACATCTCAAAAATGGAGCTTTAGATAGTGCTTGTTATTTCGACATTATATGGACTTCATTTAATGTTAATTATGAAAGTGTTCTTATGAAAGTTATCTAGCGTTTTTGACTACTGAAAAGCCCCATTCTTGTATTATCGAGAAATGAGAACGCGAATCCCGCACCCTTGCAATCCTGGAAACGAGTCCACCGCCTTAATCTGTCCACGCTAGAATCGATGTTGTCCGCGCTTCCGTGTCAACAAGATCGCGTGACAGAGTCTCGAAAGTGGCGCTAATAGAAAACGGGATGCAAAAAGCGATCCAAGGTCGCGGGAGACGTTCGCGCGACGATTTGTCAGGCGAGGGAAAAATGACGCGTACTTCATTATCGTCGTCACGCAAACTTCGACATCTTGTTGAGGGGGTTCGAAAATTTAGAGGCGGGATTAACACACGATCGGACAGCACGCACGCGTCGTGCATCGCCGTTTTAACGCGATCAACAAATGATACAGCGTCACGTTGACCGTGTTTATTGGTCGAGATATTTTTATCCCGTGGTTTGTCGACCGTGACGATTTTATTATCGTTGTTATTGTCGGCCGGTGGAATGACTCGTTTCTAAGTATAACGACTTTCAATTGTTGCTGCGCGACTGGTCGGGTTCATTCGAACCGAAATTAGTCGTAACTCTGTAGATGATGTGAATGCAAAATCGAGACGTGACGTACAGTAAATTGTGCAAACAGGTTTTTACCTCGCTGTATCGTTTTGGTTGGTTGTTTATCATTAGAATGCAGATTTTATGCGTTCGAACGCGCTGGTACGAGATACGACGGAATAAAATCGGCCTCGATTTTAATTACATTCAAAATCTTCTAGTTTATTTAGCACATTTTAATTTGTCCGTCCTGTTCGGTTCCGGTCCGGTGTTACTCAATGTCTGTTAATTAAACATTCTTGCACGCTTAACGGTGATCTCGCAATTAAAAGGTATGAATTGAAAAAGTGAAAAATGTGAAACCCTTGTCATCAGATTCTTATCCCCTTCATCGAGCGAAGGGGGTCATCATTCAAACCGAGAAAGGTAGGAATCTCGGCTAAGCAATTAATTACCAAGATACTGGCGCACGGAGGATTAATAAACATCGATCAATTAATCGATTAACGTTGTACACGATTAATAAGCCCGCTCAATCGACGAGCCCCCCTAATACAGTAATGGGGCTCATTATTAACAGTCTTTATTGGCATTTCGCAGCGACGCGGCGCAGCGCGGCGATCGTGTTATCACGATCAAAAGAAAAAGTGTTAACCATGAACTTTTGCTCGTCCCACTCCTCCGATATTCATCGTGTCGTTCGTGAATGGCGCTCCCGCGATGACGACCGTTCAAGAATCGAGTTAATAAACTCGGCTACGAAGCTTCAGATAACCTTTTCTCGTTGTTTAATACGAACTCGCTTGTTCGTCGAAACTGTTTCCACCGTACTGTGACAACTGGTAAGCCGAGACGTCGTTGCAATTATAGAATGTGTCTGTTTCGTCGTTTAAATGCTAATTCCTGCACAAAAGCCGTCGAACGAGCGGAGACACATTCATAATCGATCGTTCGAAATTATACTGTGCAGTAGTGCCTGATATTATTGACCAAGGGACGATTCCATGCTGGAAGACGGAGGATGACTCGACCGTTTAGACTTTCATTTCTAGGAAAAAGCTTGAATACCTCTTCCATACGATCATGCTCGTTCGACGGGATCGAAACCCTCCATTTTTCATTCGCTCGATACTTCTTCGAAGATGAAACGAGTGAAATCACTTCTCCATCGAACGTACCTAATGAGAAGAAAGTTGAAGTACATCCAAATCTTCTGAAGACGTTGCACTTTTAATGTGTTGCGCTTCTTGGTAGGTTCAATGTTAACCCTTTGCACTCTATTTTAAATCGAAAACTAAACATTTGTTCGACCTAGAATATTTCCAATCAGTTCTGAAAAGAGGACTGTCCAATTCCAAAAAATTAACCCTTTGCAGTTGGAGCTATATTAACTTGAAAATTAAACATTTCTTCCGACCTAGAATAATTCCATTCTCTATGATTTTTTAAAATTTCATGGGTATGAAATTAATATAATATCTCATACAATACTGAAATGTTTAGTAATCGATTAAATACTAACATATTTAATAATGTGAACAATATTTTGAATAATGGTACAGCAATTTTTAGCGGCTCCTCAGAGTCATCACTCGAGTGCTAGGGGTTAAAACTCGAATTTAGATGTTCGTAACAATGTGGGGTTAGCAGGAAATCGGATGGCAGAGCAATTATGTTCGTAGCAGTTCCCGTTCTTCCCCATAACAAGTTCACGTATCCAGTTGCACCTGCCGTTCGCTTTGAACCTGCGTGCACAGAGCCTTGTCGACCGCCTACAAGGTTCCGATCCTGTGGGTACCGAGATGATTGGTGCTCCGCCGCGTATTTCGAACCATACACGCGAACTACATTAGCATAACACGATCTAATTGATGCCGGTCGCGTTATGCACCTTCGCCTCTCGCCACTGCGAATGTTTGGTCCTAGATCCATTGCTCATGCATTAGGTACCACGTGCGCTCGAACGTGCATATTGTTCAGCTGCCTAGAAAATTGACGTCGTATCGGACTAACGCGTTCGACGCAGCCCACCCCGAATAAAAATAATCGCGGACCGATTAAACGAAACCGAACTAAAGACTTTCCACCATATTTTAGACTGCGGATTTTATGCATTTATGTATGTCAAAATTAGCTGCAGCTTGACACAATATGAAAATTGCGACCTCAATAAAGACCCGCAGTCTGTTCATAAATTACTTGCAAGATGAAGAAAGGGTATGAATTGATTGAACACCAACAAAAAAGTACATTTTTTCTAAAATTCATCTTGAACTATGGCCCAATTTAATTCTCAAAATATAAATATACAGTGACTCCCACTAATATTCGGATACTCTTAAAAAGACGATAACTTTTTTAATATTGGACCATACGATCTGAAAGATCAGTGCTAAAGTAGCAATGAGATAAACAAAATATTTTTGTGTTTCATCTACATACTATTGGGTTAGCAAGAAACTAATTTCCGTATTTTAAGGTGAAATAGAGCCCAATTCTTTATTCAAGTAATGAATATTTATTCATTTAATGAATAAGATATTTTCGCTTCTGTTCGATGATCTTTGGCCAAAAAGAATAAATACGGAAATATTTTATTGATTAAAATTCATCGCTTGAATGAAAAAATTCGGTTTTACTTCACCTTAAAATGCCAAAATTACATTCTTGCCAACCCAATATATTGAACTCGATTGAGCCTCTAAATCATTGTTTCCTCGCACTTTTTCTTATCCAGAGGATTTTTGTTAGTCAACTGGCGACGTCGATATGCCGTAATAAATATCCATACGCGCACTGTTTGCTAGACGCATAGATCTATCTTTTTGATCAGCAGGCTCGAAGAGAGCAAAGCGGGATGATGCAATGGCCGTAGTCATTAATTGGATTGATTTATTAGCCCTCGCTTGTACGCCTCTGTCAAAAGGATAATATTTTACGGTGTTCCTGAAGCACGGTTACCGAGAACGAATCGTCGGGACGATGGAAAACATCGACGTGCAGAAGGATATCGAGGTTGAATTAATTTAGGTGACTCGAGGAACGCGTAAAACGCATGTTACGCTATCAATCAAGTTAATAATCATTTTCAATCCCCCTCGACCGGAGTCTGTTCAAAATTTCTGTGCCCCGTTACGCAATTATCGACTGACAATTGTTTTAGTCCGACGAAAAAAACAATGATCGAACATTCCACTTATTTTCCTGTTGGATACAATCGTGATAAATTACACTTCGTCGAGTAACGAATATTTTTATTCTCCAGATATCCGCTCGCTGTTCTTTTACAATTGTAATAAACCTCCGGTGTAGACTCTGTCGCTGGAACAGTAGAATCGTTCGTAAAAATGTTTAAATTTATTGTTACCGAGAGGAAAACCCCGTTAGACAATTTCACCGGACGATATATAAATGATCGGTACGGGAAATCGTTGGTATCCAGACGTCATGTCATTCTTGATCGAAGCCGAACACAGTCACTTCCTAATCTGTAGCTAATCGAAATTGTAAAGAAGGAATTGTTGGAATAAGACGGTCCTCCTTGTAGACAGTTGGTGGTCGAGCGGGGAATAAATCGTGTCCAGTGTACCGGTCACTGCAAATCCAATAGAGATACAACGCGTCCGCGTATATTTCATCTGGTTTCCCGTTTAATAATTATTATGCGCATAAACGGTGCCCCTCGGCGGCAAATTAACATCCCGTGTGCCCGTGTTTTAATCAACAGAAGCGATTCATCAGCTGGCCGTTGACCTGCGAGCCGGGCGAAAAAGGTTCGATTGAACGGATTCCGCAGAGAACGATACCTTGCATTGTGTTCTTAAAGAATATTTCAATACTTAAATAATATTTTTAACGCACGGAACACGTTAGTAGGCTTGCGATAATGACATCGGAATCTTCGCAACAAGATTACAGCAGCGAATAACTGTGCAAGAAGAGAAAGGAGCGAAGAAAAAAATGTTTGCTATTAGTCAAAATCGATAGAGACGACCGACCAGAGAGTGTTTCTGAAATGGTGGAACACATGGCGCGTCCCGAGGGATAATCTTTTGATGTATCGTCAAACATTTGCATAGGCTTTAATAATAATTTTAAATTAGTTTAGTAAACGGTCTGTTCGCAGGCTGTAATTATACACCTGTCGCTAGGGATTTAAGGGTTTTGATCGAGAGAAGATGAAAAATAAAAGAATGGACGCCGCGGCGGTTCACATTAACAAACCCGATGCGCGATGGAGAGAATAATAAAGCAATAGCGTTTCAACCATATAATTAATGCCCGTTCTGACGGTCATGAAACATTAATTATGGCGTTTACGTAGCGACGAATCGGGGAAGTACCATTTGTATTGCGTTACGACTGATGTCCGACTGATAAATTCGAAACTGAACCCCGAGTCACACTTTGCCGTTCAACATTGTGGCGCGGACACACACTCTCGGCGACCTCGCGATCCCGCCCCATGCGCAATAGATCGCTCGCACACGTGCGCGAACTATGGAAACGTCCAGGCTCTGACATTTTCCCGCGACTAATAGAGATCCGATCTTCGTGAGCGAATCACGTCGGGACCCTTCAACTTTGCGCGACATTTTCATTTACAATGCACATGCTGCAATTAATAAACGACTCGATACAACGGTGTTTCCAGTCGATACGACAGGGATAGTTCTATAGTGAACGTCAGGAATTTTTGTTAGAGTCGCTTCATGTTGGAGACAAGTTATTTTTCGTCTTTACGTTTCCACAAAATTATACATGTAATTTTTTACACCTGAAATTTCATCTGAAATGATCAATATTTAAAATTTCCTAGTTTCAAAGAGTTCCCTTGTATACAGGGATATTGTGGTCAATTTTTAACCCTTTGCACTCGGAGCTATTTTAACTTGAAAATTCAATTTTCTTCCGACAGTGAATATTTCCGTTCTCAATGATTTTTTCAATTTGGTAGATACGAAATTGATGTAGTGCCTCATACAATACTTAAATGATTAATAATTGATTACATACCAACATATCTAATCATTAGACTGCGGATCTTTACGCGGATGTTAAAAAAATGCTGGAACAAAATTCCACAGAATTTAGTACGATTTTTATTCATTTCAGAACTACAAAGACTACGACCACTGAAAATGAGATTTCGCATGGTTCCACTTTCTTACAATTTGCCTACAAAAATTGGAACTTGAGAAATGGAAGTTTGGCGACGTATTCGCGGCTCGTGGACCACAGTGCATCGCCTGGGCGAGCATTGAAATCACCGCTCGCGCTCGGCCGCTCCCCGGGCTGTCACCGCGGGTTGGAGCGAGCGCTCGGTTCTCGAGCACAGTAGTTCGTATACATACATATATCGCGTATCACCGTGACGCTGGTCGTGGACACGTTCCAGGACTGTAAAAACTTTTTTTCCCGGGGCTGCGCGGGCGCGTACCCGCACGTTGTGTCTATGTGCTTGCGCGCCTGTGTATACTATACGTGTTTCGCGCGGGTGTGCGAAACGTGCTGCTCGCACAGCCTTGCTTACGATCGGCTTTTCGGTCCCGTTAGCTTGAACCCTCTGGACCGGACTCTCTCGCCTCTTGCCACAACGGCTACGTGTCCTGTACACACACGCGTGCGTTCCACCGTGTTCACGGCCTTCACACCGGCAAAACGATAAACGGCCGATTCACTCGTCCACTCAAATTAACGGTGAACATCATTGTTGTCGAACGATCTTCACCGATCTCTCCCCTCTCCCTCCTCTTTGTCGAGGGTCCTCCCCCCCCCCCCCCCCCCCTCGATCAACACCGTGCTTTTTCTTCGCCGCTTTTATTTGCCGGAGATCCCGAGCCATTAGCGACGCCGGATCGAAGAAGAAATCGTTTATCTTCGAGAGGCTCGTAATTAGAGAACCGCGATCGACGGACCCCGGACCCGCGCAGTTCGAATTCTGCGAACCCTTCCACTCACGAAATGCGGTCATCGACGGTTTTTCGAGAACAAGCGAGAAAGTACCCGCCTGCCTGATTGTCAGATCACAGGCGAGATCGAGGCCCCGACTGATTTAGGCGGGCGTGATTGATCGCGCGAACAGCTCGTTGCGTTTGACGTACGGCCCAGGGATTCGTGGCTGGGCCTTGTTCCTGTGGCTGGGTTTAGATCAACAAATTCTTCTTGATTTTTCTCCTGTTGCCAATCGCGCCAACACAGTTTTATTATAACTGGACAGCGGATTTTATGCATTTATGAGAAAAATGAGGAAGTGTAATTTAAAACGGTGAAAATGTTAGAAGGTTCTATTTTCACTCGAGTCTGTTGCAATCCAGGTAGACAATTTTTATTTTGCATAAAATTCGCGGTCTACTGATCACGACCATTAGTCTTCTATAAACTTTCCCTGATTTTCCACAACCAATACGTTGATATATCGAGGTTTAATGGTCATAGTTATGTTTTTGTATTTCACTTTCCACTTTATGAAATGAAATTCGCATTACCTACGTTACAGGATGACATGATAGGTAACTACCTGGAAATTACACATGCCTGTATCTCAAGTGGATACATCTTCATCGTTCTTGCTATAGCGAAGACAAAAAGAATTCTTGAGAAATATAGAACTAGGATAGTCAAATTCGTTAATCCAGAATTTTGTTCACTTCTTTCGGGACTGGAATTTATAATTTGACTCCGATGCAGGCAATTTTGATTTAGCATAACAGACTCGCAAGCGGCCGCGACGCTTTTGCATATTAAACAAAATAATCTCGAACTGCGGTTGGTAGAATCATAAAACGTGAATGAATACGAGACTTCTTGTTTCCGAGAAGAAAAAGATTTCGGGTTTGTATCAGGATTTTTATGATACCGATCCGATCGGATACGCGCAACGTGTTCCCAGTAATAAATTGGAGTTTCTTAATGAAACGGATATCTGGGAGAGAGGTTCGGATTCGATAAACAGCTTAAAGTGGTTCGGAACATCCTATCTGCAGATTAACCGCTCGGGAATTTCGTCCCGTGTAACCGTGTTCCAATTAACGTAATTAGTTTAACCTACACGCCATCGACGGTGTACACAACATTACATAATGAACCGCAGAAAATTATTAACTGACGTAGATTGGGAATTCTGAAATGCGAACGATGTACGAGCGTATAGCGACTCAATCTCTTGATTCTACCAAGACAAAGGCGTTCGGACGATCGATGAGCAATTGTGCAAATAACATCATGGTCACGGTGGTACAATAATAGAAAAACATATTTTCCTGGAAAATAGAATTCTGTTCTTACAACACGAACACATATCTTTATGATTAAGATGTGATTATAGATTTTGCTCTCTAAATTCGCCCTTTTGCAAATTAAATTCAATTTGCAATTTTTCAAAATATTATTTTCAGTGGTAGTAGCCTTTGTAGATCTAAAATATATCAAAATTTGACTAGATTCTATCGAAGCATTTATTCTGGTATTTTTTGAAAATTTTCTGAAGCCATAACTGCATAAACATTCGCAGTTTAGTAATTACTTTTAAATAAGTATTTGACAAATTTTGAATTTCACAATAAATTTACATTTGATTTGATTTTTTTTTACAAAAACTTACTTAAAAATACTTTAATTATAAACTGTTGCAATTGATTTGCAAAACCCGTATTGATTAATTCCCCGTTGACCATTGTCAGCGGCGATAAACGAAATAAATTGCCTGCATGCCTCGTCGGGTTTAATTGAAAGTGTATTTTTCGTTCGGTTTAACGAGTCCCCTAACTAATTACCGGTCGCTGCGGTTTTCTTTGAACGATCTCGTGCAAAAACGTCGATTTACTTTTCCGTAAAAGATCAGCATCGAGGGATCGCAGTATATGTATTTCGGTTAATCAAACATTCCTGTAAAAAGTCGAGCAGAAAGTTCGTAAGTAAAGGTTGGTCGATCGAAAAAGTGGGCGGGGCTCGAAGTGCATTCGGGCGCACTTATCGTTCGAGTAGCCACCGGCCGGCATTCATAAAACCACTGCCAATGTTGTTGCTCATTGTTGCTCACGCTTCTTTATTACCGATTGGCAACGGTGCACTCGGTTCCGCATGGTTCGGCCGCATCGTGCTCGATTATTCTGAATATAAAAACCGTGCATACTAATTTAGCGTTACACTTCCTCGTAATTTACGTACGAACGATAGTCTCGAAAGTTCATGCCGGATATTAAAATGTATTTGGTTCACAATTAAATATAAAAAGAGGACGAGAATTATCGATCCTCTACCATCGTTAAACTCGCTCGTGTCCTTAACCGTTACGAAATCATTCATTCCGGCAAATAATTTTCAATCACACTTACGGAAAGGAAACTATCGATGCTTATTTATCGAAGATGATCGCCCCCTCGCGGGTACTATAAATGTCATAGCAAATCATTAACTCAATTAATAGGTGGGAGGGAAGGCGTGCTATGAGCAGCGCCGCCCATAATAATTTAACTGACTGACATTTTATACTTTACTTCCCTTCCGCGGGCGAGTATAAACGTCCTCATATTGTTAGCATAAATTACTCCCCTCCAACATAATTAACATTCTTTTAATTGTGCAATCACTGTAATTGGCCGGGCTATAAATCTCGATTGGCTGATTACCAACACTTTAGGCGATGATCAAGAAACTGCGTTTTCTGAAATGAAAAGATAACAAAAAAGAATCAACAACTTGATTTCTCCATAAATTTCTCACCTGTCAGTTTTCGTTTATTCGTTTCTTTAAATCAAGGATCCTAATCATTGAATCATGTGTAGGAGAAATCTGTGAAACAACATAAAGATGTACATAGAGAAAATTTCAAAAGTGATTCTTCTTTATCTTTTTTTACTCTTTGCCCGATGGTTTAAAAAACTCAGCGGGTTCACTCGTTCAGTATTTTATATTAAATAGTCAACTTGATTTCTTCATAAATTGACCACTTGTCATTTTTCGTTTATTCGTTTCTTTAAATCAAGCATCCTAATCATTGAATCATGTATAAGAGAAATCTGTGAAACAACATATAAAGATGTACATAGAGAAAATTTCAAAAATGGTTTTTCTTTATCTTTTTGTTACTCTTTGCTCGATGGTTTAACGAGTGAACTCGCTCAGTATTTTATATTAAATAGTCGATCAAACTTCTACCATAGTAATTCTCGTAGACCCAGTAGAGAAATTGGCATGCTGTGTATATGTGAATGGGTTAAGTACTCATAGACGCGAGTGTAAACACTCAAAGCTCGCAGAACGCACTTACATTCACCGGGGCTATCGGAGCCACGCAAATCCAGCAAAGATGTTAATAAGTGAGCAATGTGAAACAGCAAACAAGCTGCAATTCCATCTGCAAAAAATTCGACTATCTCCGAATACGTAGAACACAATATTAAACGCGCAGGTGTTAAAAGCGTCCAAGTGGAACATCCGTAGCCAACTGTGGGAAGAAAGTCGAAACTTTTGTTGTTAAGTTTCGGGTCACTAAACGTGCCAGCAATGTTCGTTATTTATTCGAAAAATCAATTCTACTTTCTCCATGGACCTGATGGACTTTTAGAGAATATTAGTATGATTCCGTTACAGGTTTTGCAAACCAATTCCAACCTTTCACAAATAAAGTATTTTTAAGCAAAGTTTTTGTAAAAACCATCAAATCGTAATTGTTGATGTGAAAGATGTACATCAAATATTTATTTAAAAGTAATTAGTAGACAGCGGATTTTACGAATTTATGACAAAAATGAGTAGGTGTAATTTAAAAGAGTAAAAACATTAGAAGAATTTTAAGATGCTGTTATATTATTTTCAACTTATTAAACATATTAAGGAAGAAAATGAATGTCTGTTTCACTCCAGATTGTTGCAATTCAGGTAGAAAATTTTTATTTTCCATAAAGATCCTCTCTAGTAATTAGCAATTCATTAACTTTTTAATGTATGAAAACTGTGGGCAGATATGTATATTCCTTGTAGCTATTTCCTGAGTAATCAATTTTAAAAATAAAAGTACATATGTATTTATTGAAGCTTATTGAGTAGTGAGTCTTATGTGTTCACGTGTGTCTAAATAAATATATAATTTAATCTAAATGAAAACTTGTATGACTGTTCTAAATTTCCTCTAAAAAATCAATCCGAGAAGATAAAGAAAACTTCGCAGTTCGATGTTCCGCGGCATGTGAAAAAATCTGCACGAGCATTTTCCATAGGGATAGCAGCGAACAAAATAGAATCGATCTTGCGGTCGCAATAAGCCATTACATCTGCTACCAATTTTCTTTCGCGTATAATACAGTTAGCTACGAAAAGAAAGAGGCTCGATAGTAACTGAAAATCAATCCTCGGCAAGAAGCATTTCTACAAATCATGCTGCTGGTCTCCCACCACCCTCGTTCCTCGACAAAAAGCCTAATTCAACCACGTCGTGTAGAGCCGGTCCGCGAAGAAGTGGCTTCAACTTCGCGGAGTGACCTTCTTCCCACGTACACGTCGGTGCTACTTCCTACACCGGGTCGGGCATCAAATTATATTGCAACGGAGAATTACGATATATGGGATTCTTAAGTTGAGTACATAACTACACGCTAGTTTAAATTAATTGCTTATACAGTTTCCATCGAACGAGTTCGAATACATGGAGCCTGGCGTTGCCGGCGAAGAATTCCGAGAGCACCGATGCCGCAAACTTTATGTTACTTTGCATTCTTCCGAGTGCTGTTAGGCGAACTTTTATTTTCGTGTGCTACGGGTATACATAAATCCTCGCATGGGCAAGCTTCCAGAAACCGTAATTATTAAACGAAACTTGTTATTTATGTAAAACATTCGGTTACGGTGCATTTCAAAGTCTGTACAACTTTGTTAGCGTACGTCATACATTTTCTATGGAATTGTTTCTATCGTACACTTTTATTGTCTCTCCTAGCTCTGATCATTTTCATGAATTTTCAGGTAGGTTTTATAACTATTCTGAAATCCACTAATGAGAAGAAGCTTTTACATTTATATTTTTAACACTTAGCAGTCGAGGGGTGACTCAGAGTCGCCACTAAAAATTGCTGTGCCGTTATTCACAATATTGTTTGCATTATTAAATATGTTTGTATCTAATCAATTACTACACATTTAATACGAAGTATTATATCAATTTCATGTGCATAAAATGAAAAAAATCACATACAATTATTTTAAGGATTAAGATTGCGATCGGGGGTTGGGAATTGGAAGAAAAGTGGGATTTACGGGTAAATCGGGACCCGAAATCATCGTTCTCCTTGACCGTGGCCGATCCGTTAAGGTAACGTAAGGTAACGTAAGGAAAGGTGCGGTAACACGAGGTAAGATAAGGGCGTCATGCGTTGGTTACCGTTGGGTGGCGCTGGATGGTCCGCTTGGAATGTCGTTCAACGACTTCCCTCTCCCACCATCTTCATCCAGAGCTCTTTCTTCGACTTCCCTCAGGCTCGTCCTCTCTTCGTTCAACTTGCACGTGCCTTTCATACCCGAACACACCGGCGCGTATCTCTGTAGCCGTCGATTGTAATCGCGGATAGATCCTTCGTTGCTACCCTCGATCCAGAACCGGCAAATTTTCACCAATAAAGATTTTGCACTTCGAATTCATCCTTTTACAAGTCAAATTCGAACTTTTGCAAATCAATTTCACCCATTAAGAATATTTCCAATTAATTACATTTGAAAGCATCTCCCTTGAGTTCAGCATTAAGCGTCGATCAATTGAATTTACATTTACATAAAAATGTTCGAACAGTAGATTTCGAACTTTTGTAAATCAATTGCATCCATTAAGAATATTTTAAATTAATTATACTTGAAAGAATCTCCCTTGAGTCGATCAATTGAATTTACATTTACATAAAAATGTTCGAACAGTAGATTTCGAACTTTTGTAAATCAATTTCATCCATTAAGAATGTTTTAAATTAATTACACTTGGAAGAATCTCCCTTGAGTCGATCAATCGAATGTGCATTTATAAAAATGTAATTTCGAACAGTAAAAATATTGCTGAAAAAGAACTTTGTACTCTTAGCTCCCGTTTTTCCCAATCGATGGAAAAAATTGCACGCTGCAGTACTTTTTCAGAACGAAAAAGATCTGAGAAATAGTTCCGATTCGTAAGAAGCTGCAGCGTGTTAGGAACTCGGGGGCAGCAGGAAACTATTTGGTCGGGGTCGATTGAGCGGCGGAGTGGCGAATCATCGAACATCGTTCCTAAATGAACGACTAAATAACACGTTCCTTGAGCCAACCAGCTGTAACCATCTCGATCTAATCCGCGGCGTAACAGTGGCAATTACTGCTCTTACACAAGTAACGGACTGAAGATTACCGATGATTACCACCTCGGCTATTCCTTTATCGACAGTTTACTCTCACGCTGCTCCTTCCCATAGCGCACCTATTCAACGGCCCGGGCATCAAAAATTCATATTTTTCGAATTCTATGATACTCGTTTCGCGTTCGTGCCACTGGAAACCACCGATACTGTAATAAATAACGGGGGAATATATTTGTACAGTTATAAATTGATTCATCGTGTAGCTAGGATGGCTAAACGATTCTCCTGGTTTGATGACCTGTTTACATCGTTTCATTAAACTTTCGTACAATTTAATATCTGACGAACGCATTCCCAAAGTATTACAACCATTTTGCGTTGACTGCTTATAATGAGCTTGGGTATTATAATGCTTCGTGGACCACTCTGTATACGATTCAATTATAGTCATTGATACCACTCGTTTTTGCGAAACAGTTGGTTCGATGGCACACGTGATTAGAAAGTAATTTAGTTTATGGGACATAGAAAGCACCCGACAATATGCATTATAAGTAGAAACAGTGATTCGTAGACAGACATGGCCAATGTTTCAATGAATGCAGGCACAATAGTGCTGTTGCAAAAATGTACTGCATTTTTCTGCGATGGCTATAGTAGTCAGAATAAACACTCGCTTTTTATACGATATTTCTATTGTCTAACTTTGGAGAAAATGCTTATTATTGCACCAAAACATTTGCATCTTCCTTTAAACGAATTTCCAAAGATTGCCTAATCAGACATTCAAACAAAGGGGACGCAAGATGATAATGACGTCATTTTTGAGAGACTAGACACGTCAATCGATAAATAAAAATCGACGGAGCTGCGACCTAAATTACAATGCGGACGGCGGATATTAATAAGTGGCACACGAAATGGAAGCATCGGAATGACGTCCACGGAGTTATTAAAAAACACAGCAAATACTATTATTCAGAGAGGCGGCTGCGACGAATTTGACGACTTTCTAAATTTTGAAATGAGTACCGCTGGTTGTTCTATACGAGGAATCGAGTCGACAGGTTTAAATCACTTTCTAATCTGCAGTAGGAACAGGTGTTCATTCGTCTCACCAATTGATAACCGGTTTATTAAAATTATACAAATAGATGCGTCGGATGAAAATCTTCCAAACGGTTGTTAAACAAATCTTTTTGTCGTCGGGATCTTCGGTAGAAGCGGCGAGAAAGTCTAGACAGTTCCTTTTTAGTCGGAGAGCGGTGAATGTGGGATTGAATGTCATGTAGTCGTTATTAAACAATTTTTTTTTTGTATCTGACGACTTCCAGCTGCGCGATTGGTAATCACTGATTACCAAAAAAATGTGCGAAAACGTGAGAAACTTCGTAGAAATGCTGAGAAGTTCTCAACAGTTTATCTCGAATTGAAAAATGTTGAACTGCAATGTGTGAAATTCATTGTTGTAAAACATTTGTCTAATAAGTGTTCGTTATTCTGTATATTAATTTTGTATATGTATGAATCGGAAATGATGTGGCGATCATTGCGAAAGATCTAGCAATAGGTCTTTTAGGAATTAGAGACGCACGAGCTCGTTCTTCGATAGATTTTCCCAAGACCCTTCATAAAGCGCAGTAAAAACAAGCTAAATGTTCCGGTTGCCGCGCATGATTAACAGCTGATAGCGAAGAAATGGAATTACAAGTCGGAGGAAGTTTGCTTGAGCTTGAAAGAAGTATCTTTATAATTAATTTCATGTTAAAGCATGAAAGGGTGGTGCAATTTCAGCACTTTTATGAGAATTAAATGTTACAATAATCGTTGAGTGGAGAAGGAAACAGAAAAAGTCGAAGTTCTTCGGTAATTCGTTTTTCACTGTTTAGATAAAAATGTACAGTTTCTCTTGTACAGTGGATCTTAATAGAAAATATCACTGTACAATAATGTATGTATAATAATGTGCAGAGCATACTGTCTTTCAATACCTGAAAAAAATGTTTGTCGCATTGTCAAAGTGCTCGAACGCGGATTTTAAATAACGAGATTAAATGACTGCTGTGAAGGGCGTGGCGATTCGAAGAAGATAAAATTGCACCAGTTATTTTTCATCTGATTCCACCTGCTTCTTCGCGAATCGGCGCGCGCGCACACACATGTACAAGTGGTTGGGTGAATTGTTGAACGGCAGTATATGTCAGGAGTCCGTAAACGGGACCGTAAAGCATTTAAAACGATCGAATAATTGCCGCGCTCTGCGTCGTAGCTAATTCCCTGTCGACACGCAGTCTTTACGATTCCGTTCGGATTTGCCGATTTCTCGGATCGCGGTTCAAGCTGATGCACGGCGCCATACGAAACCGTAAAAATCCCCGATAGAAAACTTGGTAGAACGAACTAGTTCCAATTGCCCCAATAAATTCTTGTTGCATCCGATGACAACACGATCCGTGATCGGTAGCCCGAGGCGTGCTCGCGCCAGAAGGCTCAACATTATTCCGTTTCACTGCCTGGCCATCGTGATGCCCCCCCTTTTTCTCCGTTTCTCCTCTTTATCTTGCGTATTTTTTCCTCTTTTTGCCCGCGATCGGTGCAGCTCGAAATCAACGAGGAAAGGAAATGCGAGATTAATCAACCGTTCGAAAGCTGGAACGGTCGCCATCTATACTTGAAAATCCTGTTCGAGGAAAGATAATATGCATTGTTTAAAAGCATTTCTTTTTTCTTCAATTTATTCTTGACACAATCATCACAAGTATGCAATCAACGAAGCAATTCAGTGAAGAAGGAAATTAATTTCTCGATCAACCATTGTACAAAGGATTTATTTTTAGATCGACGAGGAAAGAAAGGCGAAATTAATCAACTGCTCGAAAACTAGTCGCCATGGATTCGATCATCGATCCCAAATCGAAAATGGATTCGAATATCTCTACTCTCCTTGAATCGTGTTCAGCACAAGGCGGGACCTTGTCGTGAGATTATCGTCTCTCCTGCGAACGAATCATCGTGTCATTAATCAAGAAGCTGGTTTTTACAGTTGACGTTCGTGGGACCAACACGATCGAAGTCTATACTGTACGATAGATATTTTATTTTTCGTAACTAGCTTGTGAATCTCTAAAATGAAAATTCGTTGTGATAAATGCACATCTTTTAATATAAAACCTACGAGGAAACAATTTTCTTCACAACAATGGCAGTGCTTTCATATGTTAAAAAAGAAAAAGTTATGTGCTGTTTACGAAGAGGATATACCATCGCATTACCATTTTCATCGATTTTTTCAACAGTCACTATACGGTGTAAATTTTATTTCAAATAAAGTCGTGAGAAGTCATATAACTCAGTCTTTTCAATAAAAAAATTAAGCCCTCAGCATTACGTACATTAAAGAGAAGCTCATTACTGCGGCACAAAAATCACTGGGAATGTCGCTAATACTGCGGTGTGAATTGCAACTATGATGAGAAACGAGGTTCACTTCGGCCTAAGGTTTTAGATTAGCTACCTATTCGATACGCGTAAGTAGGTAGGATACGATCCCAGATAAAAAGTATTATAGATCAAATAATTACATGTGTAAAAAGAAAGAGGGGTGGGTTCTTATTGCTGAATGGAGGACTCTTTCCCTAGTCGAGGGAATTTCAGCGTCACTTAACCGCGGATTACCGTATCGATTGCGAAGAGGTTGATTTTGTCGCGCGTCTTTTCGCAGTGTCGCGTCGTCGTCGACTGGTTGCGAACCGTGAATGGCGTTCCGAGGCGTAATTACGCGGCAGAATTTACATCGGCATAAATTACGCCCCGCGTATGCCGACGACCTATAGCGTTGCTTTGCCGGCCCGTTTTCATCCTGCAAATTAATGGCGGCTCGCGGCATGAATGAATGCTGACGGAAAAGCGGTTCGGAACACTCGGGACGCGTTTCTGGCGGCGCGGCACAGCGCTGCGGCGTTTAATTAATACGTCGCGTCGCGCCTCCCGCCGCGAAACGTATCCCGAATCCGATAACGATGCCAGGTATTATCGGGTGTCACGATCTAATCTCGTATCGCGGGACGAGCGATAAATATTATTAACGTACGAGCTACCTGATCGTCCCGAGAACTGGAATGACCAAGCCGCGGACGCGCCGACTTTAGGAATTTCTGCAAAATTATCTTCGACACGCCTCCTCTTTACTGACAAAAAGATTAGAAATTTGACTCGGTCATTATATGAGTTATGCGAACATATTTCATTCGTTGGGAAATTAACTTAATTAGATATTACAAACGCATCTTGTCGCTAACGGACTGTATCGCTCGAGATTATACGGTAAGATAACACCGCTCGTCCTTTTGCGAGTGAATCTCGTACGTTACATGTAATCTGAATTTCATAATACCAATTCATAATCGTTCGATCTATCTATCGATTCGATAATTCCAGTTTGTTTGCTCTTTATTCCGTGTAAATGATAATCAGACTGCGGATGTTTATGGATGTTTCAATTTTTGTAGGCGAACTTTGGGAAAGTGGTACGGAATTTATGCAAGATAAAAATTTTCTAATAAAAATAAAAATTGCAACAAAGTGGAGTGAAATAGATATTTATTTAATCTTGGCTACTTTTTAGTATGCACTGCGAGCATTGTCGACACGATTTTTCAAATATTTCATAAAACCATCATTGAAAATGTGTAAAAAAAAATAAATCCACTTTATTAAATGTAAAAAGAATGCATATACCTTGGTAAGCATTGATAAGCACACTCTAGAGAGTGCGGCACACGGCACAATAAAATTACTCAGAAAAATCTAAATTTGGTTACTAATATATATGTACTGGTTATTCACAGAAAATGAAATTTAACAATACAACTAATAAATTAAAAAAATTTTAACAATATTCATGCACTTTTTGCCAAAGGAATGTACCGTACATCATGACACAAACGAGTAATGAGCAATGCCAGGTTTGTCCTTACTGTGGGACGTCTGGCGTCGCAGGATCTGCATCGTGCACCGTCGCCGTGCGTCGCGGTAGCGTCGTGGGGTATCTCTCCGATTCGCTGGGTCGTGGATCGTCCCCTCGTGGCACTGATCCTCCGTAGCGAGTGTTGGTGGGGGGCGTCTCTAGGAGCACAGTTGCACGTGGTGGCTGTGTTATCCTCGGGCGAAATTTCGGTCGTCTGTACGCGTAGAGGAGTGTACGGTACCTCTCCGTTCTCCTATCCTTTCCGTGGTAGGGTAGGAAACTGTTGAAGGTGGTGGTGGCGAATGGTGATGGTGGTGGTGGTGGCGTCAGATGGTGATGGTGGTAGTGCAGCTGGCGTCGTCGTCGTTCTCCTCCGGTCTCGGATGGTGGTGGTAGTATTAGTATTAGTAGTAGCTTCTAGTGGTAGTAGTAGCTCTCGGTAAGAGCATACACCGACTGCCACCTCCCATTTCGTCCTCGGCGTGCTGGCACACGAGACACGAGCTGTTAGCTATACTTTCGTACGGTCCGGCGTCGTCCCCGTGGTTCAGTCGGTCGGCCGCAACACACCGCTCAATCAGCCGATCAGCTGTTCCTCTCCTGTTTTGCGCGGACCGGCTTGCGACTCGATCCGCCGTGCGAGTCAGTCCGCTCTGTTCATTCTCGCAAGCCGATCGCCTGTCGATTCGTTCTCGAAGGCTGATCGCCTCGCCTTGCCTCGCCGGATGCATCGATGCCACCCACCCGCCGCGGCACCTTGATGCGCGATCATCAATCGGCGAACATGTTCGAATCACCGCGAGACCGATCGCTCGTCGCACAAGCGACGGGCCACGCGTCCTCGGAACATCCTCGCACCCTTCCATCGATCACACCCTCCTCGTCTGGAATCACCTTGTTCCTCTAGTTCATTTAGTTCACTCTCTAACTGTCTCTTCATAGTCTTCACAAGTCCCTTTCCCGTGTCTAACCCCTTGCTGAAACTAGTGCGTTCTCCTTTGAATTCCATCCGACAATTTTCAGTCGCGTTTCCTAGGCTCGGAGAGCCCTCGGAGACCGGAAGTGATTACCAGTGTTCAGTGCCTCGATCCGTGATTAACGATTCCCAGTCGAGAGGTAGTGCGAGATTGACACCGTGCGCGTGTGATGTGCAGGGGAATATAGTGTGGCGGTATAGTGGTTCACGGAACGCGGGATTGAACGGTGACTGTGACGGATACACGCCGACCGAACCGGCAAACTGGAGATCCTAGGGATGTTCCCGCCGCGCACGGAAGCGCCGACAGCGGACAAGCTGGCGCTCTGTTACGCGCCGCACGTTGACATGACCACGGTGATCGAGGTCGAGGTGTGTGATCGTTCGAAATCATGTGTATTTAGATCCCTGGAATAATAAATTCACAGATTTGGCATGCGCGTTTCGGAAACTGGAGTGGTCCAATCAAGATTTCGTTGTTGAGCTTTACTGCGTGTGCTAGTCTAAATTGATCGTTAATCAATATAGCCTAGCTAAATCATCTTCTTCATGTTTTATGGTCAAGTGGTCATAATGCTCCTCTAACAGTTTTGCCATCAGTAATTAGCTGAAGTATGTCGGCTAAATGATCTTCTCAGTACTTTACACAATTAAAATGTCTCTCATTATTTGATCGTCTAGAAAGACAATTAAAAGTAGTCTAAAATGACAGTTAAAGTCAAAATGTTAACCAAGCACGCGAACCGTTCCGAAAAATGTTATCGTCTTTCATTCTCCCGTAAATCATTTAAAATGTCTCTCCAACAGTTTTGGATTGCCACTATTTGATCTTCTAAAAAGACGATTGTATGTATATGTAGCTAAGGTACGTTCTGAAAAAACAGTAAAAATATTGATCAAGCACAGAAATCATTTAAAATGTCTCTCTAGAGATCTTCTAAAAAAGGTACATTATAGAAAAATGCTCAAAATATGTCATCGTCTTTTATTCCCCCGTAAATCATCCTCGCGGTGTCATCATCAGCAATTAATCCCAAAGTTTAAGAAACTACGAGCCGGTATGAAATAGTCAATACTTCTGAATAGTTTTATAATTATAGAGGATCGGTTGTAGGAACGACATTGTTGAGATTGTTGAATCTACAATTATAATCACTTCTTTACGTGCGTACAAGTTTTTGTAAGGTTTACGACGTTTTTACGTCGACGTGTTCACCAATGAATTATCGTTCCTCGAAGCGCTGGAGAATCCTTGAACCACATTTCTTAGAAACATTGCTCATTTCATGATTACGTTCGAATTGGTGTTCGTCTATAATATATGGAAATCGAATGCAACTTCGGATGCAACGATAACGGAAGGACTCGGATAACGAAAGTTACTTCGGCTTCTTCTTCTTCTTCTTTGTCAAAAGAATCACTCACCGCGAAAGGTAAATTATAAACTTGAAGAATAATCTTTGATGACAATTGAAATTCAGTTTTCCTGTCAATTATTTCCATCGCATCAATCACGGAATATATGTCCAATTATTTAAAAACCTTCAATTCAAAAAATTTCATCCTGCAAATTATTATTAATATACTTACAGTCTGAAAACTTTAAATGTAGTGTCTCAAGCATAAAGAGTACTACACTAGCAAATATTCATTCTGCATCGAAGCAGTTATTTTATTCAATAAAAATTGATTTATGTGGGAGTCATGTAAACAGTTACGTAGAAAGTGGAGTGCGAGTAACTGAAGGTTAAGAAAATAGTCTTGAGCGAATCGGTTCAATCTTAAATTGTTGCAAGAGAAGATTAGTCGTCTCTAAACAGTGGAATGTTAATTATTTTCGTGTGTAACGAGTATTTTGAGGTCGTCGGTTTAGGTGAATCACCCCGTGTATTTAAAGCTCCGAACACCGGAGGTCCACATTTTTTTTCCTAGTCATTTGTCCTTAATCTACGATCTCTCGATTTCGACACTGGACTTATTGGTTATTAATTGTCTACTTGTCATGCGTGGTAAGAGGGACGATTTCTCCTCTGTTATCAATAGCGATCTCGGCTGGAAAGTTCGGCTATGCGCCTTGTGAAATGGACCGACCATTTGCAGGTTGTTGGCCGCTCGAAATTTTATGCGTGTGTAGCTATAGTGACAGATCGTTCCGATCTGGCTATTAAATGATCGCTGGCCTTCTTTTCAAACTGTGATCCACGCCGTTGCTGACTCTTCAAATTACATTTCATCGGAGAATGTAGACGATCAACTTTGATGTTTCGTACTTTCGAGGAACGGGAGCTTCACTGTAAAAGAAAACCTCTTATAATAATAATTAGTCCGTAATATTAAATAGGTCCAGATATCTTTAGAGGATAGCATACAGAAATTTAAATTGAGGGGAATTTCAAGTTTAACCCCTTGCCCTACGATTTATTTTACGGTTTTAGTGATTAGAAATTTTTTGTAGTTCGTATAATTTTCTAAAAAACCAAAGTAGAATTTTATTTCGGTTGAAAGGAAATTAGTAGCATACATATTTATTAGACTCTGTTCAGAATCTTCATCACGGGTCAGACGCGCTATTGTAGGGGAAGGGGTTAAATTAATTTTTAAATATTAAGAGGTAGTTCCGAGTATGAACTACAGGACGATGTGGTAAATTCGTGGACACGGTGTATAACAGAAATTTGAAGACACGTTTCGTCGACCACGGGTACGTGAAAGTCAGGCCCACATAATGATCGAATAACGAATATAACTGCAAATTGAAGAGTTCTTAATGACTTTTCCTGCGGCGTCGAAAGGAACGGTACTTCTTTCTCCGATGCGATGGTAACGACGCCTATCGTTAAGTGACCAATATTTACGTGCGGAAGTCGCCGGTTGCAGCGCGAGTCGTCACCACGCATATACATATTTGTACAATTTCGAAAGAACCACTTGGAAAGCGCGATGAATTTTTAGCTCGTTTGTCAGATTAGGTAGTCACATGTTTGGCCAAGAGCTCCCTTCTATGTATAACGGACCTTCCCGTTCAATTTTCGAACGACGTTCAATGCCGTTACAAGCTACCTTTCGTGTACATCGAATTCCTCTCTTCCTATACGCCCTAACCGGACGCCCTGCACTCCAGTTCCTAATTATTAGACAGCGGATCTTTATGCAAAATAAAAACTTTCCACCTGAATTGTAACAAACCGGAGTGATATAGAAATTTATTTTCTCTCTTAATATGTTCAATACGTTAAAAATAATATAAAGATGTTTTTCAATTTGTCAAATGTCTTTAACGTTTCAAATTACATCTACTCATTTTTGTCATAAATGCATAAAATCCGCTGTCTACTAATTACCGAATTTTCGTACGTTCATAAACTTTGGAACGTTCGAAAATATTTTCGGTCAAAATGTCCCGAAGACGAATTTGTACATACTTAACGACATCGGAACTGTACGTCTAATTCTTGAACCAGACATAACAATGATTTATTTAATACATATATTTCTCACACGGAATGGGTTCCAGAAAAATTCTGTTCGTCCGATACGTTATCAACAGCATTTTTATCGATTCTGGTCTCGCGACACGGGTTCATTCCGCGATAAAGATAGGATTGAAGTCGCTCCTCGCAGGTGGAATCTTCACGTGCCATTCGCGCGTAGAAAGTTGTACGAACGATGAAAAAGCGCACGGGTTATAGAGATGTTCGAGATCGTATCACGAGAGCAAAGACCTAATGGCTCACGCCGGTATAGTGTCGATACAAAGCCTTTCGCTGTTATTCAAATAAATCACTGCTTATAGTATCTGTTCGAGCGATGCTACATATTCGTGGCATCGGACGATCCCCCCATGAACAGGGTCTCACAAGCTGTTCTTTTGCCGTTGTAGAAAAAGTTCTGAAAGTCGAACGAATTCAGATATTTTTCTTCCACTTTAATTGCCTGTGAGACAAAGAAAAAATTAAATAAATTGTCTGAAAACGAGTGTGTAAAATCTGCAGAACAGAAGTAATGTTCTCTAAAAATATTTTATCATGTATCTTACGAATTCATTTTAATGTTTTCTCAATTCCACAATGTTAAAAAATATCGTTGATGAATATTGCGTGCTGCAAATAAACGGAATGACTGCAGAAGTATGTAACTGCAGGTGTTTCAACCTTTCGATCAAAGGATTCGAGCAGGGAGTCCGTCGTGGTACAATTATGACATTGTTAACTTCTGCTTCTTTTTTGTCCGTTAACAACGTATTTTCTGTAGCCTCATTTGCAACACGAACCTGAACTTCTACGTACACCTCGTTGGATTTTCCAACGAAAATATGCTTGATCACACTTGAGCAATTTGCTTTGATGATTTTGCGATTTGTGACCGATATTTCATACGATCAATGGTTCGCGTAGACTCCGATGTAATCAGCGTTTTATACAGAGATTCTCATCTGAACTTTACCGCACGGTTGAGCAACAGTGGTTCAGGCTTTCTCGAACAGAACAAAGAACAATGCGTAACGCAATGCTTAAAACAATCGCGAATTAATGGCTGGATATAAACGATTATAAAAATGGCGAAGTTTGCATTGCTTGTATAATACTGACCTATTACATTTTGCAGCACCGAAAGAAAAACAGAAATATAATTGGACACGTAGATGCATTATCGTTCGCAAGTCACAGGACATCTGCTTTTGCGTAAACAAAATCTTAAATGTGATACAATACTTACTGCAAAATAAAGAATGTTTGCATTGATTTCAAGACACGGGAGCCACGGGACCATTGTTTTAAATTGTACGTATCCCTTTTTGTCATAATTTTAGATCAATCGTGTTGTTCCTCTTTTTGTGAATATCTTGGGCTCCGTTGACGTGTAGAATAATTATAAAAAAATTCCCAGGCTCTTTGCAATAACGTTCGAACACTATAATCTTCTTCTTCCAACGGGACCGGAAGCTTGTCTCCCTGGCGTCCTAATTTCGATATTACCACACTGTTTTTCGGGTACCCTAATTTCGAGAAAGATATTCTTCCTCTGAAGGTATTATTATGGCAAAAGCATGGTGTGGGGAACGAGTGAGATCAAAGTGCCATTCGCCTTGAAAAAGAGGATACAGAATTTATTCTTTGTATCTAAATGGAATAGATTTTTTGTACGGCTTAATTGCACCGTTAGAAACTCTGCTATAATTACACCTCGGTTTGAGTGATGCGATGTCAGAGGTCTGAAGCGGCGTTCGGAATCATTCATTGTTCTAAAAAAAAAAGTCAGGAGTGAGTGAATCCATGCGAAGAATCGAGCTTCCACCAAATTGTTTTTCCTACAATTGAAAATCAATTCCGCATACCTTACCGAGTAAGTGAACAATTTACAAGAAATGTATTTCTGTTGAAACTTCTATCAGGTTGCAAGTATTGCTCCAAATATTTTTATTTTAAATCCTCCCTAAACAACAATGTCATTCAAACTGTATTCTGTAAAAAGAAAAGAATATGTACTCCCTGTTTCACTGAAAAACTCGATTATACAGTATAAATTCGATGGCAAACCGAGGCTTAATTTTCCGACAGTAAATTGCATTCGTTGAAAAATTTATAAACTTACACATCGCCTCAGATGATTTAACGCACAATTGGAGGCGTCAGACGAACTGCAACAAAACTGTTAATTTATTAGCCGGCGTTAACACGCGACGGGTGTATCCAGCAATAATAAAATCGATGATAAACGACTGTCGAGCAACAGTGAAAACAACGATTTCCGAATGGTCCGCAAGGAGACCAGTATCTTATCGCATTTGCGACTTTTATTTTTACTGAAACGGCAGCTAACATCTAATACAGTTTTCTTGACAAAGATCGTGAGGCACACCTACATTCTGCCCGTAAGCTATTTGCGGTGTTCTGTTCGCCATAAGATTTGCATAGCATTTATCCGCGTTTATGTTCACCACCTTCGGCGGATAAGCGGTACTGTTCCATATACTCGTCGTTTATAGTAATGGCGGACCTCCAGCTTGGCTGACACGATTTTTTCACCGGCGAACGACGGACATTAGTCACTGCAATTACGCCGACCACTGATTTTTTAATAGCGGCGAAAGTTTCACTCGACGCGTATGTATATCGATGAATGCGTGTCTCCTCCCTTCCCTTGCACATTTATTACGGTTATTATGTTTTCTTTTTTTTCCTCGTTGGTTTCCTTTTTCTTTCTCTCTACGTTTGCCGTACACGTTCCGTCGATGCGTGCGGCCTTTCGACGGATGCGATTACGGACAATTGAGGTGGAAATAGATTATGGATGATCCGAGAGCTCGCGCGGCGCCGTGTTTCGAGGAACGAAGAAATGAAATTAAAGAAACACGCCGAACAAAAAATTAGTCGACGCGCCGCTTCCACAACGATGCTCATTAACCTTTTCACTACAATGGACGATATATCTCGTCGCCATGTTGTTGCATGTACGATCCTACGGACGAGATACTGGTCACCATGATTTCGTCGTACAATGTTATGGAAAAGAGATATCTCGTGTGCCTTTATCACTGATACGAAGTGTTTTATTTAAAATTTTCAAATGTCATCGTTGGTGGAAGGTGCTTAAAAATGATAAATATAAAACACTCCATATTTTACAAAATTAGAATTTTTATGGTTTATTTTGTATGGAATGCAGAGGGATGATTGTAATCGATAGGTAGAAGATCTAATATACAAAAATACAACTCACAGGAAAAAATCTCATTCAAGAATACAATGCGTAGTTTGAAAAAAAAATGGCCGACCGAATGCTTTCGTCCACAGCATCGTTTCTTCGACATCGTGGTAGCGAGATGTCTCAGAAACGTCTATCTACCCAAGATTCCGAAAAAAGTAAAAACCCATACACACGCAGCTTCGCTCCAAGATCAGGGGTAGCAATTCAGCGAAGGGTTAAAAATGTTTATAAATATCGAGGAACGGTTACAAAACTGAGATACTAATTCTATGTTTTTCTGTTCGCAGGACCGTTTAACTGGCCATGGGGGTATATCCTCGCTGGGTGGTGGGAACTCGTCGCCGTATTCCGGTGCCCACCACCATGGTCACAGGGGCAACGGGAACGGCAGCGGGATGCCCCATCACGGTGGTGCATCGTTGCCCACCGCCTCGGACTTTCAACCCCCATATTTCCCACCCCCGTTCCCATCGCACCACCATGCGCCAGCAAGTCCTCAACATCCGAGTCTCGGCCAACCTCAACATCTCGATTACCTCGTCGGCGATCCTTACACGCAAACGTTGAACACGTTACATCAACATCATTACAATCACCTGAGCGCCGCCGTCACGGCTGGCCAGAGGGGCGGCGACCTTAGGAGGGACACCGAGGGAATCCACGTGGTGAGCAATTACTACGATCAATTACCTAATGGCTTAGCTACCGTATGGTTACTGCTAAATCAGAAATCAATTTCCGAATTATGCATTTATGGGAAAAACGGGTGGGTGTAATTTCGAACAATGAAGAAATTAGAAGAATTTAATGTAAAAATGTAAATGGTACCACAAGGTGAATGCTTTGCAAATGTTATTTTATTACTCAAGGTCGATTTTCCGGAGTTTTCGAGGTCATCGATATTTTTTTTTCTTGTAAATGTATATCCTTTTTCCTTGCATATTCTAGATGATCGAAAATGTTTTTATCAGGTATAGCATGGTTTCAAGAGAGCTTTCAGAGCGATTATAGCAAAATTTTTGTCAACCCTTTTTTTCATGATTTTTCAAGGTCACCTTGAATTTTTTGCAAATGAACCTATAATTTTTTTACCCCTCTTTGTTAGAGAATTTCAAGGCAAATTCAGTAAGTATCATAACATAAAAAAAAATTGCTGAAAATTGCTTTCTAAATCTTTTTTACAAAAAATTTGCTATAATCACGTGAAAACTCTTTTGAAACCATGCTACATATGATAAAAACATTTTCGATCGGACTGCTAATAACAGAGTAATCTCTACCGGTCACGATTCGTGGTACATTCTGTATATAATTGGCAGTTCCTCTGTCCTCCGTAACAGTAAAAAAAAATCTCGAAACATAGAAGACATAGAAATTTGGTACACAGTCAGCCGGTAGCCCAAAAGGATGCACGAATATGTTTTTATCCCGGGAATCCTTCAGGATTAAGTGCTAAAATTAAATTAGTGACATACCTCCAGAAATAAGCCAGCCGTTGATTTTTCAACGGGAATCATGCTAGCGTTTCAATAAATCATAAAAAAGAAAATGTTGCAAAGAAAGTGAGGGAGACATTGAACTCGCAGAAGGGGTTCGCAAAACAGAGCGACAATCTTCGCACGGTGGTCGCGGAAACACAGTGATCGGGCGTCTCTTATCGTCTCAGGTGCGCGCGTAAAATCGTAGCGCGCGGAGATCCGGTCACGTGCAGTCCTGGCTACCTCATTAGAAAAGCGCGCGCGGCGTGTTATTTGTAGGACGCACCGCTCGGCAACAGCAGGGGGAAACGTAATAATGGGTGGTATCGATCTATTAGACGTATCACGGCCAATAAGTCCCGCCCGTGACATCGGTGATTGCGATCGTTGATCCCTCGGGAGAGCACGCGAGCCGGCTGGCCGACGATGCGCGCGACATTTGCATTTGCCACGGCTCCGCTTACCTGTCCCCGTCTAATAAGAGGGCCGTCTGTACCCGCCCCTGGGGCCCCCCTTCCCATTTAAGTGGGGAGCTCGGTTTGCCAACTTTGAAAAATCGATCTTCCTTCTTGCACCTTCGGAACATCCCATTCAGGTTTCGAAAAAAATTCATGTCATGCTTTTTAAAAAGTCGAAATTATCACCTTACTTACAGAAGTTACAGAACGCATTGAATGGGTCGTCCTGTATATAAAGAATCATTTTCTTGGGTATATTTAATGAATTATCCCTGCGCGAACTCGCGACCATATACTTGTATTTTATATTGAGGCGCCTAAGACTTACACCGAAAATATCTCCGTTGTTTTTAGTAATACAAGAAGATGTTCAGTGGGGCAATTATTGTGACGGAGAAGTTTTTTTCTCCAGGTCATATTTTCCGATATTTCAATTTTTCAAACGTGTAGAACGACGTATTTTGAATGTCTTTTTAACGCGACCTGAAGAAAACCAACGACGGTGAAGAACTGGGAAGGTCAGGGAGGAAGTTGTCGATGAAGAGACGTTTTGTCCTCCCTCGGTTCGAGATCGATTTTTCTGTTGCACGCGGAACGGATCACAGTTTCTTGCACGCGTCTCGTTCTTTTGCGTCCTCCTCTCCGGGATTACCTGGTCATAGGGTGGGTAGACGCAGGTACGGTTGAATACGTGGAAGACGGAACCTCGTTTAAGTACCCGCGGCCTTTTTGTTTGTCGAGGTGCAAGCCGATTGTTTGCTCTAAGTGGGAATAGCACGCGAAAGAGCGTCGATCTCGGTGTTGCTTCACGAACAGGAACAGGACGCTCTGCGGCTGCTTGCCGTGGATTATTCGTTTATACTGCGGAACGTATTTGAGGAAATATTATTTGACCTCTTCGGAGACCCAACAATGGTTAGCATGTGGTTTTTAAGTGGACGAGATTTAGTCGTACTCCGCACAAGGCGTTGACAACGATAGACGGATAATATTAGGTTGTTCCAAAAGTTTCTTTCGCGAAGCGTAGATTTAATATTGTTACATCACACAAGTATTAGGTTAGGTTAACCCAGACCGAACCCAGTCCGTTTTATTACCAAGTAATGAAAAGTTATTAAACAGATGATCACGTTGTTTGTATATCCTTGTGTGATGTAATAATATTACCTGGAACATCACACTTATTTTTTGAGATATGTACTGCACACTCGGGTATCAGAAATCCTAAGTTCTTTTTCAGAAAAAAAGCAGAAAATGTGAATATTTAATGGTTTTGGGAGAATAAATAATTTTAATAGAATGCGTAGAAAAAAATTCAATCATGGTTTGTTATTATACAAAGAGTTATAATTCATGAAAGTAAAAACTAACAGTGCAGTTCCAGGGTTAAATGTACGCATCGCGAAAGAAACTTTTCGGACAACTTAATAGAATGCGTTGCAAATCGGCGAAGACAAGACTTTTCGAAAAATCTGATTTCTTTGTTTTCAACGTGTGTTGGTTGTCTTGAATTTCTAATTGCACGTCTTCTTGAAAGTAACGTCTCTCGAGAGATTTTTATAAACGTCTCTGATCATTTAGAAAATGATTGATCGCAGTATCCATTGCCGAACAATTCAATGGGAACCCGGTCGACAAAAAGAGTATTCTTCTATCCAGAGAGCTTTGCATGCGAAATAAACGTTCGCCGACATTTCATTGAATCACGGTTCGCGTTACAGTCCAACAAAACCATGACGAGGGCAAGTTTAGACCTCTAATAACGCGTACGGTAATGGTATTTGCGGTCCACCTTACCCCGACATCTTTTATGGGAATATCAGCCTAATTACAGCGGCGAGACACGCGCCCACCGCATTGTGGATTATGTTTTTGGGGCGGTTCCAAAAGGTGTCGTGTAACGTTTCACAAAAAAAAGATTCGGCTTCGCGTAACTCGACACGCGCAACACGAAGAATGCGTTCGGTTTCGCGCTGCTCCAAACTGGTCGGAGAAGGACTAAAGCACGGGGTTCGATTTAAAGCATCTGTCTGCGACATATGCAGTTTCGTGTTGCGAACCGTCCCCGCATCGAAAGTTGTTTATTTGTGAAAGAGCGGTGAGAAAATGTACGATTTCTGTGACGATATCGACATAGCTGGGGATTAATAAATAAAAATGGAACAATTGGAGTACGGATATTTCGAATATAGAAGAATTAGGATATTGAAGAATAGAAAGTAGTGTTTTAAAAATGAATTTTAGAGTAGCTGTCTTACGAACATGAATATTAACCCTTAGCACTCGAATGTTGACTCGAAGTCGCTATTAAAAACTGCTGTACCATTGTTCAAAATATTGTTTACATTATTAAATATGTTAGTATCTAATCAATTACTAAACATTTCAGTATTGTACAGTATTATTCAATTTTCGTATCCTTAAAATGAAAAAATCATATAAAGTGGAATTATTTTAGATTGTAAGAAATGTTTAAATTTCGTTAAAATAGCTCCGAGTGCAAAGGGTTAATATATGCGACAACCTAATATCTTATTCACTCGCAAATGGAGGCACGAGTAGCGTATTGTTAATTTATTTTTATCGTACAAAATTGCCTTAGTTCCCTTCATGATTCCTTATAGAACAATACGCGGTCATTACTGTTCCGAATTATGAATATATTCCAGTTCTCTTTCATTCGCTTGTACGAATATACTTTTATAAATATATTTCAGTTCTGAAATTGTAAATCACGGCGAGAGCAGCTTTAAAATATTCTACAATCTGAAGAGATTGCGATATCGATTATTTCAAGCTGTACAACCCCTCGTACCCTATCTTGGTTCTGGCCAAAGCGCATTCTTCAAAGGAGGGTGGCCGACCTCGTTCTCAATGAAATCTTACACTGATACCACCGCTCGGTTTATGAAGTATCGAACGAATCCCGCAAATACTTCCGTCGCTCGCTATCGAGACATGCTGACATTCTCGCGCAACAATACTGTGCCTAAACTCATGCCTGTGTCATTGTTTAAATTGCAGGCTCTGGTGAAAAGTATTCGAAGAAAATTTCACAAAGGTAGACGAACATCGAAATTTTCTGCACGGCGCGCACTAACCAATTCACTATTACGAACTTGTGATAATCATTTGGCTAATAATTCCACGAGCTATTGCTTCCATTTAGTTCTACTATCAGTTAGGCGATTCCCCATGCAAATTACCATTATTATTCAAATGAAATAGCAAATTTCATGCGTTCGAAGTATAGCGAACGTGATTACAATGTAATTAACATTGATATTACAATGCAACCAGCTGTAGTTGAATCTAGGAAGAACGAACGGAGGTGTGAAAAAGTGATTAAAAATTCGGCGAATTTGCTCAAAGCAGCCGAAGTTTCTGCGTAGTTACGCGATTACCGAGGTTTGACGGGTCCTTCGGTCTACCAGAAGACAAAATAGTTATACGCGGGACAGGAAGTCTTGAGACCCATGCCAGAACTATACGCAGCAATGGCGTCTTGCATAGTTGATCATAGTTAGGAAACTTGCGCGGCTACAGCTATACGTCGACTCTTACCACCCTTAGAATTTTCGGGCCGGGTATCTATGCTGCAAATATCGAGAACGACAACGACTCGGGAGATAGTTTGCTCGCTTGAAGGAGATACGTCGTTTTAAAGCGGTATTGTGGGAGATCGTTTCTAAAGTTGAAAGTCAACGTTGCTGAAATTCATTGTCGAACCGTTCTATCCACCAAAGAGTTGATAAGAAGCCTCTGTTAATCCTATGAAACGCCGCAAGATTTACCGCCTGTTCATTCGACAGACTAAAATTGTTCGATATTTTAGAAGAATGATAGAAAATAGGGAAGTGTAGGAATTATTGGAGAGTTCGTTTTTCTATTTAGCAAGTATTAAATTTGATCGGATGCTTTCGAAACAAGCTATCCCCTTGGAGAGCCTCGTTCACCGCTCTCCCTCAAGTAATTTACTTATTAAATTTTCGGCTGACCTTTGGCATTCCCTCGGAGAGAATACCGGGCACGTTTACTTTGAAGGAAATATGCTAAGCACTGCAATCCTTAAGACTGTGCTAGAGATATGTAAAAGGGGTAAACGGTTTCTCCTCCGTACTTTACACATCGCTCGTTCCATGTGATTCCATATTCGCCTCGAACAAGATTCCTATATATTCACAATTCCTTCTCGATATCCCCATAATCCCAATCGAAACTACTAAAAATCTCTTCGCACGCTTTACCGATCAAAAATATTCAACTTGTTTCACGAACGAAGTCACACTTCTGGCAGAAAAGGACAGAAATTAATCAGATCAACCCAGAAAATCTAAAAATGTGTAAAAATCGATACGACTCTCCATTCGCTTGCTATCATAAAATTCTGACGGTTGAAAAAATCGTATTAACGAAATTATACATTGTCTTCTTTCAGCAAAATTATATATTTACTGTAAATATAATATGCGAGAACGATGAAAGTTTATTATTCGCAAGAGCAATGTAAAACTCGACAGCGGATCGTTATACAAACTAAAAATGTTCTGCCTGAATTGCCACAACCTGGAGTGAAATAGAAATTTATTTTTGAAAATAAAATAACAGTATAATTAAATTCTTCTAATTTATTTGTTGTTTTGGATTAAAGCCGCTCATTTTTGTCATGAATGCATAAAATCGGCTGTCTACTAATAATACCTACATATACATATAATAATAGATGTGTTTATACTTCTTATTAATGGACAAAATGAAACTTTCGGCCGACAGTGTATAAATCTTTTTCGTGCTCCGACATTATCGAGTACCTCGTTCCAGCACAATGCGAACAGATGTTTACAATCAAGGTATCGATAAACGGAATCGCGCGTGCTCTGGCGAGTTTCACGAATCGCACAAAGCGTCCCGCGAAGAAGCAAGAGAAGATACGGTTCTGGAAGAGAGACGACAATGCCAATAATCAGCCAAGTGGATCGACCGATTCCCAATAGCTTCATCCTTGAAAACGAGAAGAGCCTCGTACCCTATCCATACGCGTTTTATACGGAATTATAGTGTGTCTGGCTCGGGGGTTTTCCCTTCATGATCCCACATTTATGCTCGAGAGAGGACAATTTGTGACAGCCTCTTCGCTAGGGGATCTTAGATTCACAAAGTCGGCTTCATTGTTGCCATTCTTAACGGGGAAGAGTTGAAAGCCCACAATCGGGGGGGACACTGACGATCTGGAGCTGATTGTTGAATTTATACTGTGTTACATAATCGATAGTAGAAAATTCTCAAAAATGGTAATTACTAAATCGCGGATTTTACAGCAAGAATTATGTGAAAGAGAAGAAGAAAAATGAGTGAAATAGAATGTAGATGTGAGATTTTCACATCGAGCGAAACAGAATTTTATATTGCCGATCATAAATTTCATATCCTCGTATTAAAACGTTAATTGGACATTCATAGAATGTATTACAAGTATGAAATGTACTTTATAAACTAGTAGAACAGGTTTCGCTTATCTACCGCCATAATGTTTCTAGGAAGTTGGTTATGACATTTTAGGCAATCGAACGAAGAGGTCTTCTTGCTCGAATGCTAAAAATGGATAGAAATGTCACATAAACATTCAGACATTTAGAATCTCAAAAATCTGTTTTATTGCATGATAGAAGCCATTTTTTAATTAATAGACTGCGACAGGCTAGTGTCTCAGCTCAGCTCCCTGCTTTTCGGTTTTCCGCGAAAATTCGAAATGCTCGAGCGCGGTGAGTTTCTCGCGAAAAGGTTGCGCAACCGGAATGATTATGATTATAACAGTAAGGTGATGATTGCGCAAGAGGAAACACCGGCAGGACTCGTTATTGTCGATCTAGAGGACCTGCCGCACCGCGATATATCCGGCGTGGTCCCATAAGCCATTTATCAGTATCGATACGCGCTGACCGACGTGACTTTACTCCGGCGCGGCGCGGCGCACCGTTTAACAAGAGAAAGGCGATCACATTTCATCTCATTAGTCGGCCGGCACGGTTACATCAATTTATAACTAACACAGGTCCGACGATAGACTCCGGTAGCTGCCACGCCGTTAATTAGCGCCGTTTCCATTTCTTTGGCCGCGTGAAAGTCGCTGCTCTGAAACCTATCTTGAACGCGAAAACCCTCGAAAGAAGCAAATCTTTTTCCGTAGTCGCCAATCATTAGGGTTGTTTAACCCTTAACACCCAAATGGCGACTCCGAGGTACAACTAAAAATTGCGATTGTCATTCTTAAAAATATTGTTTGCATTATTAAATTTGTTTCCCGACAGATTTTATGCGGATCTCATTACGCGCGGTTGATTATCAATTAAAATCGAAACGAGTTCAGAATATTCAGATTATTTAGATTTAGATAGTTACTAGAAATGCTGTAATCTGCGTAAATTGTATTCGGTCTGCGGATATTTGTGCAATCTCTTCCGCCAGTTGGAAATTAACCATTATTCACAATATTGTTTACATTATTAAATATGTTGCTTTCGAATCAATAACTACACATTCGCGTATTATATGAGATATTATACCAATTTCATATGCATAAAATGAAAGAAATATTCCAGAATGAAAAAATGTTTGAAATCGCAGTGTCGGGAGTATAACAGCAGTAGCTGGAATACAGTAAACAATCTAGCAAGAAAATCGGAGAAACGTGCGCGAAGATCTGTTCTCGGTGCGGGGATCTCTCGTGGATCGTTTGGGACAGATATAATGTATATGTATATGTATTATGACGATGATGGCAAGGGTTCGTAATATATTTGTGGCACAACCAGACCCGCAGTCTGGGATAAAATCTCCGGTTTTTCCTCGGTGGATGTGATTAAGATTCCAAACGTATGTCCACCTTGTGTTTCAATTCTCGGAATCGGTCTTGCTTCTTTTTCTATCCGCGCGCAGATAGAAAATCTGTTATATAAAGTCGGTATGAACGCTGTCTATAAATTCTCGTGATAATCGTATCGTTCGTTAAAACGTTCCTAACAATTAATAATCGATCTTAGCGACTCCGCGAACAATTTTTAATTTTGCTGCTCTCTCGTGCCGGTTCCCACTACTCACCAAGAAAATTATATACTCACCAAGAGAGCTTTATATGGAATATAATGCTGCAAACGTTTAAAGATTTTCGGCTTCTAACTGCAATAAATCTAAGAATTGACTACAAATCGTATTTTTTAAATTTTCAATATCGGTCAAAAAAGTTGTGAAATGCAACTTTTAGTATTTTCTCTGCAATTCCGATCAATAGCAATTTTTGGAAAAATTTCTTCTCACATCATACAGTAAACTAATTGTGTTCTAACTTCTAAAAAAAATTCAACAATAAAAAAGTTATCGTTTGACTCGCTGTGATTACTTCCTTCATTTCTGCAATAAATAATGTTGCTTATGGAATAATAGCGTGTTTAAATTTGCAGCATTTAGAATCCTATCAGACATCGCAACTATGCTAAATGAAATACTCCCTAACGCAAATATGTACACAAAGTGTTCCATCTAAACCGAATCGTTCTGAATACTCGAGCCTTTAATTACGTCAGAACAATATCGCTAAATTACAATGAACTGTATCGTCGCGGACATATTGTCTTCCCTCGGCATTATGTACTGACCCGATTGTCCCACCTTAATGCTGATTATAATAATTTATACTGACACGATATACCCTATTATAGCAGGGGAGTAATAAATGCGTTCCCAGTTCATAATCAAGTATTTATGAACAATATATCAGCCGTTTACCGCTCGGCCGTGCATTAATGATGCAGATCGGTCTTATACAAATTATAAAATCAATTTTTCACGTGGCTCGTGAACGAACGTTTCCCAACCGGTGCACGCGAAATGATTTACGTAATCAACAGCGGTGCTGAACTTACCGAGTTTTTAATTGGTATTAATTTCCGACGTTAACCTCTACCCGTGCTGCGCGCCCAACCAAATTTTCAAACTTTTATTCCGCCAGATGAAAATGTTTATTTATGAAAATTGATAGCTCCGCTTGTATGTCGGCGGAATTAAATCGACGTCCGCCGACGAATTTATGGTTAATTGAGGAAATCGATTCGGGCATCGTGCCGGTTTCTTTAATATGCCATCGTAAAGCTACGTCCACACTGAAGCAACAACGAGCAACTTGTTTTTATATGTATATCTTGAACAATTCGCCGCTTTTATCGAATAACGAAGAATTTGGAGAGATTGCTTCAGTGTGGACTTCAGTGTAGCTTAATGCGTTTCAGAAACTTCTAGATAACGAGACTCTAGCCGGCCGCCAGAGAAAATCTTTCGTCTTCCTATCCGACTGGGATTATTGCATTACGTGCTTCATTGTGCCGACGCGAGTCGAGCTATCGTCGAGTCATCGAGTGTCATCGTCGTACACGTGAGAACTGGGTCCCCTTTCGATTCGCCACTTTCGAGCAATTTTTATTTGTTTTTACAAGGTTGTTCGAATACTCTTTGCGTTGACAATGGACAACCATGTGTTCAATTTTTAATTTTATTGCGTACATGTTGTGATTCGGTTACGTGTAATTGATCAATCAATTTTAATTGTACTTTATATCCTGTACAAACCTTAATAACTTAAATGAAGTTCTTAATTGTTCAAACGTGTACAGATTCGAGAAAGAAGCACAATCAAGTAGACTCCTTTTTCGAAAAGTTTCATTTCCAAGAATGCTGCTCCTGAATGTCGTTAATCGGCCATAAATAATTGGCCAATCGTAGTTCTCTTTTTGAAATGAGACGAAATTTTTGTGTACTTAGTATTCACATTCCGTTTAATATCTAAATACGGCAATTTAGGTTACCACTGCAACAGTATCGAGCACATACTAGAAACGCTTACGAGTCAAACAGCCAAGATGACTTCACCCATCTGCCATTGCGACTTGAATTTACTGGGAAAGTGATTATATCGTGATTACTTGAAATACGTCGACTGCTAAGTTGCGATAATTTTGCAAGTCATGCGATTGAGTCGGATGAAAGCTTTATGGACACCTGTTGCCACTTATGGGAGTAATGTATAGGATATTGTTAAATAATATGATAGTGATTCTGTGTATCATAGTATGATAGTATACTTGAAGTTTCCACAGCGATTGAATCAAAATTAATTAATCAAACAATTCCTGTGCCACTGATGGCAATTATCAGCAAGTTTTAAATTAATTTTAATGGACGCTCTTTGTTCAAATATCATGTCACTGAGATTACTTTTGGAAAGTTGGTCATCATCGCGTAAGAAAACATCCGCATAAACATAAACATAAAATTGAGTTGTCCGCGAATGCGAAACGGAAGAAACATCGATAAAAATGGAAGATGTTTCTCACATTAAGCGAGTAATGTACTCGTCGAGTAATTTGCATTATATTGTATTTCAATTACATTGTATTTATACTCATGATTCGCGTAATCAGCAATTAAATTAAGTGAACGATTCGCATTATGTAATGCAATTACAATATACTTGAAATACTGTGTATGTATATAAAATACAATGTAATTAGATTACATTTAAATTAGCACAACTCTGCTCTAAGGTTACCTCGTGTGAAATTTATGATTTTTGCATTAAAGTGCAAAACTATTTTGCAAGACTATTTTGCATTAAAGACGCGAAGATAATTAGAGAGATCAGAGAGGACTAATGAGGTGTGTTTTTGCTAAATTTCAGACGAATATGCACACGTCGTTTCCATACGATGGTGGACGCAGTAGTGGAGGAGGCGGTGGCGGTGGCGGAGGTGGCGGTGGCGGTGGTGGTGGCGGAAGGGGCGTCGAATATGGCGCCGTACGACGTCCCGACGCCCTCCTACCACCCCCAGGCCTCGACCAGACCGACCTCGTTCTCCACAGCAGCCTCGTAGACGACCCCCAGGTGAGCGACGATGTACGTAATCGCAAAGCATTTTCTCTATTACCATTCTACCGCTGCGCTCCGCATCGGGTCGCGTCGCTATAATCGAATCGCATCGCGCAGGAAAATGCTACCCTGACTCATGAGAATCTCCATGAAGAATTTCCGTTGCCTCAACTTGTCCTATAAATAAACAAGATTCTTTCCAGAGAACTTCGAATAAATTAATCCGCAATGTTTCACTGTAATAATGGTAATCCTTCGCGGATGAGAATTGTTTAACTTTTCATTACTCGCACTTACAGTCTCGAAACTTTAAATTTAGTGTTTCAAGCATGAACAAACGTATCTATTACACTAGCAAATATCTATTTTGCGTTGAAGCAGTTATTTTATTGAATAAAAATTGAGTAAGTGCGAGTAACTGAAGGTTAATGTTCTACGCTAATCGTACCGAGCACTAAACGCGACTGACACGTGTTGCCTTGTAGAAATGGTAACATTGAATTTCCTTAGATTGTCCGATATTTCTGTAATAATAAGCGATCGAACTTTATAAGCAATTTCCTATGGAAGCTGCTTCGTCAAGATTGCTTTCAACAAATGCGAAATTTTATCGAGTCACACTCAATCAATTTTTATATCCTACCAGAGTTGTCTTTTTTTCATGGAAATATTGGAAGCTGCATCGATTAGAAACGTTTCATTTACGTGTTTAACTTTGCAATCCAATATTTGTATTATTATATTATTAAAGACTTTTAACGGATGTCTATAGAAGTTTTCGTTCACGCTATTTGCAAAAAGGTCGAGATTTTTTAAGAATTACTCCATCGTGTTACGATATAGGTAGAATGTTAATATTTCACCGTCTCCTTTTTTCAGAACACAAATGTAGACGACGGAGGCTTCATGAACGACCTGCCTCTTTTAAAAAGTAAGTCACAAGTTTGCTTCATTAATTCTTTCGTAATTGATCGCGTGTAGATCGCTTATTTTCCAATGACAATCCCCGTTGAAAATCATAGTACAAACTGTTAACAATTAATACCCGAATGTACAAGGAAATAAAATCAGTCGAAATAATTCTTTAATTCTTTTAATCGGGTTTCAACGACTACGATTTTTGTCTGTATTCTGTCTGTAAAATAAAAATGTTCTTTATCAATTGCAAGACACGCAGAAGAGAAAACAGCATCAATTTTCTCGCGCATGAACGAACGTATGTACAGAGAAACACCGAGTCATGGCGATTACAGATCGTTGTTGCTGGTTTCGCTATCGTCCCACCTGTTCGCCGGAGGTTAGCATGCATAACCGGAAGCGCGGCTTAAAGTCTGCAGTTTATCAGCGCTTACATTTTCCCGGCGCATCCTCTTGGTTCTCGCGAGGGCGACTCAATTGGAAACGGTTCTGGTCGATCCGTAAACTCCGAGTTACTATCGGTGCAAGTCGAAAGGCTGCGTCAGGTATCTCTTGCAAACGAGAGGTATTTATCCCGTATACTGGCGTATACCGAGCGGATTTACGCCGCGCAAAACGCAACATTCAGGGGATAAACGCGCGCGAACTATCGCCATAATACCGTCGCTTCGCGCGTCGGTCTGGGTTAGGTACGACCGGAAATATAAAGTAGCCACGCCGGTAACTTGTCGCTCTTAATTAGAATTTATCTCCCTCTACGTCGTATCGGCTGCTCGTCCGCGAACGGGGCTTGAATTTTAACCGGCGCGGCGCGTCGGAAAGGTAAAAAGGCGGATGGCCTTCGTGCTGCAACGCAACGCCGTGAAACGATCTCGACGCGGATCTAATGCTCGCGATTGCACGCGCCGCACGGTGGGCCAGAATCGCAAAAAGCTGGACTAAATCCATGTCTCCGTTGATTATACATCTAGATTATACATCTATCCAGATTTATAGTAATATTTATTAAGGAATAAATCTGTTGAAGGTTTCAGCGAATCTTTATGCAGAATAAAAATGTCTTCTCGACATTTATTTTTGTTCTGAATATGTTCCATAAGTTGAAAATAATGTAACAGTATTTTAAAATTCTTCTAATGCTTTCACTGTTTTAAATCACACCTACTCATTTTTGTTGTAAATGCATAAAATTCTTGTAATGTCTCAAAAAAGCTGTTGGGTCCAATTTTGAAAAAGTCATGCATTTTTAAAAGGTGTACGTACTTTGTACAACCACTGTATACTATGTTTTTCAAATTCTCTAATTCTCTTAGAATGGGCTTTACAAGTGGCTATTCGCGTAAGCGTTCGTTGCCTAATTACAAGGATGAATTTACGAAGGATATTTAAAATAATGACTTTATGGCTAGGATATTTGCATGTTTAATGTGAAAGTAATCTGAAGAAAATGCCATTAGACCTAATTCAAGAACTAATAAAATGTTGATGTTAAGATTAGTTTCTATAATTTCATTTCGTTTTTGATGCACTGATATTCATTAATTTTTACGTACAAGTTAAGCATTAAGATTTACATACAAGATTCATAGTCTACTACGTCAGAGTTCGGATAAAGGCTCGTTGTTTCGAAGAGGGACCTAATTGGTGGGGATAAAAATATGGACAGAGTTACGATAGGGATCTCCTTGACAGTTACGGAGAGTAGGTGGTTTTTCGGTGCAGTAGGACGGAGGCGTGCACGTGAATTGATCAATAATCACGATTGCGTAACGTCGAACCAATTATCCAGCGATTCAGCGCGAAGGATGTGTTGTGGATCGTGATTCGTTCGAAGGAAACTTTTACGATCCGCTCGATCCTCGTATCGCGAACGTGCCTATCGCGACCGGCTTAGCGCGCCTTTTCGCGTTGCGAAAGTGTCACAACCGTGCGCGCGCTTATGTTAGTTGGCCCGTCGGAACCACGGTAGACGGATTTTACCCCCAGGTGCTTTTCCTTCTAGACTGTGCGCACCGAGAAACCGTGGAATCTCGAGCGCGACTCTACTTTCGAGAAGAGTGACGCGGATCGTTGACGTCGGAACTTATATTCAAGTAGTCATTGATAAACACAGTTCGTAAAACAGAGAGGTTTGTCAGATTTTGCCGTAATCCACGGTTCTTTCGATAACCAATCTATAGGATCCCAATACACATTGTTCATAGTTCCAATGGCTTCTTACACATTTTTATCCACATTTTTACACGGATTTCTTAAACATTTCTTTCGAAATCAAAAACATAACACGCGGGAAAAGTTGTGCTTCGAAGCTCTCATGACAGAATCGAAATCCCAAAGTTGTGCGATGCGATGCCTTCAGGTTGCGCATTGAGCCGAAAGTTTGAAAATTTAGGAAAATAGAGATTTTTAGAATATCAAAATCGAAGTACATTCTGTTATAGACGACGTAATTACTTGCCGTATTTCAACGAGTCACACTCGTCACGAAGATTTTAAACAAAGTCTAACAAATACGAATGTTACGCGTTTCTTTTTCGATAAAATAAAATTTGACTTTTCAATCGAATTTCGATCAAATAAAATTAGCGGGATTTACGCTACATTTTTCGGGATGAAGACGTTTTAATCGGTATAACTGTAAAGAAAATGATACGGCAAGGGGTTAAACACATAATTTATGTGTATGGCCAATTTACACATACTTCACGTTTACGAATTTATACATTTTCGATTTCAGAAAAAATGTTTTTTCGCTCCGGCCTAATGCATCGTGAATACAGCAGTCAGGTTTTTCGAAACGACGACGTTTAGTCAGTGTTTATCGAGTCTCCAATTATAAAAGAGACCCCTCGCAACACGCCCGGTAATTCCTGGCTCCTCTGAATAGCCGACACAATGGCAGAAATGGTACCGGTCGTGATACGAAAGCTCTAAATACGGTTCCGCGAGGGCCGGAGGTGCGAACGAAAAAGAAAGAAAAAAAAATCACACTCGAGTGGAATGCCCGCGGGCGGATCGGATTTCGTTCATTGTCATTGTAATTTCTTGGCGGGGCGCAGTTTTCGGGGCGTTACACACCACAGGGGCATTACCTACAGATGGCTGTTTGTTCGAATGTCACTGTGGGTTATTATATGCCTCGTTACGTGCCCTCTGACGGCTTATTTGGCCAGTTTTTCTCCCTCTTCTTTCTAGATTTCTACGGTGCTTCTTTGTCCCCTTTGTTTTCGAGGGACGGTCGCGACATTGTATCGTCGGATTTCGAACGACGAATCAGATACGCGTTCACTTAAACGCGAACGCTTTTCCCGATGTTGCTGTCTGGATAGACCTTTCTTCCATTCACGCTTTAACGTTAACACTTTGACGCGCTCGGTGGTTTTTCAATTAATGTATACTCGCCGAAAATACTACCCCAGATATACACTGGTCGACAAAATTATAAGACACCCCATTCGATTACTGTTATCGTGTCTATTGCGAATCAAAATAGTATTTGCACGCTTATTGTACGTGTAGGTGCATATAAAAATGTTGGAAACAACAAATTTCAGTGTTTTATCTGTAGTCCTAGCCAATTGCAATTTTTTCAACATTTTTTCCAGCGCCATGTACTAAACTAATTGTTCTAACTTGTAAAAAAAATCCGAGTCGTATGATCCTTTAAAAAGTATTATTTTGATTTCCTTCCAAATCAAGCTGAAAGTTTGTATTCTCTAATTACTATTTTGTTGAAGATAAGTATTTTCAGACTTTCACCAAAATCTGAACAAACAAAAACAGTCGAAATAGAAATTAATGTTATAAAAATGGGGTGGAAAGAAATTATAAGACACCATTGGATACATTAACCACCACTTGATTTGTATGCAGTGAACATACGATTTTCTCATATATTTGATTAAACAAAGAATTCCATCTAGTTTCAAGTGTACCACACTACTTCAAATGTAATTGTTTCTCGTCTCCGGAGAATTAAAAGTGCTATGTAGTTCGAATCCGAATGCGTTTCTCGGCCGCAACAGAGCGAACAGAGAGTCGCGCAGAGTCGGCTCGTCACTCTTGGAATATTCAGCCGATCGGCAACAGCAACGACAAATACATACATACATACATCGCGATCGCCGATACGACATACACGTTCCGCTTCTCGGAAGCCGGTTATACAATTACTTGCAGCTTACCTTGGCTCCTTCGTCACTACCCGACGTGCTCCAGTTTAACCGTTGCTCGAAGGTATTGGAGCGAACCGATTTTTCTTCGATCACGAATCTCGAGGAAAAAATGAAAACCGTCGTTTCTTATTTTGGAGAAATCGTGGCGCGGCGGTGCCGGTCAATCGATTCTGTACGGACTAACGTCGGCACGTATTAGTTAGCAGCGTATTGGTTGTTGCTTGCCGACTAGCAACGTTACTAAAGTAATCGTTGCCACTAGACCGGCAATGTTAAGGGAACAAATATTTTCGAGTAATATGCAGCTTCGCTGAATACACACTTTCATTGTATAAAAAAAATTAGTAGGTATAATTTAGAACAGTGAAAACATTAGAAGAATTTTGAAAGACTGTTATATTATTTTCAACTTATATCGAACATATTCAAAAAGAAAATAAATGTCTATTTCACTCCAGATTGTTGTAACTCAAGTAGAAAATCTTTATTTTGCATAAAGATCCGCTGTACAGAAGAGAATTTATACTTTTCAGACATTTCAATGGTATGTTTACTCCATCCTGAATTTTTTATAATGCCATAAATATCCACAACTCGCCAGAAAATGCAAGTAGCAAGAGCTTCCGTGAATTACGCTTTTGTCTTCGGTTCAAGCCGACCGTAACGGTTGTCTTGTGAATGAAACAATGGAAATGGCCCACGCAACTTTCATTTACAGTTCGTTCAGCAGCGTAACAGACGCGGATCCGTTGATTTAGTGATTCCAAAGCGGATCTTTATGCAAAACAGCAATTTTCGAGCCGAATTGTTTCTTAATATGTTTAACCCTTTGCACTCGAATGGTGACTCTGAGGCGTTAGTAAAAATTGCCATACCATTATTCAAAACAGCTTTAATATCATTAAATTCGTCCGTATTCTATAAATTGTAAAAAGCTCATCTGTTGTATGAGAAAACATGTAAAACAGATTACATAGAATAAAAATGATCTGGGTGGAAAGAAAAATGTCTTGATCGTCTGTTTCTTTCGATTGATGCAGATCATGTTTACATTGCGTAAAGATCCAGGATTCGGCAAGGCGGTGAACTCCGAGTTACGATCATTGACCGGCACGCCGGACGTCGATCGACTGTCAATTATGCTCGGCGAAAAATTTCACAATTTCACCGTATTAATCCGCGACGCATTCATTAGCGGCACCGATACATTTCACGACGCAGTTGCGACACGCCTAAACGTGAAAGTAACCAGCAAATTTAAAGACCGGATAATTTCTTATTTACCGAACACGCGCGCGTAGAAGAGAAAGAGGGAACGGAGGCCTGTGATCCATAGATCCCTGTGCCACGCCGCAAACCGCCACGCCACGTAAGGAATGGAAACGAGTTTTTGTGGTTAATCAGTCGTCCTCCGGCAACGGCACGTCTGAAGGCCGATTATTCGAACCCCTAGTCGATATTACAGCTAATTAATCATTCGAACGAGGTCAACGGACGCCTTCTCTTCTACCCTAATGATTTTTCTTCTCGAATTCGACAAACAGCTCTCTCATCGCAGAGTCCTAATACATAATTGCGACCAATAACAATTTTAAAAAAAGTTATTTACACATCAGCAATTTTGAAGAAGTTATTTGTTTTTAAAAGTTGTACGAACAGTTTGTAGACCCACTATATACGTTACTAAACATTTAATTATATAGCATGAGTAAATTGGGTCAAACTTTCGTGTGCATAAAATAAAGAAAATCACATAGAGTAAAGCTAGGCCGGAAGACGTGTTCCTCGCTTACTCATTTCTGACTTGATCTTATAACACTCGCAGTATAATAATAAACAATTTGGAAGAAGATATTTTTTCTTAAAAGTTGTACAAACACTTCGTACACCCACTGTACTAAGAAAGAAAATAAATTTCTATTTCTATTAGAAAATTTGTATCTTGCATAAAGATCCGCTGTGTACTGATGTGTAACGACTGGGCTCACGTTGGATTTCCAGCAAATCAATTTTGATGGAAACGTCGTCGGCGTAGTAAGTGGTTTTTGAAGTGTCCCGTTCGAATGGAGAGAAATCGTTACGGATGGAGAACGTCCACCATCTTTGTAAGGGCACAGCGAACCTCCCAGAATCAACCCCTAATGAAATTAGCGAGGACCATTGCAGGGTTGCCCTCAGGGCCAGGTGGGATCCCCTAACGTGGCGTTAGGGTACTATAGACCCCTGGTGTGCCGTCGCAGGGTCGAAAAGTCACACCCTTGCTCGCCGGTGGTAACCAATCAAGGTCGAGAAATAAGTGAACTGGTTCCTAACGCGGCGATTGGTTAAGTTTCCGGGGCATTGATTGCCCAGGAAATTGTGCGTGCGCGGGACTCTGTTTCTCTCTCTCTCTTTCTCTAACACACTTTTTCCGTTTCTGCACGTGCGAACTTCAACGAACCGGCACAAGACTATTCGCGTTTGCAAATTGAGAGCTTCCACGCGTGCGTGTGCGAGAGTACAAGTTTCGCCGTGTCACACCGTGTCAAACCCTCTATTTGCCAGCTGGATCGACGATGACGATGACTACGCGCAAAACTGATCCGTCTACGTTCTCAGATTGTTTTCTTTTTTTTCGATCAAGCCAGAGACGAAAGAATAATTTGCTTCGCCGCCCGACGTACAAGGCGAGCGTGGAAACTTCCGAGTATGCTAATTGAAAATTTTGCTTGTGTGCCTGAGAGAATCATACTGTCTTTCTACATCGCCGGGCTGCGGATCTTCCAGCAAAATAAAAATTTAGTTAATTATGACACCGAAATTGGAAAGTAAAATTCTAATCAATGTCACTGCATTTGAATTTATTTATATTTTTTTCATTTTATGAATATGAAATTGTTATAATACCTCGTACAATACACTTAAATCTGTAGTAATTGATTAGATACAAATATATTTCATTACGTAAACAATATTGTGAATAATGGTTAATTTCCAACTGGCGGAAGAATGGTGGAACCCGTAGTAGTAAAAGAATTTAAAATCATTAAACAACATTTGCAGAAATATCCGCAGAGATTGTAACTATTTAAATAATTACTTAACTCGTTTCGATTTTAATTGATAATGAACCGCGCGTAATGCGCAAAAAGAGATCCGCATAAAATCTACCGGGAAACGAATGGCCGGCTTGCGAAAGCAATTAAAACATGATATTAATCTACTAATCGATCGAGTATATGGACGACGTGTGCATCTCGTGAAAGATTATCTAAATGCAAGCCTCGGGAAACAAACCGATCGATCTCGAAGTACATCTGTCGATTCAATGCAACGAAAGTTTAATTCGTATTTACATAACGTTAGAACTTAGCCTTGAAGAGACGGCGATCGCTGACGAGCGAAACTTGATGTATGTGGAAGCGGATTAATTCGCGAAATTGATGCGTCATGAAGACAGATTTCAGAATGGTTATTAATAGTTCGGCTGTGGAACGGAGTCATTCATTAATTAGCTTTGAAAAGAGTCTATTGGCAAATGAACGGATCGAAGTGCGATGCGGTCGAACAGTTTCTGTATTGTGCACTGTTATTTTATACATTCAACATATAAAATATTTGTGTATATATCTACCATCTAATACTTACTCTTCTTCATAAATCTGGACAAAATTCCTTTAGAAATGATTTTCAAATCCGATTGAATCATTGAGAAATTATTCAGTATTCTTTCGACGAATCAGTCATGCAAATCCAATGATAAAACATACTTTTTTTACCTTAAGTTTGTTAAATTGGACTCACAATAGTCGACAACACTGAAGAATGAAATTATTCGATATAAAGAATTCACAAAAATTGATCTTCCAAAATATTCCATTTCGGGTTCGACTAACGAACAAGATAAAACGACTTCGATAAAATTCCGCAACAGTTCGCGGTATCTTCCGTTATTCTCCGTGGCGCGTTTCGATTTCGCCAAAACGAGTAAAAACCGCGAAAATGATCGTGTAAGTGGTTTCATAACGGGCTGAAAATGGTCCGGACAGGTGATTCCCCCGGCACCGGATATTCCGAAATCGGTTATCGTAAATCGGATCAGCGCGCGAAGTGTATTAACAGCTCTGGTCAGTGTCTTAATTACAAAGTAACGAAACCGCGGCGCGATTAATTTGCGGTTCGCGTTAGCAATATCGCGTTCCCTTCTCGCTTCGCGCAGGTGGATTAATTTATCAATACACCTGTGTAATAATCGCGTTATGTAATCGGCCCATAAATCATAAATACACGCCGGTAAAGCTGGGGCCGGGGCCGGTAGACTCATTAAAATCATGGACACGCTGTTGCATCGGACATCAAAATGATTTCTCTAAACAGCCCCGGGCTATAGATAATAGCGGATCCTCGTGGCGCGCATCATCGTTCGCCAGTTTCTTCCAAAGGGGCGACGATTGATAAATTGAGTATCACTCCAGACTAATCGTCTCTTCTTCGCTGACTTTTCATCCGCGTCCGCGTCTAGCTGCGTTTCACGGACAGATTACTTTCCGTGATTTTTAAACGGACCCCCAGAGGTTTTCGCTTTTAACAAATGTGTTTCCCATCCGTCTTGACGTACAGTGGGTGTACAAAGTATTTATACACTTAGAAACGAAGAAATTTTTTGCATGAAATTCGCTGTCTAATCATTGTGTTAAAAAATCCTTCGTAAACTCTTCCTTATAATTAGGCAACGAATGCTTACGCAAATGCCCACTTGTACAGCCCATTTTAAGAGAATTAGAGAATTTGAAAAACATAATACGCATTTGGTGTACGAAGTATTCGCACACCTTTTAAAAACGAATAACTTCTTCAAAATTAACACCTTGAGTTTTTTTGAGATGTTAGAATACATACATACATTTGTACATACATGTACAAAGTTTCATTGAAATCGATTGCGAAAGCTAATATCCAGCTACCAAAAGTCTTAGCTCCTGTCGTTTACAAAACGCCATTTTATAGGTATTCAAGTTTGCTGATTTACAAGAATGCTTCGGCACAGTGATTTGATATTCTCCGCTGGACATTCTGTACAGTTCTGCAACGCGAGCCTGTCATCAGCAGATTGCGGAAGTTCGCGCAGATTAACACTCTGATGAATGGCCTGTGGATCTTTATGCAAATTCCTCTGTGACCAAATTTGAAGCAAACTTTCATTTCCTACAACATCAATTTTGTTGCGTAGAGGGTACGCTAGGTTTCTATTCAGTTTTCGTTGTCCGTTCATAAGAAACGTTTCTGGTGAAGAATATTCATTTCCAAATGTGCAAATTTCATTTTTAACGATGACAGACATTCGGGAGATAATGTATTAGTTGGATATAACGCCTTCCCGTTGCGTCTAGCAGTCTGTCGAGAACAGATTCTTCTTGCAGCTTCTACTTTGGTAATTGCATATGATTATTAACGTATGTTACTATTTAATGGTAGGAGCATTAGCATATCACTAGTTGCTCCAAGAACTTTGTAGCTCTTGCATGCAATATTGCTCATCATTATTCCAACTGCTTTAAACGTTCACAATATAAAACTTTGCATGTAAAAAATACAATTTAACTTCTTCGAGCAATTATTTTCCAGTTTTTCTTTTACACGATGTTAATGTCCCCTCTGCTCTGATTATTGTTTTATAAATGTTCTGGCTGTCGCCGAATTAATTCCATGAACATTTTGATTTCCCTGTTTCGCAAAATTTTTGTTACATCTTTCCTCCCACTATGAGAACCATAATTTTTCTTTTACCGTTTAACTGATTCCCTGAAATTTTACTGAAAGTCGAACTTTGCAACTGAAGCTTAGAACATGAATGACCTACTTTCATAAAAAGAAAACTGTTTACAATAGCGTGGACTATTTGTCATTCGAAAACGGCGCAAAATGCCGGTCATTGAATAATTATGAGCTACACTGCGCGCGTAAAAACGAGTGAGAACATGATTATATAGTTGCCACGAGTATAAATCATTACAAGTTATCAAGGCACATTATTGCAGCATACATTCAAATCGTCCAACTTACATAGTCGCGAAACGGAACAGGAACTGATAAAAGGAAAATTCTTTAAAGACCAGAATTAGTTTGGAAGCAAATTAGTAATACGAATAAATCTCCCACAGCATTAATCGCGTTTCGAATGGAACTGTCGGTCGCGTTCGGCGCGACACGTTCGATACATATAATATGAACGATTGGAAAGGCAAATAGATTAAAATTATTACATACGTACGATATCTCTCAAGGTCTGACAAAAACAGAGAGGCGGAACCTTTCGTATGAGCCACCAATTATCGTTTTTAACCGCTAATGACCGGAAATGGTGGGCATATTCGAGACACGATTACGAAATCGCGGACGCTCGAGAAAAATGAGTACATCTGTAAATCCGGTTGCTTTCACATCTAAGCCTACGCTGTTCCCAATTACTCTTCTGTTATCTGAACAACATCTATCATGCTACGGTAGGGAACGGTGTTTCGATCTATGTCACATGTCGGGATACGTGAAACAGTGACGATAGGGCTCGCATCAACTTTTGACGGGGAGTCAAAGTGATCAAGGTCTTTTTGACGAACCGAGAAGATAATACTCTTGCGTCGGATGCGCTTCGAAGTCGAAACCGTTATCATGTCTAACGAAACAACTACTCCATTTTCACATATTAATTTTTGTATTCGAAACCGGTTCTAGAGCTGTACAAATTGCTCGAAATAAACCGGTTTTCGTGGAACCCTAGCGACGCGACATTCAAATTAAGGATGAGCGTTCTCATTTCTCGATAATGCAAAGTCCTATTTTTACAAGGCGTGATTTGCATTATTCGGCAGCATGTAGCTGTCGCAGCTTTATGAAAATAGCTACATGCGCAGCTTTATAATCTTGTAATCTTACAATCTTTTATCTTTTACAGCTCTTTTGACTACTGAAAAACCCGGTCGCATGCTTTATCGAGAAATGAGAAGGCGCAACCCGCACCCTTACAATCCTGGAAACAAGACAACCCCCTTAAGTCCCATTGCCGGTGGATTTCCCACTAATATGTTCTACGAAACGTATCCGCGAAAGTATATGTTCGTGCATTCCCGGCAATTTACCGGGTATTTGCCTTCTGTTCCTCGGAGTGGAAGCAACGTCGGCTTACCTCTGCCAGATGTAGGACTCCTTTACCGACAGTGTGACCGGAGTGGCAGTGGCGGTAGTTGCTTCATTAACGGGCAACGTGTTCCGGTCGTTGTGCTCCCGTTGGCTCCCCGGCTGTTGCCTGTTTCCGCTGGAATGAAAATTGCACCCCTGCTATTAACCACCGCCAATACACGTGCAGAGGTGCTACCGGCAATCTGCAGATTCGTACGTGTTCGATGACGATCCATTACACACGACCTTCTGCTCTTCACCTCTTCTCTGTTGGGTTTCTTCTCGCGTGTTTCACCGGATTGGTGTCCATTAATTCCTCACTCCGCTATCGTTTTTTTTTTTAACAGATATGCGTTTTGTAGATCTGTGTTAGTTATACAGATGCTCAAAATTTCTTGTAATCATTTCGTTCGAATTCCCATAGAAAGAGCTCAACTATGAGTTCAGGTTGATCGTCGATTCGTGTGCGTTCACACGCATTCCTGCTTCCAGATGCGATTTGCAATTTTTCTATCGTACTAATCAATTGTTAGATTGTTATAAAATCTAAAATAAAATATAAAATTGTTGTAAAACGAATGCAGATGCACATTTATTTCTTGCCTCGGAGATAAGAGCGGTTGAAGAATTGTCGGAGCGCGACGCAATGATGGGTATTAAACCGGGTAATTGAAATCTCATAAAGTTCCATTTAACCAATTATACGGCAAGTGGTGTGCGAGTAACTACAGATTAATCCCTTGCCCTACGATTTATTTTACGGTTTCAGTATGTCTAAAACAAAAATAGAATTTTTTATCAGAATCTGTTCAGAATCTTCATCACGAGTCGGACACGATATTGTAAGGCAAGGGGTTAAAAACCCCGCCAATTTTCCCAGAGAATTGAAAATGTATTCGATGGCAACTGTTCAATATTCAAAGCAAGGTTCAAGATTTATGTTCAGAAGGAGCGCGTAAAGGCGACGTGTTAATACAGTTGAAGCCGATCAGTTCGGTATGGTATACTGCGTGTTGGCATTAAATTAAGCGTCGATCGGCGCTCGTTCGTCAAAGGCGCAAGCGGAAGCGATATCGCGGCGGTGTTACAGCAAAGCGTGGGCAGTCAATTAAATCCTCGAATAACGATAAATCGGCGCTGCTGTTCGACGGCCGTACCGCACCGGATCGTTGAATAAAAACCGGCGGTTTATTGACGTCAATGGATCCCAGAGAACGGAACGGGGCCCAGGTCCCGGGATCGTTCGACAAGTAGACTGTAGAAAGAGCCGCACCACGACACAACGCGACGTGGGCGAGTTTGCTTTCCACGCTCGAACAGTGTGTTACAATGCTGAGAAAGTTACGGCGAAGTAGCATTAGCGAGCGGACAGTTTGATAGTTGCTTCTCGTGAACGTTGAAGACCGGATGATCTTACAATATTTTCTCCCGCCGCAATTTCCCGCCTTTCATCGTGGCTGCGTCCGCGACTCGAAAACCGACGCGTCGCGTAGTCGTGACGGTGTAAATCATTATTAGGTGAAGTCTATCTTCCTGTCCGCCGGGGAAATTATTAGGTGTACCTACACCGATCGGTTTGCTGCAATCTTGTAACACACTTAAGCCGAGAACCATCTTCCAGGCTTTTCCGCAATTAGAGGCGGCCGACTATGTTGCGGAAGGAGCACGACATTCTCATTTCGGTCGTTGCGGTATTTTTCACCAATCAGATTAAAATATTAGGTCATTCGGAAAGTCATTTCGTTTTCTCAAAGGAAAATGAAAGCCAATGTTTTATCAGTCAGAATAAGTTTTAGGACATTTTTTTCTATGATCTCTTGCGATTTGCAATTAATTACAAGTTGCAGATGCACATTTAATTCTTGTCTCGAAGTTAAGAGCGGAGTATTTAAGGGTTTGTAGAATTGTCGGGGCGCGGAATGATGGGTATCAAACCGGGTAATTGAAATCGCAGTTACCACAAGCTCTCCGTGCCTAATTATCGGCTCGCCACGCGCGCGGTAATTAGCGGGTTCACCGTGGACAAGGAAGGCGCGTTTTCACGGTTCCAGCACGTCGTGACCGAGCCCGTTGGCACTTTTGTTTGAACAGCGCCGGTAATATATATCCACGTTTCGCCGGTGACAAATTATCTAGTGGCGACTTCCTAGACGTTATCTCGTCCAGGACAAGACGCCGGCGGTCTTGGGATACCGGGCCCGAGGATGTTACCGTGAATACACAAGCCTTTAGACGGTCCCGTTACTGCGAACGTGAGGGATGACTGAAAATCTCATTAGCCAACAAATTTCGAACACGTACGCAGAATTTACGGCCCTGAATCGTAATCACGCCGGATACACACTCGATCTTCATGCTCGTTCACACTCCATTTCTTCTTCTCTTCTTTTTGTCTCCGCAATGTTGTAGTACGAAATTCGTGATTGTGACAATAAGTACAATTCTTCAACCCCTCTGTCAACAACCAAAATTTTCTACGATATTAACTGCTGTTAATATTTGTAATATTAACCCTTTGCACTCGGAATTATTTTAACTCGAAAAGTAAACATTTCTTCCGATCTAGAATATTTCCATTCCCTATGATTTTTTAAATTGATGTAATACCTCATACAATTCTTAAATGTGTAGTAAATCATCTAATTTTTATTCAATATTATTTGATCTTTTAACTAATTTTATACTGGATCGACGACATTCAAGATGGGCGATTGTATTTATAAGTTAAGGATAATTTATTGTTTTAACTCATCTCTAATTTTTATTCAATATTATTTGATCTTTTAACTCATTTTATACTGGATGGAAGATATTCAAGACAAATTACAGACAATTAACTTGATTGTTTCAATTCGTACGATCGTAATGCTGGATTGCGTTCAATTATCGTGGATCGCTGGCACGCGAATTTTTCAATCCATATATGGTCACCGTAATAGTATATGGAATTTCGTTGGGAATCATTGGCCACCTGAAAATGTTACGATTATTTCATGTGCGCCGGTGCCGTTGAATTAACGGATACATGCCTTCGTAATTAACTCTCGCCCGATTGACCGATAGCGAGCTCATCGATGAGTGAGACGGTTTCACAATTCGCACGGCGAAAGGTTAAAACGACTCTGGGTAATTACACGTTTTACTTGGTTACGATGAACGTGAGCCAGCCGCGTATTTCGATGAAATAAGTTAGTGTACCCATCCAGTATACTACCGAGTATACTATACCTTGCTCGACGCCAGATGCCGAAGACAGATAACTTTGAACGTTTGATAATAACCGAAGCACTGGTTTCATCGCCTCGTTTCTAAAATGGCATCTTCTGATATTTCGTATGAACTTTCCAAACAAATGATTTTTAACTGATTAATCTTGACCAACTATGCACTATGCACCGTGTAATGAATTATATCATTGAATAATATTGAACATATAGTTTTATAAATTGATTCAAAGGTTTTCTTTAAAATACGACAGGACTTTCCCCCCCCCCCCCCCCCCCAACCTAATATTTTGATACAAGAATTAAACAATTTTCAAAATTATGGACCTGCCTAGCTTCTGCACTAGTCTCCGATCTAATTTAATAAAACACTGAACTGTTCCTCTACTTGAAATTCCACTCGGCCGGTGAAATATCGCAAAATTGAATATTTTGAATGCTTGAAATATTCTATAAACTCGTTTAATGTACAAGAAACGCAACGCAAGTTAGAGTAGACCACTTAGCGAAGCATCCTCATGATCTTACGAGGTACGATCATCGTCTCAATGAAGATTTTAGAATTTCTCATTACTCGTTGCAAGAATTTTACCGTTGCCTGTTGCAAAAACTGTTGCAATAACTTCATAGATCTACGTGGAGAATTCAAAATTCTTCGATATCGACCGATTGTTCATCGGCTATTTCATCTGGCTTACCGTTATGCGATTTTCTGCAGCATCGTAGCCGAGATTACAATTTATAAGCATGGAACGAATCCGCGGCCGACCTATTTGGTTCGCGTAGAAATTTATTACCCGTTTGACCCGGCCGATCGAGGCTTCGATTGATTCCGCTTGACAACTTGTTTGCACTCTCTTCCTCTTCCCTCTCTCAAGGAAGCTGTTTCTCCGCCTCGCGTTTCCACGAATACGAATGTTTTCTCTCTCTTTTACTTCAGAACTTGCTACGGAATTATGTAATTCAATTATATCTCCGCGGGTGGCTCTGCTAACCTGTTTAGGACAGCTAAGGAACGCTGCAGAATTGTGCTTATGTACCCTGTAATTGTGACACTATCGAGTACAATGGGAACCAATGAATTCATTAAGAATTTGCTATGAAATTATGTAATTCAAGTATATTTGTGACCCCATCGATGAGTATAATGGGAATCAATAAAACTAAGGACTTTTGATGATGATCTTTTCGTTCAGAACTTGCTAGAAAATGATGTAATTCAATTATATTTCCACGGGTAGCTCTACTAACATGTTTAGTACATTTAAGGAACGCTGCTAATTGTGACACTATCGAATACGATGCGAATCAATAAAATTAGGAATTATTATTAATGATAATCTTTTAATTCAGAACTCACTAGAAAATTATGTGATTCAATTATATTTCTGTAAATATACTATATGAAATATATGTAAAATATGTATATATTGTATAAAATATATATAAGAAATATAAAATGTGTATAAAATATATATAAAAAATATAAAAATATATACAAGAAATATTAAATATATATAAAAAATATGTGTAAAATATACATAAAATATATATAACGAAACATAGTGATTCGGGCTTTGCGACGTGTCGGTCCCGTATGCGTAATGGACGCGAATCTCGGCGACGGTTTCTGCGCCGCTGAAAAACCGAACTGTGGCATTCCGCGCCGGGGATTTTCTTTCGCGCGAATTAATAATAGATGGCCGCAAACTGGCGACCAGTTTTTCAACGAACTTTCAGTCTTCGGTATTTCCAGGCGGAAAAGTTCCCTGTAGCGGTGCAAATATTGAATTCCCCCGGTCGGGATCGTCGCAGCACACCGGTGTAATGCACAGTCGAAATTCTAGGAAAAGCTCCGATCGAACTTTTGTTTCGGATGGATCGCGTGAATATTCATCGCTGCAACGCTAGGATATCGAACTTCAATAGGAAAAAGCTGGTTGCAGCGGGTATTGCCGCATATTTTCACCGAAGAATTTCGAAAGCTTATCGGCTCGAAACTCGTAGTGAAATGCTTCTGAAACGGCCATAAACCATAGGTGTACCTCATGATCGGTCCCGACCGACGATGAAGAGTTTCATATTATAAGTTGACGATCGATTTGCCTTGTAATAACACGGCTTTGTCCGAGCCCTGCGGCCCAATATTAAGCATTCCAGAGCCGACGATGCAATAATGCGGGACTATCGGTGCATAGAAATGAAAACAGGACGGTACGGTGAATTTAAAATATTTCGCGAAGATATTGCTGTCTGATCATGGTTATACACCCACACACAGATCCCCGGACCCGGGATAACGTAATTTCAGAAGAACCTTCGGTTCCGGTATTCCTTCCTGGCCAGTCCCTGAAATACTCTTTGACCTTTCGCGGGAATCGTCTACGCTAATCGGATTATTGCATACCTTTCATCAACGGGATCGAATTAATTATATATAGAGCGTCTTGCGAACAATTTATTTTTGAAACTCATTCATTCATCATGTTTCTGTTACAAGTAAAATACTTGATATGACCCATTCCACAGCGATTACATCGAATCAGAATTCTTAAAGCAAATTAGATATTTATTTCGAAAGATTAATTTGCGGTTCATACAGGATCTGAATACTTTAACGTGATTACGTAATCTGTCAACGATAACTATAGATTTTATTGGCTGTATAATTCTACGCTCGATCTTGTTCTTCGCACTTTCATACAAAAACTCATAACCGGTTGCGATTGTATAACTAACTGTTCCTCGCGACAAGTCCTAAATTGAATTTTTGTCCAACGCTCAATCAAAATGGCTTAAAATTTCTGAAACCTCGTCAGCATCTTGGAAAACACTTTTAAATGAATTCTCAAGAATATATCTTCTTATCAAAGTTTATAATTTCACTAATATAATAAATACTAAATAATTCACTTGACGATTCTCGCACTCGCCTGAATCGGTCGGTGCTAATGAAACTGTGATTCGCCTGTTAGTTTGCCAACGTTTAACACGCGTTAATTGATCTCCGATCGGTCGAACGACTACCGACTACAAACGCCGACGTGTTTTCGCTGTTACAGACATGAAACCATCGGACAGGAGCGAGAAGGCGATGCTGAGTGGGAACGCGCAACCTTCGGACGTGTTCTGTTCGGTTCCAGGACGATTATCGTTACTAAGCAGCACCAGCAAGTACAAAGTTACGGTAGCCGAAGTACAAAGACGACTATCGCCACCGGAATGCTTAAACGCGAGTCTCCTCGGCGGAGTCTTACGAAGGTAAGATATCGGCCAAGAAACTTTGGTGTGTCTCTATGCTGTTGCTCCGGCTTCGTTTGCATAATACGATTTTATAAGGGGATTAGCTCTCCTATAGTCGGGCAATGATACGCCGCCGTTGCTTGATGGCATCGAGCTACGACGCGACACGTAACGAAATATCGTCCCTCATTAAATCCATGACTTTTCTTATTAAAATTACCATCTCTGCTTCCACCGTTATTATTCGGTGCAGCAGTCATTTTCAGGAATTCCTGAAAAAGTTCATTGACCGTCGAAGCCGTGGTAAGCTGCAGGAAATGTTTATGTGCTTCCGGTTTCTTGCAGCCTCGCGGCTTCCATTTAGTCTGTTATTAATTTTATGATATCATTTTAAAATTAATTGCTAGTAGATCTCAAACTTCTCAAGAAAAGTCGAATCGTATAGTTTAATATTAAAGAAGTTATCTCTTTTTTTTTAGAGCGTCCGAATATTAATGGAACTTACTGTACATATCTATACACAGTTTTCATACAATACAAAGTTAACCCTTTGAACTCGGAGCTATTTTCACTCGAAAATTAAACATTTCTTTCGACCTAGAATATTTTCATTCATAATTATTTTTTAAATTTAATATTTAGAATTTAAAATTTTTTAATAATTGATTGGACACCAGACAAGAGATAGATATTAGACAATATTTTAAATAATGGTACAACCATTTTTAGTAGCGCCTCTCAGTAATTACTTTTAAATAAGTATTTGACGTGCATCTTTGCAATGAATAAAATTTTGAATTTCTTTACATTAATTTACAAATTAACAATTAATTTACATTTGATTTGATTTGTTTTTACCAAAACTTACTTAAAAATACTTTGTTTGTGGAAAGTTGAAATTAATTTGCGAAGGGTGAATTTGGAGTGCAAAATCTGTATTAATTCAAGCTGTCGACACGATCGAACAAACCATTGCGACGGTCGAACTGGTCGTCCAGCCAAAAAGAGTCCCAAAAAAGCTGACAAATGTAGGAAAATCACACGTTTCGAGTTTCGCCGATCCTGACGGTCGATTCACAATTCACAATGCGACAGGGGAGAGCGGTGTTTGTGAATCGAAAAGATCGGATTCCGCGATGCGGCCGTGGGTTAATAAAATATCAATGGCGGTCGGTGGCGAACAGTCGATAAACCAAGCTGCAATTTTAATTTCGCCGGAGCAACCGGCAATCGGGAAGAAAGGGTTTGGCGACTCGGATCGTTCGCAGCACAGTAAACCCGTCGCTCGTAAACCTTAATTCATCGTGAAGGTAGAATACCGCGCGGTGGAAAAGGGGTTGAAGGAAAGAGGGAAGAAGGGCCGAGCGCCGAGAGACAAAAGAAAGGCAGATGGGCCATGGGTAGAATCTATGGTGGCAAGAGGAGAGACCGGGCGCGTGTAATTATCAGCCGGATCGCTATTCGAATGGATGAATTATATCGTCGCGGTCTGCGGTGTGCGCGCGTCGAATGCATGCTGCCAGCCCGAGGGCCGCGGCCGCTTCGTACGAGGAATTGACACTCGGAGCTACGCAATTATTAATGTCTCATTTGCATTGAGAATAGATCGACCGCTTTATTGGCAGTTTATCCCGTGCTCCCTTTTCTGTTGCCCCTTTCGCTCTTGCCCGAGAATTCTAACCTGGTCTTCGACCGTCCCTTCTACGGACACTTAAACACTTTACCAATATTAGGTAATTTCACAGGTTCAATTCTGCTCCTCTTTCATCATTTTTCAGAGTCTCATCGTCCACCTTGCAACTGTTATTTGAGATCAAACACTTACTCTCGAAGAGAATAAAATAAAATTGAGATTTTTGAGAATTTTAGTAGATTTTAAAATTGAGAATCTAGTAAAATTCTCTTTTGTCGTTGTCGACATATCTACAGTGGTCAGTTTAGATCGCAATATTTCCAAAGAAGGTTCGCACCAATTAGATCACGCCACTGATAGATCCTTAAGAAATCTCTCTCGAAAAACAACACCGCTGACTGGATCCAGCGCGATCCTCTCTAGTCAGCATCTCGTGTATCGGAAACAGCGGAGCTGGAAGAGATGGTTGTTACGTATCGCGTCGGAACAAGCGAAAAGAATCGCGATCTCGCGAATCGCGCGCGGTCAGGTACCAAAGTTGCGTTGGTTTCGCGTGCGTGAGATATATTCGCCGGTTACCACGGTGATTTATCCACGCCTTTCGTGATAAAGCATTGCGCAACGGATAGTGTTCTGGCCGAGTAAAATGGTGGATCAGATAAAGATGAGCGCTTCCCGCTCCCAAGAGAGGAACCCATAAATCAGTTGGCTGTCTGTGCTCGGGTATGAGCAGGCCGAATGAAGGCAAACGCGCGTTTATTAATTAACTAGGTAGATATAGTCGCGTAACGGTCCGAGGTTATTCGGTATCTTGAGTTTCTCGGTGCCCTCGATCTTCGCCATTGTCCAAACCGATTCTTCTATGTAAATAGAAATGTTCGGAAGGGTTACCGTCTCCGTTTATTAATACTGTTTCTCATTAAAATATTACCTTCATCCTCTCGCTGTGGGATTGTCCGGTGAACAATTTTTCAAAACTCGATGAATAATATCTAACGGTTCGTGCTTTCCATTATCTGGCTGCACCTGCCAGCTTTCAACTAACAGGCGGAGAGTAAGGTTGTATTATAGTGTTCATCCTGGGAACTTTTGTATTCGTCTCCTTTATCGAGTTACGATAAAGACTTCGAGACATTTTAGGACCGGAAGAAAAATTAGTCTTCGAGAAAGCTATCTTAATATATAACACGTTTCCTCAATTTTCCAACATATTCTCTAAATTTTCCATATATACTCACATAAAAAAGTTACGAAATACAACTTTTAGTATTTTCTCTGCAATTCCGACAACTTGCAATTTTTTCAAAAAAATTTTTCACGTTGCGTAGCAAACTAATTGTTCTAATTTCTCTGAAAAGTTCATATCGTATGGTCCAAGATTAAAAAAGTTGTCGTCTTTGTTGTCTTTTTAAGAGTGTTCGAATATTAGGGAGTCACTATTATAGCCATTTTCTGATTAATCAATATTAAAAATGAATTTCCCTCGTAGTAAATAAATAATTAATTAATTTTAAATATTCTTAATGGGTGAAATCGATTTACAGAAAGTTGAAATTGATTTGCATAAAATTTGACTTGCAAAAGGGTGAAGGATTCTAGTAAAATTTCATTCCATTTCAAAATTCGCTCGAATCGATTGAAACCCGATACACGTACAGTAGAACGGCAGGCTTAATGTCCAAAGGACAAGAAGTAAAAATTCCGCAAAACAGGAACACTTAGCATGTCGTTCCCAGAGCAATACACGATAATGTGCTGAATTATCGACACTGCTTGCAATATTCTTCTCACAATAGACAAACAAGTTTTTATCGGTTGCGGTTGTGCAACGGCAGGCTCGTGGAGGCCTGCGTCCAGACAGAATTCCTCGTTTTGCAACTACTTATTATTTAATTTTCTACGTTTACTTCGCCTCGGTTGTTGCGCCGTGCCGGCAGTAAATTTCAGTAGTTACGATGTTCATGGATCACGTCGCGTTGGAAAGGAGAGGGAGAGGATCTGTAATACGACTGGCAGATGAACGTTAATCTTTTTACGAATAATCGACGATGCTCGAGTTGTCTGTCTGGCAGGAACAATTCTATCCGGAGGATCTTTTGCAATGCGAATATAACTGTCGATCGTAAAGCCTCGTTTCGACGTAAACATAGTGCGACCCGAGGAAGAAGTAGACGAACGAAAGCGAAAATTAAAGAAAATTTACGATGTTATCCAGTATCGTCTGCATCTTCGGAAAATGCATAAAATGAATCGAATGCAACTTCAAAGAGTATCGTTGCAGAGAAAACTTCCACGGAATCATCGAATGCAAAAGATTAATTACAGACTGAAGTTCAATTCTATGTGGGCACACTGGGTCGTTTATGTCTAGGCGAAAATTTCACTTTCGATTCCTTTTAAGGGCAAAGGAGCGAGGGACCCTAATTGTCCGAATCTAACCCGTAAAATTTTTATTTTCTACTGACAGCACTTAACCCTTTACACTCGGAGCTATTCTAATTCGAAATATTTCCATTCTATAAAATTTTCTTAATTTTGTCGTTAATACCTCGTACAATACCTTCAGTAATTAATAAAAAAAATAAATACGTTCAGTAATTGATTGAATTCAAATGTAATGGTACAAGAATTATTAATGCAAAGGGTTAAGCATTCCAGAATTTCGTCAGATTTTTTGAAAGCTGAGAACAGTAGAAAAATGGTACATAAACGATCCAGTGTTCCCATGGATGGGTTAAATGCAACGAGTTAATAATATTTTAATAAATTAATATAAAATTATCGGAAGGATGAGAAACTTTTTTGCGATTGTCCAGCGAGAACGGGAAAAATATAAAACGTAAATTGAAAGTGGATACTCCAGTACACCAACCCGGTTATTGGCATAAAAATGAAATTGGTGAATATTTATTGTGCAATGAGCGGAGTTTCGAATACCGATATGGGAATTAATGTATCGCATTATCGAAGGTGTTTCGCGACAAACACGGAAAAATTGCAATGGCGAATTGTTTCGCTCGCAGGGATAATCCTCGTAGTCGTTAACCGATCGCAAGAACCGGCCGCGCAGCCCACGAAAATGAAACATGGAATTATGAATAAAACATACGGTCAAATTGCCTTTTACGATTGCCACGCGAAAAACACCGCGTTTACGCTTCCACGGCCGCGGACCTGGCGCGGCGAGTAAACTTCTTTTTTTACCGACGGTTCAACACACGTTTACACGGCCATTATACGATACACCGTGGAATCTGAATAGCTTTTCAGAGACGTAATCGGCCGTAACTCAAACCCGAGTAAGAAGTTAATACCAGCGTCGCCGTTATTGAGGACTGTTAAAAAGTCAGCAACGCCGGGCATATAGTTCGCGAACGGTACGAGTTAATCTTTTGTGTCACAAAGATCGGCTGTAAAATCTGTCTGACGCTTATTGGCGCCTAATGATAACGAGCTGCAAAGGGACTCGTGTTTATAGAAACAAGAACATTGAGCGTCTACCTATCATTCATAAATATAATAAATCCACAGTCGCGGAATTTAGTGGACACCCTCTAGAAACTAAGAACTTTTCCAGAAATGAACCAAACGACTTGAGATTTTTTCGAATGATGGAAGGATTAGTTTACTAGATTGCATTCTATTTAGACTGTTGATTAGATCAGTAGACTGCGGATGTTTATGCAGTTTTCAATTTTTGTGGACGAATTTGAAGAAAGTGGAATCAAATGAAATCTTACTTTCAGTGGTAGTAGTCTTTGTAGAGCTGAAATTTTAAAAAATTGTACTGAATTCTATCGAATGGAATATTCTAGTATTTTTCGAAAATTTTCAGAAGCCACAAATGCACAAAGATCGGCAGTCTACTTATCATTATACTGTTAAACGCATTCTGTTAATCTTAGATTCGCGCATGACAGTTTTGGATTCAGAAATTGACCTAATAGGTTCCCCACATCTGGCCCCCACTCGCGTCTTCGAGATTCTATCGAGGATCGTTAGTGACAAGGACACGTTCGATCAGAACGAGGTCCTTCGGTTCGGTAATACAACACCATGGTCTCAGACGATTAACGATGCCAGTATTCGAGGATATCTCGAGTAATCAGGGGTGCAGGGTGCCCTAGGATTCGCTTAGGAACGATGGGGTAGTGGAGATCGAGTCGGAGGGCGCGAAGAATATCGCAGAAATCCTGCGAACGAACGAACCTTGTTCACTAAGAATCCTTCTCGGGACAAGACTCTATAATGAGTAGAGAATTGCTCTCGTCACGTTCAAAGGACTCGTTGCGATGACGTCGATAATAAATAAATGGATGTAGGGGTTGGACAAAAAATGGGAACGCTACTTATTAAACGCAAGCCGTGTGCTCATGAGTTTGCGTATGTATGCAGATCGCGATGACTAGTTGCTCGGACGCCATTTTGAAATGCGTAAAAGGACAATTTGTAATCCAGAATTTTTCAGAAATTTTTATTTTTCTCTGAAAGTGTATTGTACTGAAAACATTCTCTGAAATTAGTGAAATTAGTGCAGAATTTTATAATTTTATAGACGAATTTTAAGTAAGTGGAATCAAATGAAATCTTATTTTCAGTGGTAGTAGCCTTCGCAGGTCTGGAATAAATAAAAATCATATTGAAAATTTGATACCCTAGCATTTTTTGGAAATTGTCAGAAGCCATGATCGCATAAAGATCCGCAGTCTAGTTATAATGCACGCCTACTTCGTCAGATAATCTCTTTTTTAGGGATCTCTGAAATAAACAAATCATCCAGCCATTTTCCCCGTGACACCCAATGTGTCAATTATCGGAGATGAGTCAACTGTCGACGGGTTGTAAAAAGTTTGCATAAAATATTTTCTTAAGTGCTCTGGAACGATAACGAGGGCATAATTGCTATGGAATAATTGCATATTAAATGCGACCATTAAGAAACGATGTATAGAAAAATACGTGAATATGTATTAGAAGAATATGTGCATACATATGCATACGGATATCTGCAATTAACGAACGACTGCGTGATTTAAGTTTGATGTAATTTTAATATTTGCATGGTGTTGTTGTTCATGTGATGATCGCATGGTATTAATAAATTATTGTGGAAAATATTATTCACTCTAACTATTATAAGGGCAAACAAAATGGTGTTCGGCAGCGTTAATTTCTGATGTTGCTAGATTACAAGGTAGAAACACGAAATTCATCGACAGGATAGATTCGAGACCAGACGTATTAAATTGTTATAGCGGTAAAGTGTATTAATTACCGAGCGAACCGAAAGATTACCGGACTGACCGGCTGCTCGAGCCGAACAAAGGTGGGCGATATGCGTTACCGTTATCTTGGTCCTTGTATGATGGATGAATAGGGCGTGCGGAGGAACACTATCGAATTCTCGATAGTGTTCCGCAAAAAGACGTACTTCAGAACCAGTTAGCGTCTCGTGTCGCTGAGATTCTTGACTTGTTGAAGTATTATCTGCGCTACACGTCAGGGAAATGTTCGTTCAAGTATTCTCTAATAGATTTTCTGTCCGAATGTTGCTGTCGTCTCGTTCCTTCTCAAAACCGTTCCAATCTTTCATCGAACTACTTTCCATTCTTAAAACCACATGTCACAACGTCAGAAATCACGCGAGGTTTTATCTTTTAGGTCCACTAAACATTTTAATCGAACAAATAAAACGACGACAATTATATCTGTGCAAATATAAAAATTAATTTTGGCTCTCGTGCGTTCGCTGTATACGTACAGTGACTTTTTACTGTTTACTGCATGTAAGTACTGTGAAAGAGAAATTTTCTCAAAAATTGCAATTGGTCCTATATTGGAAATTTAAAAAATACGTTTCGTAGATCTGTGTCAATTGTATGCATTGTAAAAGTTTCATCGAAACGGTCGATGCGAGAAAAAACGATAGACATTGAAAGCTGTAAGAAATTCCGCTCAATTTCGTCAATTTGTAACGTTGCTCTCAAGGAATTGAAAAATGTCTGAGAGCATCTACGACAGAGGAAGACACACTATTTCGCTACACATTGACGTGGCAGTAACGGGGCCAAATTACTATTTCAATCTCCGTCACAATTAATGAGAGTGTAACCAGCTTAAGAGATATGCACGCGTTCAATGTCTCCGATAGTGTCTCAGCAATCGACTTAGGTACCGGTCGTGTTGCTCAACGGTGGACGGATGACACGCGTAGCCACGGATTATGCTAATTCCTCAGTTTCTCTGTCGTTGCTTCTCCGTCCCACCACCTCCCTTTCTTCTCAGCCTCTTGTCGATTTCTTTTTCTTCTTTCAAAGATCGCGGCAAAAATGATTAATGAAGCCGGTCCCATTTCGAAATTCCCGCGGAGCCAATGGCTTGACGCGGCACCCGTGTACAGTATACGCAAATGGGATGAACAATCGGATGAGTCGAATAACAAAGACCCATTTATATAGGAATCATCCGATTGCATAACTTTGTGCAAGCTGGGTACAGGCTAAAATGAAGAATGAAGAATGCACTTCAGAAATTTAGCTTAATTAATTAAGAAAAATGAACTCCAGTATCGAGCTGAATCATTTCTTAATACAATTGATTCTTAATAATATAAAATAAGAAATATACCTAATTTTATTATATTTTGACTTACAGCTCTTTCATTTCTTAAATTGTTGCTCACTATATTCTGATTTTGTTTGCAGGGCGAAATCCAAAAATGGCGGGCGTCTGCTTAGGGAAAAGTTGGAGAAAATTGGACTAAACTTGCCAGCTGGGAGGAGGAAGGCCGCCAACGTAACGCTCTTGACATCGCTAGTGGAAGGTGAGCTTTATATCCTCCACCAGTAAACAACGTAAAAATGTCTCTTGTCCATTAACTTTTAATTCATACTGCAGATATGTTTGCATAAACTTACATTTACGAAGGCAGATCCAGAGAACCTGGATTCAATAAAATTCCATTTCCTTCGTTCACGGTATCAATAGAACGAAAACAAAGTATTACGATTTTTATTAATGAATTTCAATAAAACTTTAATAAAACCCGGCAGATTTTTATAAGCTGAAAGTGCAAGAATGTTCGCTGTGTAATATTAACCTTACGCAGACTATCTTGCGGAAAAGCAAAAAGACTCGTCATCGCAGTGCATATTAGATCCGCGCGAATCTTGCATAATATTCGTGCCTCCTTCTCGCGAACGTTCAATTATAATTGTTTCATGTTAATCGAAAAAAAGAGTAATTGATTCGTTGATTATCCTGCATTTCGATGCGGTCGTTTTTGCATGAATCTCTGGAGCGATTATATTATTATTGTGACGGTGTAAAAACTAAAATTCAAGCGTATATCAGAGAATAAGAAACAGATGGAATACGACTATTTTCGTCGGCTCGATTTCGACTTGCCGATGCTTTTTTCTTTTCTAAATTCTGTTGAATTTAATACTTCAGCATTTTTTGAACATTTTTATAAGCCATAAATGCATAAAGATCCCAGACCACTAATAATTATTAATAGGTTAATAATAATTAATAGGTTAATCGGAAGAATTTTCTCCTTTCGTCGAAATTTTGGTTGAGGCTTCGTTTTTTTAATGATTAATGCAATTAAGGAAGTTACGTAAAGGTAAAAATTGTTTAGAACGAACTATATATAAACGAGCTGTCTGTAAATATAGCTTTAATTGCATTAAAATCAGGGAAATCTCGTACCAGCATCGTTACTATTCACGATCATCCTTCGCCGTTATCGACATGTTCCAGTACTGAACGTATCAAACGGTGTTTGGCATTATCAGCTGTGAACTTCGATTAAATTGTAGGTTGCATGGTTTCTGCATACAGTACTTACATGCAGATTCAAGCACAGGTAGCATGGATAGGAAATGTTCTATGTATACCTGCTCGTAAACAGGTAAATATAGGTGTATCGAGCACTCTAGTTCAAGATAGAAAAGCTCGATTACTCTTTTATTCGAAGAAAGCTCCGCGCATCTATCGAAGATAACAGGAAATTTGCAGAAGCGCAACACGGATATTGAATTTCCCGGAAGAAAACGATTTGCACTAGCAATTTTGCAACGTAATCTAGTTTACGAAGCATCGTAATTCTAGCTCGTGGAAATATCGGTTCCTTTGCTGATTTAGTGTTGCAATCTAATGCAACTATACCGAGGACAGAAAACTCCTGCGTAATTAATTACTCATAACTTCTATTGCTACCAACAGGCCATTCCGTTCGAAGTTCTAATTAACTGTCGCGCAACATACTCGTTCTCAAACTCGTTTCGTGCGTTACTTAGAATCCCCATTGCTCGATGACATTTAATGGAATCTGCACGTAGTGCACATCAATTTTCTTTATTTTTTTCTTGCGTGCACGTGTCCGGAACAGTTTTCTAATGATTTTCATGTCGATGTTCGTTTCGGAATAAATGCGCGGAAGCAATATCTCCGAATACGATCCGATTATGTCGCACTACATAAATTCCCTGGTTCGTTAGTTTGTTTCTACAAGATTATACCGTTTATCTCTTAATTGCAATTTCCTTGTCGTCTTCCCGCTATCCTTCCTTGCATTTCCCCTAATGGAAAGCTGCGGCGCTCGTTCTCGCACCTATTCGTTAATTCTAATGAAAATAATATCTTTCCGAGATATCCTACAAAGATAACACCGGTACCTGTGGATATTAAACAGTGGCTTTACACCGCAAGTGTTTTTATTTGTTTAAAGTTGCGGAAACTTAGAAAGGAAATGAAGCTGCGAAATTTATTTGATTTTATCCGATTAAATTTCTTAAAAACGGTTGTCTGTGTATCAGGTCGTTCGGAAAGTAATTTCGTTTCTCGTATAGAGATGAGTTTCCAACACAATTTCAAGTATTTCCTACAGAAGCTGACAGAATCACATGTATCGATTCAATTTGAATAATTGATTAATCAAGTCTGATAGAACTCTCGGCATTAAAATTCTAACGGGCTCGTAGCAATTAAAACGATTTTGACGAATACTTCGAATCGCGTGGATTGCTACGAGGTCGTCGACCCCCAAAAACTAAAAAGCAAAGTAATCGTTTCGAAATATCCACTTGCGACTAGCGAGCAATTGACAGAGTTCGTGGAGTGCAGCGAAAGTGTGGGAATCTACTCTCGAACGCACCAGGTGTACAACTTCGGACACATGCGAATAATCTGCAGCCATAGGTGCGTGATTCGTGCATAAATTCGTGTCTGGTTGTCGCGAAAAAATCATTACCTGTCAGCGGATTTGATGCGTTTATCACAAACCTGACCAAAGATGAAATTTAAAACAGCAGGACTAAAAGAATTGAAGAATTTGTTAAAATCAGAGAAGAAACAACTTCGATTTCTATCTCTTGGAATCGGTGGTGAAAATTTTGCATACAGATCCACAGTCATGACTAGACTGCGGATCTGTATGCAAAATAAAAATGGTCTGCATCGATTGCAAGAAATAGAGACTAAATTGAATGTTATTTTGACATCTTCAATTTTTAAAATTTTTCGACAATTTTGAATTTCACCTACCCAATTGTGCTACAAATGCATAAAGATCCGCAGTCTAATCAATACGTTGATTTATCATTGCACAGAACGCAAAATATTTCCTCTGCCATTCGCAAGGTAGCAACGCACATTCAGCAATATTGCTCTATCTCGTCGCTGCAACAGGGCAGAAACCGCAAGCACAATCTGCTCGCGATTGTTTGAGAGTGCACAGAACAGAGCTGCTTCAAAAACTTTCTTCAGACCTCGATTATCGAAGCCGAGCACAATTTGCGGTCGATCAAAACGATCGACCTTGTTGTCAGAGCACTATCATTTGCCACATTCCTTCAGCGTTGCAACGAAAATCGCGTGGTCGAGCAAACGACAGCATAATCGCGAAAACTTTTGAAAGAATTACAAACACATCCGAAATTAAACGATTAGAACAAACATAGCAATTCCCCAATACAATAGTATTTTTAACAAAATCATCATGAAAATTGTCATCGTCCTTTTTCAATATTGTACAATATTCAGTATTGTGTTGTCAGAGAAAACTTGCTTTCAATTTATGTTCTCGTTACTGAGAGTAACGGTGCATTTTTATTTGCTCTCCGCTTTATAATGGACTCATCAAATTTCTGATCGAACGTCACGGGACCAACAACGACCGTAGTAAAGTCATCAAGTAAAAAAGCTGATCATTAATTCGCGAGTCACGTTGCTGATTCGTTCTCGTATAGCTGGCCGCGGCAATCTGTAGGCCGCATCTGTAATCACCTTCGACCAATCTATGGTCCTGATCTGCATCGAGCAGAGTGTCTTTCTGTTCGTTGCATAGAGTTGTCTCTGTGCACGTCTATATATATCATAAATTATCGTTTCGATCGGCAGCTCTCCCTTTCGAACGAATCGGTGGCCCACGCGATGTAACCAACCGTTGTCAACCAGTGTCCGTTTACTTGAAATGAATTTTCTCAGCGGAACAGATATATGTTCAGGAAAGATACATTGACATACTAATTCTTTCTACAGTTACTCGAATTAATATTCGGACGCTCTAAAAAAGACGATAACTTTTTTAATATTGTACTATACGATTTGAACTGTTTTGGGAAGGTAGAGCAATTAGTTTAGGATGTGAAAAAATTTTTTTTCAAAAATAGCAATTGATCGGAATAGAAAAAATACTAAAACTTGCATTTTACAACTTTTTTATGTGGGCCTATATTGAAAATTTAAAAATTGTTGTGTATATGAACTCAACGACCGTATTGTTTGAAAGTGCTATAGCCACGGGCAGTATGTAGATGCATATTTCGCGTTTCGAGGCGAAACGTGACGAAGATTCAGATTTAGTTAGAGAAAATTAAAGGAAGTTAAGAAATACGCGTTGCAAGTGGTACATGCAAATCGACGGAGAAGATGCAGCCGAGTTTCTACGCTCAGGATCACTATTAAAAGCCTGAAACGACCCGTTGCACTTTGTACGTGCGCGTCACAGAATCCTGCACGTCCTCTGTTAACGATTCGATCGTGAATCGTTATTCTTAATGGCACGTGTTATAGACATCATTTATAAACATCACGCAAATATAGGGCGATCACAAACGAATAAAAAGGATGGAGACTTTTCGAAAAATTCATATTCGATGCGGGAAGCATCGATTCTTCCCGAACAATGAATGAAACGCACGAGGAAACGTTCATAGTGGACAACTGTAACGAAAACATTAATTAGAGAATGCTAATGCTCGACCGGCGGTGCTAACAACATGATCATTAAATAATAATTACGTGTTTCACTCGCGATTTACTTCGAACAGCAAAGACAACTGATATTAAACGTCCAGTTAGAAAAACGTGCATCATTAATTACGCATAATAAGACAGCAGCGACACGCGAGAAAAAACTACTTAACACTTTTAACTGCGCGAGTACGCGTGTAATGGACTGCAACGGTGTGGAATGGTTTTCTGTATTTTCCAGTGGGTACTAAAACGTCAAAACAAAATCAACTAGTTCCTTAATATAAACATAGCTGTATTTTTGTCACGTTGCGAATCTTTCTCGTTCTTGAACATGTTTGATAAGAAATGAAATCGCTAGATGATACGATCAAATTCAACCTTTCACAAATAAAGTACTTTTAAGTAAGTTTTTGCAAAAACAAACAAATCAAATGTAAATTAGTTGTTAAGAAATTCAAAATTTTATTTATTGCAAAGATGTACATCAAATGCTTATTTAAAAGTAATTATCATTAACTTTGTAATGTATGAGAACTGTGTGCAGATATGTATATTCATTGTAGCTATTTTCTGATTAATCAATTTTAAAAATGAAAAAACATATACATATATTTATTGAAGCGTATTGAGTCTTATGTCTCCAAGGGAAACATGCTTTCAAGTGTAATTCATTTTAAATATTCACAATGAGTAAAATTGATTTGCAAAAGATTGAATTTGGAGTGACGAGTAATATACTTGATTGAGATGCATAATTCCTGTTTGTTCATTGACAGATAAAACTTGAACGAAAATCTTGAACGAAAATAGAAAGAAAATCGATCTCGCGGAACTTTCACGAATGATAATCGTTGGGCAACGAGCGCGGTAGCAAAAATATCGCGTATTTTTGTCGCGACAAACCTGGAAACGGTAGAACGGGTCCGCGGAATTGTATAATTTGACTGCAGGTGGTACAAGAGCAGGGCAGGCCTGCGGGTGGTATTACCCGGTTGCTATAATAGCGCCCAGCGGGTCTGCCTCCACCTTGCACGGGACCTCACTTGTAGCTGCCTAATTACCCACTATCATCGAGAGAAAATTGCTGAAGAGACAGAGAAATAGAGAGAGAAAGGAAGAATACGATTAGAGGGATGGGAATGATATTGAAAGGAAGAAAACGGACCACGTGCAGCAGAGAAGGCACGCATGTCGTTTCATTATCGCAAATTGGCTCGCCTCTTTCACGTTGGCGAACAATCTTTCAATTGACACGTGTGAAACACTCTACGCGTTTGTTCCTGTCGGTCATCTCTCTGAATTACTGTAGAACATTGTTTACACGAACAATGCTCGCAAACTCATTATTAGGCTATGGATCTTTATGCAAAATAAAAGTTTTCTGTATTCATTGTTAGAAACTGGAGTCAAGTAAAAAGTTCTTTCTTCACTAATTTGAGCAAATCATTGATAAATCAATTAGTAATAAATAAAATCATTTTCTCGAAGAGCCAATCGACTCGAACAATAAGTACCGATGGACATGCATAATGAAGTTTTTCGGGCCCGAAGCTAGAACGTTCCGACGCGTTCCGTTAAGTGGTAGACAGCCCGCAAAAAACTCATACATTTCCATAGACCGGTTACGTAATTCCATTCCTATAGCGGGGTATTTTATTTCTTTTTCAGGAGAAGCCATTCACCTTGCCAGAGACTTCGGCTACGTTTGCGAAACCGAATTCCCTGCGAAACAAGTTGCCGAATACCTCAGCCGGCAGCATTGTGAACCGCAAGATTCCTACAGGAGAAAAGAACTTCTTCATGCCACCAAGTAAGAATTTATATCCTCGCCACTAACAATGGTGCAGGAAATTTATCGGGGGGCATTGATATTTGTTCGGGCAGTTTTTCATGAAAACGTTCAGCATCTTCTTCTTGCCTTCTTCTACAATCTCCTTTTTAATGTTAAAACTAATAGATTCATTTTGGAAGTTAAAAGGAAAATTGAATTGACTACGTGAAAATTCGAATAATCGCTTCCTAAAAATTTTTTTGGGTTTTGCCCATTCGGGGACATGGGGCAACGAGAGGGTTGATGCCTTTTATGTGATCAATTATAAGTTCCGAGAGGAGCGAGTCAATTAAAAAATCGAGCAATGTGGTTGCAAGTTTATTTTATTCGAAGAACGTGATTGACTTTGTTGTTCGATTTCAGACAAATCACCAAAGAGCTGATGGATCTTCTGAACCAGGATAGATCACCACTTTGCAACACACGGCCTCAGCATATACTCGACCCAAGCATACAGAGACACCTAACGCATTTCTCTCTCATATCACATGGATTCGGAAGTCCTGCAATCGTAGCCGCTCTCACGGCAATACAGGTACAATTTTTATTCACTTAAACGTTCGTATGCGCATAGTTGATTTCGCATATTTCAAACAATTACTAATTCACTGACAAAACTTTTTCGTTTTCAATCATTTTACTAGACTTTGTCTCTTTAGATATTCCTTGTTCGGTTAATACGTTCTCCACATACATTTTTCTTTCTAGTCTAGAAATTCACTCTAATTCTAAATTCTAGTCTAGAAGAATGTCGCTCTTAAACTTCAATGCAAAATCTGCATTCTCCCGAATTTGATTTAGGTGTTTGATTTTTCACAACCAGGATATTCTACTTAAAAATCTGAATTAATTATTATGTATCTGGGTATTTGCTGAATTTTTTCAGAATTTTCGCATATGACTGTGAATAAGGAAAATAGGATAAAAATTAATTGTTTCCATTTTACCCCGTAACTACCCTCCCGAATTATTCTTGAAACCTTATGTAATGAGAGTAGACAGCGGATATTATGCACTTATGACAAAAATCAGTAGGTGAAACGAATAAAAAATTTCGAATAAAGAATTTCCAGAAAGACGCTAAAGCCTGCCGCGTCTGATTGCAGAAGTTCCTAAGCGAGTCCCTGAACCATCTGGAAAAGATGTACCCGGGCAACGGTAGCGGCGTGACAAGTAGTCAGCAGTCGAGCCTCGACACGAACAAGAGCAAGGACGGCACGTTGATGAACGACATGAAGAAGTGACGCCCGGAGGACCCGCCTACCTCGAACGTGGTCACTTCAATCAGGCACTCGTGGCCGTATAACTGAGCCTCCGCGGGTCAAGCATAACCCGTGAGAACAGCTTCTGGTGGACCACTGATAACGCCACGTATGTCCGCAATATATGTACCTTTGCGAGCGTTTGTATTATAGTAAAACCAAGTTTAGGTCGCGCACAAAGTCCGAAGGGATAGTTACTGTACCCCGCGCGACGATCACGATTATTGCGGGCAGACGTGAATACGCCGAGGTTGGCTGGTCGAAAGTGTTCTAGGTAAAAATCAATGAAACGAGGTCGCGAGAAATGTGCAATCGCCGAAAAAAATGTGAGTCGTCGTCGATTCCGATCGGACGATGATCACGGGTGAGAAACTTCGATGGACTCGGTCTGAAATTCAAGGCCGAGTCGAATCGTCAACGACCGTTGGTGCACGAGGTGCTTAATTGATTCTCCTTTCGTTTAACAAAAGCGAGTGTCAGGATATTTATTCGTTTCGAGCAAGCTCTCGAATCAATACGAAATGTCTACTCGGATACTTGAAGATCCGGTGCGCACCTCGTTTATCGAGCATAGAGGTCACTTTGTTCTTTCACTGCCTGTTCATGCGAAGACCCTGCCGATCAACAGGGCCGATGATATCGATCGATTCGGGATCGTTCCGGCCAATCCGAGACACCGTAATCGTAATCTCTCGAACGGAGGTTCTAGGATCGTTTGCAATAGAAGTAGCGATAGTCGAAAAACATTTGTGCAATGGTTATGGTGAAGAGGACCCTGCAGTCTCATCCGTAGAACATCCTGAACTAGGGGTAGCCAACCTTTTACACATCATGCGTCCATTTTTTTACATACGAGTTCTTACGTTCATTGTTGGGGTTGGAAAATAGCTTCGCTTAGGAGAGAAAAAAGGATAACTCGATCACGCAACGAAATTAATTAATTTACGCCAGTTCAAGAGACACACGTTTATTGGAGCACCGATCAACAATAGTGACAAATAAAAATTTTCTACCTGAACTGCAACATACTGAAGTGACAGAAATTGATTTTCTTTGTTAATATGTTTAACAGGTTGAAAGTGATATAACAGTATTTTTAAATTCTTCTAATGTTTTCATTGTTTTAAATCACACCTACTGATTTTTGTCATAAACGTATCAAATCCGCTATCTAGTGAGAAATGATCTCTTCTACAATCGTAAACTGTCAAAAAATTGCGACAAGATGGATTCAGTTATGATGGCTACTTCGAAAGAATAAGTATGCGCCACGGGTTGGCCACCGCTGTCCTAAACGAAACACTTAGATTCGGTTTGTCGGCGAAGTTCAACTTCGTAACGAGCATCGGAAAGAAAAAATAGAAAAATGATTTGATCGTCGAGTCATGTTGTATAGTTCGCGCGGTACTGCCGAGTCCTTGTTGCTTGCGAATCGATCGATAATTGGAGAACGTATATATTTTCTGTGTATACACACGCAGGAGCGCAGTATGACGAATAAGAAACGATTTCCAACAACCTTGTTCCACGGTATAATTTTTGGGTCGACTATTTATATTGCTCAAGCATCGTTATTCTTTGCCCATTAACGAGCGCCCGACATACACGCGCGGTATCGTGATTATGACGCCGTTACGTAAGCATTAATATTGTCAGCATGGTGATACATTGCTCTCTGTACACGGTGTACAACTTATAATTTAGCGGCCACAAATCTAAGACCGCCCGCGAGCGTTCAACGAAACAATTTTTATCGTCCGGCTGAGTCCACTACGTAGAACGACTCTCGGCCCTCATTTACGTGGAAATGTTCAGCATGCAACGACTACTGAATATTCATGGCGGTCGCAGCCTTTGAAGTTACAGATTTCCTTGTAAACACGCTCTCCAGCACGCGTTCGACGCAATCGTTCCGGTGCGTTTATCGATTTTCTCATTAACTCGTTCAGGACTCGTTAGAAATTCGATATTCCCGATATTTGGGAAAAACGCGCTCGAAGTGGCACTCGTCATTCTCAAATTTTCGAACTGCAAGCTTGCTTTCGGAGACATACTTATCAATCGTCATGATCAATCGTCAACATTCAAGTGCGAAGTAGAGAGATGTTAGAGAAATGTGATTAATAAAGACTGCGGATCTTTATGCAAAATGAAAATTGTCTGCACTCACTGCAAGATACAGGAAACACTTAAGAATGTTTTCATTCCATTAATAATTTGAGCAGGTTGGAAGTGATGTATCGACACTCTTCGATTTTTTCAATTTTGTCCTGTTTCAAATTACTCATCATCGTCATAAATGCATAAAGATCCGCAGTCTAGTAATAACATTCTTGATCTACTCATTTCCGTCATAAATGCATACAATCCGCAGTCCATTTACCATTCTTGTACAGTCCATTCATCACATTCTCAAATCTGCTTCATCACAATTAAAAAAGGTTTCTTATTATTACATTGCGGATTGTATGCGTTTAGGTGAAGATGGGCAGGTAAAATTTCAAACAGTGAAACTCTCGATTTTAGTTGAGCCACTCGCTTGCCAAATAGATTTACTCAACAAATCATTTTTAACAATGGTGTCGAGCCTGATTATTAAGAAAATTGATTTTCAATGGGAAACATGGAGCGATCAAGTGTTTTGGCAGAAAAATATAAGAAAACTCGTAGTTTATCAATTTGGTCTGTGAACGGCTCACTTTCAATTTAATAAACTTATTAAAGGAAGAACAGCATTTCTACTGGTCTACCGTTTCTTCTTTTGCATAAAGACCCGCAGTTTCCTTATTATTAATCAGTGAATGGAGCGATATACATTCTTTAAAGAAGTCGCGAAAATGTCTTGTCTCTTTAGGTAATTTCTGGAACACCTTCGACTTATGCTTGCATGTTCTATTTTTTGTCTGCAGGCGTCACTGCGATTCGAACGAAACTATAGTTAAGTTAAAATGAAATGGTTAATCTATACAGCTTCCCCCACTATAGATTTCTCGCGGCAATCGTTGAAGACAAAGAGGCGGAGTTATGAAACAATATAGTGGGGAGAATTTCGTTTCACATAACATTTTTGTATGAACTAAATATTGTGGACTCAGTCGTGAGATTTTTCATTACCACCGTGTGCTTTCCACGTCACTCATCTTTCTCCAGCAAGTAATTCGCAAGATTTTGCAAAATCGAAAAAAAAAACGGACCTTCGTCGTCCTACTCGAGGCTAAGAAATGTCGGCGAACAAACGGTTATATTATCATTAATCAGCGGCGACAACGCACAACGGCCGTCCGAGGCTAACAATGATTACTTTAGAATTATCTAATTACTTCAACGGCGACATTCTATTCGAATGAAAACACGTGGACACGAATAGCCGAATTATTCGTACAGTTTCTTGACGAACAATGCTTTCAGTTCCGATGATTTTGTACAGTGTCGATTAGAAGTAATCATGCGAACTGCATCATTCTACTTACAATACATATTAAGGAACATTTCAGTCTAAGTAAAAATTTAATATTCATGATGCAGCCACATAATAAAGCATTATATTCTCTCGTTGAAAAGTTGATTCACGATATTTCTCTGTAGAAAGAGTTATTGAAATGCTTGCCATTGAGGAAAAGCACTGTTTCGTAGAACGTTTCTTTTCCTCCTGCGAGTAAAGAAAATATTGAAAAATTGTTTCGAATTAGTTCTCGGAAATATATACATTCCAATGGAAATCGATTTGAACAAGTTAAATTGTAAGTTTCATTAGAACGTATCGAATTGTACTTAATTGTTGTACGCGGCCAGTTTGTCCTTTAAAGGCACTTTTATCTACTCAACTTTGTCTTCCGAAGTTACTCAATGCTTTATTATACGTTCCATCTCCTATTATCGTCAAGTAGCGGCTCGAGTAGTCTGTCCCTTATAAATATTTATTCCGCTGTTCAAGAGAAACGTCGAATCGAAATCGTGGAACGTTGCACGCGTTCCGAATCGGCTGTTTGTTTCCAACTCGAGGCGCAGACGCGTAGCAAAAATAAACAATTTGCATCGGTACAGTCTTCCCTCGCATAGTGTTACTACAGAGGATAGAAGAGGTACTACATTTAAACATTTCTTTCGACCTCGAATAATTTCATTGTACATAATTCTTTTCGTTTTATGGATACGAAATTGATATAGTACATCATACAATACTTAAATGTGTAGCAATTGTTTAGATACCAACATATTTAATAATACAAACAATATTTGGTCACCACTCGAGTGCTATTAAACAAGTAAATGTTAGATGATTACATAAGTTTATAACAATAAAATTCAGTGGTTAAAATTTAAAGAATACAGCTTTATTAATCAATTATATAGTCATCGTTAGACTGCGGATGTTTCTGCAATTTTCAATTTTTATGGACAAAATGTAAGAAAGTGGTACTAAATAAATCCTGCTTTTATTGGCAATAACATTTGTAGGTCCAAAATAAATCAAAATCGTACTAAATTCTGTTGAATTTGATGCTCCAACATTTTTTGAAAATTTTTATAAACCATAAATGCATAAAAATCCGCAGTCACCACTCTTTTCTAATTGTAGAAAAGAATGATGACTATATAATTTTTGCGACATCTATGAAAATCGGGAACAAACTTATGCAATCATCTGATATCATCGCAATTCTATCGTGTTTAGTCTCGTTTTAATCAGAAAAACCTCACCAATCCGTTGGCAAAGGTTTCCTAATGAAACAACTAAAAGTGATAAAGTTTCATAAAAAAAGTAACACTATCCGTAGAGACGAAAGTAACACTACGCGAGGGAAGACTGTGTTAACACTTCTACGTTAGTAGCGACGATCACCGAGACACCAGCGCCGTGATACCGAACGATCGAGCGATCCAGAGGATCGATCGCGGACTTGTGTTTCTTCTCACCATTGCCAAAATCGATTTTCGTTCAACGAAAAGCGGAATGAGGGCCCAACAATGTTTCCAAGGATCGTCGGTGTGTCGGCGAGTCTCGACAGAGGCCCGAACAAAAAAGAAAATATCGATTCCGAAGACCACTTATCGTGCCAATGCGAAAGTTGCCATTTCAGATGTGCCAATTAAACGATATCGAGTTTAGAAACGTAAGAGCGCGCGACCGGAAGCGAGCGAAGGTGGCCGAAGGACCGAACGATACGTTTTAGGGCCTTTCAGGGGTCGCTTCAATGTATTATCCTTGAAGCAGGAGTTTCGACAAATGGATCGGACGAGAATAATTAATAATAATTCGTCTGGGCCGAAACGCGTGCCGCATGTAACGCTTTACGAAACGACGCGACCAGAAAAAGGAGCGACGCGAAAGTAGAGCGGAGACATGTGTAAAAATTGCGTCGAAGTACAATACCAGGTGAACCTGAGACATATCTAACTTTGTAATTAAATCTTAGGCGTATGTAAATGTAAAATTAAGAAACCTGATCAAACGTCTCGCGTTCCGGGGATATTATGTACAGAATATTTGAATCTTTCTTGTGATATAATCGTACATATTACTAAGGTATAAAAACCGATAACAAGGCAAAACAAAAAAAAATTACTATTATCATTCCATGTTTTTTCATAGAGGTGAGGTATTAGCGTGGTCGTGACGAGCGCCGAATACCGCTCCGTTTTAATTAGACGTATTAATGTACATTCCAAAATAAGTTCAAAGCCGCCAGTCAGACATTCATTCCGTCGACAGATTTTAATTGTACCGACATTTCAATGGTCTCATTCTTGCTCTCTCTCTCTGATTTTTGTTCCCCGCGATTCGATCGCGTCGTTTGAAGATTATCTACGAGTAAAAATATACAGAAAATACAGTAAATGATACAGAGAAGATTATTACAAAGTTTCAGACCAACGCTTTTCTTCGGATCAGTTTAGGAGAGAAAGAACAGAAACTCTTCTTACAACGTTAATTTTCACTCATGACTACTTAGGCGAACTCGTTAGTACTAAGGTTCCGTAAATTAATACTTATTTATAATCCTTAGAGCGGCAGTAGAAAGACGTTTTTCTACCAGAATTTCTGTGCCAACTGCAAAGAATGTTGTAGACAATTTGTTTTGTTCCACGTTGAAGCATCATTCTAATCTTGTAAGATACTCAGATATATCTTTATTAAATATATTTGAATTTCGTAGTATATTATATTCTGATATTGATTATACATTTCATTTTTGTATATTGGTGTGTGATAAATAAATAAGAATATTGTTTCTAAGTAATTTACATATACTTATGCTCGGGGCTCGACCTCAAAGATGGACGTCAATCGAGGTTCCAATCCTAACACTATTCATCCTACCGATCTCATTATATCAAGATATATTAAAAAATAATATGAACTTGAATTACTCGAGATTCTAATATTCTAAGAGAATGAGCTAAATATTTTTTAAATTGAATGGTGTTCGAGTGAGCGGTGTCAACGACGAAGTAGTATAACCAGTCTATAACCAGACAACATCTACTATAAGGAAAATATAGCGACAACTGACTCACTTGATTTGTAATAAAATTTTCATTACAGTTTATTTGCTTTTTACCGTACAATATGCAAATACATTTTTAATAACTAGATGACGTGATATATATTTTAATTTTCTAAAAATAGAGAATTGAAGTGTAAAAAAATATTAAAAAATCAGGGTGAACGTACGATACTTCAGAAAATAATAATTGGACATACTGTTGATTTTTATGTTTCATTTATTTATTTTCCATCTTCAACCATAGATCTTGACACACATATACACGTATAGAACAAAACGTACACGTTCGATGAGATTCTATGATATCGTTAATGAAAAGTGCTGGAAGTGAAAAATGAATACTTTTTCTGGAGCAGAGGAATTGGGCTAGTTCACTATAGAAATGGAATGCTTTTAGGAATAAATCGAGGTGGACTGGCCAAGTTTTGAATGAGTCAGAGTGGGTTGTAGTGAGTTAGAGCAAATCGAAGCGGGTTGAAGCGAATTGAACCATGTCAAAATGTGCTGAAGCAAATAAAGATCATCTGAAGTGATTAAAATCCCAGATGAACCTCCGGATATCATTAAAAAATTGTTTTTCTCATCAACAACAATATAGAAACCCTACAATCTCTGATCGTGTAAATATTGAATGAACCCAAAATTTACTTAAATTTTAAAAACAAGAAAAGCAGGATGAAAAAGTATTCACGCATGCAGGAAAATCTTTTTTTAGCAAGCTTTAAGAAGCTTCAGAGTATTCCCCATTTTTAATAGCGTCAATTATACCTTGAAATTTTTCATAAGCACTCTGTCGATAGACAAAAATTGCAAGCTTGTTGGGTACAGCCAAGACTATGTACAAGGCTGAAATTCACTATATTGTACCTAAAATAATTCTATAAACAACAATGTCAGTTAAAAATTCTAGTTTCATATAAAAATAATTAGAATCACAGCCAGTAGAATGAAAGAGAGTTCTAAATGTAACTTATTGGCTATGTTATGATAGTGAAGTAACAGTGGAATTAGTTTACAGAATATCTTGGTATGCGAGTGTAAAATAATGACTAAACTACTGATGAATTTCCAACAGAGGATTAAAAAACTGTTGCAATCCCACATCGTTGGAAGGAAATAGAAGAAAGTTATAAATGTGAAAATTGATTAGTATAACATACTCACGTGGTCCTAAGGTACTTCAATCTTCACTGAGCAGAGAAACAGAAGAAGATTAAAATATTTCAATCCACGAAAATGCGTTCCCACGCGATTTTCCTTAAGCTTCTACACACCTAAGAAGGATACACGAAAAAACATGTTAGAAGTAACTGCCTTAGTTGCGTCCAGTAAAACTTCAATAAAAATCAAAGTTAATATATAATCAGAAACTAAAGTCGTCGAGAATCGAAACAATAAATTATATCAGCTACTAAAAAATGGTGGTCTTACATTTTATCTCGCTATTAATTGACGCTTGAATTAGAAAAAGAAAATTATAAACATTTAGTTCTCGGACGCGATTAAACTGATAAATTTATAAATCGTTGACAAAACGATGAAGTCATGAAGTCGTGAAAAATATTAATGTCGCTGGTTGTATCCAGGTATACTTATTTATATTTTCCCAGATTATAATGGTGTCGATTAATCAGGATTATTAATTAAAAATTTTTGTTCAAACGATGCTTACAATAGAGCCATTATTCTTTTCATTTATTTCAATTTACGAGAATTACATGTGTAAGAAAAAAGAAAAGAACAGATAGTTACTTTAAAATCGAGAAAAATATTTACGCATAAATTATTTTTACGATCTTCTTTTGTATACTCATAGTTGTATACTCATGGTTACAGGTTAAGATTACATTTTTTATAGTGTCGTAAGAACTATACCTTTGAGACAAACTACACAAATCGTCGCTTCGTATTTTTGCGCATGTTATTGCACGCACGTGTTAACATTTATTTAATGTTTGTTTTTGTTTAAACGTTTCTAAGTCGCTTTAATTTGTTTTTTTTTCGTTTGCCACGTAAATATAATACACATTAAGATTATACGAGTTACGATACAATTTGCATAGCCATATGCAACGTGGTTTTTTAATATTTATTTATCTGTTCACTTGCCACTGGATATCATTTACAATTTTTTACTTTCTTCCATTTTAGACACGTATTGCTAGATTCTCATCATAAATCATTAAGACACAAATGACTGTCCGAGCTATGTACTTCTCGTTCGTAAATCCATGTCTGTACTTATATTTGGTGAATGAACACGTAAAATTTCACAGAACGCCTGTCCAAAATATTCGAAAATATTTACAGAAAAATTCTGTGAATGATGTTTGTTTGATCGTGGGACCTAGACCACGTTGCCAATCAAAATAAAGAAAGCATATTACATATACTACAAGAAAATTGAGAAAATCGTATTCGTTCAGTGAAACGGAAGAAAATAAATCCGACACAGCTCCGACTTTCTTTTGCTTAAAGGCTGCGTTGCGACACAGGTGTGTATTCGACAATTTTACTTGTTCTCTTTCCGTTTTGATCCTCTTGGTCTTCTATCCTTCCGCTTATTGACGTGTACATTTTTTTCAGGACGGGATTTCAAGGAGCGGGTCACTTTCTTCTAATACATTGCACAATGTTTGTTTGTTTTTTCTTTTCGTTCGTTTTCTTTCTTTCCTCAGAGAGAATCAGAAGAACGAGATCAATCAACGCAACGACATAAATTCAGATTCTGGTCTGGGGTCGAATGAGCACGTGTGATCGTACGCGGGACAAAAACGCGCCGTGATATTTTTCATTACAGTTTTCATTGTATTACGTGTGTTCCGGGGCTTTATCCAATGGCCACAATAAACTCATCTGAAAAGCATGTCGGCTTCGTTACACACAACTGGGAGTTTAGAGAACAGAAAGAAAAGAATATAAATATAGTATGCGAGACAGATCTTTGTCGAATCGGAACGATTCGCGCGTTGAAACACGATCGTGATCGTTGCAGAGCAGAATCAATGTTGGTAAACGTGGAACACTTTCCGCCAGAAGCTTGCCAATAAGATGAAACCATAAAACAACAAAAATGTAATTATATTTATACAGTCAAATGCGAAAGAATTCAACTGTTTCGACATTCTAGTCAAAATACTGAAAGAAATGGAAGTCGATAGTTTGAATAAAATATACACCTAACAAAATCTATAAAAACAACTTTTTACCACCATAAAATAAACATTCTGCATCATCACTATCATTCTTTCAATATAATAAACAATCATTTTTCACGTACGTACCGTTGAACGGTCTTTAACGAGCTATTAGGATTATAAAAATGTTCGGACATTCCGTGTTACCCACATTTACCTTAGATGGCACCCGGTAAATTAAATAAAAAATATTTAGTGTTAGAGAATCATATTACTCAACACTTTAAAGTTTAGTAATTATTTTAGGACTAATTTACTCAGAAGAATTTACATTTTTCATGAACCTCAAAGTTGTCTACTCGATTTAGTTAGCCCTGCAACATCCGAATCGTCTTTGGACGCGGCGAGTGCCGGGAAGAACGTAGAAAGAATCGAACGACATTAAGAGAACGATGAAATTTAGCAATGAAGAATAGTCGAATTTGATACGGTTACTCATTTGACTGGTCGCAATACGATGAAAAGTTGTAATAATTGCCTGCGTGTCGTTTACCGTGTGTGTAAGTTCTCTTCCGTGCCTCCGTTCGTTTAAAAACGGTCTCGGTCGTTTAAAGGTTTTGGCATCGCAGGCACCATAGGTCGTCGTGCGTTAGGAAGATTACACGTCAACGGTTTAGGGCTATGAAATAATAAAGTCAGAAAAAAAAGAGATTGTTCCTCTCGTTAGGCGTCGCGAATTATCGTAGAAAGAACAGGGAAGAGAAAACAAATGAGACAGAGAGAAAAAAAGAGATTGAGAGTGAGACAGCGATAGAGACAGACTAATCGAAAAGAAAAGATCAAGAGAAAATTTATAGGATGATTGTTTGTGGATTTTTACTTGGAAGGTCGTGTGTACGGAGCGTTGCGGTAGCGCGAGCTTGAGCCCGATGTCGTTGTCGTCTTGTACGATTTCCATGCGCGGCTCGATGATTCCTCTGCGAATGTCATTCAGTGATTTATTTGCATTACTTATAACCATCTTATAACACACTACGCGAAGCAGGTGTTAACATCGAGTTTCCGGTTTTTCTCCCCTCCCCCCTTTCTTTTAAACTGTATTTAAGTCAATGTCCACAGAAACCGGCTGATGGATTACTGAGTTAACACTTTGGACTGTTATGCGAAGCCATTCATGACCATTTTAGCGTTCGATATTACGGACAAGCTTCTCGAGATGCTATGTTCAACGCAGGAAACGAAATCGTGGTGCACGGGATCCCAAACACCATCATTTTAATATTCAGAACATAAAACAGCTTTTAATTTGTTCACCGTTCTATTTCGCACCACTTCAACCAGTTGAAATTAAATAAAAAACGATTTACATTAGAATAGCTTCCAATTTGTTAGCAATTTAGATGATTTTAGTTTCTAGTCACGGGTTACAAATAAATGTTACGAATTATTGTTGCGGATAGCTACAAATACTATGTGAAAGCTTTCGATGATTAAAATTCATTTTTTCCAACAGTTTTGAGATCTGTACGCCTCACGAAAACATAAAACAACTTTTAATTTGTTCAACATTCTATTTTGTACCATTTCAACCGGTTGAAATGCAATAAATCATAATGTGAAGTTGATTAGCAATTTATTTGAGAACGATTTACATTAGAAAAGCTTCTAATTTGTTAGCAATCTAGGCGATTTCAATTTCTAGTCACGATATGAGAAGCAGTAAATGATTGTTACGGATTGCTATGGAAAAGTAATTTTTTCCAACACAGTTTTGAGACCCGTACGCCTCATGAAAACATTCTAATCGTTTTAAGTAGCCAATACACAGTTTCCTAGCTATTTGATCATTCATTTTAAAGTGTCTGTTATTTTGAGAAATGTGAAGCATTTATGCATGTTTAAGGATCATCAGCAGTCCCACTATTTATTTTAATTCGGCAAGATTTAACTATGAACATCAAATATTGTTGGTAACATTTCGGAAACTTTAAAGAGATAGTTATTGGAGCTGCGTCTTATTAAAACATTTTCTGATGCATTTAAATTTTCACTTTAGAACTTTAAATATTAATACGTTGTTAAACAGCTCGTGCTCCAGTAATCTTTTGGTTTATATGTATATTAGATGATTGTGTTTCAAAGAGTTTAATTAATTATGTTTTATATAGAACAACATGGATCTGTGTGAAATTATTAAGAGATTTAAGGTCGATAGAATTGGGAATGTGTCGCATGTATTATGTTAATCGTGTACATCGTGTGCATCTCTATTTAGAAATTCACGATTCTACGCATTCAGATGAGTTTGTACTTTACTTATTCAGTTAGAAATGTTTTTCGGGAGAATGTACTATTATAAGAATAAATAGGAACACATTACCTGGATACTCGGATGTTTCATAGTACTCGTGGGATGAGTGCGGAGCGGAGTCGTCATCGTAGTCGTATGTTGTGTACCTCAAGAAAGGATACACATATTATCTCTAGATGGTTTATACAAATACATGACGCACTAGAACGTTATATTATATCGCAATGCAACGCAATCATTAAAACGAAAATAGAATGTCAAAAACACACTTCTTCTTAAATCAATATTATAAAATACCATTTTCATTCATTGGTAAAATAGCAAAAACTAAAGAACACGTAATTTTTATCGCCGGAGATTCGAATTCAAGGATTCATGTCACCCTTTGAAGATTAGCACTCCTAAAACTATTCCAAAGCTTGTTGCAGATAAAAATATATTTGCAAATTGCAAATGTTAAGGAATATTTTCCACGAAGCTACAGCTGATAAAGTTGATAGATAAAGATAAAAATTCTTGTTACGCTTACCCTGACGTCCCTGAACTATAATGCCGGTCTCCATATCGGCTACTGCTGCTTGTCGAACCATGGTAATCATAATCATGATGCGACCCGACACGATTGCTCGGTGGCGGTGTAGCTGTCTCATAACTGCGAATAGAAATCCACAAATAATTAACAGAACTCACCCAACGATGACTCGTGCTACTATAAGCGTAGATATACTTACCCGTAACTCTGATCCATAGCGACTCTCGCGCGATCCAAAATAGAAAACACTTTACTTTTCGCTGATACTGGCCGAGACAGTGGTCCTCGACTCGACGGCGGCGGAAGTATTGCAGCTAAAAGTTTCGACAAAATTTTAATAGTATTCTCATCATTATTTCAACCCTTTGCACTAAAAAATATGTATATATGCACAGCCTTTCCAACTACTCCGAATTTTAATTGCACTGGTGCGCTTCTACTTATTTCGCTAATCAATCTATCTATGGATGAATTAACATTTTAGAGTATAAGAAGTTGTGCGAGGACATTACCGATGTGTAACAATTTGCAATTTTTCTAGAGGAACTTTAAGAAGGGGTAACCAAATAAAATATTATTTTCAGTGATAGTAGCCTTCGTAGTTCTGAAATAAATGAAAATCGTACTAAACTCTGTCGAATGTTATATTCTCTCATCTTTTGAAAATTTTCAAAAGCCATAAATGCATAAACATTCGCAGTGATCAGGGATACTAGTGTTGTAATTATCAAGTAGATGTTAAAATGTTTCTAGACTGCAAAGGGTTGGCTCTAGTAGTAAATAAATAGTTTTCCACCCACTTCTCGATGATCGTGGTAATGTGGGCCTAGCGGTGGGTCTCAATATACCTCCTCCAGCTGGAACTCCTCTCACGGATGGTCTTCTGTCATCAGTGTTTATTGGATCGTCAGCCATGTTCATTTCCATTTCCCGCATTTGCTCCTGACGTATGTTGTCGTTGTTGTCGGGGATCAAATATTTCCGAACTTCGGCTAATGCGAATGCAATGCGAGCATAAGCCTCTGCTGGCGGAGCCAGAGCTGTTATTTCAACGTGTAGGTCGTCCGACAGATGTGCATATTTTGGGTCGAGGGACATTCGGCACTCAGCTTCCTAACGTTAGACATATTCCTTAGAATTTATTCATCAAAGAAACTACAATTGTTTTAAAAACTTGTTTTTTGCAGACATTACTCGATATGTACATTAAATTGCAACGGATTACGGAAAAATTGAAATTCAATATACCTTTTGACGATCCTTCATCGATCCTCTTCCTAGTACTGCCATTTTACACATAGTCTCCTCTTGCAAACGTTTCATAGAATTGCCTTTGGGACCCAACAATTTTCCAACAAAATTGAACTACAAGTAATACCACTGCATAAGTATTTCATATCATTTTTGTGTAATGTACAAAATGGTTATTAGAAAGCATAATTACCTTAGGGTGTTCTCGAACAGGTACTAGTACCTTCACAGAAACACGAATTTGTTTTTCACGATAAATGTCCACGTATTTTGGATCCCTTATCGGCTTTCCCATAGCTTGGGTCTTCTGTATCTCTGGCGTAAGAAACAATTATTTTGAATTACTAGACTGTGGGAAACACACAGCTGAAATCTTAACTTATAAAGGTTGTTCAACAGTAATGATTATTACGTTTTATTTCTCGCAGCTCTATAACCTTAAATATTAATCTTAGAGCAGAGTATACATGAATTTACGTGAATTACTTCTAAGAAATCAAAGTGTTGTTGAAAATTTTTAACTGAATGGTATCGTGAGGAATGTCAACATAAACAGAGTAAAGGACGAGGCACTATAAAAAGTCGACGAAAAGTATAAAAGTAGTATTTACCTTGATCGATTAATCTGGTCGCGTTTGGCCATTTTTGCGAATCCAATTCAACTTTTTCTTGCAAAAGTTCACGGACATATTCCCCGACTTTATCAACTTGATGCTCCTTTTCCTCGCGTTCATTGTCCGACGAACCTCGTGTTTTCGTGTCGGGTTTCTCTTCCCGCTGATATTTATACTCGCCGTTACTCGGTCTATCACTCATGGTGAACACTGTATTATTATCTACTTTGCGAGATGTATAAGAGGGAAAGTAACAATCTTGTTAATCAGAAAACCAAGCGTACTTGATTACACACATGCGACGCGTCTTTACGATAAAGTAGCAATGGCTGACTGTTCTATCTCACCAGCTAAGCTTAAGGCGCACATTCATGTATGTATCATCGTAACATGTGTATCATGTAACATGTGGTAACATATCGTATGTGAACCGAGTTAAACCTTCCGAGTCAAACCTTCAGAATCAAATATTGATTCCTAAAATAGTTAATATATAATACTATTATTACTTCATACTTTATTGTATATAATACCTTAATAAAACATATAGAATAAAAATTTGTATCTCAAATATACTCTATATATTGATTATTTCATGATAATAAAATGCCAAATTCTTTGAAATTATCCTGTCCATTCTTTCCGTGTACTATGTAAGTACACGGGATGCTCGCTGACCCCCCTCACCTCCGAAGCCAAAGTTGGCCCTGTCGATGAGCATAGCTTATACACTGTGACGTCACACTGTACTTCATCTTTGCCTCGGTGAAAATTATCTGTGCCGTGTCTATAGGTTTATATAGTCTAAGGGTTCAGTCATCGACGAGTTAGTATTCAATACCGCCAACCTCTGTGCTCTTCAGCGGCAAAAAAAGAAAGACTCCAGGGGCAAAGAGTAGGGATACAACAGGCAACACTCCGAACGGTACTTTTGATGTCGGTCGCGGGAAATTTAAATCAACTGGATCTAATATGCTTAGTTCGCGGCAATATCAAATAATTACAAGTATATTTATTTTAATTAAGAATGTATCAGATGATTGTTAAATTTAATCAATTTATATAATTTTTTTACACTCCGCCGCGCAGCACAATTTGCGACATTTATGCAATCATCTGATAATATTTATTAACATTGGTTTTCGAAGTATGTATTTATGTTAATTTTACAAGATTGTAAAGTTAAAAAAGAAGAAATATAATGAAATGATAACAGTAGAAAATATACATATTAAGAATATCCATCTTTTCATTACGCAGATATTACACAGATATTACAAAAATGTTTATTACAAATATGTTACAAATAAGATATCATACTAGTAGCATACACTGAAAACATATTACTTACAAACAATATATACATATATACACATATTTTAACATACAAATATTTCCAACTATTATTGCTTAAAATTAAATCTATTTATTGAACCAGCTGGAATAATATATTTTGTTCTGAGGGAAAATGACTTTTTGCAAAATGTTATGGAAGGAAATACGTTTGAGATAATAATAGATATTAATTTTCAAGATCTTTATTGAATAAAGATCTTTATCTTCTAATACATTTGTTCTTACATTTAGCATGTCTTACATTCTAGTATACAATAATAAGGCGAATTCGAAGTGTGCAGCTAATTATACTTATAAGATACTAGAAGTTCTTCAATGGATCCTCAAGATGACTATTAGTCAGCTCCTGGTCCTCCTGATCCCAAAGTCCGACAGCTCCTGCAGGAATTCTCAGCCTATCTCAGCCCGACTGACTGACTGACTGAGCGCGCTCGCCAAGCTCAGGCGGCACATGTGCAGTGATGCAAAACTCTCCCCACCCCATCTAATTTCGATTGATTTCGATTGCTGTGATAGTAGTTATTGATACATTTATTATTTCTGGCTGTTTAATGTTCATAACAATTTATTTTGCCAACGATGTCGACAAGCACTCCCTTCACCACCTTGTCATCTAATTTATAGTGCAATAATTCATAGTGCATCAGTTGTTCCGTGAAATCTCCTATTAATTTGAAAGAAGAGTGAGTTTGAAATTTTGCTTTGCAGTTTTAACTTTTTTCAATACTTCGTTTGCTAGAATTCATTCTATACATTATTCACAATTAATAAGATGAGACTATGTAGCATTTATGGTTGGCATATTGTTGGGCCAACGATCTACCCAACGTAGGGCCAACGTTACTATAAGACAAACGGCCACCAGGGCACACTAACATATTATTCTGATTTTCTCTTTTATAGTTACTTTTATGGTATATCACAAATAATATACATATTAACAATTTTAACGGTAAAAATTGGGGAAAGAAGGAAAAAAAGTAAAAACCTTAAATAATATCCACGTCAGACTTGAATCCGGACCCGTTTGCGTAGTAAGTATAAGCCCTATCGCTGAACCTACAGAGGTGTTTTATACGTAGATTTATATGGTCTGGACTAATAAATATGTCAACAAATTTAAATCAAAGTACCTAAAAAAGGAAGGCCCATTTTGAAGAAATTCAAAAGGGTTTTCTTATACTACATGAACACTAATTATGGGGTTGTGAATAAATCTTCTAGCCAAAAGAAATGACAAATATGGTTTTGCGAATATAATTTCTTCGAGCGAATCTTCATCATCAGTTTTCAAATAACACAAATGATTTTTTAAAATAAATATCGCATTTTGAAGTGTACCAAAATTGTTAGATACACAACAAATATTTTCAATTATTCAATTGTTTGCAGGTCAACACATTTTCAAAATGAGCCAGCAGAGTAATTGGAAACTATTGAAGACTATAGATGAATAACGTAACAAGAAATGTTAAAGAACGAATTACTATCTACCAAGCAAATTTACCGTCGATGAAGTCCCCTGCCGACATCATCACACTCACCGACAGTCATCGAATTCCACAATTTATTATTTATCATCTGAAATACATGTTATGTTACCAGTTTAGACACTTGCTCTGTTATTATCTAATTTACACCCTTGCTCTCATTTTTTAAATATTAGTATAGATAAGCAAGTATTATAAAATGCACACACACGCAGTCCCAGTTTATTTTCTATTAACTGCAATGTACCATTCATGAAATATTTTTATAAGAGAAACAAGCCCTTGCACATTCTTTGAAGGTAATACATTTCGAGTATCTTCTAAAATGAAGAAACTTGAGACTCACCGCCGTAAAACGTTGACGTATGACGTAAGTTAACGTAGTAAGGAATACTGTTACTCTAAAGTTCATGCATCACATCTATTTTTCACCTGCGACCATGGCGAAATTTATTTCTCTGTTTGAATATTCCCTTATTGCATAGAATGGAAAATGATCAAACAAATTGAAACCGTTTAGTGGAACTACATAGATTTCGCGCCACTTAATATCAGCATCTGAGGCTAACGCAATTAGCGTATTCTGATGATTGTTTGAGGGAGCTGCTTCTTCTAATGCTAGAACTTCGGTTGCAAGAAAACTAGAAACGAGACAGTAAATAAAAACAGCAAGCAATACACTATTCCAAAACCATTACTTTACCTAGGTTCTTCTCAGAGATAAAAAGAGTTCCGGTTTTTGCAGCAATCATGAAGAGCTAGTCTAGCATTCAAATACAGGAACTGCGTCAAAGGTGGAGCCAAAAGTAACGAGGAACGATTAAATTCGTCTCGACGAGCGAGTACGCGTTCCCAACCGATCCTGTCTCGAGGAGGAAAGTTCAGTTTCAAGAAGGAAACTTGGCGACCGCATCTCGATGATCTGCACGGTGAACGAGCGAGCACTTCGCCGGGGAACTGTGCCGGCGGATTACCATTTTTGCAAGAACAATTAGTCGCGATGCAAAGGATAAAGGACGGCCTTAAAAACCAGCCGATTAATATACATGCGCATAATCTGCTCGATCCGCATGATATTGGGCTAAATTAAAATCGAACCTCCGTGCAATTTGACCGCGATTCCTCGGAGTTGATCTGAAACTCAATTCGAACGCGCCGAGGAAATTCGGTTACGTTTCGACGACTTTGGGAAACACGAAAACGCTTTCGGGGAGCTCGCTTCTAGAATCTGCACTGCCGCAGGACAATTTACCTGCAGGGAGCTAATTAGCAGGGCTCCTGTGATTGCGTTGATAACTCCAAAAGAAAATAGTAATAATTTCTTTTAAGGCTGTTCTTTAGAAGAAAATTGTTAAACAATGAACGACAAGGTTCCTGAAACGATGAAACAATTTCTAACGCAGCAAGGTTTTGAAGACTGATTTAATCCAGTTCAAAACGACTTTTAGTATCTCATTCATTTTTACGTTCATCTTCTTCCCAGTTCTTCCGCAAAGCCCGGTCCGTTCAGAAAATGTCAACGTTTGCATATTTATCTTATTCATCAGGCTTCGAAGCTCCGTGAAAGATTTTCATTAAGTAAACGAAGCTGCGGTTGGGACAAATGCTCGGAATCGCTTCTACGCGAAGTTTGTGTAGACGCATAGACAAATAAACGAATGTTTTAGGTCAAGTGGTTAGAAACAAGTAGAACACAGACGCTGAGGGTGTCGAGAGTTCTCTTTATCATCGAAAATAGATCTATTCTATGAAAGAATTTCAATGTGACGAGGAAACAATCGAAAGCGTGTATTTCGTTGAAACATTCAAAATGTTATTCAAATATATATCATTGTACTATTAGAAAAAGATCTGAAAGAATTCTTGAAGATGAACATTTGCAAGAAAAATCTGAAGAGCAGTTTTGTCGAACCGCAAAGAAGAAGTTCGAAATGGCTGTACAGTGTTACGAGATCCTATTAGGGGATCGTGGCTTGGCATCTTGATCAGAGCTTAGCGTATGTATATATAGAATCGACGTTTGCATCGATTCGCCATTATTTTTCTGAATGTTTCCACGATCTTTCACGAAGTCACCGCATTCCGCGGAGCGATCTCTATTTTTATCCGCCAATCCGATGGTGCTAAAGGGCTTAACGAACCAACGGGCAAGAATAAGCTTCATTAGGAGCCTGGCCGTCTATCGGAGAGAGAATTGAAGGAGCTCGAGATGGGAACGGGAAATTTCAATATCTCGATTCGCAGGGCGATTCGGTGCTCCCGGCTGGAGAATTTATAACTGTTAACCAGCAGGATTGCGGAGGGATGAATTATTATCTCCTGCGGGCCGAATGGATCATGCAGTGAACTAGCCAGACGAATTTCTAAACAATTGCGTGCTCGAGAGACTCTAGCCGAGACACTCGAGGATCTTGCTCCACCGCAAATCAGTTCATTCTCTTCTACAATAATTTATCGTTGCTGTACATAATTAACCCTCGGTTTGCGGGACGTCTTCATAATAACACGTGTCCAATCGCCTTTTACACTCGCCGTAATTGTATCAAATATAACTAAACAGCGGATCTTTATGCAAAATAAAAATATTCTACCTAAAATGCAACAAACTGGAGTGAAGTAGAAGTTAATTTCCTAATATGTTTAATAGATTGAAAATAATATAATATAATTCTAAATTCTTCTAATGTTTTTACTGTTTTAAGTTACATCTACTCATTTTTGTCGTAAATGCACGAAATATAATTTAGCAATTGAAATTTCGAAGTTTAAAGCTTCGAAATTCCGTTTCTTTGAATCTTCTAATAATTCACTACGGAACTTCGAAATTCGAAGCTCGAAACTTCGATTCTCATCAGCTTCGAAGTTTCAGAAATCGAAACTTCGAATATCGAATAACTTCTAGTTTGTACATTCGTGTAGGAGATTGTTTGAAGTGTTAACATATTTCATTACATTAACAAGTTACGTTTGTCGTAACGTTATGCTAGGGAGACCAGTGTCAAGCATCCACAAAAGAGGATCGAGATCACCTTTGACCGCATTCGAACAAAATAGCGATATCAACTTGACCATTGTACACTCCGCCGTATTCGCGTTGCATCAAAGACAGCAAGGTCCTCGGCACTTTGATCATGGTCGACATTGGCTTCACGAAAGCACAATTATCCTTTCCCCGAGCAATACCGAACACACTCGCTCGTCGAAACAAGTCCCACGCGTACGTCGTTTACGTACCTACGCCTAATTAATTCACCTGGACATTCGTTATCAGGAGGACCCGCCTAGTCCTTCGCGAATTGTCCTCGAGCACGCACCGTACGTCCATGGCTAAATAGCAACAGAATTAGATAAGAAGGCTCGACAAAATTTGGTTCTACTGCTTACTTTTAATAATCGTCTCTTTCCTTCCGAGCGGGAAGAAAGTATAATTTAAACTAGAGTTACTAAAAAGGAATCTTGTATATCCACACCTAACAGTATCCAAACACTATACAGGGTGGTCCAATATGACCTTGAAAACTGCGGAAACGAAGTTGTGATACAATTTACATTGCATTAGAAACATTTGTTATGTCACGGCTAGATTGCGGATCCTTATGCAAAATAAAAATATTTGCAACGATTTTGAGCAGCTGGAGTTAAATAAAGATTCACTTAATTCCTTAATAGATGTTTTACATTGAAAACATAATAACAAAATAAAAATTTTCTATCTGATTTGCAACAAACTGGAGTGAAATGGAAATTTATTTTCTTTCTTAATATGTTTAATATTAACAGTATTTTTCGCAGTCTAGTCATCACAAATAAAGGAGACATTTAGGTGGCTACATTTAGCTGGACCACCCTGTATACTGTCAATGCATCAACATACGTACAATTATCCTGCAACGCTGATCGTAGCGGGCCAGAAGTTGAGCAAGGGCCGGGGAGAGCATCCGAAAACTGGTATTCGTGAGGCTTGCAGGATCCGGCGCGAGAGAAAGCAAGCAAGAGAGAAAGAGTGAGAGAGTAAGAGAGAGAGAGAGAGAGAGAAAGGGAGGGACGCCGAGCGTCTCGACGCCTCGGTTCGCTCAGTCACCGCCCAGACCGCGCCGCGAGCGAGCGATTCCTCCGCCGGGGTTGTCGCCTCGTCCTTCGGCTGGTCCTTGTGTCTGATGTGTTAAACGTGGTGATTTCCCCTCGATGATGATGCGTCTCAACATCTGGTGAACCCCCTAATCAACCCTTTATTAATTAATCTAACCCCTGGTGAACGGTTTTCCGCGCACGTGTATACGTGGTACTCACGGAAAAAAGGATCTCGATCTCTAGCGTAGAGAACGCTCTGAGAACGTGTCTCCCTCCCCCCCTTTTTGTGTCACCTGAACCCCTTCTATTGTGTTACCTGAACCCCCCACCCCTCTGACAGCACAGGTGTGAAAGTCGCGGCCACGTGAGTCAGTGATAGAAGTGGTGCCGCGGAACTGGAGTCCGCCGGAACGGATCCTGCGGAAGTCCGGTTCCTCTGGAGACTTTCAGAAGACGGTCAAGATCCATCGCCGCCCAGAGATGCCGGAAAGTCAAGGTCGTTTTATTTACTCCGTCTACGAGCACCCACACACATTGCGTCACCACAGTGAAATTTTCCGGACCTAAGAGGAGACGCGATGCTACTCGAGACACGGCTCTCCTCTGTGCTGGATCGTTGATCAAATATTCATGCTCGATGCTGGGTTTTCCAGATCCTAGTAATTTCGTTCTAGTGTTCCAAATGTTGCATCGTTGGTCGAATATTTCTGCGGCTGTCAGAAAGAATGCCGCATGTCACATACTTTCGCTCGGTTAAGTTGCATTATATTTTTGAGCCTTCCGAATTTGTTTTCATGACTTTCTTTCTAGTAAATACGAAAATTCTGTAGTATAAAGCTCGATTAATGCGTAAATTTAAATTTTTTGAAATTGTGACATGCGGCGTTTTTCATAAATCAGACCTAGAGATTTTAGCAATTTGGTCGTAGTGTTTCGAAGTTCTACTTTGTTGTTGTAAAGTGATGTGGAGAGGTAAATGCAAAGTAACATGCTACAAATCGCAATAGAATTTAGTGCGCTCTATTCTAAAATCGATGAAACGTGTCTAGAACAATGTCCAGTTGGCCAGAGCAGTTTTTAGGATAGAGATCTTCCAGGTCCTCAAACAAGCATTTCGCATTGTTCTCGAAGTAACATTCGCAAAAGTTTTCTCCCGTGGACCATCGTTTAGCATCGTCAAAGCCTCCAGGGTCTCGTAAGTTTCGCAACAAAGATCCTCCGAGTCCTCTGATTCGCTTTGCAGGCATGTAAGGACGCGGAAGAGAATTTGCAAAGGACGTTGCATTCGCCTCACGTTCCTTGAACCGTGTTGAAGTAAATGTTGAAGTAGAACTATTTCTATTAGTCGTAGCCGCTCGTGAACGATTCGCAGACCACATTGTTGATTGCTATTTCCACCGCCTGCCGTTTAAAACAGGAAACACACGCGACCATAATATGTAGTTCCTTCCGATTTTTCTGTGATTAGCGACGCTCGCGGACTTTTAAACTGCAAGAAAGTAGATTGAATTTGGTGCTAAGCAAAAATAATAGATCTTGCGAGCGCTGTAATCGTCAGCAATCTTTTTCTTATAATTCAACTCGCTGTTTAAATAGAATTTTCTCTAAAATTGTGTCGACGAAGATTCTAAGAAGTCGAAATTTCAACAAACTTCCAAGCAATTTTTCCATGTCCCCTTTAAAAATTCTTTGAGTTAGTTCTTTTACTTAGCAAACGAACAAAGTTTCCTCTTTCACCAGAAATCTTTCGATTACGAAAGAATGCACTATCGATGCATGTCGCAATTTTCCCCGAGACTCCCGAAGAACAGCGGAGGGTGTGTTCGATTATTCTTATCGAGCGTACCCGTAATGCACCGGGTTGCATGCAGCGATAAGAAGAAAATCACGTTGCAGTGCATCGCCAACGGAATCGTGCGATTTCGATGATGCTAGCGGTTCGATTAGGCTCGGAGGCTGGCGCCGATGCTCGCAGTGGCACCTCGGTCGATTAAAAACGTTATTTGCGAATCTCCCGGCCGGGTCGGGCCAGGCCGGTCGCGATTTAACGCGAGGCCAACGTTTATGCGCGTTCTCGCGATAAAAACAGTTCATGGCGACTGTTAACACGTTCACTGCCTTGGCAGTGTCCATAAAAGTCACCGAAAATCAGAGCAATTTGTTTAATCGAAGAGGAATAAACTATTACAGTATTTACACCAGCTCAAAAAATTAGCATTGAGATCAATCTAATAATTAAACTCGTTCAAAGTAACTGGAACATGTAACGTCATGAAAATGCCAAGGTTGCATTTATTAAGACATTGTACTCTACTAAATAACTCTTCAATAATTGTGAAATATAAAATTCATTGTCGTAGGCTTAGTGTGACCTTAAGTGTTTCGGCCACACTGTTCGCAATTTCGCAATTCGCTGATCATCCATAATACTACGACGGCCGAGCCATTCAGGCTGGTTTCCTGTGCGGATTCCGCGGAACATCCATCGATTAGGGGAAATTGGATTTTTATTGCGACGCGTTAACGGCATTACCGTCACGCCTAGTCGTCGAACGCGGCTCCGATAATGGTTTGTTCGTTACCGGAGTCCGTTAATCAGCGCCCGTGGAAAAAATCGTCACAAAGGAATCCCTCGGAGCAGATGCAAAGTGCTTTCTTAGTCGGAAAGTGGCCGCCGAGAGAAGAGTAAGTGGAGGGAAACGAGTTCCGAGACGCTCTGCTCGATACCCTAAAAGAGCACCGGCCTCGCTGATTTCATGAATAATCAGCTGTATCGACTGCCATCACCGGTTTATGCATAGCCTCTCCATTGGCTTACCGGAAGATCGTCGATGGTCGAGTCCGTGGAACCTGTGCATAATTCCTCACGGAAGTGGATCCTCGAACATCGAGATTTATGGTCACTGCTTTATCTGCGGGTTTCTTTGAGCTAAGTCACTGGAACGAATAGGGGAAAAAATGTATTCCCTGTTCCAAGGGAATTTCTTCGGAACTTGCTGAACCAAATAAGTATGAATTTGAAACTAAATTAATTCAATGTAATTTTTATGATATTGTGAAAAATGAGCGTTAGATAGTGCTTGTTATTTCAACATTATATAGAATTCGTTTAGTGTTAATATCCTTTTCCTTTAAATATCTCGAAACAGAAAATATGTATATCACTTAGACCACTTTTATAATTGTGGACCCATACGTTGTTCATGCGAATAACGAAATAAAAATCTAGAAGTGGGTATTGTTGCTGGATTCAGTGTAGAAACAGTGTTAAGTCATTGTTTTTCTTAGCTGAAGTTCGTCGATACGGTGAACGTGTGCCACTTATCCCGAAGGTATTAGCAGCGCACGATTTCTCTAAGAAAACTTCGGAAACCAGAAAAGCGAAAGCTTTATTTTCGATTGTTCTTATTACCCGAGAAAGATTGATCCTAGTACCGAGCATACGAGTCGAACTTTCTGTTCAACTTTTTATAATAAAACCATCGAATAGGAAGCATTTTGTGCTTCACTATTCCCTCGTTTGTCAACGAGAGAGTTGTGCATCGAGCGTATCAATTAAATGACGTGACTGCGAGCTAATATTTCAAAATCGCAGCAGCGTGAGTGGTACATTCCAAAGTTTTAATATTTCGAGTTTGAAATCGCATTTATTGATACCGTGTCATCCATCAAACGGGTCATTAATTATCTTTGATAAAGAGAAGGATTTATGTTCGAGCGAACCATCGACTTTTAAACGGCAGAGAGAACGAGCGATAGAATAATGAAAGAGTGAAATTTATAATTTCGCGTAATATATATTAATCCTAATTGAATATCTGCAGGTCCCGGGGTGTAGTGAAAAAGGTAGAATGTACATAGATAAGCTGAGTAGATAGCGAGCGAGTGCATCGTCGACGGTTTCGCAATAATCTCGAGCGCGCAGCTTCGAAAACGGAGATCTGATTTCCGTGTACTTTCGCATGCACAACCCTAATCTCTCGCCTGGATCTCCTCCTGGTCGTCCTGACCGGCGGACCTAGCGCGTTCATTGTCTGATAAAGGGCCCCGAAGACGGCACGCAATGAATAAATTCATCGCGGTAATCGCGGCCATTGTTCCTCCAGCCAGCCGCAAACAAATCGGACGAGGCCTCCGCCCCTGTGTCATGTGGTGACCTAATTAATCGTCTGCGGATCTTTACGAACGCCGATTTGCTGTAAAACTCTTCGACAGAATATCAAATCCATCGAATACATTGAACTTTTGTTCAATTTAATTTAAACATATTTTTCGAAAACTCTAAGATTCTGATGATCAAGTACCCTTTGCAACCAACCTGGCTGCAGTATCGTACAGTGATTAATGGACAGCGGATCTTTATGCAAAATAAACATTTTCTACCCGCATTGCAACAAGCTGGAGTGAAATGGAAATTGATTTTCTTTCTTAGTTCTTTTAATAGGCTGAAAATAATATAACAGTATTTTCAAATTGTTCTAATGTTTTCACCGTTTCAAATGGCACCTACTCATTTTTGTCATGATCATTCCAGTTCCAAGAACAGTTTCGAACGAATTTGCCAAAGTGCGGAAGTCGCGGGGATAATTTCGAAAATGGAGGATTGCCGTGGGGTACGACAAGGAACGACAACCCCTTGAATCGAAATAGGATGTACTTGGGATCCATCTTCGGGAAAAGTGGCCATTTACATTCAAACCCGGTGTACAGGGAAGAGAAAGAGAGAGGGAGAGGGTGGACGGCTTTATGTCACCGTTGCGTCGTCGTTCAGATGTATTTTTATTTCTTTCGTCTTTCCTCTCTTCTTCCCTCCTCTCACGAAGAGCAGAGTGAAATTTCAGGTATTCCTCCCCAGCTGTCCTTTACCCAGAGAGATACTGAACATTTTACCAACCGGAAGGTTATTAAAACGTTGAGTGCCTCGCTACGAGTGCTGCGCCCGTGATTTTCCGTTTTCGTAACGTCGATGGCCCGTGTTACCGCTTTTATTATGTATGTAAGACGTTTTACAACGTTCAGCGGGTTCTGAAAATGTTTAGTAGCTGCCTGGGAAGATATAACGTGTTTCATTTAACTCTTTTGTTTTATACCTTGTATAAATGCTAGTTGGACAGTCTTGAAGTGGTTAGACTAGAGCAGAAAAAGTAGATGATGATTTTTCTTTGTTTTGGGAAACTCCTATGGTAAAAATATGCATAAAAATGCATAAAGTTCCGCAGTCTATTAAACGTTTTTTCGCCGCAACGTGAGTGGGTAAGATTAAGTTCGCCAGCCTTTGACCGAGGGTTTCCATAATCTTTTAAGGAATATTGAAAAAGCGAGTTTCACTTTGTCGAGGTAAATTATAGTGGAGCATGTATATCGTATATTCTGTTCTGCTATGTTCTAACATTTCTCAAGCGGTTCCATTTTGTTCCTAATTTAATACAGGCGTCACTGAAATTTAAAATTCAGATTCAACACTTTTACATTCGAACGAAAATAAAAAGGATCTACAAAATAATTGGTCTTCGGTTACTTGCACCCCTGCAATTATTATGCATCTCTGCATCGAAGAAAACAAAAAGATTGAAAAGGGTCGCATGAATTCCAATTCTATTATCGTCTCGAGGGGTATTTTCTCGCAACCTAAGAAACGATATTACTGAACTACACTGTGATTATTCGTGTTAATTTTTGACCAGGCAAGACGCAGCTGGTTTTTAAGAGTGCTCTCACATTGTTTTATTGCGGCAGCATGCACAGCCATCAAAATATTCGCCGCTAGTCGAGTGTGTGTTCGACGCAGACACAAAACGTTAGCCTCCCGATGACCCAAATAATTGAGTGCTCCGATAACCTCGATTCGGCCGATGAAGAAGCATGAAAATAGGAGACTAAGAAGAATCCGGATAAGGGTAGAGAAGACGAAGACGAAGAGCCCCGTTACAGTAAAGCCTCTCCCTGAACCAACCCTCCTCTCCAACTTGCTCATTGCGTCCTCCTTGAAGCATGGCATTTTAACGAGAATTCTTATGCAGTCATTCAAAGGAAAGGCTGCAAGAAGGCTGGGAAAGAAAACAGAAAATATCGATGCGGAAACCGTGCCAAATAATCGCGAATAAACACCTCCACTCCGAAAGATCGATCTTACCAACCTGATAACTCCATTGCGGATTTTCTACGCTCGTAGTAAAAATAATTCGATGAAATCGGAAACAGTAGGAAGGCTTGACCAAATTAAACCTTTTCAAATTGTTAAAAAAAGGAAGAAAATTTTAATTTTATATTCGTGACATTTTATGAAATTTTTTATGAACGAATTACACCGACTTTTCGTCGTTTCTTTTGCAATCCCGTTCCCAAAAATATCGATCTGGGGATTCCGGCAGAACGCGTTCATGTCCACGATTAAACGGGAGGATTAGAAGGCGAAAGGTCGCTTTGCAAACAGACCGGACATACTTCGGAAATGTCGGCGAGTCGCGGACGTAAACATGTCACAGTCGATCAGAGCTTTGCGCGTCTCGGAATCGAGGTCTGTGTACAAATCGAATAAAATATCGGAAGTTCGGGAACGCTGTGAAATGAACCGGAAACGCGGGCTTATCCACGCGGCAAATACACACACTGCAATTTTATTATTAAGCGAAACTGCTCGCACGGAATGGCGGAAAGTTCGCCGCGGCTCGGCTCGATAGGTTCGCGAATAGAAAAACTTCGGTCCATCGAGAACTTGACACTTTGCTCGATCGTTTGACGGTCTTCTCGAAATTTCCTGACAACTTTTTCATTGGCAATCGTGCAATCCTGCTCCGAAAAGACATCTCAAGTTTTGATTGTTCTTAATCAAATCATTCACATTGAATAATAATAATTGTCACGATCGAAATAAATACAATCTTGTCGTTTTTATGAGGCAGCATCTTCTCAATTTTTAGGAATCTTTTTCTGAAGAACTTTTCATATTATTGTATTATTTTATTTGTGATTATTGCATAATTTTGAAAAATGGAATGAAACCTTCAACAGCAACAGCAATTTTTTTGTTTATAATGTACTTTCATATTTACTAATTACTAATACTTTCATTTAAGATTGTAATATAAAAGAAAATTTCTATGATTTCTTTTGGTACAGCACAATTATTGATAATTCTATTAATAGGCTTTCGGTAGGTAAAATGTTAAACAAAAATGGTAACTGTAGGGATTTTAATAAAAGTTGTCTATTATATGTGCGAGGTACTGTCTTCTATTTGTTAACATGCCTTGTCTTGAATGTCTCGGCAACAGCAATAGATCATAAACTATCATATAACGGAGTATCCAACAATAGCAATTTGTCTTGCGAGTCTGCAGACATCGAATAAAAATCCGGTTGTACAGGAAGACATTCTCGAACATGGCCGATAACGTCGGTCCCTCTTCCTAAATGAAATACGCGCTGCCTGGTGGAACAACAGCGTTCCGAAACTGCCGGAAAATTCCAGGCTGTACAACCCTGTGACGGGATGATCACCGTAGCTGCTCGGATACTATCACGAGAGCTTGAAACCCGGTAATTGATTAGCCGCAGGAAATAACTGTATTTTACCAAGCACAAAGTTCGAGCACGGAACACCGTGCCGTTTATTACCGGTCGGTTAAAACCTGCGGGATATAATTTCACGGCCGTCCTCATATTCCCCATGGAACAGACTCTGCGGAGAGATCAAGAAATCGACGGCTTTTTACAGCCCTGTTTAATTATTGCAACACATCCTACACATTTTTGCATATTGTCCGAATGCGGCGGATTCGAAAAAAGGGTTCAAAAGTTGCCGATGTTTAAATTGTTATAAGTAGACTGCGGATCTTTATAGGAAAATTGAATAGATGAAATTCAAAGTTGTTGGAAAATTTTTAAAAATTGAAGATGCAGTCGATGCTATTTCTTGCAATCGATGCAGACATTTTTTATTTTGCATAAAGATCCGCAGTCTAGTTATAACTTTCTAAACGTGACGAACTTGGACTCATTTTAAAGCTTGTACCTTCTACATTCGCAATCCATTGATCATTTTTATTTAAAATATTTCGTATGATATTGTTAGGTGGAAAACTGAAGACACGTTTTTTGTGAAAAATACTGAACATTGCTCTGAAAACATCTTTGTAAAAACATTAAGAAATTTTTTACATAATTTAAGCGTTTTATACTTTTTTTTATATGCAGCACAGCCACCGAGAATGATATTAACACGCTTCCGCTGGTTAAATTGTTAATATTCATATTAATATTTGAATATTCGCCATCGCATTACAGAATATATAAATATTCATACGTGCCCGCGATTGTAATACACTCTCCGAATTTATTTCTATTAAACGACTGAACTTCTCGTAGGACTTACACGATGTAAAAGTCTTCAACAATTTATACGGTGTGAAATTTCATCCAGTTTTCAATTTACCGCAGCCACTCATGCGGGAAATAACATTCTGTTTAATTGCGGGGTTCCGAAATCTCCTACAAAAATGTAAATTCAAGCGTGAGGTAGTGCAGTTTGGTCACGATTTACTTCGCCGATACATAGCGGACGTTTTAGGGAATTTCATTTCGAAATGATGACCAATAAAAATGTATTCGGAAGCAATTGGTTGCCGACAAAATTAGTAAAATATTGTTGTGGAATTCGATTTGGAATCGATAAATAAAAATGCGTTCGAATGACGCTGGTCATCGAGAAAATTAATAAAATATTGCTCGGACTTCTGCAAATGGATAAACGGAATCACAAATTGCGCAATCAAATACGTTATGATTTTCACTTCGCTTTCGTTGCAATAATTTTGCGATAAACATTTAGGGCAGAAATGTGTAGAAAGAATACAAAACAATGAATTGCAGTTGCAGGGAATTGCAATTCCCGACTTTTGAGACCGACTGTAGATCGCAGACACGCCCAAGCTTGAACCGTGTCGATATTCCTTAGGAGGTCTTATCGGCGTCTTTCTGAGCAGAATGAAATTTAAGAGAGTCGGGAGCGTTCGCTCGAGTTCCGTTTAAGCAATCCTTCAAATCCAGGTGAAAGGGGGTACGTAGTCGATCGCAGAGTCGGAAACCTGTACCGGAAATTAAATATCGCGTGTTCCGAGTCGACGCGACGGCTCCGCGACTTTGCAGAATTTCCGCGAAATTAGCGGCGTCGCGGCAATCTAGGATCCGTGAACGCCGATTATAACAACAAGGAGAGTGAATGTAACTGCGACTGCAACAGACGACGTGACGCGACGCGCCGCCGGGCTTGCTCATTGCATCCGTGATCCATGTAGCACGGTTGTTGACACGCTGTGTGTACACCGACGCTCAAAAGTATGAAATCATTTCAGCGCAATTACCTAAACGTATTTACGAAATAACTACTCAATTTCACTATGAACTATGTGCATTGTCATTCATTTTTCAGTCTGATGTATATAGGTCGCTGAACTCGTCTTTTCAGCGGCTTTAACTGTAGTATCTTACTCATTGTCCTCGTTAAACAGCGGATCTTCATGTAAAATAAAATGTTTATACATCATTTGTATGGGCATGAAGCTAAATAAAGATTTATTTCTTGTGTAAATCATTTTAATTGATTGAAAATAACGTCTCCGTATTCTTGCACGTTTTAAATGCCTTTACTGTTTTAAGTTTCACCTATTGATTTTTGTCGTAAATGTATAAAATTCGCAGGAATGATTAGGCTTCTTGAGCACGACAAATTTCATGCATAGAAAAGAATTATATAGTCAATGGTTAATAAAGCTGTATTCTTTAAAATTTAGCCATTGACTTTTACTTTCAAATCGGCCACGAACTTATGCAATCATCTAATATTTTGAATAAAGTGAATATAGGCAACCAGTTACATCGATTGGTTAGTTTTATTAATGCACCCTTTGTACGTTTGTAAACTAACTTGTTAGTAAATATTATTTAGTTTGGTTTGTACAATGGGTTCATGGAGAATGTGACAATTGTTCGCATACTTTTTGCGCGGCGTTGTATTGCAACGCGTTCAATGTCACACCGTTCGCCGTCTCGCACGTGCGCATATCGCGGTGCAATTTGCATGCGTGCAATTTGTATGCACGAGCCGACCAGTATGCAGATCGGCGCGCGCGGCTTGCTCCACGAGAAATACTATATGTATAAACCTCCCCGCGACCGTCTACTTCCGGTCGTTCCGTTATCGACTGTCATAGTGGTTTGAAAACGGATAAAAATCATTTTCCCGAACGCTGAGCGCACGCAGATTTCTCGCCGAGATTCTAGTTAATCCGCAAACTCGATAAAAACAATTTACGAAAAACATTTGGCAACGTTATGAGAAGAATGCTAATCGTTGGACATTTATGACAAGTAGACTGCGGGTCTTTATGCAAAATAAAACTTGTCTGCATCGATTGCAATAAATAGAAACTAAATTGAATGTTATTTCTTCCCGTAATAATTTTAATAAAGGGGAAATTATATATTGACATCTTTAATTTTTATAATTGTTCAACAATTTTGGATTTCATACACTCAATTTTGCTATAAACGCATAAAGTAAAAATATTTAAACAATTTAATAATACTATTCTATTATTTCCATTCCATTAGAGAAATTAAGATTTACATCGCTCCTGTATGTTGCAATTAATTTCGACAATATTTATTCTGCATACGAATTTGCAGCAGTTCACTAATCATATTTTTCAAAGCAGAATATTTCTAAACAAATAAATACAGTTTCATCTTGTGGAAGTCGCATCTGCATTTTACAGATGCATTGCTGCATTGAATTATATTTTTTCACGACTTCTTTTACCTTCAATCGAAAGCGAGATATGACTTGATCCAATTAGGCGACTCCAGACGATTTAGAACCTGTGTGTTTAGCGGTTCGCCACGCAATGGCTCCTAAAGGGAGCTTAGGGTAATTTGCGGGATGCAAAGGCTTTTGTAGGAGCCGCTCGATCGTCAATCTGTCGCTGCTCCGTTGATATTCACGATTACTCAGCTGTCCAGATTAATTACATAGCCATATGTTCAGAAATCATCTTTCCTTACATACAGTTTCATATATAACAATATAACAATGAATAAAAATAACATCTGGTACTGACTTCCGTTATTCAAGTAATCTTATTAATTGATGTTTGCGTAGTTACATCTGCAGCTGAGTTGACTTCGCTGTTTGATAATAATCAATTCCGTGATATTCTGAGAGACCCAGTTTGCAAATTGAATGCAATCATGAGCAATTTCAGCTCCTTCGTCGATATACAAATTCGACGAAATTCTCTCGGTCGGCCGTTCGAACAACAATATTATTCAAATCGATAGAACAGAGACTGCAGATAGACGCGACGGTCATAAGTTTAATATATAATTAATTGTGACGCGTATGCGAATGGCAACAACGGCCGATCAACCGCAAAATGTAGCGGGACCGCAACTAGCATATGGTAATCGACGAGAACGTTCAACGATAAAGAATCCCGTGACGGCGCGGCGTACGAATCGCGGAGCACGAATTAATTTCGTTGATTTCTCGCGATCGACTGGAAACGGTCTATCGAATAAATTTCGTTTCGCCGGGCCGGTGTACGCGTAATTGCTATAGGTATCATAAACCGAGTTATGGAGCTTGAAAAATTCTACATAAATCGTAGTCGACACAATGGCGATTTTCTCTCTGCACCTTTCATCCTCCATTTGTTTTTAATGGACAACGGATTTTATGCATTTACGACAAAAACGAGTAGCCGCAATTTAAAACAGTAGAAACATTAGAAGAATTCAAAAATACTGTTATATAAAATAAATTTCTGTTTCACTCCAGTTTGGTGCAAATGCGGTAGGAAATTTTTATTTTCATGTTTTTATTATAAATCGTTATTAACGTTAGTAATGTAACAAGTAAAATTTTAAATCAAATGAAGTAAAAATACAGAAATTCTACAAGCATGGGATTTTTAAGTTGCCTGGAAAATCGCGAAAGATCATGGGACAAACTGTCATAAAACTTCTTGTAAATGGCAAAAAATTAGCTTTCATTTTCGTGGTGAAAAATAGAAATGATTGATAAGGAAAAAGAAGGTTTCGGACGGTCAAGATCGGATAGCGAAAATTACTGATCCCGAGGCTTCTACCCTAGGACCTGCGCTTCGAAAACTTTTCGTGGAATCTATTAAGCAGCTTCGAGCGGAAGATGCAATTACGTTTGCGCGCTGCGCCCCTAAAAGCAACAGCGACCGCGCCGAGTTGATTCTATTAGCGCTGTTGCACTTGTATTCGACCCACGTGAACTCGTTTCCCGTAATCCATATTTAAAGGGACCGGTTGTCGTCGTCGAACACACAATTCTTCGAACGCTTCTCCCTCCTCCATCATCTATCTGTTGAGAAACTAACACTTTTCCACGATTTCTCCTGCGGTTGCTTCCCCTCGAATCCGATTTGTCCTGCGCCACCCAGGACATCAATTCCACCCCCTTTCCCGAATCAGGCTTCCCCAACCCCGTTCGCAATCATAACTTTCCTTTAAACCCACGGTGTGTATGAGAGCTCACGAATTTACGCAGTCATTTCAACGAGAGAGCATTACTGAACGCCTAATTGCATTTATTATAGTTAGACAGCGGATTTTATGCATTTACAAGTGAAAACATTAGAAAAATTTAAAACCACTGTTATATTATTTTCGACCTACTAAACGTGTTAAGAAAGAAAATCAATTTCTATTTCACCCCAGTTGGTTGGAAATCCGGTAGTAAATTTTTATTTTGCATGAAGATCCGCTGTCTAATTATAGTATTTACGAAAAATTGAAATTTAATAAATTTTGCAAGGATCATGAGAAAAATTTCGTCGAGCCAATACAATGATCAAAATCGTTCAAAATCTGAACAAATTGAAGTCTTCTTAGTTTTACAATTCGAATCTTCTTATTTTTAACAACTTGATCTTATTTTATCAAGTAAGCAATTCTCGAATGAATTACCGAACCGACAGGAAATACCTGTTCATCAAAACTTTGACTTTCGTTAAGATTTTTGACTAGAACATTTTCAAGATTCTGTAGACGAATTCAAAAATCGATTTTTTGGAATGGACAAAGTAGGACCGATACTCGAGCACGAGTGGAAAAGGGCTTTGGACGTTCGTAGCAGAATCAATGAGACTGGCGTCGGTCTGGGGCGTCGACGCTCGCGCGTATACGCGTCGCGACGCCCGGTTACTCGCGAGATTCGGTGCGGCTCTTCAAACAATGGACAAACGAGAGAAAGTAAACAAAACTCGGCTTGATTACCTCGATCGAGCCACTCGGTCTCGCTTCTGGCTCTCGGACAGGTATTAACTCGATTAACAGGCGACTTCGGGGCTGCAACTAATCGTGAAACTATTCTGCATCAGTAGAACGAAGAGTACAATTCAACAATTTTTTCTTGACAAACTGAATCGTATAATTCAATGAAACTTTGCACACTTACTTACGCATGAAAAAAATGAATTTTTGTTCATGAATTTAGCGTTGATGTTCGTCACAATATTTTTCCAATAAGCCGACAGACACATTTTTACGAAACTTTCTAATTTCTAATAAAATAAGAAAACTTTTTAATGAGCCGATTGGCCCCTTCTTTACGAAACTGTGCACACTTGTTCAGACACGTCTAATCCATGTCCGTGAATTTTCACACTGTGCAATTCTATCGAACAGATTCACAATAATCGAATTACTGCAATTTCGGTCGCGAACAAGTAAGCCATTTTCAGATCGCAAGGGACATTCTTCGCGATTCTACTTCCCTACTCGATCGTTCCACTCTTCTGTGCCCGGTCGCAGACTTTACGATGTCGTTCCCAGCAAAAAGCTTCCGAAGAGTCCGCGAAGTTTACAGGGAACGTCGAGCTCGAACTTTCAGCGAGCCGTGTTTTGCCCCAGGCACAAATGTCTGAAATATAAAGCGTTTAAGAACCGAGTTTCCGCTGGAGTTACAACCCTAAACGCGCACAGTGCTCGGGGGATCAAGCCGATGAACTTCCTTAACATGTTTGGCAGCTCGTTTTCAGTGGGAACGATTGGATACGCAGAGTCGGACTTGTCAGTTCGCGGAAACGGCGGGCCTAGAATTTGGTCAAGTTTCGCGAATCGATTCGTCGAAATTTCTGTGGATCACCGAGGAAACAGTTTGCTTCCGCGTGATGTACATTCCTTTTATTGTTTCTATGCGAAGTGTGTTTTACGAATGTAAATTACACGGACTACTGTTTACGAACTAGAGCGTTAATTAACCCTGAACCAGCGGCAATCTTGTACAGAATAAGGCTCGAAACAAAATTATTTCTTTGAAAAATCACATCTCACATACGAGTAGCCCACAAAAATTCATGAACGTACTGCGGACAGGTATGAATAAGTATACAAAGTTTCGCAAGAATATGCAACTCGGTTAGTTAGAAAAAAATATCTAAATCTTCAGTGGAACGAATCGAGAACCAGGAACGTCTCCTTAACTGTCGCTGTCCCCAGCGACTTTCCGCATCGACAGCCGCGGGAATCCCGTTCCGAAAGTTGTAACGCGTTTCGAATGGAACACGAGGGTGCAGAAAGTTTTCCGGATTCCGACGGAACTTTCCCAATTTTCATGATATCCCGCGCCTCCTGACTTCGTATCGCTTCGAGTAAACGCGCAGGGCGCCGGGATTAACTCTTCCGGGCTAAATGTCGAGTCCTAATCGAAAAAGTATTTATCCCGGTCATAATCCGCGTTGTCTGCTTTCATTAGATCGTAGAGGAATGTGTTCGATCGGCTTTGTTGATACGGAACCTGAGAAGCTTCGCGAGATGCTCGCAATTGAATCGGCGAACTTTCGTGCACCACACGATGTCCATTTATCTGAAATAAAAGGAACAGGAGATCGATAAACAACGTAACAACTATATTTAGAGTACACTTGATTGTACATCATCCTGTAACAAAATAATTGCTGCGACAAGTTATTGTACAATTTTTAGTCCAGCTCTAACATGTTGGAAAATTTCTAAGGGAAAGAGTATGCGAAAAATTGTCCAACAAATATTTTATCAAGCACTGTGGGTTTCGAAGAATATCTACAGACAATATTAATACTCGTGAAATTTCATGAAAATCTTGTAAATTTTCTTCGAAGCCGAATGAAACGATGCAAGAACGTTGCCAATAATTAGCGCGTCTCTGTGTTAATTATAACAAGTCTCCAAGTTGTTGAAGATCTTCCCTAGTTCTCTGTAACCTAACAAAGTTGCATTCAGAATCTTCGAAAGTCGGAAGTCCCGGAACTGAATTACGTAGTGTAGCGCAACATTGTTCGACACCGTAAACAGTTTGGCAACTTTGACAACAATTTCGTGATTGGTATGGGTCGAAAGAAGCTTAAGGAGCCCGGGGCGAGAAGCCATCGGCAACGTAATTTCCCGATTACGCTGGGAATTTCACAACTATTATAATTAGCGCGTTCGGGGATGTTTTACGAAAACTGAGGAACTATCAGCGACACCGTTTTCTGCTAATTCCTGAGATGAGCAAGAGTTAGCGCACTTTTCGAGAGACTATGTTTAAAACCGCGAACATTTTTTTAGAAACAAATTGTACATTTTGGCGAGTGTTCAAATTCTCATATTCGCCTGTCCATGTTCAAAATGGTAATTAAAGAAAGCTTCGAGCTTGATTTTATTGTTTTATTTTGATTAAATGTAACCATTATACTCTTTGAATAAATGTTGGAGAAAAGAGAAAATAATTACCCCACTTAAATTAGAAAATATAAGAATAATACTGAAAATTTAGAAGATATAGGATATTTTGGTCAGATTTGATTTACATGTTCTCTACGTTAGAAAAAATTAATAGGTATCATTTTTATTCCATGATATTGGTCCTTTAATAACAAAGAATCGTCTGCATCCTTTGAATAAGAGTCCGGTGACTTCTGGATGGGAGTGTACCTTTAAAACGCTTCTAGGGGTTCAAAACAACTTTTTCCATGAAAACTCGTTAGATGAATGATGTATGAGTTTGAATCGAATCTCTCCACCCCCGCACGTAAGGGAAAATCATTCTGCATCGCATAGTTTCATCGGTTTAATTCCAGTCACGCGTAGTCATGTCCAGGCGAAATACCGACGAGAAAATTTTCATCGACGACGCCCATCTTGCCGCGAGGGCTTTCCGAATTTCTCGGGGATGAATAATAAACGTGGGGATTGAGTTCTATGAGAGAGGGGAGTCTTGAATTAAAATCGCGGTTAGCATTTCAATATTAGGGTGATTCGCTTTCAGCTACGACGTGAGCCATTGGTTGTTATAACATTGGAATAAAAAATTATTTAATAATCTAGAATGGCTCTGAGAACTTGTTTTCCATCGAAGAATTTTTTGATACATTAAAAAGAAATGTTTCTTCTGACAATTATTGACGTTATAACGAATAAAAGTATACAAATAAATTGTATAAATTATAAAAATTGTTTGAGAAGATTCCCAACTTGTTTCAAGGTTTAGTTTGAAGTTCCAAGACGAGGTTCTCGGAGGAAGAGAACTAATTGCGTCACGCAAGCAATGAAAATATCCGAAATTCTCGGATGATAGGTGGAATGGTCGAAACGAGCCGCGCACGTTTGCGGCGTCGTGAAATTTCGCGGCCAGGGACGTAGGCCTGTAGCTGCGAATTTTATCCGGGGCCATTCCCGCCGCAGCTATTCGACCCGAAATAATTTGCATTGCCGAGGAAAGGACCGTAACCGGGAAGTTATGCGAAAAATGTCTCGGTCCAAGCTAGCAAAGTATTTTCCGTCGGTCGGAAACTTAATCCTGGCCGGTGGAACGAGCTTTACCTTCTTAATTGTTAATCAGTGATCTATCCCATTAAAATGTGAAAAAAATTTTAGCTGTTAGCGACGACTAATTTATGTAATTTCAAAACACACAATTTCGAGCAGAACTTTTTTAAAACGGTAACAATACTTGTAGTTAATAATTAAAGAAGTGAGGGCGATTACGCAGCCATTGTTTCCCAACACCCGCGTTCATTAATTCTTCTCGCGGGGAACTCTAATTAAGCCATAAATCTCGTAATTACGCTCTTTACTCCTCGCTCCGCTGGACAACCGTCGCAAAAGTAATTCGAGGCTTGTTCTTCGATTGTACCCTGTTATCGTGCACTCGGATTTCGTCGGATGCAGTTTCCCGGTGCAGTTCCTGGTGCAGCTCTCATCTCGTTCGCCACTGTTACCGTTGTTTCCGCGTAATGCGGCGGTACAGTTGTTCCAATTATTCCGTATTACGTGGCACGCGCGCGGTATCACGGATACAACGGTGAGATAAAGTCGACGTGACTTGCAGATTATTTGTGCCACTTAATTCTCCCAGTGCGGAGCCAAAGAAAACACAGTTGCATTACGGGAATGGAGTAGCGCGACCGCCGTTTCGGTTTCAACGGCGCCATTTTTGGAAAAATTGAACTGCTTCGTTGCGTTCTTTAGATTTTCCTTTGTTTTAATCCTGCGGTATCAAAGCTGTAAATATTTTAATTGTATTGGGAACGTAGAGCAAGTTAGAAACAGTATTTGACAATTTTAACACTGCGAGTGTCCTTCCAGCAGTAATTTATTGAATGAAATAAAAATTGGAAGGTTAAGATATGTGACACTAGCGAAGTTTCAGTGAATATTAGTAGACAGCGGATTTTATGTATTTATGATAAAAATGAGTCGGTGAAATCTAAAACGGTAAAAGAATTAGAAGTCTTATTAGTCTCATTATTATAGAATCAGCTTCTATGGATCGTGAAACCCCCAAGGCTGGTCCATTTACAACGAACAATACGCAACCAGCGAAGATATGAATTTTGTGTAACACATTTGGCCAAATTGAGCCGTCAATGTCATTATTGCGGATAATCGACATCCGTTCACAGTGACATTTATATTTTAATACATTCGATCCATGTAATAGAACCAGTATCGAAGCGTGCTGCGTCGAAAAACGCATGCACAATGGTCGGATTAAACGCAATTCGGTTCCAATGCAGTTTAATCGTCACAGGTTGGAAATGGCGAGCGACGTATATCAAGCTCATCTAATAATCGGAGATAAATGGCCGTCCGGGGACATTAACTGCGATATCGATTCTGCAAGTATCGGTACACGCCTCTCGCGAACACCTGAACTGAAACCAATGTGTTCGCACCATCTTCAACTTCTCCAGACATCAAGGAGCCACATAGAAATTTTTTTCTTCTTTTAATCATCTTATTAAGCTGAAATTTATACACTGATCTCCATAAATCTTTTTAATACGTCCACAGATTTAAAGTGTACGTCGAATTATAACATAAAAGAAATCACCTCTTTCCTTAGTTGGTACGTCTGATGAGATAGTTAATTTTCCCAGGAAAATTATACCATAGTTCGCAGTCTGTTTGTTCTGTCAGCACTATAGTTCGCCGTAATTTTGGGACGAGCCCGGCAAATCCAAAGCGATTTAGAACTTTGTACATTTAATCCGACACGCGGATGGGCATTGAAAATTCCCGGGGAAATTGGCGCCACGGGGCAACGTCGGATTCCCCTGTGAAATATGATATTTCCCGCGAGATTAGAACATTTTTCGGTGTGTACTCGCGAATCCGTCGCAAATGCTCCGATTACTATCGATCAGCTGCGTCTTCGATACTCAAACCTATAAACCGACCTCAATCGGAAGATGAATCGCGGGGCAATACTGTTGCGCGATTATCCTACGAATTCGATTTTATAGTCTAACGTATGCCGACTGAAATTTCTAGGGAGATAGGGATTCAGATAAAATTTAATCTTCCGGATTTATTGCGACTGAAATGAACGTGGAGTACAAAGAAATTTTAGGAAATCTTTTCTCGAACGTGAATTAGAATTGCAAATTGAATTGACCGCGCTGCGAATGATTTTTGAGAAACGACACCGTGTAGCAGAGGGTTGAAAAATAAATGAAGGTACGGATTACAGGAGATCGAGGGTCTCGAGGAAATTTCCAGTCCTTTCCATCAACATGATGAATCCGTCACCGTAGAAATATTTCGAAACTTTTTTTTCGATGATACATTTTCCAGGGAACACAGAATATTATTCATAATACGAAAGCCGGAGTATCCAAACATTCTGGAATCAACAATACGCGACGAGCATCGAATTGTTTATTTAGAACACTTCATAACGAGTGTTTGCTCTGAAAATAGAGCGGCAGTGTTTTTCGAGATTGACTGAATTGCGCATCGAATAAATATCGCGATTAAATCGTGATTGCACTACAAAAGTTAGAACGAACGTGAGGAAGACAGTGATAAAATAAATTCAATCAAAATCTCGAGTGTTCGAGTTCGAGCATTGCCAGACCCCCAAAGAACAAACCAGAGACAGTTTCAAAGCTCCAGATGCCAAACATTTGTGAACGACGCGTACCATGTTCCTCCGGCTAACACGAAAACTTCGGAAAAATCTTATTTGTTGCGGTATGATCAGGTCTCTCCTTCTTCTCGAGGAAAAACAATACTCATGGGGGAATCCCTTCGTCCTGTCTTCATCGAAGTTTTCTTATATCCTTGAGAGACCCTGTCAGTCGCTGAGAAATGAAAATCGGAGGCGTCTGTGTTTCTCTGATTTCTTCTTTTTTTCTTTATTGTAGAAAATTTCATAAGTAGACTGCGGATCTTTATGCATTTATAGCAGAATTGAGTAGATTTCTCATCTATTAAAATTATTAAGGGAAGAAATAACATTCTATTTTTTTGCAATCGACGCAGACAATTTTTATTTTGCATAAGGATCCGCAGTCTACTCATAAGAGATTTATTTCAACATAATACAGAATTCAAATTTTGAGAAAGTGGAAGCAAGTGAAATCGTATTTCTAGTGGGAACAGCCTTTGCAGATCCAAAATAAATAAAAATTGTATTAAATTCTATCGACTTTTATATTCTAGCATTTTTGAAAATTTTAAACGCATAATGATCCGCAGTCAGTTATATGAGAACCCTTATGGGAACACTTATGGGAACACATGTAAAGACAAGCTTTATTTATACCGGGTGTTTCATAATTCATGGTACAAATTAGGTCAGGTCGATTCTATGGCTGGAAAAAAAAGAAGAAAAAAAGTTCAATCCGTTAGTTTTGTTTTTAATGACACTTTAATCACTTCTGATTACTTGGAAGCTAAAGGAGCTACTATCGGAAAAGGGTCTGGCGTGAAAGCTGTAACATAAATTTCTGAAGCGTTCCTTTACTGAAGGAAGGTTGAACTCAGCTTATATGGTACTCCAAAGTCAATCTTCTTCTTCTTCCGTGTTATAGCTTGCTGCGAATTTTCTGAGGTACACCAAATTTTTCCACGATGGCTAATCATGGAGAATCGTTGGAAAAATTGATACTCTGCGAAAATTCGTCGTGAGTCAGGGCTTTTCATCGTCGGTCTTTAGTCGGATAATGAAAAGGTCGGGATTAAAGTTTAATGAATGCAGAACTACTGTAGACTGCACCGTTTTAATCGACATCGACGGCTCGGCGCAGGGAAGGAAGAGAACTCATCGTGCAAACGGTTCGGGAGTGGTATTTGGAAAACGAATGTCGGGAAGCGAGAAGTGTGAACGTAGAAACTGTTCGTTCGTTCGTTCTCCTCGATCGATGATAGTAAACTGGTTCATCGTTCACGCGTCCCTTGGATACACATTTATCACCGCGCTCCGTTTTACGAGTTATGCTACGACGGAAGCCTGTCGCAATATTCCCGTATTACTATTATATATTCCCGACGACGCCGAGGAGCTCCGAAAAGACAATTTATATGGTCGGTCCTAACACCCACCCGCAACCGCACCCGCACCCGCACACATATGTATACGATAAAACAGCCTCCGCGTAGAACGAATTTTATAAACAACCCTCTGAGCTCTGAGATCTATTTCTCTTGAGATCACGCCGAGACATATTCGCAAGAACAATATTTTCAATATTTTTCCCAAACACTTTTGCTTCTTAAATTGAAATTTGAAGTTGTTGGAATTGATTTCATGAATAAACAACTAAATTATTCTATTATTTCTTTAAAAATTTCTCTCGAAGTGTAAAGACGTACCTTTAGTATCGTTTTAATAAACTTCTAGTTTTATATATCCATAATCCCACAGAAGTGGATCCAAAAAATGCACAACACTAATCTCAATCTCATTTTAAAACTGGAATACTCTATCTTCTCAGTCAACGATTCTTACGTTTTCTGTTGTTTTTCCGCGTTAGCTCGAAGCAAACGTCTCGCGCGTTACTTCCCGGCTCGTTATCGATCGTTTTAGTCTCAGCCATTAATTAGCTCGGAATCTTGAGCACCGAGGATTTCGTTGACCGGAAGTCTGTCTCCTCTTGATCCTCGAAGGAAAAGCTGCAGCTTAATCAAGAAGCCGCCCATCGTTGAATCTCTCGCCGCATCGTGGAAACAGAATTCAATATCGGTGTAAATACGGACGCGGTACGAAACGTGCTCGGTAATAATCCTTCTGGGGGACCTCCTGTCGGCTATTTTCTTGTCTACGGCACTGTAATCGCTCATTTAATATCCACCAGGGGGAACCTAATTTCTCAGAGTGAGAATGAAAGACCCCGGCGGTGAGGATCGTCGAATGATGCTGGACGAATAACCCCCGTCGCGGCTTTCATTCCGCCAGGAAAAAATGTTTCCTCGTTACCTAAGCCGATACACTGATCGGACTATCTCTGTTTATCTCGGTAACAGTCGTTATAGTTGCAGAGTAACGCTGGAAGTTGCGTGCGCATGCGTCAACACGATTAATTTACGATTTTCTGCTTTGCAAGCGAGGGCGCAGGGTGGCTGATTCTCAGGGAAATTATTTGCTAAATCGATTTTATCCTGCATAGGTTACTCCATAGTCTTCGTGATTACTAGACCCCGGATCTTTATGCAAACTAGAAAGTTTGTGGAAATTTATATTTTTTCGGGCACTTAAAAACACGATAACTATTCTAGTATTGGACCATACGACTTGACCTTTTTTGAAGAGTTAGAATAATTGGTTTGCTACACAACATGAAAAAAATTTTTGATAAAATTGCAAGTTGTCGTAGAAAACACATAAAAAAGTTGTAAAATGCAACTTTTAGTATTTTATATACAATTCCGACCAGTAGCGATTTTTGGAAAAGTTTCTTTTCACATCACGTAGTAAACTCATTCCTCTATTTTCTCAAAAAAGTTCAAACCGTATAGTCCAATATTAAAAAAGTTATCGTTTTTTGAGAACGTCCGAATATTAACGGGAGTCACTGTACGTTGCTCTATAATTAGATTCCGTCTTCATGAAAATAATTGAAAACCAATTTTCTTGAAAACTAGTCCAGATTACAGTCAATTCAAAAAAGGCGAATTGAACCAGATCATTCGACTTTGAGAGTTCCCTGCAAAGAGGCCAGTTTGCGCAAACATCAATTCCAATTGTCATCGCAGGATCATACAAGGGTGGAATCGAAAAACGTGCATTCGAGAGGAAGAAGAAAAGGCTGGATGTTCGTTTAGAAACCGTAGTTGGTTGGCAATCGAGGTTCCTAGGAGCTCTCGAAGAACAACAGCCGTCATTGCGCGCCCCTAAGATGCATTGTTAGCACTGTCAGAACCGCGGAGAACTTGGAAAAGTGTTCGCCGGGAAAACAGTGTCTCGTCGTGGCGTTCGTAATTTAAGCTCGTTGAAGCAAAGCGACTGGTTGAAGAAGAATGGGCAAAGTGTTCCTGGGCTCAAGTTCGCGCCTCGTTCCAACCCCTGCTCGATCCTCCTCCCAGCAAAACTAATTACTTTCTGGATTTGCACGACAAGCCTCTACTTCTTCGTTACCGGCGGACCATGCGTTGGGATTCCTACTACTGAGCTGCCCTAAAATTTTCTTCCATCCAACGTAAATTAAAATGACGCTTGGATAATTCCAACGGTGTTCCTTCGGTATTCTCAACGTAAATTGGAATTCTCCTGATCCGGATTTTCGAGAAAAATATTAATGTACCGACTGCGGATTTTATGCATTTATGATAAAAATGAGTAGGTGTAATTCAAAACAATAAAAAGATTAAAAGAGTTTAACAGTTTGACAATTTTAAGAGTTTAACAATTTACTATTTTGACTTTATCCAAATTATTAATGAGCAAAATAAATTTCTACTTAGCTCTTGTAGATTGCAATTGGTGAATCAAAATTTGATTTTACATAAAGATGCGCAGTCTATTAATGTATAATAACGTGACAGGCTCGCAATAAACATTTCTCACTGAAACTATTGGAATTATGAAGCCGCTTCGAGAATTTGCTCGTTTGGGAATTGATTTACCGAGATTCGAGCAGAATTGTGTTGAATTACAATTGAATTACTTCACGAATTATAATTACAAAGTACTTCAATTATATTGTATTCTATCATTTCTTAATTCGAAATTCACTCAGTGTAATTTGTAATTCTGGTCTCTTATTCAATGCAATTCGACTTTGCAATTGAAGTACAATTACAAGGTAATTACAGTGTAATTATGAATTATATACATATAAGAAGCATAAGAGGTAGAAAATAGAATGTTCAACGAGATTTCTGCTGGTGCAATTCTGCTTTAACTGAACACTGATGATTGCAGGAATACTCGAGGGCCGGCAGTCTATTAATTAATTCTGTTACCAGGAACGGCGGCAGACTTTATCTCACGGTCGGCGTTAACCTACGTTCGGATTAGCGAGCGTAACGCATGGAATCCTGTCGGCCAAACGACAGCGTTTCCGATGGAAATTACGATTACGCTGGTTAAGCGAAATTAGGTAGCAGTAATTGATTCGGTCCTGACATTCGGGCACGTACTGTCGACAATTCAAACGGCTCGATCGGCCGTATCATTGCACCGATCACGGTTGCATTCCTCGTGCAATGTAGGGATAAGACTTATCGACGAAACCGATTCGCCAGGATCTAGTCGGGATGTTACAAGGGTCCTGTTCCCTGATAACGCGATCCACTTCAAAGAATCAATTTCACCGCGTTGCGGTTCTCAACTTATTACATTCTTTTAATCTTTCTATTGTTTCAAGCTGCAGCTATTTAATTTTCTCACGAGCACATAAAATTGCAATAGCAAAATAAAATATTTCAGACCGGCCATTTAACCAGTGCTGGTTCAATGTCGATGAAATCGCTAAACGATCTCGCGAAAGCGAGAGTAAACAGTTTATCTTCGCGAGCAGTTTAGCGTTCTTTTTCTCTCTTTATCACCGCGCGCTCTCGATCGTTTCGATCCGGTGATCAACGATTCGCCAGAACGAATAAAAAATACAAAAACGTGTATCTCGTGCGAATCATCGTTGCCAGCTCGATTTCGTTTGCCATTTATTTTATTCTCGAGTCGTAAAGAGGAGTAAATAAAGGCGAGAGGAGACGAAGTTGTCGAAGGCTCGCTGTTCAAGGCAGCGACGAGGTTTACACTCATCCTATAACACTCGTGGCTCCAACGAGCTTTATTGCCGAGCGGAGATGTTTGCCGAACCTCTTTTCGTACGCAGCCGGCCAATTTACTTTCGTGGAATCATCGATATGTTGCTTGTAAAACAAGTTTGTCGATGGAACCGTCCAACTACTAAAAATCCTTCCTCCAGTGCCCGGAAAATCTAGTTTTCCCATTTACAGTCTTCGGGAACTTTCTGCATTGTGTGCTAGCTGTTTAACTCATTTGTCCCCTTTGAAAGTGGTCTAAGTGAAAATTAAAAAAAAAATGAGTTCATCAGTTATTTCACATCACATCAAATAGATTTTCCAAATAGATTTTTAGCATGAATGTCGGCAGCTAAAAAAGTACGTGTCAAATATTTTGCTGGGTTCTATACCGTACAAAAATTCCATTAAAATCGTCGTGGTACACTTTTATAATTATGGGCACATTTATGAACGTGCCAAAAATTAATCAAGATTCTACTTTGCCGGAAGCATAAGCGATAGGACTCGAGCTAGTCGATAGTTACAGAGGAGGATCAAGTACGCAAGTGAGAATTTTGAAGCAGTTGGACTCTTCTGGTACTGCTCTGCAAGCGTCGATTGTAGACCGGGCGCTAAATATTCGAAGTCGAAGTGACTGCGCGCGACACGTGTTCGAAACGAGTCCATTCACCTTTTGTGTGTACGTTGCACAAGGAAACAGACGGACGAGCGTGTATTACTGTTTGCCAAGTGTCCTGAGGGATGTGATAAAACCGAGTGAAATCGAGTGAAACCGAGTAAAAGAACTGGCCTCGGAAAGCTCAGAAAAATATCTTCTCCGCAACACCATGCAGAAATTAAAAAATTCCCCAGGTATTAGAACGGTAATCTCTGGTTACGTTGCCTACTGCTCCAGATATTCTCCTGGAAAATATTCTTTTAAAAACCACTGAAGGGTGAAAGCTTCATGTGTCAGGAAGATATGTTACGGCGATTTGATTGGGCTAATCGCGTCAAGGTTCAAAGTAAATGCCATCCGCAGCCCTTCAACGCTGTCGATTCATTTGCGTCGGCCGATTCAAACGCTGCCGATAATTGTGCAATTGCACGACGCCGTTTAATTAACTCATTCGAGCGCGGCGGGCTCGTCGCGCGTTTCGTTGTTAAACGTTTGTTCGCCGACCGTGGAGGAAAGAATCGGTAAACGTATTTTAAAAACAGAAATAACGTCTTATTAGTACTAGGCCATGTATCGATGTTTGTGCAAGCTGATCAGGTTTAATTCGCTTTTATTGTTAATTAAATAGTTGTACAAACTCCCGCGTTGATGAAGTGCACGCGAAAACTCGAAAACGAGTCAATCTTTTCGCACATTTGTTGCCAACCAACAAACCAACCAACAGCGAAACTTAATACTCGCGAAATAGAATTCACTGTTGTGTTACTGTATCAAACGATAAAAGCACGAAATATCGATATTTCAGTATAAACAATCAATGGGTTCATACCTTTTCGTTGTGGCTTTGAATACTATAATTTTATTATCTTGTGATAGTCGGTTCCTTACGTCACGAAAATTTTATTTTTGAACCTTTCGTGCGAAACCTAGACGTGCGAAACAACAAGGGAAACATGTTCGATGCAACGAGCGCGGAGTTTCAGCAGCAGTCGCGGAGTCTAACTTCATAATTTCAATTTGGCGCGGAAACAAAGCCGGTTTTGTAACGAAGTTGTTGCAACCGGAGCCCTACGAATCCTGGTTGTGTTTCGGTTCGACGATTTATCGTCGAGAATTCGGCTAATTGATTCGGATTGCGTAACGCGACGAAATGCATCGGATTGTTCGGACACAATCGATCACTGCAGCTCGCTCGATCTCCCGTGTCGATTGCGTCAGGGTTAAATTGGGTCCAATCAATCTCGTTGTTCTTCGCATAACACTTGCACGGTGTGTATGTAAAATTTTTTCTCTTCTCGAGACATAGAACATTGAACAGAGAATAAAAAGGGGTGATTCCTCGATTCATTGGAAGTAATTGTTTCCTTTGCGAAAATGTGCTACGTAGCTTCGGTAAGGAGATATTAACGAAAAACACGGACCAATCAGAGCGCGGCAACTACGGACGGATTCCGACTCGGCCAACCGTAACGCCCCACTCAGCGATAGCCGCGTTCTGATTGGTTCGTGGTTTTCTTTAATAACTCCTTAACAAAGCCGCGGAAAACATTTTCGAAAAGGAAAAAATTTCTTCAAATGATTTTAGGAATCACTCCTTATGAGGAAGTACATCATTTTTGGGACATCCTGTAGAAGGATACTATAGTAGAAGAATGTCGGTCTCCAGGATAAAGCGACCCTAAAATCCGGAATTTCCTTCGGTTCAAGCGGCAATTTGACCGGGGCGTGGCATTGACACGATTTCGCGAACTTGAAAACGGGCTGCGTGAAACGAGGTCGCTAATTTCGGTAGACGGTAACCGTTCGACCCGGAATATGGACGTAACGACCGATTTCGACGCGCGCCGCGGCGCTCGTAAATGTGTTTTCAAGGGGAGTCGTTGAATGCAACACAGAGCTTTCACGTGGCTTCACGTGTGTCCGACAACAGCTACGGACCATCCAAGATTGCCTCGAATCGTTCAACTCGGAATCATCACCGGGAAGACGGTGTTCCAGCGGTCGCACTACAGAAACTTCCTGTCGCCGTGTGGCCACATTATTCTCATTTACCACCATTTCATCTGTAGACCATATACAGGGTTTCTAAAAAATGTTGTACTTGAAAAAGAGGTGATTCCTAAGATCATTTGAAGTAACTTTTCCCTTTACGAAAATCTTCTGTGTGGCTTCGTTACGGAGTTATTAACCAAAAACAGAGACCAATCAGGCTCAGCCAATGCCAACGCCCGGCTCAACGCGAACCGCCAGTAGTCGCGCTCTGATTGGCTCGTGTTTTTCGTTGATAACTCCGTAACGAAGCTGCGGAGAGCATTTTCGCAAAGGAGAAAGTTACTTCAAATGAACTCGGGAATCAGCTCTTTTTCAAGTACAACATTTTTAAGATACCCTGTATATATGTACAATGTGTACAAAACTATGTTCCAGAATTTTTTTAGATTTTTTCAAAGCGCAGAAAAATTAGTTGCGAATATAAGCGACTCAGTGTACATTGTCTATTATTGAATGAATTAGGAAGAGAATGAATGAACTGGATTCTTCGGAGTCAGAACCTAACTGGACCCAGGCTAGTCGAAATTATCAGTGCTGGCACAGATCGACACAGTTTCAAAGGCAGATTCCTCCAGTTTACCAGATCGCAAGTTCTCCCCGAAGTTCCCTCATTGTCCCTGAACTCGAAAGCTTCCGAAGGGACGAGCAGCGAGGTGGCATCTACTATGCAATACATACACATACATATGTATACTCGCGATTATGGTACGTCCGACAGAAGGGAATCGAAGACAGCTGTACAATCCACCAGTTTACATGCACTTTAACCCTTCGAGAATTACGACCAAGAGTCGCGTTTACCAAAGAAAATTGATTAAAGAAACAAGCGGTAAAAGATCGTTTGTTTGGAGAATTTTGGATGCATACACGTTCCTTCTATTTAGCTTCGCGTCGAGGAGGTCCAATGTTGGAGCCGTTGCTCTGCCCTTAAGAGCATTTTTAGAATACACTCTGCCCGGCGCATAAATAGAAAAGGGTTTCTTCTAGGTCAACGTTTCTATAAAAAGGACTGGAGACATTGACGTTTCACTCAGCTTGTTTATTCCTTGGAGAAACATCCCAGCGCTACTTAGGAAGGTTAACGAAATTTCAGACTGTCCATCTAATATTCCCAACTTAGTAAAATGGTTAAATACGACAATCTCAATTTTACTTGGTTCTTGTGTCTTGATTGCTGTCTTAGTATTACTGTTTTTGATGGAATGTTCCTTCGAGAAACCTTTTAGTTGTTGTGAAATCTTGACGAGACCTTCGTTAGAACGTTTGACGGGTCCAAGTAGATGTTCAATAGTGAGCTTATTTTTGGCGTGGTCTACCTGGTGGTGGATACGTATTTCCACTTTTTCTTTTTGTTAGTAGCTGGTAGCTACTGCCAGGATTTGGACATTAACGATTTCATGATTCCGTTTCCAGTGAGTTTTATTAGTGTTAACCCATTGAAGAATATTATTTGCAAATACTGATCGAAAATTAGAAAGATCCCACGATTAGCATCTCTTTGTTTGTCCATTAAATTATTATCACTGTAGGAAATGGCCGGATGATTAGAGCTTTTAATTACCTAGTTATCGGTTCATTGGGTTACCCGATATTAGTTCAATTGAGAAGAATATTATTTGCAAATTCTGATCGAGAAATAAAAAGATTCCACGATTAGCATCCCTTTGTTTGTTTATTAAATTATTATCACTGTAAGAAATGGCTGATTAGAGCTTTTAATTACCTAGTTACCGGTCCATTGGGTGTCGTATTACCCGATATTAGTTCCCATAGCTTCCACCACGGTGTTAGGAAGCGCGGGGCGGCGTGTGAATCCCGCAAGTCCGTATTGTGCTCGGTTACTTTAATTCGTTCGGATACGGGGGTGGGCCCCGTGGATAAAGAGCGCCGGAGATAATGTCGACTTTGAAATTGGATATGCTGGAACGCACACGACGCCCTCTCCCGCTTTCTATCGCCTCGACTGCATTCCCTTAATTACTCGCGCGGACGGTGTACTAATTAACAGAAACGCCGTTCTCTGTTCTAGGCGAGGCGCGGACGTGAGGGCTGATCCGATGAATGGGGCTCAGCTCTGGCACAGGTATTGTCTAGAAATAATTTCGTAAAGGCCGGTTACCGAAACCCAGTCCGACTATTCGATTCCATCCACTCTTGATAATCGATTCGCCTACGGTTAGCTTAATCTCTTCTTTGAGCTACCCTCCGTCGATCATGCGAATCCTCAGACGCGAGATATTTCCTGTCCGATTGATTGGAGCTTGGGAAAAATTCATTTATTGCCCGACTAGACTTCACGATCTTCCGACGGTCCTTGAATATAATTAGTAGACTGCGGATTTTATACATTTATAACAAAAATTGGTATGTTCAACTTAAAGCAGTGGACATATTTAAAAAATTAAAGAACATCAACGTATTAAGTCCAGTTTAACAAAATAATTAGAAGAAGAAAAAAATTTGTATTTAGCTTCTGTGTCTTGGAATCGATGCAGACATTTTTTATTTCGCATAAAGATCCGCAGTCTAATAATTAGTTACGAATTTCTTCGATTATATTCTAGACATATCTATCTTTTTAGTTTACAATTTTGTAATTTCTATTGCTCGACAAAAAAGCAACGAGTTGTGTTTGAGAGTTAAGAAGAAATAAAATATTTTACGGTGTCTAATTTTAAGAAGTTTCGCTGCTTTAAAAATCTATTAATTTTTCAAGTGTTCAACTAACATTGCTTTAAGCGAACTAGTTTCGCCAGTCCGTCAACTATTTTCCATTGCCGTGTGGAATTGAATCGAACGAACCGTTACATTTTTGATTCGCGTGATTGCGACCGATAATTCGCGGGGGAAGAGATAATTCCGCGGCGAGGAATTAGGAACTTCAACAGGAATTTCGACTGGAAATCCTCGGCTGTCGGGTGACGCAAAATCCGTCTCGTTGCGTAACAACGAGGATGTCCCGAAGGGACATCCTGCAGGATGTGTTACGGTTGCATCCTGTGTTCCGATTGTCTCGTCACCGCATCTGGCTGATAGTTGAACGTCTTGTATCGGATCGATAGTTACGTTTGCGGATGACAGTTCCGGCGATAATTTCCAAAGTAAGCGTTCCCCGGGGCCGGATTAATTACAGGACGCCGGTGGGTCGCATCAATTGCGCGATCGAATGCAATCTGCTGCGGATAGATTCGGTCTGGCTCTGAAATACCTGTCGTCTACCGAAATCTAACGCACACTGTTGCGAAAAACAGCTTCGACGCTGTTCCACGTCGCTCCACCCGCTAATCGACCGTGATTTTCTTTTTAACCACTTGCTATTCAGTGCTCCGGAAAATCACGCTTCCGACTTTTTCACCGATTCATTTCTCTGGTTTCACGACGATCAAATTACCTTTAGGGACTCTGGCCAATATTTTCATTAAGAAATGTCGTTGATACTCGTGCCTTTTAAATCTTTTACGTCGGTATTTAATTTTCGGTCTTTCTCAGTGCGAGTTTAATTTGGAATTATGACTGCGGAACTAAAAAAGATTTTTTCTCATATCTTTTATCAAGGTATGTAGACTGTGTATACTAAAAGAAAGTTAATTTTTAACATATATTTTAAACAAATTATTCTTTTAAAAATCAGTTTGCGCTAAAAGATTCGTCATTTAAGGACGCACAAATCGGATGTTGAAATTTTCGCCTAGGCGTACTTTCGGAGATATTCAATGAAATGGATTTTTCACCCCAACTTTCACGACGCTATTTTCACTTCCTGAACATCAATATCGGCAGCTATAAAAAAATAGGTGTCAAATATTTTTTTGAGTTTTATATATATTGAGTCGAATAGCCTCCCTTGTTAGTATCGAAACCACCTCCCAGAATCCCTCAGCCCTCGGGCCGGCAGTATACCAGCAAAAAGTTGGCGAAACACATGTCCACGTCCGCGACACGGCGCGGTGGCCAATCCAGAAGAAGGCAAAAGAACTAAGCCAATAACAGTTTCAGTTTCTGTTTCCGTCGATACGCTTGACGAGAAGTCGCGCGAAGAATTCGAAATGAAATTGCTCGTTGCCGTGTTGGGCCAACAGCCGCGAGGCAAAAGGGTCGCGGCTAGAGAAGCATAAAGGAGGTTAGGTGTGTGGTCGAAATCGCGGAAAATCTTTCACGAAAGTTGTGCAGCTGCACCCGCTGGCAGACGTGTGTGTAAGTTTTGCGGCCGCAACTTTCCGCGGCGGAGAATTCGCGACGAAGAGACCCGGAAAGTTAACATCGCGGAAATCTCCGGGGCTGGTTTAATAAATCGCGCGGAGCGTCCACACCCCCTCGGTTTTGACCACGATACCGATAACCGCTTTATTTTGCAGCACTCGAAGCGGAATCCGCTGCATCGAGAAAATGCGAAGCCGTTTCAGAAAGAATTAATGCGATCGCGACATGTGTTAACACGGGATGGAATTTCCTTATCAGGCAATAGATAACCGACTCCTGGTTTTATCTTGTTCGACTAGCCTAAATCCTGGACACTTGCGGCCCCGTGATTACGCTTTCACGATTATGCTCGACCCTGCTCTGCGAGATCTTCTGGAAAAGTATTCGATAAATTCGTATTTATTAACAACGACATACATTTTGCTGTCGAAAATGATCTCCATCGAACTTAATATACAGGGTGGTCCACCTAAATGTCTCCTTTATTTGTGATGATTAGATTGCGGATCTTCATGCATTTATGAAAAAATCTAAGAATATTGTTATGCTGTTTCCAACGTGAAAAGACCATAAAGGGATAAAATGAATTTTTATTTAACTACTGCTTCCCACAATCGACGCAGAATATTTTTATTTTTCATGAAGATCCGCAGTCTAGAGATGACATAACAAATGTTTTTAATGCAATGTAATGCTTTGCAAATTTTATTTTTTTTCTCTAGGTCATTTTCCCGGAGTTTTGAAGGTCATCGAAATCTTTTTTCTTACAAATTTATATTCTTTTTTCTTGCATATTCTAATCGACATTAAAAAGCATTTAGGTGGACCACCCTGTATTTATGTCATTCCAGCATTTCCTTTACCATTCAGCCAATGAATGAATCAGATAACTGTAGAACAGAACAACATTTTCATGTTGTGGTGGAATTTCGTTTACCCAATGAGTTTCCTTGTGGAAAAGTTCTCGAACCACAGAAGAAAGTTTACGTATCATCACATAAGGTTTCAAAGCCCCCGTTTCACGGAGGAAAAAATTGTTGATAACATTCTAAACCCCCAAGGGAGTGTCATCGAGTAAATTCCTCTTGTATGTCGCATATTGGTCCCTTTCTAGCCGAGCGAAGGTCTTTTATGAGACGACGGAGGCCCATCAGCAGCTTTTCTAAAGCTTTCGCGAGGAAGAGGTTAATGAGGAAGTCCGGCGCAGTCAAAGATGTCTGCGGGATGACTGGTCGAAGCCAGGCCACGAGATTGCCGGTATGAAAGGCGTCTAAAAGAGAAAGAACCCAGGCTACTAAAAAAGAATAGATTACTTTAGGATATGAAGGGAGAAACATCAAGAGGCAACGCGGAAGCAACGCGAACGCTCGTTAGGCTTTATCTAGGGAACTTTTTCTGCTTAATTGGCATACTTTGAACCTCAAATATTCCTAAGAATCTCCATAGAAAAATCGTAAGTTCGTCGTTAACACGCTGATTCGTGAATTTCTTTACGAAAGTTCGGCTCAGCTTTAAACAATCTACAGGTGATGTAGAAAGTATTCGTACACTGATCAATTCTCTTACAAATAGTTGTTTGTTAACTATTTTTCTGCAGACCATGAATATGCACATACTCTGAGAAATCTGTAGAATAGATACAATGCAAAGAAAAATCAATTTCTCGATTAACTTGCGAAAATAAAACAAAAAATCGACTGAAATACACCACAGCAAAAAGTATTCGTACAGTTTCTAACTTTTTACAAATTGAAGTTTTTCATTAAAAAATTATTAATTAATATATGGTAGGATAGCCTTTGGCCGTTGAAACTAAATTCTTCCCGGCATTGAATTTACGAAATTTGAGGTCACAAAGATTTCTTTGAGATTGATCAGTGTACGAAATATTTCATAACAGTTGTTAACGTTAACGTATACTCTCGAAATCTTCGAATGGACTAATACATTCTCTAGTTACATCTACTTCTAAAAAGTCCTAAAGTCCGGATTTCTCGGTACTTCTCAGAATTGTTCGACGAAAGTTATCCAGGTTGATGCATTCGTGGCAAAGGGGATGTTCGTTAGCGGAATATAAATAGTTGCCGGTGGTCTTTCGACCGATTTCGATAGTCTCTGTTGGATACCGTCACCGTTGTCCCCGTTTCCCCGAGTCAAAGTGACGAAGAGTAGGAGGAGCCTGAAGTTCATTCGTCAAGCGATTGCGACAGCCGATTCTCGGGGCAAATCGAAGTCGATTTTCGGATAAACAAGGCCGGGACCTGGTCCCTAGCTGATTGCAAGCATTGTGCATGCCTGGATTGCGTCCTTCCGTCTTGTTGAGCTCTATTTAAGCGAAAAGCAGCCTGCGGTGTTCCCCGGGAAATCGAATCGGAAACTGGCGGCCTGGAGAATGTTTGCCTTCGCGGCGGAAAAACTGACTTGGTGTGCTTCAATTTCAAATTTTCCTAGCCTTCGAAAAATATCTAAACATTTTCCCGATTTTCCAAAAATATTCAAGTTATTCTAACTTCCTAAAAAAAAATCGTACAACAATGAACCTGGACTCATCTTAAAGCTTGAAGTCTCTACTTTCACACGCCATCGTTTTGCTCGAACAATTTTTCCATGACATGGAAAAACATTTTAAAGAAAAATGCGCAACAGTGCGCGAAAGCAGAGGCCTCAAGTTCCAAAACGACTCCAGGCTCAACCCTGTACAATTCTTTTTTACAAAATACTGCCAATTCGAATATCAGAAGCTTTTCATGAATTTGATATTTTATAAATTTTTGTTCGAAATCGAACAGTGCTGCGCCCGAAGCACTCACCGTGAGTCGTAGATCTCTCGATGAAACAATCCCCTGGAATAATACCGAAAGTCCCGGGAACATTTCCCGGAAATTTCCCGGCGATCTATTTTGAACGCGTCGAAGCCTGGCTAGCCCGCGAGAGAGCGGCAATTTTTACGGTCGCTGTTTAAGTAGATTAAAAGGAACAATCATTCCGAATCCGCTTAGCGCGGGATCACGCGGATCCTCATATCGAACAACCCCGATGATGGAATGTAATCGCTCCGCTAAAAATTACAGCGCTGTAAAACCGCGGAAAATTATTTAACGCTCGGATCCTTGTTTCAACGTGGCTACAACCTTTTTAGTTGGTCACCCGCCGGTCAGAGTAGATTTTTTGTTAAACATTCTCTTCTATTTTTGCAAGCTTGCTTGGCTGTACTCCGTCTTCTCATTTATTTACTATTGTTTCTCTTTGTCTTTAGCGGAGTAGAAATTAATTATCCTACTGCATGGTCATCAACTTTGCAATGTTTCTTTTATCAAGCGAAGGATCTCAGTTCTATTGAATCTTAGGCAGTGACGTTTTGCAAAGTAAGTTGACAAACGAGTTAGCAGAATAATTGAAGGGAAGATTTAATCGACATCATCTGTTTTACTCAATCAGCTGATCGAATCTCATCCCGAGAGCGGGAACAGCATCCTGGAAATAATTCCCGGAACTTTCTAGTAAATTAGCGTTCCCTTCGCCATTAACAATTCTAAAAGCGGACAGATGAACGGATGCCACCTTGTAACTGTCAAAAATGGTCCCTGCTCGGCGCAGTCTCTGTGAAAACAATTTATGACACTCCCTACCCGTCCATCCTTTTCTTCTCAACATCCCGCTGTGACGAAAGCTTTTACCGTCAGAGAACTTTCCGACAAATGACCAAAGTTTCGCGTTCTGTGACATCAGTTTCACATCGGTTTCCCAAAAAAAAGGTTGCACTGATCCGGAAAAGATGTTACAACTAAAATATAGAATGTACAGAAAACCCTTAGGATTCAAATAGTGAAAATATTGTTTACATTATTAAATACAACGGTATCTAATCAATTACTAAACATGTAAGTATTATATGAGATATTATAACAATTTCATATCCACAAAATTTAAGAAATCATAGGGAATAGAAATATTCTAGGTCGGAAGAAATATTTAGTTTTCGTGTTAAAATAGTTCCGAGTGCAAAGGGTTAATTCTTCACAACTCGAAGCATGATCAAACATAAATCTTTCGAGAGGAGCTTCCCAATCTGTAAGATCGCTCGTTACGAGTGGCCCAGCGTTTTCGATCAGGTCGTGCGCATTCAGAGCCAATTAGGTTCGCATTCATCGTCGTTTCCGATCGTGTCTACCAGAAGTCGTCTTGGCAATAGCTCGAACAGGATAGCGGCACTCAACCATGTCTAGCGGCGCGTGGCAAAAGGCTTCAGAAGAAGAAGAAGAAGGAGAAGCGCTTTGAGCTGGTCGACTTCGAGATAAGCCACGCTGGTTGCTCTCTGTGCCTTCCGAACGTTCGCTTTCCCCGGAACCTTTCCTAGTATTCGCTGAGAACCTTTCTGCCATTTGCTGGACTCCCAGCAGAAGACGTCGACGCTTTTCTCCATCTTTTCTTCGATGAAGAAGTGCCCCGGGAAGAAAAACATCGCGGGTCGTGGCGTAAAGAGCCTCTTTCTTCGTGGCCCTTTAATTTTCCAACAGAATCGGAGAGGTGCAGAATGGAGGATGGAGGATTGGAAACGGTCGAGATGCGACACGGTGCTCTTGGCTCCGTGCTCCCGCGAATGTAAATGCCGTCGCGATAGAGAAATCACTGTTGACAGTTCTTCTATCGTTGCTAGAAGAAAGCTTTCCGCCACCTCTCTTTCTTCTTCGTGAATGCTCGATCCCTCAAGGCAACGCGGCACGACGCTGTGCTTGCTTTTATACCCAGTTCAAACGGTATGGTGGACGTTCTTCGCGAATCCGAGACATTGTGATTCTTCTTTCATGACTCGATCAGTTATTGATAGTATTTAAAATTCATTCACGCCGTGATTTTTTAATCTAGAGCGAATTTCCTCACTGTCATCCTAATTCTTCATCTCGATTGAATCTGTTCTTTTCTTAAATACATCAATTAGCTTAAAAATTAGCAGTTCACGCCATGCCTAGTACCAATAGTATTGTAGTAACAAATCTTCTTTATCTTTTGAACCCACTTCTTTGGAATGTAGGTTGAGTTTCTTGTTGAACCTAATAAAAATAAAGTTTGTAGCCCAAATTCAATATTGGAACAGAAAAATACAATTTTATTTCGATCTAGATAAAACAAAGGATTGATATTCTATAAAGTTATCGATCTCAAAAGTGTCCATCTGATCAAAGTATGATTAACTTTAAATTACTTGAACTCCACATTCTACATAACTCTTCTAAATAACTACGGTAATGCAAAATGAATATTTGCTTGTGCGGTCGACACCTTTGTTTACGCTTGAATTACCAAATTTCAAGTTTCAAGATTGTAATTACTGTATGCGTTTAATTTAAAGTTAAGTATACTTGCAAAGCAGTTTGAAAACGAGCAGAGTATTTCTGTGAGGATGCCAGCAGTCGTCGAGAGAAAAAGTCGATCGGGTATCGCGAATTAGGTTCGAGGTGCGCACCTTCGCCGGTATATCGAGAAGCTTTTTCCGCGGTGATTTAGTATCGAGTTCTCTTCTCGGCTTCTTGCCCGGTCTGCAGCAGTTCGATAAAGGCGACAGAACGTTTTTGTTACAGTCTATTTGTTTCCCTCGCGAGGAGATTGGATTAATGGAATGGAGAATTGAATGCGATCAAAGAGGACAAGCATCATATCTCGCAGAATCTTCTACATTCTCGAAAGAATCGACTTTCTTCGAGATCGATGGGAAATATAATCGGAAAGGCCGTCGGCAGATGTATTCGAATCGAACTTGATTACCTACTTTGGCGCCAGATATCCTATTCCGGTATTCTTCTAACCTTTTGTTTCCCTGTCGACTGCAGTTGTATCTGATTCATAAATAGACGCTGGGATTTTATGCATTTATAGTGCACGCTGGCTCCTGCACCGAGCAAAATAAAATATCCTCGAAACTATTTTATCATTCGCTGAGAATTCGATGGCATTCTTGATAAACAGAATTTCTGCACGGCTGCTGATTCTATGAATTATTCCGGCAGAATTTATATCTCTGTGGCTGCCGGAGCTAGTATTAATCATGTCTGTTATTCTAGATTATTTATGCGGAGGTCCCATTGTCGATTAACTGCAAACCTCTCCGCAAAATGAAGATTTTTCTATTGGGAACCGAAGCGTCTGAATCTGTTGGTGATTTATACTAAAAATGTGGAGGATCTGGTCAGAAATCAGATTAAAAATTGTTAAACATTGTTGAAACTGTTGAAACTGTTGAAACTGTTGAAACTGTTGAAACTGTTGAAATTGTGTCACTCTTCCAAGAATACTACTCGAAAGGAAATCAGTGTGTTTCTTTCTGATACGTCAACCATCGTAGCGAACGCTATTAATAGGCTTCCGGTAGAGTGTTAGGAAATCCAGGATGTGTCACACAAAGTGTTCCCTCTGGAAAGACGTATTTTCCTCGAGCCCAGGTGAGAGTTATTTATGACTCGACCTAACACCTACGGGAAAAATCCTAGCTGAAGCTTGTAGTTCATTCGAAACCTACCGAGATACGCTACCAAAGTTCATCTAGATCAGTGAGATCATCGGATTCCGGGCGATCAAGAATCCCTGAATCTTCCGGAGGAATCTTATTAGAGGATAGACATCCTTTTAAGATTGCTTTAACTCAATCGCGCTTGGAACCGCCTACGAAATTCTCGAGATTCGAGGAAATCGATTCTGTCGAAGCTCTTTCCCGTTTAAATTTCGATATAAAAATGTACCGGCAGGATCGACCCCTGGTTGCTCATATTATATACATTTTTTTGCATCAAAAGTTGGCCATCGAGAGTGAACAGAATCTTTCAAAACGAATAAATATATCAAAGTTCATAAACAAGCGAATCTAATGAAATAAGCATATCAAAATTGACGGAGAAACGAATAAAATGAAATAAATATGCCAAGATTGATGGAGGATCAATAGAACGAAGTAAATACATCAAAATATTATTCAATATATTATTCAATACTCTCCAAGAACATCGCCGCCTCGCGTTTTATGCTTCATTACATAAAATCGCTGGTCGACTAAAATAAAACAATTCAAAAACTACTAACCATGCTGAAGAGTCTCTGGGAGGGTTGGCTAGGGATGCGGGACGATGATAAACGAGTGCAGCTGCACTCGAGAACGCGTACAGACGGTAAGGGCCCCTTAAATTTGTTGGAAGTGCGCCGCAAAGAGTTTGTAGCCGCTTTTCTTTCTTCCTCGGTGCGTCGTGGCGTGGAGAAAGATTCTTGTAGAGGAGAAAACGCGTAAGAATTCAACGAAAAGATCCTCCACCGTAAATTCTATACCCTTAAAACCAACCTCCGGCGCAGTAAACTTGTTTTCTGCGCAAAAATGTTATCTTTACGTGCTCTGCGTAGACAAACGACCACCGAGGAACAAGGAAAAGCGTCGATCCCTGCAAAAATATCCAGAAGATCGCAGATATCGGTTCCATTGCCGTTCCGGGGACGTTCTCTGGGGGGAAATAGGTCTGTGTGTTCTTCTGTCGGTCGTACATTATTTTTTAAAGTAACTCTCGTAGCTGGTACAGTAGATTTTAATCGAGAGAGACGCGAAACTACGACGCTTTACGATCTTGTAATCCTTTTCAGCGAGAGATGGATGCTTTTGTGTGAACAGCTGTAATGTTCTATGGCTGGAAGGATCACTATCATTTTTATTATTCCTTCAAGTATCCCCTTTCTTTTGAGAATGCAGTTTCTAAAGATTCTGAGCTCTTTCTTCTTGAAATAAAACGCTAGGAGCTTCAAACTTTGCCAAACGTTAGTGTGTTGTTGGCGGATCGATCAATCTGTTTTTCTGGGGACGATGTTTTCGTATTTTGAAGCTGTCTGAGGACTTTTTATTTCTTTTTTCAATCATTTTAATAAGTCCAAAAGAATATTTTCACCATATTGAATTTGAATTCACCCGTTTCACAATTCAAAAAGAATTTCTCCAAGAAATGAAAAGACAGCGCGACAAAGCAGCCTGAGAGAAAATGAGAACAAAGAAACTTTGCAATAAGAAAGATCAGTTTCTGTTCCTTAGTGTCCCGGTGCGGCGTGGTCCAGGCAGGTTTATACGACAGCCTCGCGAAGAAACAACCGCGAAATCAGCGAAAAATTGCTGGCCGGTTGCCAAAGCTTATTCTTTTATCCGTCGAAATGGTTTAATCGGAATTACATGCATATGCCACCCGCAATCGCTCAGTATGTTTAATTATAGTTAACTGGTCGCACAAATCTACTGGATTACATAGGAAAAAGGCAAAAATTTCTGGTTACGCAAGGAAAAGATTAACAGGTTCAGGAAATGGGCGTTTCCTGGAAAAAATCATTTCAATTGTACACTAACAGTATAGTTATGTGTAATCAAGTTTGAAAGCCTCCTGAATAGAATTTTTAACATCATTGCAGGCAATTTTAATCTGCGAGTTCACATCTGTATATAATACCCAGGAATCTTAATTTCCATGTTTTAGAGCCATTCCATTATTCTTAGTATTAATACCTCCTCTCGTTTGGAACCTAAACCAGCAACGATTATATATTTGATCTCCGAGCAGAATGGTAAATCAAAATTTCCGACTGCTTCCGGATTCCAGCCGTTTGTCGCGATTTCTCCTGAGGGTCACGACGACGGACTGTGCAAGCACACCGCACCGTCATCTAAAACGGTCTCTGTCAAATTAATATTCAGAACGAGGTCGGCCGGACTACGGTTCCAACCGCTTAACTCGCCGCCTGAAATGCATTTAAACGCGTTTGAAAGGCGCACTCGGAACTCTCGCCAGTGTTATTAATTCTGGCAATTCGATTCCCCGACGTTTATGCGTTCTACCAGGTTTCCTCGCATCTCGAATTCTACTGTTTAATTGTTTCAATTATACCAATCCTCGCGGAAAGTGCAAAATTGAAATACGAATGCAAGAAAGACACCTTCGAATATATCTTTATACAAACACTTAGCAAACGACATTTAAAGAGTGTTATGTGAACGAATAGACTCGCAAAATCAAATTAGATGCACAAGGTGCATCTACTTTCTTTTGCTTCGGAAGCAGGTGCATCAAAAGCAGCAAAATGCAACGAACTCTTTGCCGAGACACTGCACCGACACTTGTCCATTCTTGTGATCGATAAGCTCGCAAGTCGCGTTGGCAAAAGTCGCGAACGGACGCATAAATTCAACGAGAAGATGCAACGGGGTGCATCCATCCCGTCCTGGTTGCAGCGACGTTGCAGTTGGTTCCCTTGTAGAACGATAAACATTTTGCCCGTCCTCGAAGTAACTTCCGCCGAGAACGCTGAATGTTTAGGATAGGGTTTACGATGCCTTGGCCAAATAAGCTGGCCACGGAAAGGAGTTACGTGCATCTCGTTCAGACGATCTTCAATCTCGAGCCTAATCCGCGAACCACTACTGCAACCGTTCTTCAATATTCAGCTGTAGATAATAAGTCGTCAGATTGTAGACTCCCTTGGATTCTTCTTTGAAATGTTTAATGAAGATTTGCTGGTTTATTGTGAAAGTTTACTCGACGTAGAAAATAACGCAGCGAATACAGTCTCAGACGAAGTGAACCTTAAAAGGGAAATTTGTTTTTCTTCGGTAAAGGACTTTTCTTTGCGGAGACCTGCTCTTTCACTCTCTAACAATGTCCGTCAAAAACCTCAAATTATTTATTAAGAACTTGTCGAAATTTCTTTCCTTCTTGAATAACTCGAAGAAGCTGAAAATAATATATGCTGCGATAAAAATGCGATCAAACAGTTCGTCAAAGAGAGAAAAACTCTCCCATCGTTTCGATGAAATGCAATTCACGAACAGTGTGAAAGGATTGATAAATAAAAAAGACATGCGACTGTAAATGGCTCTCCCAAACGTTTATTATCCGTGATATGTTCGTTCTGGTGTTCGGAAACGGTCGCAGAAACGAAAGCTCCGTTTATTTCGCGACCACAAAAGAGCATGGCCTCGTTCGCTACCGTAAAGTAAAACCCGCGGTTTTTAACATTACGATTATCACCTGTTTCTGTAGTTTGTTCAGCGGTAACGGCCGCGAAACCAGTACGAAACAACGGTAGTTCCTGCGAAATGTTTCCGTCCCGTGTCCATTTTCGGCCCGTATTTCCCCGCAGGTCGAGCGTATTTCATGTGTCAGCGCGGAACGAAACGAAAAACATCGTTTTATCAACTGCAGCGGGTCAGCTATCCGGAAAACCTAGACACCGTTCCGAATTATCATATTTTTAAATCTCGCGGGACGTAATAACGCCCCCGCAATCTGTTCGCTGTCACCGAGGAGGGAATTGTTTCCTGGAAAATTGGTTCTCTTGAACTTTCACGGCTCGCCGGAAAATTTGTCCTCTCTAAAATAATTTTTTACAAGACCGGGTAAAATGTTTGCAACGTCGAAATGATTAACCCTTTGCACTCTATTTTTACTCGAAAATTAAAAATAATTTATCTATTTAACTCATCTAATTTTTATTCAATATTATTTGATCTTTTAACTAATTTTATACTGGATGGACGACATTCAAGATGAGCGATTATATTTATTAGTTAACCCTTTGTACTCGGAGCTATTTTAACTTGAAAATTAAACATTTCTTCCGACCTAGAATAATTCCATTGTATATGATTTTTAAAATTTTATACATACATACACAATTACTAAATACATAGATAATATAATTAAACTCAGAAAAAACATGAAATCCTTCATTTCGACGAGCTCGGAGCTTTTGTTGTTTAATGTTCTCTTGCATTCTCCGAAGTTGTAATGCACCACAAACGCATACTCATGGATGTCTGTACTCTAATGGCGACTTTAGCAGTGTCGATCGAGCATTCGCTAAGCTGATATTTCACAATTGCTCGTAGAAAGTTCGCAAACGAGGCGAAATCATTACTCTAGCCTGTGGGAAACAATGCCTCCTTTCTCCGTGGTGATACTCTAGTTTCCAACGTCCAGTGAAACGGACATTTACTAGAGTTGAAACCGAAGCGGCAGTGAAACGAACCTGAAATACGTCCGAGCTCGCATTCATTGGAACTAATAATTACGCTGGCGTCAATGTCTTCGCCGTCGTCGTCAGTTGGATTGCTAATTATCGTGCGTAATTGCGTTTGCTCCTTTTCTCGAAAGATATACAGGAGGTAACAACTTGGGCCGATAGAAAATCGATGATCGTAATCGTCTGGATTTAATTCCGTTCAATATTCAGTCGATTCAAAAACTAATTTCGAGCAACAAAAATTCATTATTAACTACAACATCATTAATAGACTGCGGATTTTATGCACTTATAACGAAAATGAGTAGGTGTAATCTAAAACAGTACAAAGATTAAATGAGTTTGACAACATCGATGTGCTATTTTTAATATATAGAAATTATTAATGAAGAAAATGAATTTTCACTTAACTCCTATAAATTGCAATTGATTTAATTATCAACACAGAATGTCTACCATAACGTCATCCACTATACCAACGCCTCCGGTCTGTAAAATAAATTCACCGATATCGATATCCCTGAAAAAATCGCCGCGGCAGATCATGAAACCAGAAACAGTAATAAACCCAGTTCTTTTTTTATTCGGCTGACCAACGAAAATATTTTTCCTGCGTAACGGTAGATGTTGGCAAACGAGAAACGGCCATGGAAAATGGTGATACAGAGTCCGGCAACATGTAAATTACGTTTTCGGTCGCGTTTTCGCGTGTTTCGTCCGATATCTTTCGATTTATCGACAACGTGCGCTTTTATGAAAACTTGTCCGATAACAACGGCACCAGGAACGAAGAAACAATGAGACGAGCGAACTGAAGGACAACGGTATCCTTCCTCGCGGCGCGCTGCGGTTGTTTCGCCGATACGCTCCGTGTTCCAATTAACGATGAAAAAGTTATGAGTCGTTGGACAACGAACAAAAACCGAGACGCGGAGACGGACAAATAACTGGAGCGGTGTCGCGAGGACGGGTCGACTCGCGAATTCACCCACGTATTTCTCAAAGTATATGGAGCGTAACTGCATATCCGCCATTATTTCAAGGAACGCGTCCGTGTAACTTCTCTTCGGACTTCCACCGCGTTTCGAATTGATCGTGCATCTTTATTTGCTTGCTCTAATCGCGCAGAGCTGATTTGAGTCTAGATCCCCGGACCTGGTAAACGATCCATGCAAATCACCCGTTTATAGCCATTTATATTTTAAATATCATTCTTGTGCACGTTCTAGAAATTGTACAAATTGTACATCTGGTGCAAATCATAGTTTCACAAATAGTATATGAAGTTTTGTCTTTATATATACATATGAGAGACTTCGAGAACATTTCTTCACCGCTAACACGACAAACTAAAAGAGTTTTCCCATTGAACAATGTTAACATTCGAACTAAGTGTCGTCGAGAATGGAATTTATTCGTTCCTAAAGGGAAGAGTCGCGCACAAATCTTGATAGCTCGACACTTCGAGTTACAAGCTGGGGGACGATTGAACGCTATAAATTCTTTAAAACGTTCCCGGTGCTGTCCGTTTCCTTCCTTTGTCGTCCTCGCGATATCGTTATCAGTAGAATGTGAATCCGTATGCAAATTCGTAGATTTTTCTGCAAAAGTCGGAACGAGAGACAGGTTTATCTGGGTGATAAAAAATTCCGCGGTGGAAGTCAAGTACAATAGATATACATTCACAATGTATGAAGTTCATAATTCAACGAGTATTAACACGGACGCTGGACGATTTTAATGATTGCACAGACGGGAATTTTTAGCTCCACATGGACAGTTGTTTATACATTTTTTAAAACGTGTTTTCAAATTTTAAGACAACAGAGCCAAACAAATAAACATCGCGATTAACAATATTTGTACAAATTTTTCAGACACTGTATGCAACGACGATTAAATTACAGGATTAATGAAAATCTTTATTTCACACGGAAATGCTGTGTTGACCAAGAAACTTCGCAATTCCAAAAATCGTCCAGAAAATCGACGAGCGAATCGGACACTGGTTCAGCCGCAAAGTTAAAATCCTCTTATCGGTTCGTTCCGATAACTGTCCGGAAAGAACGGGAATCCTCTTTTTTGTCAACGGACGTGTCCATCGGACTTGAGAAGAGATCGTCGTGAAACAGGGAAACGAGTGAGCCATTATCAGTTTCCGACATTTGCGGTGTTCCATTATAATTCTCGATTGTACTCGCTTCCTTTTCGCAATCAAGGATAATTGAGCGCCGAACCAGTTTCCAGTCTACACACGCTTGTACAATTTCGCGTTTCGGTGACTTGGGAGCCGAATCGCCGAGGCTTTATTAAAACGCGTATTTAATTAATCATCGATTCGATAATACCACCGCACCGGTGGGAAAGGAAACGCCCTGCCCCGGTCGGGAATCCGTGCACCCGTGCTGCAAACCATCGTCAATTAAAACAACGATGAGTCCTTAATCGGCTGCTCGGTTTATATCCCCGTTTAATAGTTTCCTGGTGTTTCCCTATCAGCCCGGCCATTTTTCACGCTTATCGACCCCGCTAACGAGGGGAGAAATAATAAACTCGCTGATATTTAATGAAAACCGATTATGCGGAGAACATTGAATACTCTGTTTGTTAGCTGTTTGGCGAAAAATTTCCCAATTTTACACGCTCGACGATGCGGTACTTAGTTTGACTATTAGCGTCTTATCATACACAAAATTAAAGTAATATTTGTGCGAACATTCCTGTGTAGATATATTGACTTTTTCTTGCTTGAAGTTATTACTAGATTTTTTATTACTAGACTGCTGATGTTCATGCATTTCCAATTTTTCTAGACAAATCTTAAGAAAGTGGAACGGAATAAAATCTTATTTTTAATGGGCCCAGCCTTTATAGATCTAAAAATTCTATCGGACTTTATAGTCTAGTCATTTTTCAACATTTTCATAAGCCATAAATGCATAAAGATCCGCAGTCTAATTAATAATTGACTTATATTCTTGCTTCATCATTTATACTTTAAACGTCGCTTTTTCAAAGGTTTGGATTTAATCCGATTAAACCGTTTGCACACGACATTGGCGACGTACAATGTACGCAAAGGGCTGCCGTGTTTCGCGAAACATTTAAGCAGACTGTATAATTGTGAATTTCAGATTCCAGCATCGCGAAGTCTCTTTCCGGGTTGATACGGATGAGGAAAAAGGGACAGAGAGACAGGGAAATGGTACATACAAAGGGAGTCTCGTCTTCGAGGACGTATTTCCCGCGACTGTGGATCCCAGACAAATACAATGAGCTGGTAAACAGCGCGGAATTCGAAGCGTCCTGGCTGAATTGGCTTCTCGCTCTTGTCGTTTCCTCTCGAAGGTCCTCAGGGAAGAACGATGGCGCGGCGTAAAGGGATCAGTCCCTAATCCTGCGGAAACGACACGACGAGACGCTCCGGTTAACGGGCATAGAAAACGATTCCCTTTTCTGTCGAGGGAGAGAAAGAGAGTGAGAGAGAGCTTGGTATACAGTAGGAAAAATCACACGGAATCGCTTCCACGTAATGTCCTTGTAAAACACTCGGGAATCCTTGACAGCGGAGATACTGGGATTCTGGATTGCGAGTATTTTATTATTGGGAATTCTAGCATCGACTTGGTGTTAAGATTTTTATCGAACTTGATGGTGGGACATGCAGAAAAGTTATCAGGCTGAGAAACTGTAGACGGAAGGGTAAAAGTAAAAATTGGGAAGAGTAAAAATTGTATAGAAAGTGTAGCTTGCACAATTAATCTGTCTACCACAAGCTATCTGCAACCCATTTCCTCCACAAGATAATTGAACGCGCATCTGTCAACATCGACTTGGTGTTACAATTTTAATCGGTCTTGATGATGGGACATGTAAGAATCGTATAAAAAGGAGAGCTTGCACAATTAATCTGTTTGCTACCAGCTATCTGCAATTCCTCCGCAAGATAATTGAACAAGCATCTGTCAAAGTTGCCAGTATCGATTTTGAACATCTGTCGCGGCGAACGATAAATAGTCAGTTTAGACTCCCATCCAAGCCACTGACAATCTCAAAATCACAGAAACTGCACTTCCATGCACCACCGTCAAGTCATCATGCGGCAGTTTCATTAAAAAAACTTTCCATTCTACTAAATGGATAGCAACTTCCTCGAGCTTCATCATACTTAAACATTCTTCCCGCGTCGATGCAAGTAACGGGGCAAGCCTCGCTATTTACACGGGTAATTTATTTTGCATAGAAACGACGGGCCACTAACTACATCTACATCGCATCCAGGATTTTTTGCACGTACTCGATATCTTATCAAGCTCCCGCGACTAGTTCTGATGTATCGTTTTCGCGGGAAACTCTCGACCCCGCAAAAGAGAGCGAGAGAGAGAGTTCGGTACGTTCTCAAGACACGTTCTCGCCGTGAAGGAACTCGCTCTGGAGCAGGGAGAATTCAGGACACTGCTCGTCGAACCTATGTGAAAATGCATTCCACGATAGACTTTTTGCACGCGCGAAAATTGTATTCGCGCGCGCCGGTGCGAGAATATTCGCCGCGAGAATCGGAACTGCGATTGCTGGACGTCCCCCTCAAATTGAACATCTGTCGTCGCCCTTTATCACTGCGAATTTTACTAAACAAATTCCTATCAGTTTTTAATCTGTCTTCTCCAATCGTTCACGCATCACGACTAGACAGCGGATGTTATGCGTTTGTGACAGAAATCAGTAGGTGAAACCTAAAACAGTAAAGACATTTAAAAAATGTAAGAATACGCAGACGTTATTTTCAATCAATTAAAATGATTTATACAAGAAATAAATCTTTATTTAGTTTCATTTAAAGATTGGCCGTCTAATAATGATTTATAATTATGTTCCTTCCTGATTTTTGTCATTTATCATTATTTCCAGATAGTTCGTTATTCACAACATCCTCTTCACCTGTTTAATGTAACGAGTTCTCCCATTTAACCAGTGCAGCCACGCTACTACAGATATCCTCGAAGGATGCGATCTCTCATCCATTTCTTTTTTACTGCATCCCACGAAAGAACCATAAACTCGAACACTTCCGAAATAGGTTACACGTGCGATTTAATCAGAATTCGTGGATCGAACGACGAGCGGCTACCTTCTCAAAGATCCATCGATCCTTTCTGTTCCTCTTCTATCTCGAGACACAGCTCTCGTTACGAGGAATTTCGTGCCAAGAGGAACGACTGTCGAATTCTCTTTCTCTCTTTCTTGTTTTTTACTGTTTGCTATTTCCCGGACGAAGTCGCCCGGATAAACCTGGTTTGCTTTCGGGAAAGCGGAGAGATCCTTTCTGAGAAACGTTAGCTGCCTCGGAATCGTCTGGGAAAGGATCCCAGAAAGATTTCGAGGAAATGTTCCCCGTGGATGGTGCCGTGTTAACGAGATATAAAGAGAAATAATGATTCCCGTGCATAACGAAGCATTTCGTTGGAGGAGGCGAGATGTTTCCGCGAGTTTGCGAACTGGGGCACTTGAACTGTGTCGAAGTCACCGGTCACGAATTTTTTAAATGCATTGCTATTGAAAGCCAAGACTTTGGTCTTCTCTTCCTGTTTATTATTCTAAACCTGTAATTGTGTTCTAGCAAATTATATCGAACGTTTCAGCAAAAATTTTCTTCGCCAGTTGAAATATGTACATTCAGCAAACCTGTTTAATAAAGTTTCCACAAATATATTAAGTAATTGGAGACTTTAATGGAAAAAGCAGATAAAGGTGAAGATTTTGGACCAATTGTTTTATATGCTCGAACTAAACGAGTACAATTTTAACAATCAACGCGCCTGCCGGTTTTTTGTGACGGTGTTTTTAATCAGCGGGGTTTAGGATGTATCAGTCAACCCGACAATTGTCAGACTGGCGCCAATAAAAATTCCACGGAAAAATTTATTAGATAAAGCGAGAAACGAGTATACTCTGCGAAAAATCGGAGAATTGTTGTCGCGTCGCGTTAGAAACTGCAGAGTTGAATCGTTGTTGGTTCGGGTGAAACACCACGACGACAATACTTTATTACGGGGAATCACTCTCGCCTTCGAGAAACCGATAAATTCTCTTTCCCGGCAGAATCCTATCCCATGCTAAAAGCTTTCGGCCCAATCCATTTGGCTCCTTCGCGATACAGTACATCGGATACTGGCCATTAACGGAGGAAAAATATATTTATATCGACGCGGAAAGTGCGAAAGATGTTTGAACATTAAATTTCTGATTGTCGAAACATTGTGAATACTCAAACTGTTATAAATTCGTGCCAAAAAATTCGTACAACAAGAAATCTAGATTCATTTTAAAGCTTGAAGACACAATAATTTTCTCATGATGTGATCAGCAGAGGCTACAAGCTTTAAAATTAAAATTATAATAATTAGAATGTCTGTGCCTTTTCTGGAAATTTGCGAAAGTGTTCAAACTATTCCGGAGGCTAGTAATCGTATTAGAGAAAGCGAACGAAGACGATACTTGCGATCATTAAGGTGATTATGCTTCCTTTTATGTTTCAGTTTTCCACCGAGGGAAATCATGACAGGAACATACCGAAGATCGGTGAGTACAGGTAGAGACTTGAACGCTTTTCATTTTTCTCACGACCCAGTTAACGTTGCACCGATCGGGAATGCTTCTGTGCACGACGTGTTTATTTGGACGCTTTCAGGAGACTGTTTGGGAAGCGACGAGAAATTTGTTCGCGGAATCTTTCGCTATAAATAACTGTTCGAGATGTATGCCGTAAAGAATATAAAAATGATCATTGTATACTACTAAAACGAAAAATCGATTCCGCTTCTCCACTGAAAATAAGGTCTCTGGACGTAACAAATTACTCGACTTAAATTGACATATGTCTAAGAAAATTTCCAGTTTTGGTTTCACTAATTAAATCCTTGAATGAAAAATAAAGGAGATATTTAGGTGGACCACCCTGTATTACGACCTGTGTAGAAAACGATAGTCACGGAGGCGTGAAATTTTCGCCAGAGGCTCGGCCTTAGCCGCGGCCAAATTTATGGAGATTGAATGACACGAACAACCAAGTAATATTCGAAAAGGCTCCTTCGGCGATAAAGCGTCCGACGACTTCGTGAGTGGGCGTTCCCAGTGCATCGTGCAAATTTATTAGAATCGCCGGCCAGGGGTCTATGGCCGAGGAAAAAATCTATGCGAACGACACGCGAGCCTAGAGCACCCGCAAAAAGCCAGTCTTCCTCAGAACTTTCTCCATCTTGTTCTGGTGCCTTTAAAATACTCAGAGGCCCCAGTGCATGCACAATCAATTCTACAATTCTCCAATCATTTGATGAGAGCAATTAACCCCTTGCCGTAATGTTTTCTTTACAGTTACAGCGATTAAAACGCCTTTATCCCCAAAAATGTCGCAGAAGAGAAAAGAAAATTTATATTTCTCGTATGGCTACAATTTATTCGAATGCTTAGATATTGATTCAAATTTGATTTCATCTAAAAAGAAAGGCGTAACATTCACATTTGTTAGACTTTGTTCTAAAATGGGGCAAGGAGTTAAAAATGATGTAGATGAAAATCGATTGTGGTTGCCTCTGACGTTAGAAATATGGGACCAATTTTTCTTATCAAAAATTGAAATCGAAATGAAATTCCTCGGAGATATATTTGAAAAAGTTTCGCAAATTATATACGGCAAATTGCACGGTATGTGCAATTTACACAGTGACAACATTTCTGCCGAGCGTAACCCGCCCTCATATTTGCAGGGGCGTCGATTCGCGTGGCCCGCTCGCAGAAATTATCGATGGAAATTCGCACACGGCTCTGTTAAGAGCTCCTCGCAAATTACTCGCTGACACGAACCGGCCGCTGGATAACGTTCCGAAATATTTTCAGGCTTTCCGCGAGAGTTGAGCGATCATGCTCCTCCATCTCTCTCTGGTGAATTTCTTGTTTCTTGTGTGCTGCTGCTTGCTGTTGCTGGAACGATCCCGATTAGTCCGGATGGCACGGCGCCATGTTTGCTCGTTCCAGAAACTTTTATCTTCTTATTGCTGCTCGAACCTGGCCTTTTAATTAGCGAACACCAGGCAGAACTTAAAAAAGACATCGCAAGAGATACCGACGGTTTTTTACGGAAGTTTTAATTGAATGGAGGCGCGTACGTTTTCGCGGAAACTCGCCGAGGCGACGGGTAATTAGACTGCGGACCTTTGCGCATTTATGGCGGCGGCACTGCACAAAAAATGTGGTTGCGAAAACTGAGGATGCGAAATTGAGGATGTTTCGTTGCAGTCAGGATTCTCAGGAAATTCATTGTTCCTTGGATTGATTCGCGATCATGGAACTTTAGAAATTTCTATCGCACCTGCAGATGTGCGAAATACAACAAGACATTGATGCATTTATTCGATGAAGAATAAAGACGTTTCTACTTCAATGCTTTTCAGTTCCAATAGAGCGTTGTTAATCATATAGTACGAACCAACAGTACACGGTTCTCTGAGAGCATGAAGTTTTACGATCTAATTTATAGAAACCGTAGTCGAGCAGATATTTCTTTCTGGTATTACGACTTCCTGTAATCCAAGAGTCACGTGAAAACCACTTCAAACTTCAGCAAAATTGTCTGTAGTGCATCTAATAATAACTGCGGCTACAGCAGAACATTATGCAGGCAAAGTTGGCGAAGAACATTTTATATGCAATATCCCAAAGACACAACCTTTTCAAGTTGAGTTCGAGTACATTATTTCTGTCGTATTCATAGTATGTATCTACAGTTTTTGTAATTTTCATGCATTTATTATTGCACTTTCATTTATGACAAAAATCAGTCGGCGAGACTGAACGCAGTAAAATTTAAAAAATGTAAAATACGAAGACGTTATTTTTAATAGATTAAAATGATTTACACAAGAGATAAATCTATATCTAGCTTCATTTCCATGCAAATGATGGATAAACATTTTATTTTGCATAAAGATCCGCTGTCTAACGATTTTCGTAATCTTAAATCGACTTGAGCTTCGCTGCGCCTTCGTAGCCGTTCGTAATTAAAAATTCGCTTAGAGTTAAAAGGTGAACTGCAGCTGAAGTGAGTGCAGGATGCGCATTAAAGCTGCAGCGTTGGGTCTAACAGGGGGATGGTTGATCCCTCCGATTTCGTATCGGCTGGTCGAAAAAGTTTCGTCGGAAGGAAGGTGACGAGCGGCATGAATATTTGAAAGGTTTCGCGAGAAATTCGCTCGCTGCGCGTCGTCGTATGAATTTCCAGCGGCGAAAAACGTTGCATATTCGATTCGAGAGGGGCGCGATCGATAAAAGCGCGTTTTCAAGGGGGCACGTAACATCCTCGTCGACTGTGCAACTATTATGGTATAGTATAGATATACATAGATGCGTCTGGTACGTCGTTGATCACAATGGACGATCGGTTTCACGAAGGGAAACGGCCGTCTTGCGGATAATATTTACGAGAAGGGCATCGAAGAATCCCTTGCTCAGAAATATTTCATGATTTTCCGACCTCGAACAGGTCCGTTTACGAAAACATTTGCAAACGGACCGTGTTCGCTCGATTTTCTATTATTAAAACACCGAACTAAAACTTGAACAACTTGAGGGAAACGGTATTCTGAAACTTGCGAAGTATATTCGTGGCGAAAATAAATGGCGAACCTCGTTTCAATTTTATGTTTACTTTCTGTTAGAGAAGTTTACACGCACCTGTGTACTGTCAGGGCTCCGGAAAAAATTGTTTTGATATCGTGTGATACGGTATAGAATTTTCATGGTGATGTTGGAGCAGGTTTGGGGAGTGTTTTTTTAGAGGAATTGGAAATCGGAGAATTTGTTGGTGTATGTTATTGCGTGTGCCTTGTTTTCTTACAAGTTGTTGCAGGAATTTGAACATTGCAGGAAACACATATTTTCGCAATATACTAGATTCTTTTAAAAATTGTTTCAATGGAGCCTCTACTCAATGATGAATGTGTAGAGAAGTTCATACTTTCTTGCAATATGCTGGATTCCTTTAAAAATCGTATGAATAGAAGCTTAATCATAAACATGTATAGAGACACACATTTTCTTGCAATACTTTGAATTCTTTTCAAAATTGTTTCAATAGAAATTTTACTTAATGATGAATAGACAGCGGATCTCTGTGAAAAATAAAAATCTTCCTTCTTAATATGTTTAATATTATAGGTTGAAAATGATATAAACAATATTTTTAAATTCTTGTAATATTTTTACTGTTTTACGTTGCATTTTTCTTCTAATTTTTGTCATAAATGCATAAAATCTGCTGTCTAATCATGAATGTGTATAGGAGCCTTGTGTAATTGAATTTTCTATGAGGATCTTTTAATCATGGTAAAGGGGGTACGTTCTTATATGTAGTCTTGACGGAATTTTAATTAGAATTCTCCTTTTAAATTTTTCTTTTTATTTCATTTAAAAACTTTGTCCCTGAATTATTTCTTGAAATATTAACCCGAAGAGGTTATTTACTGTATATCGAATTGTGTTTTGCCACGGGACGATACCTTGTTTGCCTTGTTCTTTTCGCGAAGATATTTCCAAGCCATAACGCGTTACAAATCATAAAGCAACGCGCAGCCCCGCATCAATTTCGATGTGGAGCACGGAGATCCCGTCGTGATCTATGTGCACTGGGTTCGCAAAGGCTGCGTTTCAATCTAGCTCCGGGAACAGGGCTCAGATTTTGGATCAACAAACCGAAAGATAACGCACGAATGGATCCCGGAGTCTGTTTATCCAATCTTGCGTAGACCGTCAGTTTGTACACTTGGTGGTTCATTTAGTATAATCACTGTTCCGCGATACACGCGCATACACAGCACATACATACATGCATACAGATGCGTACTGCTAGGAACACGACTCTGACTGTCGTGCGACCTAATCATTCGGGGCTAACGAACGTTATCGATTTCGTTGAACCCGTCGTGTCGCTTCGAAATCGACCTCATTGTGATTTCTCATTTTTTCTCCTTTTTTGTTAACGATTATGTTTGAGAATGATACTGTTCGTCAAAAAGAAGATCTAGTTATTAAATGTGATTTTTAAACGCTGCAAAGAATTCATTCTCTCTCTTTCTCTCTCATGTGGACTTCGCTCTTATTTGAGTTTCTCATTTTTTGTCAGTTTTTTTACAATGCTTTGATTCGATTTTTAGATCGATATCTACTGACACGTATTTTGATCATCTGTGTATTAAATAAATTGTTCTATGAGTCTATCAATTAATAATATCTTCATTTGCGCAATTGCTGAAAATCCTGACAGGAATCAGTTTGGACGCTGCAGGTTTAAAATAATGAAGAGAGAAAAGAGGATAATAATAACTTAGTAATAAAATGCACAATGAAAGATATAAATTGCATTCCACCTACAATGTTTCAAATGCAATCCACGATAAATTATTGTATGCAAACAGTCTGTACAAAAATATAACCAGAAGGTGCCTCGTATTTTGGACAATAAATGGATCCAATTTTCTGTATTTATTTACATCGATTCATCTTTTTGTTGCACAATATTCCCAACACATTTATGTTAGCTTGTATTTCGTTTGCTTCTGATTTCCTAGAAAGGACATTATACACTTTTCTTGAATTAACACAATGAGCAACAGGAACATATTCGCACGAACCACCCGATCTCATAAAATAAATTTGATCCGAGCACTAAATAAATTTATAAAAATTAGTCCGAACAGAAATCCGGCTGGAAGCAGAGAACTCCATCCCTCGGACAACAAATGGATCCAATAAATTTCTAAATTCGTTTCCTCGATCGTCCCGCGCGTAATCAACAAAGACGTCTGATTAAATGACGAAGAGGGGTTGTTCGCAAGCCTGCCAGAGTATTCTGGCGAAGAAGGAGTAGCAGGGAGAGAGAGATTTGCTCTCTCGAAAACAAGCACCTGTTCGATACAGGCTTGTACAATCTGTTTCAATGAAAATGCATTTCCCCGGTCGGAGAAGGATCCTAGAATTCTTCTTCACCCTTATTGTGCGAGTCCCAGGTACTATGTCTTTCGATTCTCGTATAGTTCATCGAGTGTGGCAGCGTCTACACCCTAGATCCCCTCCCATGAACCATCCTAAGTGCACCAAAAAATTATTCTATCTCTACCTCTTCGATAGACACAATTTAAAATAGTGAAAAGATTACGCGAATTTAGTGCCACCAATTGCACATAATTTTGGACCTAAAATGTTTCTGGAGCTAAACAACTTTTGGATTGAAGTCCGTAAGAAAGTGTCTCGATATTGGCTACTAAGAGACGAACGAAATTCCCGGGGAACCAACTAGATTATGCCGTTCCACCCCCAGCTTCCCCCTCTCTTCTTTCTCACCCCCGCGTTTCGGTTTCCGCCGTTCTCGGCCGGCGGGCAAATTAAATAAGCGCTGAAAGTTTCGCTGACGGACGCCACTTCCTTGTCTCTAACCCATCCCCGATTTACCAACCCCCCTAAATATTTACCCGTCGCGGCTTTCAGACATCCCCTAACGATCCAGCACGATTCTTCGGATTTTCTTCGACTCTCTTGTGCCTTCGATTCGCTTCCTCGAAGTTTCTATTTGCTGGAGAAAATTGGGAAAATTGGGAATCGAAGAGGGTGGCAGAAGTTAATTCTTTCAATTCGAAGATAATTGAGTCTATTGTTCCATTTTGTTAATACATGTTTTATACAACAGAATTTTTAGATCTCATATTGTATTGTATTGATCTTTATGAAAAATAAAAATTAGTTGGATGACAGAAAAAGAAAAGACCTCCAGGAGCATGGTGTCGTTCCATCAATAATGGATGCCTAATAATCCGCTATAGCGTGCGGCTGAACTGAACAATCGTAAGTCGCACGACAGCTGCGAACCTGCCTATAGGCTTATTAGTTAATTGCCAAGTGATTATCGCCTAGCGAGCTGCGCCGCGTAATGGCGCTCGCGCTCGATTAATCCTGCTTAAGGGTAACAGCTTGCGTTGGACACGTATTCCTACGATCCCTTGAAATATTTCGGGGATTACAACAGTTCCAATCTGTTTTCCAGCACTTTTCCTCGACTGCCTAATTAACTTCTCGTTCCTTTGCCATTTCACCAACCGTTACTCTTCGAATATGCATCTTTCAACTTCAATGAACTTTCGTATCACGTCTACATTTATAACTCGACTGCGGATTTGATTTTTCATTTGGTTTATTTGGTACCCTTCTCTTAATTGCGCTACAGAAAATTGTACAGCAAGCAATGCACTTAAAGGGTCTAGCAGGATCAGCAGAATTTTTAGAAGTTTTTCAGAAGTTTTCAAATACATATTTCCAAATATTCAAATCCTCACGCATGGTGCAGCAGTCCCCAACACAATTCTTATTGATATAGTGTGGAAAACAATGCTTTTAGGTTGAATGATAATCCCTCAAAATTTTAAGTCACTAATTCACCATAATGTATAGCAATTATCCCTCTAAATTTCATCGAAATCGTAAAGGACAACATCTGAAGCCCTCCCACTAAAATTCGGTCACCATTCACCAGGACACGTCTCAGTAATTAAACTTTCACCCACCCTGGCCAGAACTGCGAGGTTCGCGTGCCATCGACACCGTGTCGCGCCAATTGTTAATGAGTTGTCGGCGATCGAATCGACAGCCACGCGAAAATACACTGCCAACAGGAAGTTTCTCCATCGTAGGCGATAACGAGACAGGGACGCGCGAAACTAATTAATACCTGACCTCCCTGAGCAAGAAATCCCCCATTACCGACCTCGCTTCTTCGACTTGTATCCAGGCGGTAACGTGGCTTTCGGTGGTTATCGAGTATTTTAATTTGAACTCTCCACTGACGGAGGGCAGGTATTCCCTTTGTTTCCTACGCCACGCCCTTTCCCGTTGTAGCTAACTTTTCTTTTTTCTAGAGCGGAAGAAGAAGTTTAGTCTTGTAAGTGGATTGAAAAGTGCAAAGTGGATTGCTGTATCCTCGCGAAAGAGAACGGGTACTGTATTAGATCGTTGACCAGGGAGATTAGTTCCTTTTTGATGTTTGTTGAAAGATGTTCCTGTATTTTATAAAGAAGGGAAGAAAAAATTTCTCACGGAAATATTTCTATAACTTGTCGAATTTTAACCCTCAGCACTCGAATGGTGACTCTGTACTATTATTCAAAAGATTGCTTACTTATTATTAAATATATCCGCATCTAATTGATTACTAAACATTTAGGTATTATATCAATTTCATAAATTTTAAAAATCATAGGGAATGGAAATATTTTAGATCGGAAGAAATGTTTAATTTTCCAGTTAGAATAGCTCCGAGTACAAAGGGTTCAAAGAAAAGAATAGTAAAACAATTGCATTCTGAATACATTTACAGACTCGATTCCCCACCACACCGATTTCAGTACGATAGAGGAGGCTCTGAAAAACCCATAACGTCCACAAAACTGCCACACGATTCCCAGCCCATGAGGATGAACGAATCCGTACCTCTTTCTGCACTCAAACCGCATCGTTTCGCGAGATGATCGTCGCCCATCGGTGTCTTCGGCAAACTACGCGACTTTCCCATTAGCCCAGCGATTCGGAGCTCGGGTTTCAAGGTATTTTCATCGTCCAGCCTACCGAGCAATCCTCTCGCGTCCTCGTTTTTTCACCTCGCATCGGTTTCAGAGGCGACAGTTCTCTTGTGTGTCACTCTCTCAAAACGTCTGGTCGCTGGAAACCGACCACAGTTGGTCCCCACTGACCAGTTTACAAGACTGCGTCGCAGAAATTCGCAAATCCGAAGCAACGCGCGTAATTTCGGACGACATTATGCGCTGCAATAAATCCGCGAACTAATAAACGCGCGACAGAGGGGCGGGTTCGCGCGCTCGAGCAGGATATAATAATGATTAGCTAGAACAGGTCCGGAACAAGCCCGAGACCCGGCTCCGGCTCGGACTATCTCGGAAATACTGTCGGCTCCCGGGAATTATGCTTCACGAACATCTGCAATCACAGTTCTCACCGCGAGACATCGTCAGTGTTTCGCGAAACGTTCCCTGAAATTCGTAATTGCGCACGACTTTCACTAAAAAATTGTTATTCTTAAGGTTCCAGCGCTGTTGAATTTAACTACCAGATTTCATTATACAGAGTGTTCCGAATAAAGTTGGAAAGTCTGCTTTTTCTATGCAATCGGTCGCTTTTAGTCCGTCGTTAAAGAAGAATCTTAGTCCTGCGAAGCATGTTTCCTTTCTCGGTTTACGCTGGCGTCGAGGCAGGATCGAATTTCCCATCGATTCCCACAGGACAAAGAGCGTTTAAAGGACTGCCCTGCAGCCGTCGCAATCGGCTTCCCAGCTTTTATCCCGCGTTTCTTTCGCTCGATGAACAACCAGTCTTGTAAGCTCTACCTTCCGTTTCTGCGAACGTTGCACTGGAGCTATGCAAACAAGTCGTAGGACAATATCCAACTATACAATGTTGCAACAGAATCCTCCTTTGTTTCATGCTCCTTTTGTTAAATTCTTGTGGACACTGAAACAATTTCTACCGAAATATCAAACAATATTCAGTGACTCGTTCTTGGAGAAACTGAAAAACATGGTTCTCGAGCGCATCAGATATAAAATGTTAAAGATAAACATTTTCTCAGTCAATTGTAAAAAATAGAAGGCAGACGAGAAGATGCTTTTTCGTTCAATCACTTTAACAAGCAGAAAATGATGGAGTACGACTTTGAAATTCTCCTAATGTCTTTTTAATTTTGCAAAGAAAGCTGATCAATTCAGGAAGAATAAAGACGACGAAGAAGAAGAAAGATTTTTAAAGATCATCGCTTTCAGCCAAGCTCGATTTCTGATTTCTTTCGATTGATTTACGCGTACGCTTTTCCCTCGCCACCCCGCGGAACGATATTCCATAAATCGGGCTCACGGATATTGAATGTTGAATGTATCGTAGTTATATTTTTTCCCACTGCGTTACGACGTGTAAACAAATGGACAGCTCGTGAAACTGTGCGACGACCGATTCGTTCTGTTGCCTACCTCGTTCGAGAGAAAAGGATACAGGATATCGAAGATACGAGGACGCGTAGAATGAAAGTCTTCCTCATCTCTGGAATATGTTTCCGAAGGACAATCGATAGGCTGCGTGATAGGGGCGAGCCTTAAATTAAACACAAAATGAGGCGAATCCGGCGGAACACGTTGATAATTGGCCAGCTTATTAGCCGGGCCGTGCTCTCGCATTTAATTAGAAAAGATCGACAGAATTTCCCGACACCTTTTAACAGCGAGCTCAACCTGATTTCGCAACACTGTTCCTTGCTCGTTCCGCGCATCGACGTTTTATTCAATTTCTCGTCGAGTGCCACGCTCTTCCCTTTGTTGAAATACGGAAAACTTGTAAACATTCTCGTTAACGATCACGAAGCACCTTTGCTAATTATACAGGTGACTAGCCTGCGGATCATTGTACAGAATTAAATTTCCCTGCTCTGATTTTGAGAAACAGGAACAGTATTAATAATTTTAATAAATTTAAACTAACACGGAACTTTAAAAATTCGTAGTTTATAGAACTACAAGAGAAATCAATACGGCAGAGTCCAGGTTCCTGGTTTTACAATGATTAAAAACATAAAGATCCTTCTGTATGCATTTATTTAATAAAGTCACTCATTCGCATACGTACTACATCAAAAGTCAATTGGAATCTCAATAAACGCACTTCCGCAATTTATATAATGAAATCAAATGCAGTCGCTTTGATCGTTCGATACTCTCGGTATCGGCGAAATCAGAGTTCACGCGTATATGTCTCATACAAACATAATTTTTAATCCTGATAAAGAATGTAATACATTAAAAAATGAATCAGTCTCGTTCTCTTTTTATACAAATCGTTTATCTTGTTATCTGTATCGTTCAGATTGTAATCGTCAATTAAACAGTGAATTTTGTACACACATTAATATTTATCCTGATAATTCCCCCACGTGGGAAAATTGATACGGTAAATACGTGCGCACATATGAACTATACAAAAGCGTATTACTCAACCTGCGGTCATTGCAGAGATACAGGAAAGAATCGGACGAATCTGCGTGAAAAACTCTACCCGAAAACCCGGAATAAATTTTTTCCGAGCAATGCTTCGTTTCGACGATAACCGAATTTCCAAGTTCGTCGGCCGCGCAGCTAAATGAACGCTATGGTCTGGCCGCGACACAACGTTTCTACTTGCTGTAAATATTTACGTAAGCCGCCGGTTGCAATTACCAAAAATGTCCTTATCCTATTTCGACAGATTTTTTCACGTAGAATTTCCAACGGACGCTTCCATCTCCGGTTTAATATTATTACTTAATTCTGCGCAACTCTACAATTTCCATTCTGTGCGAAACGACGGGTTATTTCGGCGAGCTATGAAACGACGCGCGGAATTCCCGCGATGAAACAACGAAACTGCGAGCTCGAAGGATGTTTAACGTCCACGCGAAACTATTATCTAAAACACAGTTGAATTATTACGCGATCGCTGCGAACTTTACGCGTTTACGATAAAAGAGGAAAAATATTAAAGTAGTTTTAGAATGTTCATAAAAATCTTTGGTAGACAAGTTCTAATATTTTCCATATTGTACATTTCAATTTCACATTAGGTGCAATCGGTAATTCGTGTCAGTGAACATAACAGCCACTAGCGGTGTTTACGGCCGCAGGCGCGAGGCATCCGGCCATCGTATCGGTTCGCCTAATCGCGGCGTTCTCTTCAACCGGTCGCTGCATCGACGTTTATGCCGCTGTAATAATTATAACCGTAGCGTGACCGAGTGCTTTCACAACAAAATCGCGTTACCAGTGGGATCCTCGGTGTAATTAATTTTCGGACTGATTAAATCTTTCATCGGTGGTGTCTCGTTTAACGGCGTGGCGGCCCCGCTGTCATCCGGTCGCGTGCAAATGAATGGAGGGACTTCGTTAGCGCCCGGACAAATTGCGCGTTTAACACCCGAACACACATTTTTGGGCATCACAACCCCGTACTATGTATACATACACAGTGTGTATACATAGGGTTCGGCAGATTTGTGACCCGCACGGATGTCCAATTAAAAATGTTCCGGTTGACGGGCGAACATGGAAAATATTCTACTCAGGAGGCTCGTTCGACAAGCTCTTATTTCACTCCAGAGCATTCGATGCCGGGATAACGAATGCTACTGCAACGAGCTTCGAACGTTTCACTGTCTCTGATTGTCTGAATCCACCAGCGACTACCAGAATTAACTGTGGGAGAAGTGAACAACATGATGTACACTTTTAATGGTTCACGAACGGGGGAACGGAGAGCGTTTTTTCGGAATATATTCGATGAAGATCCAGAGAAAAGAATTTCAATGCTATATTGTTCGTAGGCTGCAGATCTTCGTGGAAAATAATGTCCTGCATCGATCGCGAGAAACGCGAAGAAATGAAAATGCTACCTGCAATGATAGGAATCTTTCTGAATATGCAAAATAAAAATGTTCTGCATTTATTGCGAGAAACAGGAATAAAATAAAAATTGATTTCACCCCTTAATGACTTCGCTCCATTAAAAACAACATTACAGTATTCTCAAATTTTTCTAATCTTCTTTACTGTTTTATATTTCACCTAACAAATATCTTCATAAATGCATGAAGATACGCAGTCTAGTAATAACAAATGGAACCAGTGGCATCTCTACACGAAAAACGAAATTTCTTTACGAACGACCTAATATAAAATGAAGGGAAATATGGCGGAATGAAACTGGACGCAAACTTCAAACAATGTAATCAAACTTGAAGAATGCAAGTGTTATGGAGATTGGAACCTTCCTGAGCGTCGCAAAATGAAGATGACAAGTTGAAGAAGCTCTAAAATCGTAATTAAAGACTCTTTCGGTTACGATAATGTAGAGGGACGATAAAATATTCTGGCAATTAGACTTTTTCTGAATGTTACACAACGAACAGAGACGAAAAAATTTCTTCTTCGTGTCACGAATATAAAAAACAGGAAATCTATTTTACCGGCTAAACCAGGCCGATTTGGTACCTATAACATATAAAGTTTTTTTCTTGAGATGACCCCAAGAACACAAATTTAACCTTCAAAGTAGGGGCCACGGAAATCGTAATCGTCCCCAAATAATAAACGTACGATTCGACAGTTGCCGAGCATCAGTGTATACAAACTCGATCGGGTGGCGATCGAAATATCCCCGAGGCAGCATGGTCACCGGAAGAAGAAACGACCGGATGAAATGGCGTAGAATCCCGTTCGAGGGTCAGCAAGGATCGTCGAGGACGAGGAGGCGCTAAGGACACTGGCCGTTAAATTTTATTGGCTCGATCGCGCGACCGAGCTTTATGGCGGAAGCTCGCCCCGACTTCGGACACCGTTCCTTGTTTACTTCGTTCCATTTTCTCTTTCGTTCTACGCTTGGCCTCTGCGTGATGGAATTTATTATTTCCCAGCGAAATTTTCAGACGACTGCGCCGATAACGCCGCTGAGTTACGAGCGAAGACAGCCGGCTCCATTATCTCCGACGAGTCTCGCGAGCCTTTATTCTCCGACGACACGGTGCTTTAATGCGTTCGCCTCTACCGGGACTTCGGGATTGATGGAAAGCAATATTTCCGCATTTATCGTGGCTCTCGAGAGATTCTTTCGAGCGTCGATCCCCGATTTTAATCAGCAGACAGTTATATAGTAAGATTTTTGATTTCTTCAAACGTTTTATATTTTATTTAGTCTTCTCATGAATGTATGTATACGCCATTGGTATCGCGTTGCGAAACTGGCTTTCCATTCTCCACTTTTATCGTTTTCTTCGTCCGCGGTTTTCAGCGTCAGTTCTTTCAGCCATCAAAACGAAGTTGGCACAAGGTAGTTCGTTTAAGCCATTCCGTTCTTATCAGCCGAACAATTTCTCTGGAAATTGTGCATCTGATTTCAAAAGATATTCGTCAATTTTTTAAATGTTTGGGGGACTGATTACTTGGATTACCAATCACGGGGAGATAAACCGAGCTTCCGATGGCTCAGTGGTTGCTATTCGATACTCTATACCACGAATTTCGGGAGAAATTCGATCGTACTCGTGTTTCAAATTATTTTGGCAATTATTCGCAGTCGAGAATTCTTGAGGATCGTACAGTTTTAACCGTTTGCACTCGAACGTTGAATCTGGCGCCAGTCAAAATTTTCGTAGCATTATTTAAAACAATTTTAATATTATTAAATTCGTCTGGATTCTTAAATTGGAGAAAGTACAACTGTTATATGAGAAAACAGGTTCAATTCGATGTGCACAATATGAAAGAGATTACATAGAATAAAAATGATCTGGTTTGAAATGTCTTGATTTTCGAATTCAAATTGCTTCGAATCGAAAGGGCCGACGAATGCTAAAACTGAGTAGAAGAAATAACAAAAATAATTGCAAACATTTTTGCATAGTAATTGGCACATGCACTGCAAAAATAATTGCATAGTAATTGGCACGCCCAGCAATTTCGCACAAGAGACAAACATCTGGTTTGTCTCACCGTATAGGTCCGAAGCGATTCAAAGCATCGGAGTCCTATCACTATGGCTCAGGACTACACTATGACCACCTCGGATGAGAATCCAGTGTATCGGAGGTATGCGAGCGGCGATGTAAACGTTCCGCGGCACGTTTCACGTGCCAGTGATGATTCACGTCCGGAGCTATAAATTTCGCGGTCGGCTCAGCGTGACTCGAATTCGTTTCCCGAACCTCAAGGTCGGAAAAACCATGTCCACCTTCTTTCCAAAATGCAAATAGCCCCTGTAACGCGTCGAATTTCCACTCGACCTCTCTCGAACGTTTTGGAAGCGGTGAAGATCCCCATAGACCAGAAATTTCTCGTTTCCGAGGCATTCGCCGGCCGATTGCCTGCGACATCGAAGCTTTCCAGCGTCGGAAGAACCTAGGATAAACAAGCTGCGAACCTCTATCTACACTCTTCCAGAGCCGTTTTCACGTCGCCGACAGGCGTTTACAAGCTACCGACGCTCTGTAACCGCGTGTAACTGAATTAACTCGCGCTCGGTTACGCCACGATTGTTACAAAATCCTTCCTCAGAGCTTTTTGTCTCTCAGGTTTTATCAGGCTTTTTGCTGAGCTCTCTCTAGCTCTGTGACTATTTTTTAACTGGGGAACGTCTGTTTTGCTTTTATGTACTGTTTTGTTTGTATTTTTACTCTCCTTTAGCTTTCGGGTCGAATTTGGAGATGACGTTCCCAAAGTATTCCTCGTTCTACCTTCTTCTTGACTCTCAGTTTATTTTCATTGCGGTCGTTTTAGCCTTTCAATCGGATTTCAAGCTGACAATCCTGATAGAACTTTCTGTCTTAGCTCCCTGCTGTCTCTTAGGCTCTTTTCGCTTTACTTTTTTCTATTTCTGGCGTCCTCAGCTTTTGAGTAGAATTTCCAGAATTTCTTCTCGTGTCGAATTTCGAGTGAACGATTATTTTTGCTTGGATTCCTGTAGTTCCGAAGTCTAATTTCGAGCGGGAAAATTATGGTAGAATTCCGTGTTCTACCTCTCTGATCTCACCTGGCTTCAATTTGTTTGTTTCTCTTTATTTCATCTGAAGAATTTCAAGTAGACGGTCTCAAGAGAATTCCTCCGTATCTTCCGTCTTTCTTTCCGTTCCTGTATTTTCACAGTGAAATTTCAAGTCGGAAATTCTAATTCCTCATTTTACCTCCCTGTTTTCATCCAGCACCGCTTCATTTATTTCTCTTCATTTTGTCAGAAGCATTTCAAACAGAAGAAAATCGTAATACCACTCGTAACTTCCCTCTCTCAGTTTCCCGGTGCTTGTTTTGGTTCATCTTTTCAGTAGAATCGCGGAGCGAACAATTGTAATGCAGTTGCTCCGCCATCCCATCTCTCTCGTATTTGTTTCCCTTTAGCTTTCGACTCGAATTTCGATCCAGGGTGATATAGAGTTTCACGGCGGCGACGACGCTCGTAACGAAGCAATTTTTGTTGGCCGTAGTTGGGTGGAAGATCATGTTGGACAACGTGATCTGACACCGGCGTGACGTAAGCCTAATTGCAGGGGAGGTAAGCCTAATTGCACTACTTCGTATCCCCTTAACTAAAGACGATCAACTGATTGACCCAGATTCGCCGAGCCATTACCATACCCGGCTTCTCTTCGGAGAGGTCTAAAGCCTTCGTTCCTCGGTGTGCTCGTTGTTTGGGGAACGTGACGGTCTGTCAATCCTTTCGACTAGACAACAGACATCAGTCACACGTAGTCATTAAACCAGACTACTACCCGAACCCTCCAAATCACTTGCCTGTCATTCCTCCTCCCACAATGATCGAAATCAGAAAAATGTTTCAAACAATTTTTAATTTGCATAAAGATCCGCAGTTTAACAAGCGAACCATCTGAACCTTCCAAATGACATATCTGTCATTCCTCCTCCCACAATGATCGAAATCAGAAAAATGTTTCCCATGTCTTGTAATCGATGCAAAAAATTTTTATTTTGTTGAGGTAATGGTGAGATACGATCAAAACTGTATTGGACGATTAAAAATCTGAAGCAGATCAGTTTAACACTAAACCCACCATTGCCGGTCGTATGACCAGTTTTATCTTTTCCATTTTACAATTACTGAAATCGTGAAGTAGCTTAAATGGAAATTGATTGGATAAATTTCTTTATCCAAGCACGTGTTGTAATAAAAATTGCTCAAAATATAAATATGGATGAAGATAAATATAAATGGAGTCTTGTCATTTTGTAAGCTAAACATTTTCGGTAGGTTTAGCGTTAATAGACAGTTCCGGTGACAAGAGCGACGTATACAAATGCAAAGAGCAAACAGGCTGCTGCAAGAGGAAGAGAGAAAGTTAAATGGCTACTTAAGCAATCTTCTCGGTGACGGCGAGTGTACTCAAGACGTTTAGTTTCTCGAGTCCGTCCGTTACGTCCACGGTTCGTCCGCATAAAAAATGCAACCGGCTCTCACCCCAATTAGCATAGGCCGCAATCTCCATCTTTTATCGTCCCGGTGAGCCTTGGGGCACGTGCTGGCAGAGCCACGTCAGCCGACGTGATAAGCGGTTTCCCGGAGTCTCACGTCTTGCAACAGGAAATTCTAGGGGATGCGCGTGAAAGGGAAACGCGGCAGACAGCATGCCTTTGAGCAGCGCGCATCCGGAAGCCCAGTAATTTACAAAATGAATCCGGCACGGTTCAGCCGAACCCGTTCAACCCCGTCGCGTGCATCTCGATCCTTTCCAATATGCGAAACTGGACCCTCAAGCCCTGTTTCCATCTGGCATTCTTTCCCCAATTTTTCCAGCAGACGCTGTTACCCTTTATCGTGATTCATCTCCCCCACAAGTAATTAATTTTAATACAGTTTTTGCACTCCTGATCCACCCTTTTGCAAGTCAAATTCATCCTTATGCAAATGAATGACACTTTTCTGTAAATTCACACAGTTTTTACACACTACAATAACATCTTTGCAATAAATAACTTACTTAAAAATACTTTATTCGTAAAAGGTTTTGCAACTGATTTGCAAAAGGATGAATTTGAAGTGCAAAACCTGCATCAATTCTTTGAGTGTCGGGTCGCACTTATTTTCCTCAGTGCTTATTTTATTAATATCAACCTTTATTTGGCATAAAGATCCCCAATCTCATTACGACGAACACAAGTATAACGATTCACCTTCTACCAGGCGGATGAGGAATTTAGCATAATCCTCGCCGATGCAAATTAGCTAACATTCCGAGATCCGCATAAACATCCGCAGTCTAATTATTACACTTGGCTTCGAATTGCTTTTCTGGCGCACCGTGCGAATAACTATCTGCCAAAGTAAACAACTCTAGCAAAAGTAAATATGTCAATCTGCACATGTTCTGCGTCAAAGATCCAAACCTGCTAACTACTCTAATAACAATTAATACCTATTACCGCAAGGATATATGAAATTCCTGTTACCCAAGCTAGAGGACAAAATTAAATACTCTTCCTATATCCTAACCCATATTTCTCGGTCAGTAAATCTTCCGTTAGGCGCTTGTAAAATTCCCGCAAAACGTATAATATATCACGCGTCGGACATTTTTTGCAGAGCGTGCGTTCTTATATCCCCGACCTGGCGAATACGTTTTTACACGATTAATGGCACCGCGGCTGTTATTTCACTTTTATACCTACGCCACGGCGCCGGTGCATATGCAACCAGGGGAGAGCAACGAGAGAACAAATAAACAGAAAATCCGGTGCGCGTTGCGCCGGCGGCAACCACTTGAAATTTCAAATGCGTTCTGAATGCAGCGAGGCGCAGCAGCAGGGAACGCACGGGAAATCGCTACGAAACTTGCGATTTATTAGAAAAGATCCACCATGAATACATTAACCCGGAAGATCTTCCAAGGGCGATATTTAGACATATTAATAACATTGCATTAAAAACATTTGTTATGTCATCACAAATAGTGGAGATATTTAGGTGGACCACCTTTATATATATATATATATAAATACCTATATATAACCTTCTCTCTCCCATTTTTGGAGTAAAATGAAAGAAAATTTTGTCTGCATAAGTATTTGTGAAATGTTATTGATTTTTAAAAGATATAAGTGTACATTACTTAAACAATTTGAAACATATCACAGATAGCATTCCCAGAAAATGTTTGGAAATGTTCTATTCGTCAACGTTTTATATTTCGTTTTGTATGGGGTGCATTTTGCACCTCTATATTCATACTTTCATTGTCACTGTGCTTGAAATCTATATTTTTGGAAATGAATTTATTCTTCAATAATCGCAGAGCTTCTAATGAACGATGGTCAGAAGAATGACTTCCATGCACCTGCATGATACATCTAAGATCCATACGACTCTGCAACGTCTCTGTATTCTCGGTGCAAGGCGATCCGTCTCGAAGCGATTCTGAAATCATTGTGCCGGGCATTAGGCGTGAATTCCGCAGCCGCTTATCATCGAGAGGATTGATGCGAGGATACATATACACACCTGTACCGTTCTCTCTCATGGGAACCGTTGATCGCCGCGTTATTGTCGGGCAGGAAATGTGTCCCCACCATCGATTAGTCGCTCGTATCCTGTCAGACACCGCAAGCTCCCTCCCTTCCGACTGTTCTGTTATGCGGATTCACCGAGCCGCAGGACCACAGAGTTCCTGAACGGCGAGGTTGGAGACGTCCTTCCTGAACGTGTATTCACATTATCCCTGTCGGCGTGTCGGTGTGGACGTATTCACGCGTCTTCGACTTCTTGGCAACGTCCGCGTGACCAACCCGTGTGTAGGAAAGCGGAATCGCGTGCTGGCGACAAGCCAACAACGTGAAAACGCCCTTTGTAACCCGGCAGTGAGGTATTCGCGAGGATTAGGGCGAGGAAACGCGTTCTGACCTCCATCATTCTCACGATAGTCCCTCGATTTTTTCATTTTTCCGGATTTTCTGGGGCAATGGATTTTTATTAGGGAAATTAACTCTTTGCACTCGAAGCTATTTTAACACTAAACCTACCGACTAATGTGTATGGAATTATAAAAATAACAATTTATTTATATTTTGTGCGATTTTTACCATAATATGTACTGGAGTCAAAACTTGTCTTTATTTCAGTTGTTCATTGTTGTTCCACTTGTCTTTGACCACAGAATATTTCTACCTGGATTGTCTGACCATAGGCTTCCACTTGACTCTGATCATACAATCACTGTTCCACTTGCCCGACTATATATGACTGTTGTTTCACTTGACTTCGACCAGACATAATTTCCACCGCGCTAGTCTGATCATAATTCCTATTCCACTTGCTCCTGGCCATAGAAGTACGTTCTACATTTTCCACTGTAAACATAATTTTACATATCCGACTGTAAACATCCCCTGCTTCACTGGATTGAATATACAGTGCGAACCACGAATCGTAAAATGTTTTTATCAGATATATCATGGTTTCAAGAGAGCTTTCACGTAATTATAGCAAATTTTTTGTAAAAAAATAAAGGAAGCAATTTTTATTTTATGTTATGATACTTATCGAATAAAAACGCTAAAAGAATTATAGGTGAAATCATGAAAAGAAAAAGTTGACATTTGCTATAATCACGCGAAAGCTCTCTCGAAATCATGATATATCTGATGAAAACATTTTCGATCGGACTGCCAATAACAGAGTAATTGCTACCGATCAGGATTCGTCGTCCACCCTGTATATCACCGGTGTTCCATTTGCTCCTGACAACAGATAACTTCTACCTCATTTGTCTGATCGGCAATACCTATTCCACTTGGCTCTGACTCACACGAGTAGTAGATTCAGCTTGTCAGACTGTATGTATCCTCTGTTCCACTGGTCTGACTATATGTAATTCATATTTCACTTGTCTCATCGCAGATTATTTTTACTCCACCCGTCCGGGTTAGACTTGCACGATCATAGACACTAACTATTCCACTTGTGTGACGTCAGGTGATTCTTATTTCATTTGTTTCCGATCATAAATCGTCCCTACTTTGCTTGCCAGTCTACAAGCCACACCTATTTCACTTGTCTGATTACAGAACGTTCCTACTTCTACTTATCTGATTTCAGTTCTCCTCTGTTCGAGTTATTCAATGTCACGTCGACCTTATTGTACTTGTCGCTCCACATTCTACATCTTTTCCACTAGGCTGATTCTATAATTTTGTCCCTGTTTCTACTTATCTCGTCGTAGATCGTTCCTAATTCAATTGTCTGACATCAGAATAGATTTATTTCTATCTCTGCAATCACAGTTAATCCGTATTCTGTTTATCTAATTCTGTATCATCCTTGTCTGATCATTATCATAGAATTTCACTTGTTTGGTCGTGAATAGACGGCGGATTTTATACATTCATGACAAAAATGGGAAGATGTAATTTAAAACATCAACAAAATAAGTAGAATTTAAAGATACTGTTATATTATTTTCAACCTGTTAAACATATTGAGAAAGAAAATACATTTGCATGTCACTCCAGTTTGGTGCAAAATGCTGGGTGAAAATTTTTTATTTTGCATAAAGATCCGCCGTCTAGTTATGAGTTATTTCCCTTTTCCACTTGTTTGGATAGTTATCATCCCCGTCGTATATCTCTGACCACCGGCTCTATTCTACTAATCTAACCATAGTTCTTTCCCATTTCTCTCGTTTGGTCATAGTTTGTCTCCCATTTCGCTTGTCTGGGAACATGTCCGCCTTATTCTATTTATCTGGCTACAGGCCAATCCTATTCTACTTATCGCGCCACAGGCCACAACCCTATTCTACTTATCTAACCATACTCGCTCCGCATTCCTCCAGTCTGGCTATAGATTCTCTCTGACCGCAGGTGATCTCCACTCCACTCGTCTGACTAACTACTCCCATTCTACTTATCCGATCGGACGTTCTCCTATCCTATTGTTAAACTGCGGATGTCTATGCAATTTGCAATTTTTCTAGACGAATTTGAAGAAAGTGGAATCGAATGAAATCTTATTTTCAGCGGTACTAGCCTTTGTATTCCGTCGAATTTTATATTCCATCATTTTTGAAAATTTTCAGAAGCCAAAATTACGTTCGATAACGTAAATCTTTGTTGCTCCAGTTACAAGATTGAATAATCGTAAACAATATCCTTCAACGATGGAAGTGTCTGAAGATTTACAAACAATTTTTAATAGAAATTGAATAAATGTCAGCGCACTGTGCCGACGCAACCTATAGTATCGTAAATCTATACTAAAGAAGCAGACAAAAAATCTGGGGTAGCATTTTTTACAGAAACCTCCATTTGAAAACACACGGATAAAACAATATCTGATGCACGCGTTCCTGTTTTCATTTGCAATTCAGCTTTTCGCGTTCGGTCACAGTTTTTTTTTATTTCGCTGACATCGTGTAATTAAAAGTTTTCCATTTGGGTTAGTTTACAGATTCCGATCTGTCTATTTTGATATATAGATTTGAGACTACAGAATTTTCTTGAGTTCTGCATTGGTGTGAACGATCAGCTACCCGCCCGTCACCGGTGACCGTCGCGTCAACGAGTCCGCCAACGCGTGTTTGGCAACAGCAAATAGCAATTGTTCTAACTAGAATTACGCGGTGGTGGCGTTGTCCGCAGACAGGATGCCCTTAATTAATTAACGGGATCGCGTCGCGACAGATGCATTGACGTTGATTCGAAAAATCCCCGGCCCATTGCGGACGGCCGTTCCCGTCGAACGGTTTTCGAGGACGAGAGAGGAGAGAGAGAGAGAGAAGCTCTCCCGTTGTTTGGAGAGGCGAAACGAAATGGTCCTTGAAGTAATAACGAGGCCTCGTCGAGGTGATCACAATGAAACGCAATGTTCCGTGGTCCGATCGATGCCATCGGTGCGGAGCAACCACCGAGACGCTGCACTGTCAGCTAGAATCGCAAAAATCCTAAATTTACATCTCGGTATATATACACTTATTAATTACAGAATCATTTTAATAATCCCCGACGACGTACAATCTCAGTAAAATCCGCAGTCTAGGAATTATGAGAGGAACACAGCTTGTTGTTTCGAAGTGTCAAACTATTATGTGGTTCCGAAAATCATTTCGTTTTCTAGAGGGAAAATGGAAGGCAATTTTTTACCATTTAGAATAAGTTTTATGACATTCCCATGCTCGTAGAATTTTACGACGTTGTTCGAAATGCAATTTGCACCGCACAAAACATGTTGAAAAAAGCGAAAAACGCTGGCAATCCGATGGTGCATCCTGCCCTTAAATAACACACCATTTTTTCTTTCGTGCAGTGTATTTCTACCCTTGCTCTAATAAAAAAGGGTGCACCTTTCGATGTGTGACGCCCACACCGATTTCAATGATTTTTGGATATGTGGTAGAACTCAACATTTTGAACAATCTTTTCCTTTGCAAGTTCGTGGCGGTCGGCTTCCGAGATGTTCGTAAAGAACTCGAATCTTGCAACAATTGTTCATTGAATACATTGAGCTTTGAAGCAAAGCCATCTCTCCACGAAAAACAAAATTACTTTCCGAACGATCTAATAAAATTAAATGGATCAAGCATTAAGAACTTCCAACCAAAGTTTCATCGAAGAAAGTCTAGTTTTCTTGTGCATCGTTTCCCGATTCTGGCTCACTATATTCTGCGTCCGGTGATAATGGGCTTTCCGACATGATGTCTGATAAATGATCGATGACAGGAGAGTTAGAGAGAAAGGCAGAGGTGGGGATGATCTCGTTTCCAAGGTGTCTCGCAAAACACGTCTATCGAAGAACCGCCTAGTCGCTCTATCTTCATTGTCGTGTCCCATGAATTGTTACCGGTTCCACGGTTGCATCTAAACCTGGAGACCGTGAGACAGCACAATGGAGCCGTAAAGATGAATTTATAGTTCCACTCGAAGGTTGAACGCGACACGGTAGCTAGGTGAATTCTCTGCCGATCTTTCGGAGCGATAAACGAGCGACTCGCAATGCATCTTCATTCCACCGGTCTCATGAATTGATACCGATCGCATGCGTGGAGTAAGTCCTCGGATGCTGGATCGCAGATGCCGCTGGTAAATTGTAACGAATTCCGACTGTTTGCGTAGTTTAGGGTGCACTTAGGCTCGAGTGTTACTATGCGAAGGGATTTATCGTGTTGGATCTGCTTGGTGCGAGAGAAAATGATACCGATTTTCCAGAACGAGAGGTATTTGTCTGATGGAGATCGTTTGCTGGAATGATCCACTATTTGTTAGTCGAGGAAAATGCTTCAGCGATTTTTTAGCGCTCATCGAGTGGCATTATTGTTCGAAATTGTCCTCTTACTCATCTTCAGTACGTACAATCCAGAAATTTGAAATTAAATTTTTGACAGAAGAGACCACTGAAAATTTTTAATTAAAATCTACTACAACTGCAAAGATGAATTAAAGGGTACTTTGATTGAAACATGACATTCATACTGTGTGAGTAAATGCAGCGAATAAGGCACAGACGCGATTCTAATTAAAGAAACTTTAACCAAACCACCCTCTCACATTTTCTTATTGGATTCGTAGCATTTCAATAGCTCGCCACACAGTCTAAAACAAAGACTAGTACAGAAACAGGTTTCAACCAGTTCTCAGAACAGTTCCGATCAGTTCGAACCCACATCAGACTGGAGTGCACGTCAACCCACTGCATTTCTCTGTCAAAGTGTTCGCAAACTTGTCGAAACTATCGAATCGCGTTCGAATCCACTTTCGGACGCGCTCCGCTCTTCCGTTTATTAGCTGGGTTAACAAGCAGCTCCCAGCGAAAAACGATCGATCATTTTCACCTGGAAATGCTGCGGGAACCACGGTGAATCACGGGTGCTAAACGTTTCGCCGATTAGTGAACGACGGAGTGATAGATGCGGGAAAAAATTCCAGGCGGTCCCCCAAAAGCCGAGACTTTTATTCGCCTTGGTGATGAGTCCTGTGGCTCCCTTTCCCTTCTTCTCCCGTTTCTTCCCCTTTGTTTGTTCCCGAAAGAGCTATGCTAGCTCAATCTTTCTTGATCCTAGTGGGAATGAGCCAAAAAATTGACAAATCAGATAGAAACACAGGAAAGCATCAGATCTTAAAGATCGAATCGCAAGATTTTCTGCAGGACCCTTTCGACGCAGGATAACTTCTTTATTTATTATTTTCTTAAAGTAATACTTTAGCACAATCTTAGCACAACTTAGCACAATAGAGAAAATTGAAAACAATGAAAAATGGGGGGCTACTGAAAAAATCATTTTTCTCAATTTTCTAATGTTTTAATATTCGAGCACAATGTGGCACAAATTTAGCACAATTCAGCACAACTGTTAAAATTATTTAATTCAACTAGCGGGGGGCTAACTTCTGGGAGGCACGATATTCGTCGTTTCCAAGTTCCATAAAAATATTACCATATTCGCAATTCGCAACGAGAATTCGACGCGTACAGCGATAATTCCCGTAATTTCTTTGTAAAAAAATTCACTTTGAATTCCGCGGGATGCATCGCTTGCATATCGCAGTGCAACCAGCACAAAGGGCACCGTCCTCAAAGCGTAGCGGGGTTCGGCCACGCTTGCGCATACAATAACACGTCTGCGAACGTCTCAAAGGAATGCCTAATTAATGTGGAATTGTGACGAACGCCATGGAAATACAACAGCTATTCCATGATTAATGATGGTCGTGTTACGAGTGTAGTGTTCGGAGTCGACGATGATTGATCCGCTTCCGGATCGGCCTGGGAAGCTTTCCGAAAGGGAAAGGATGTCTATCGGCATTAGGATGATCTCGAAACGTCCGGGTACCACGGAAGATGGATGACACAAGGTCCAACAGACCCACGAAACCACGAGGCAGTCCTTAACGACCGAGATTAAGCTCACGGTGCAGTATATCTGCTTGCTCTTCTTTTTACCAGACAGCAGCGTGTGCTACTCCTCCGCTCTTCTTTCTTTCACGAAACTCGAGACATTAAATTCTCGTTGCCACGACTTACCGCACACCGTATCCAGCCTCCTTTATTTCGAGGACGTTCCTCCAAGCCTACCTTCACCTGCACAGATAAAAGAAATCGATTCCTGAACCGTACATTTTATTTCCGCTGGCTTTCCACTGTCGAGAAAATTTCTCTGCTATTCTATTCCAAGAACGTTTCGTTCTCGGTCAAACACTGGTGAGCGAGTTTCAATGAAACTTGCTGCGGTCGTTCTTTATTCTATTATCTGGCCTCGTGATTAACTATGGAATTTTTTCAGTCGGACTTTCTTTCTACCAGCGACGACGATAAGGAAATTTGAAAAGCGTACGCGAGTTCGGATTTTTCTGTGCTACGCTGTAATTTTCAGGATTGTCTATTTGGAATGCTGGATTGGTTCCTCGTCGTTTTATGAAATTTGCGATAAAATTTATTCAATTACAATAAATGGAAGTCTTGAGGCCTCACGCGGCGTCAGAATCGCGTTTAAATCTGCACAAGGGTCGAACAGAGGGATATTAAAATTGCCACAGCAATCGGGACAAATTTTCATGCAAATGGGATCTAATGGGCTCGCCGCGGCCTCCGCGCAGCGCCGGCTAGTTCGCAAAGGAGAGCTCAGCGACGGGAACACGTATAGGTGCATTACGGAAATGCAGTTTCGCGGAACGCGTACAGTGTGCAGCCATCGGGATGCACCTCGCGGAAATGCTTTCGAGTGCCTTTCCCAAAGACCCGCTGGTATTAAACTGGCCGAGGAAGGATTATTACGCGACGACTACTCGTATTATCTTCTCTCTGTTTAGAATTCTTTTTTTTTTACGTTTCGTTGGGGAACAGATTACGACTAGGAAGAACGTTACGTCCGAAATCATTTTCTACATCCTGAAAAATTCGTTCTTTGTGTTCATTTCAAACAAATTTTGTCTCCTATTCTGAAATCTATAAATGAATTTATAACGATGTGATCTAGTGATTCATCGTAACCACTGTCACCGGATTCGTCAGCCCCGCACATAATTGTCAGAATTGTGCTCGCACGAGGTCTACAAAATTGTAAGTAGCAGTTTGCAGCGACGAGTTACGGTAACGACATGCAGTATAGCAAGTTGCCGGAACAAGTTGCCGCGGAAAGTTGCGCGTGTACACGCATTTGCATTTACGGAGTGAAGATGCACACGTAGTTACACTCGCTGAATACCTCGAAATTTGTTACCACGTGGATTTACGTTCGCGACGAGACCATGTGTCCCAACGAGTTCCGATTTTTCTCGTTTGTACTCCGCGAAGTTTGCCCTAGACCCGTTCCACATTTCTCCTTTTGTAAAATTGGAGAGCCGCTTTTTTGGAAAATAATTGAATCAATTCATTTAGTACATTTTATTTACATATTATTATTTGTGGGGATAGGATGGATGTGGTGAGAACGATCCTGTACAAGTTTTCCAAAACAGTGTGCAGAAGCATACAAATTTTTCCGATCAAGTTTTACGAAAATGATAATTAACCTTCATCCGTCCCTCATTTTACGAACCGAACCCGTCCCTCGGTGTCAAATTGACACAGCGATAAAAGATCGACGAAATAACAAGGTAAACAGTTGTTTTTCGGCATTTCTTAATTCAAATTGATGAGTGAACATTTACATCTCAGGTTTTTTCACCTGCAAATAACAGAACAGTATAACTTACTTGAATAGAGACGAGGGACGGACGAGGGTTAATACACGAAGTTAACTGCTTGGAGAATTGAAAATGTGTCAGGAAGGTTAAAGATTGTCGGCAGAATAAGTGCGTATTTGTCGACCCCGTGGGGACAAGGTCGAAAGATGCGAGCTATCCAGAGCAGATCCTCGCGGAGCAAACAAGCAAACAAGCAAACGAAACTGTCCATCGAAGCGGATCGAGCGCTGGCATTTTCCCTCGGCTCGACATTCATCGTTATTTGTTTTTCCATCGTGTACCGTGGACGTCGGCCGAGCCTGCTCTCGTTGTGGAATCGAGAATTCGCATCGGCAAGGAAATATACGACAGCCCCCCCTACCAGGTTCTTCGAACATAAATCGAAGTCCGCCATGGGAATAATGCTTGCTCTCGTCGCGTAATAGATTCGCAAGCATGTCCGTGGCTTGAAAGATTAGCGACCTGACACTGGAAAAGAGAAGGAGATGAAGAAGAGAGCCACGGTATCCTTGGTAGAGAGACATCACACAGAATTTTTATCCACGATGGAGGGAGTTTCGTGCAAGATCGCTTCTTTGCTCCTGACACTTTAATCATAATACGAGAGAAAAATTCCCTGGGAAAGTAAACAAGACGGCGGAGAGCACGTTGCGCTCCTACGGGCTGCTTTAATCCGACTGTTGATCCGGAGATCGTAAAAGTTCAGTTAAACGAGAGCTGTTTATTCCATCGAATTTAGTTGCGATCGGGGCAAGATGTTTTGAAAAGATAAAAGGCTTCGAGAGTTTTTAAATGGTCTGGTTGATGGCGGATTTTCCTGCGAAATAAAAATTGCCTGCATTATTATACTACAGATTCGCTCACTTTCATCCTAATTCTTCATCTCGATTGAGTTAGCTCTTTTTTTAAATACATCAATTAGCTTCCATAAAAATATCTAATACAACGTAAATTTAAAATTATTTTCTTCATTTAATGCTAAAAATAAAAAATATTCCATTTTCTTCTCCGTACGTTATTTCAGTATTTTAAAAAACAAAATGTTAATTCTTCCTCTCGATTTCGAAATCGTAATATTTATGTATTACTTTTATGTAATATTTATGCTTACATATATGCTATGTATAAAGTTTTATAAAATACCAATGTATTTCTTAACAATTACAGGAAATGAAAATGATAGTTTGAGAAACGTCTTACAAATCTAATAAATCTGATCAAAATGCGATGTAACTCACAATTTTGTTGTAATGTTGTTAATATAAAACATACAGGTTATATCTCTGTGACTTGCGCGAAGAACAGTTATGCTCTCCGCCGGAGGAGAAACTTCCGCGTCTTTCCTTCAATTTTAAAAATTCGCAAGTACTGCGACAAAAATTTCGATACGTGATCGGCCTCGCTATGATTTTCTATCCGATCTAGGCCTGTTCGTTCTTGGTTCCGCTCGATCGAGCCCTGTCCCCCGTTGACCCATTTCTACAGGATCGCGAAAAACCAGCGAAATCGAATTAACTCCGTCCACGGTTCCGCGAACCGCGGCCCGTAATAAAAATACAGAAATGGTTTTCAATTGCCGATCACCGGCCGATCAGATTAAAACGGTGTCCGGCCACTGGAAATCCCGTTGCATCGCGTCGCATCCTGTTGCGTGCAGTTTCCCGACTGCATTCCCAAATGCTTCGTCAAGCGTAAGGACTGCCGGCGACTATGATGACCCTCGTTTGGAAGCTTTCAATTTCATTTTTCCAATGATATGACTCCTAGACTGCGAATCTTCACATACAGTCCGAAAATGTTTACCAAATAAAATCTATGTACTCTTCTTTAACTAATGAACTAGCTTATTCAATATAAAGGAACTATTAATATACTTTATTAAGTGAATGGTAAAATATTAGCTTTCTTTTTCCCATGGGAAAACAAAAATATTTCACGAACGACCTAATACATTTTCCAACTTGATCGCGTTATACTTTTTACTCATTTTTCAGCTGCTATAGTACGTGGCAGGTAGTGCAATATAACACGGGCGAATTCCTCGCACAAAACTGTATCGAAACCGTGGAATAACAATTTTTCATCCGAAGCTTCGTTTTCGAGATAATTAAGATTGAAGTTAATCTATCGCGTCTGATCATGGCAGACTGTTTCTACTTCGCGCGTACGCTGCACTGGCACCCGCGGATTAAGCGTTTTCAAATGAAATTATCTTGGAAGCGGAGGCTCGAATGAAAAATCGTTATTCTACATTTTCACCGTATTTTTTCATACCGAATCTAACCCGTATATATTTTCCCAGCCCGTCGTAGTCGGTGCACCCTTTAATTGTACTCGAAGGGAAATCGAATTACGGACGACTGAATTCAAAGAGAGGATTGCATTTTTACGATTCTACCTGGAAAATGGAACGTCGCCTAAATGATACGATCTAATCAATCTTCTGCCGTATAGTGGACGTCAATCAGTGCGTATCGGATGGTGCTGAATCAATTGTCTGAACGAAATAGGAGCAGCATTTTTAGTGATCTATTACACCCTCCCACCATTCTGACCCTCATTTTTTGACATTTTTTAAATAGAACAGGTCTTGAATTTTTTAAACGCATATTTTGCGTTGGCGAGAAGATTTTTCAATTCATATGGTGAAGTTTCATTAAAAAGAATAAAATCTTCGACTTCGTGAAATAATTGAATATGCATTTGTTTGAACGGTTCACCTATAATATTTTGCATGGCGAGCCAGCGGAAAGACAAATACCGTGAAAGAGTGCAGAAATGCTGGAAAAAGATTGGAAAAAGATTGCAGAAAGGTTGCAGAATAAATTCACGCAATGCCGCAGGTTTTTGCAGCAACGCGGCGTCCTCGAAAGAAAGAGTTTTCTTTTTCGAGGGTTCTCGGCGGTTTGCGGTATTCGAGGGGCATGCGAAAAAGCTGTTTAAGATAAAAGAGACATGAATCACGGGTCTCTCTGGCCGTTCCCTGAGTTTTCGGATACCTCTATCCCGCGATAAGATCCGCAACAATGGACCGAGAACATTCCGGTTAACGAACGCCTCTCGAACTTTCACGCTCGCGTGACTTCCAACGCGGAAATTTTCGACGCGGTGATTTTCCACGACGATGGAACATTCTTTTGGCTGCAAGCTGAAGGGGGCTGGATCGACGGCACGTAAGATAAATGCTCGTCGATGGGGCGTCGTAATGACCTCTTCCGGTTGATTGACGCGCAACGTGGAACGTGAGCGATGGAGCTTTCCTGGAGAACTTCGGTGCTTGCTCTAAATTGCAGAGAACTTTGAACTTGCCTTTACATATGTACCAGCAGATTTTTCTACAGTTTTACATGAACAATTAAATGGTCGAAATCTGCAACAAAGATTTTTATGCACAGCTCGCTTTGGTTTTGTTTGAGATTTTTTTCGGGGAACTCGAATTTTTCGGTCAAGTGCGTGCGGCTTTGTCATCGCATGCGATCCGATAAATTTTTATCGTCCACTTCTGGGAGCATTTTTTTCTATGATTTTTATTAAATTTATTCTCTTGCCTCTGGCTGTGATCATTGATATCGACACTCGTTCTATGTAGAACATCGCGTAAAGTAATTCTATTTGTCTGTTTTAACGATGCTCATATTTCAAGTTATTATTTTCAATATACGCACGCGATCCTCGTTCACAAGCAGTTAACAATATAACTATTTAATCGAAATAAACATTTTCCACCAGCATTTTGCAACAAACTGGAATGAAATGGAAATTTATTTTCTTTCTTAATATGTTTAATAGATTGAAAATAATATAACAGTATTTTTAAATTCTTCTAATCTTTTTACTGTTTTAAATTACACCTACTCGTTTCTGTCATAAATGCATAAACAATCAGCCTCGAAATAAGCACCGCACTACAAGAACAGCATAAACTCGAAATAAACTTCCTATTACAAAAGCACTCTAGATTAATGGTGCATGTAATTTTCTCTGTTTCATTGCACCGTTCTCGATCGCAACCAACTGCATTTGGCAAAACGCAATTACGAAGACAGTCGGATAATGGATATGTTCACCAACACCGAAACTATCTGTACAAACAGATCCACGTACACACGCGCAGTCCTCCAACGAGTTCCTTTGAGTGACAAAAATGTCTGCAAAATTACTGCACCATTCCCGTACAGTTTCGTTTAAAATCCGAAACTTTCTACGGACGTTGCATCTCATATTTTCCCGCAGCATCAGCAGCAAAAGCAGACACGTCAAGACCATAGTTCCGCGTTTTTATTCCCGCGTGGAATGAAATCGCTCGTCCACTGACATTTTCCCGCTGTTAAATATGATTCAACCGCGAGATATCGGCGGTTCGTTTGCGTGGCAAATGAGCCACGTCTCTTCAACGCTACTAATAATCGATAATTCTGTATTACATGCATTGTCACATTAAGTAAGTAAAAAGAAGAGTTCCATAGCTAACAGAGTTCCGTAAGTTTGTTGAAATATTTCTTTTGTTTAAAATAACGCAGAGAAAGCAACCTATTTCAATTTAGAATGTGAGTAAAATTCATTTCTTTACAGAAGTATAATTTTCAAAAATTAAATTTACAACCAAAACAATAATAATACCCAGTCGCGTTCTTTGGCCTAACTCCTGGAAACGTCTTCGAACTATTTCAACCCCTACAATCTTCCTCCTTTGCCGGTTTTATCAATTTTTGCTCCAAAAGCTGCATTTTGGTTTCGAGATCGGTAAGATTAACAATTCCTGCATTTCTAAATGTGTTAATTTGGAATTAACCAGCTAATTTTGTCTCGCTGTCTACTTCCCTTTTTATTGGAATTAAAATGCAAAAATCCATAGCCGCATCATCATCGTCGGGATCAGTTTTCCATCATTTAAATTTTTAAATTCATCGTTACCCATCAAGTGGGTAGATTAACTCTGACGAATGTCGGCCGATAATTGTGACCGGAATGAATCTGATTCGTGGACTTTACGACCTCGAACGTATATCTGGAGCACGTTAAAAAACGCTTCGGGGCTGAAGGGTCCATAAAGTCACCGGCCCGATAAATTGTTATCGACCTCATAGAAACTGAAACTTTATGGTTTCCTCGTGCCTAGAGCCTTTAACCTAGGCCAATGTCGGCTTTTATAGCGCTTTTCGCTCGGCTCGGTGCAATCAAAAACGCTGCTGTAAACTCTCTGATGCAGTTTTGTTGGTACAATCTTTGTTATGATGGTGCGCCGCGGTTATAATGCGCCATAACATTCAGTAGATGGATAAACTGCTGCTAGAGGAGATGCTAATTGGAGATAGTCGACGCGTTAGATCAATTCTTTTACTAGATTACAGCGTTTTTTAAATTGCAACTTGCTGCAGCCATCTTTGTCCATCTTTTCCTCGAGCAAATTTTATCTTCGTTGCTTCAAAACTCCAGTTTCGAAAATTTAAAAGAACGTATTTTTTAAATTTTCAATATAGGCCCACACACATAAAAAAGTTGTAAAATCCAACTTTTAGTATTTTTTCTACAATTCCGATCAGTTGCAATTTTTGAGAAAATTTCTTTTCACATCCTGTAGTAAACTAATTGCGCTAGCTCCTAAAAAGGTTCAAATAGTATGGTATAATATTAAAAAAGTTATCGCCTTTTATAGAGCGTTCGAATATTAATCCGAGTCACTGTATGTACCTAGAGAAAAGAAATTAGTCAATTATAATTTATACTGCAGATGCAATTCAGCTATGCACCATTATACATTACTGCTATCATTCGATTACAAGTTATGGAACAGATTCAATTCGATCACTGCTCGAAATTCAGCCACTTTCGCATAAGTAACAGGACATATTCGTCAACGCAGAGTCACCGGCGTCTTCGGCGGCAAGATTTAGCATCCGGCAGCTTACTCGATGATCGCAGCAGCTAAACCATGTTGTAAGAACACACATAACTCTCGTAACAGTCAGATTCTGACTGTCAGAAACAGGGTAAGCTCCTCGCAGACAGCGCTCGCGCTTCATTGCCACGGTAAAGTGGAATACTTAATACGGCTCGAATCTGCATGCAAATGAAATTTCTCAGAAGCCGGAAGCCGCCCAAGCGTCCGAATGCTTTGAATATTTTTACGCAGTTGGGAAGTAAAGCGATCTTTAACCGGGTTAACAATTAACGAGAGTGGTTCTATGTTTCTCGAAGATGAAAGAGAAAAAATATTAGAATGCGAATCAGCGTTGACGGATTACCGTTCCCGTGTGTCAACAGAGAATGCAATTTCCGTCGTTTCTTAAGGATGAAATATCGCCGTGGAATCCAGAAGAGCGGAGGACGGAAATTACACGTGAACGCCGAACAAAAGAATCGTCCCTTACCAAACGATTCGAATCTCCGGTTCCCTTTGCTGCTTATTCTTATCCCCTTTCGATGCCAGGGCACCAGGAACATCGGAACGTGTTTGTTCACTTTTCTATCATAGTTTTTTGATCCCCTTTTTTAGTTCCATTGTGCTCTTATGATAGATTTCTGCCTCGTGATGTAAGAAACGCGGACGTTTCGAGGCGGACAAAAAATTTCTACGATAACAAAAGAGTGCTGTTTTCATAGAGCAAGAACTGGAAAATCGAAATTTATGTCTGGTCGATTTTTCAAACCACTCGGATAATCGTAGGCTTTGCCCTGAGGCGCTTGCAGGATGGAGAACATTTTTTCGGGCGATCAGGCTGACTTTGTAATTTTTTTACTAGGAGCCTACGAAATATTTTTGTATTGAGCCTCCGCCAGCTTGTTTGTCAATGTTTCAGCATAACGTACAAATTTTTTGATGAAGCAAAAATTAAGATTGTGTAGGGCTTTTTATAAAAGCTTTTTATTACTTGTGCCTTGTCTTGAATGTCTTGGCAACAGCCATAGATTGTAAACTATTACAGTTGCAACAAACAGTGGAATATACAATGAAACGCGACCTGCAACAGCCACCGAACCAGAAAAGTTTCATTTCCTTAAAAGAAGGGCTCGGCTCCGGCAGGTACGCTAAGCGTTTGATCCCCGGCAGGCAGAGAAAGTATTAAGTATTCATCGCTCGCCGGTGCATTCGTAGCAGGATCGTCTGAAATATTAATCATTTAATAAGTGAAAAGTGATTACCCAGTATTCTTTGGCTTCTGCTCGCAGGATTAGAGATTCCGGGTAGGCAGCCTTTTGAAAAATGCAAATTCCCAATCATCTCCGGTGCGGCTAAGTAAAACTGATTAGCCAAACGTATTCCTACGTTGAAAATTGTCGGAGACGTTGGACGCGAAAGTTTTTACCTGATTCGTCTATTTTATGGCCGAGAGAGAGAGCTAACAAAATGGATGGCCAAGCCGTTTAGACAATGAATACGCCGATAGAGAGGATCGCTCGATATTTCACTTTAGATACGGTGACAGTGTTCGTTGTCGCGAGCAGTGCGAGCACACGATCATCACGAGGATTCGCGTGTCGACTATGTTCGATGGTTAGTCAATAAATGTCCGCCGGGGATTGAAATTCTGCCAGGCACTAACCTCTGGGATCGAGGATATTTCCTCTTTTTTCGGTGTCCTCGTTTCCCAATCCCATCTGCCTCGCGCCACCTAATTTCCTTGCGCCAGAGTCCTTTTCGAAAATCCCCAAGAACGAATCCTCTTACCTAACGCTTCCAGGCTAATTTCGTTTTTTTCTTGCGGCGTCATGGGAATCTGTTTCGGAAAATAGAATGATTTATATACCTTCTAAAGGACACGGCCTGCTTTCCGAATAAATTGCAGAATTTTTAGTTTCCGTTTCTAGAATCACCCTGTGGTTTCGAAATTAGAGATTCGAATCCGACTGTGAATCGAAAGAAGTAAATTGGAAAATCTTTTAAAGTTAACCTGTGATGCCAAAAATTGACTTTGCCAAAAATACGTTGACGTTATCTGGTCTGTCAGAAGAAAAAGCGGAAACGGGGAGATTTATCGGTTCAAGTTCTTTCTATTTACCGAAAAGGTTCCTGCGGCCTGTTCTGTTTAAACGTCGGGCAAACCGAGCAGAGAAAAACGTGGAACGGCCTGCGAATGGAGAAGAAGCAGAGGCATTCTCGCGACGGTACGCTAAACGAAATTACTCCGACGGGAGCGTCGCACTGACGAGTGGCCAACGAGTGAGGACTACTTCAACTTCTTTTGGGAGCGTCGCGACGCCGTTCTCCTACCAATGAGACTCACCGGCGAATTCCATGCGAGAGCTTTGAAGAGCACCTCTCCGTTTATTTCAATCTCCAGTGCGGACATTTTTCATGTTCGCCGCTTCGAACTTTCAAATCTACGAGATTCCAGGTTTTTTTCTTATTCAAATTTTGTGTGAAGCTTCGAGCTTTATGACTTGAACTCCAGCCTTGCGAACTTTGAAGGCTTTTGAAGGCTTCTTCAGGGTTCTGAAGGTTTATAGTTCCGGAAACTTTTGGGGATGAAATATTCAAATTCTCAAGCTACAAAATCTTCAAATTCCACAACACGTGACCAGAAACAACAGAGATAACAGAGAAATGAATCTCGTCCGGCTTTTGTCAACTTTTGTTAAAATTGATCTATCGCGAGCTTTCTCTTTGAACGCGCAGTTCCAAAGCAGAACAACGGTCTATCCATGTTAGAGTGACTTTCGGGCTGCAGCTCGTATGACAAGCGTGCGTTGATTTACGTGAATATCTTTGGTTTATTGGCGTCGTTCGCGGTACGAGTTCTGTTTGCAAGGGGCCTATAAAACGAAACCAACGCGGTTAACTGCGCCACAGTCTGCTCCTTTCACGCTGCCTTTGGAAATCAAATTGTTTCGTTGTTCGTTCGTACGGTCGTTCGTTTGTATGCTTCATGGTGGTAGGAGCTGGTCTTCGTGGTGCTAGACATTTACGAGCAAACGAGGTCAAAATTTCCCGAGGCCGAAATAAAAAGAGCACGATTCCTTTGTTCGGCTTTGGACGACTCTGTGCTCCTCGGATCCTTGGAATACCAAAATCAGTCTCCCAGAGAGTGGCTCGCCTGGAATTCAACGGGAGCGTCGTCTATTTTGCTGTATGTATTGTTGGATGTATTCATATGCCGGGAAAGGGCTCCTCTTTTGTCGTATTCGTCTCCATTTCAAATGTTCGCGTCATGTTCATGAAAGTTTCGAGAATGCCTCTGTCGGACTTAATCTTCTGCCTTCTAAGTGGTTTGCAGAAACTTTTAAAAATCCCTCTAGAGAATGATTATTTATGTTCATTACGTACATGAAACATTTAAAAATTCTTGTACTTCAATGTTCATTGTGTTTCACCTTTAACAATCGCTCTAGAAAATGTTCCTCGCGTATGTATTGTACGAAAGATTCGCAAATCAAAAACGATCAAGGCAGACTAAAACTTCATCGAAATTTCTTATTTCATTCCAACTATGCGACGCAAGAACTCGTCACACAGAGAGCGATTCTCTCGAAATGCCATCATTTACTCGTCCGTACGCGTGTCAGGGAAACTTCTGTGTTCGCGTTTCGTCGAAGGGGAAATTATTATTCCGCGAATACCGGCTCGAGTTGCGAACTTGCAAATGAGCCTGAGCGTCGCGTCACCTGCAGCGTCCACAATAAAGTTCTCCGCGGAATCTTTGATCGACGAATAGTTTGATTGTACATAATAGTTTTGATTGAATCGTCTCGAGAATACGGGACGGGTGAAAGAGAGGAAAAGGAAGAGGAAGAGGACGGTCGATTCACTCTCCATCATCTTCACGGAGCTGGAAATTCGCGGACACGGGCACGTACAAACGGAGCTTTCCAGTATTGCATGCGAGAAAATTGGCACGGCGAGTATATTCGTTCGTGCGCGATTCCCCCGGACTGAATTCGCCTGTAATTATGCGATCGTGTGCGTGAGCGAGCAGCTTGCGACCGCATGCGGAAAATGAGGGAGGCCGCGGGCACGCGAACCAATGCCATAATGCCGGGCACGAAACTGGCGTAATCGCGATGCGCCCGCGACCGCACACCGGCTTAATTGCGATAATTTCGACCGTTTTTTCGACGATTTGCTACGAAACCAATTCTTTCGCTAGTTCCGAATTGCTTTAGTTTCTCACAAATATACGTAAAGTTTCTCTTATATTAAAATTTATCGTCCCTCTCCATTTTCTTAACTGAAACGCGATCTTTTATTACGATTTTAGAGCTTCTTCACTTTGTGACGTTCAGGAAGATTCCAATCCCAATATAACCCAATTTTTTTATATTAGAAAATAGAAATTCTACAAGAGCATGGGATCTGAAAAATCATCATGTCATCAAACTTCTTGTAAATGGTAAAAAATTGGCTTTTATTTTCTGTTGAGAAAACGAAATGACTTGCCGAACGCTCTAATAATTAACAGCATCTAGCAAATGTTGTCGAATACAAATTTATTGAGATTGCCCGTAGTTCTCAATGTAATGGATGAATTGTAATAATTGTGAACTGTAATATAAAATCGGTGATTTGACTTTTGAAATGAAAGCCTGTTCGCCACAGCGTTCGAAGGAGGCACGTTACAGGTGCATAAGCAATAGGCGAGCTTCTGGGAAACGATTCGCTGCACAGGTACGGCCACGGCGGCGATGCAACAGATGCAACAGGTGCAACGTAGGCTCGACTGCCGCATAAGCAAACCTGCAGTTCCGTCCTGGCTCGCTCCCGATCTGCCGATTAGCCGGCAGATTTCGTTGATCCCGCGGCTCCATTACCCGCTCGAATACTCGAAATCGGTCGATCTATCGATCCCTCCCGGTGAAATTGCCGGCAATAACGTCTTCCACTTGCCAGCAGGATCGTAAGCGAGATTTAATGGAGACGTAAAGGAGGTTATTAAAATGACCTACAGCGGCGCGAACGTTTCTACGGCGACTGTTATACTCTTCGGAACGATCGGCAGCTTTGTAATCGTGATATCCATATACTTCGTAATTGTTATTGTAGTTTTCAGTTTGTTAGCTTTGGGGAAACCATTAGGTATCGTGCTGCTTGATCGAGAACGATACTTAGAACATAATATTGACGGTTTAATGTTCCCTCTGCTCTCGAATTTTGGTTTTCCCTCTTTACACGCTGTACCCTCTTTTTACCTTTATACAGAGTGGTCCACTTATTAAATATCTCCTTCATTTGTGATGACTAGGCTGCGGGTGTCTATGCAATTTTTAATTTTTGCAGGCAGATTTCAAGAAATAAATAAAAATTAAATTAAATCCTGTGGGATTTTATATTCTAGCATTTTTTGAAAATTTTTCTTAATTCTTAATTTTCGTATTTCTTGCAGACGCCTTTGTTTTTCTTTCCATCGCCATTCCCATTAATCACCGGAAACTGAGTAATTAAATTACGATTTTTATACACTCGGTGAAAAGAGATCCGAACCGTCACGTCCGTATACGTGCTTTTAATTAATTTTAATTTATTTCTTCACGACTCGAATACTTCGACATTTAATAACAACGAGAAAATTATATCCTTGTTGCCCACGCAGTCGCTGGAACTATAAACGAACTAGAAAGAAGCCGAAACATTTAATTTTGTGAATTATTCCATGCACATCAACGTCCAATAAAACTGCAACTGTTTACAAAAAAAAAAAATACAAGCAATTTGCTGAATATTCATACGCACTACAAACATCGCGGCAGTGTTAAATTATTCCAGAGCAACTTTTCTCTGAATTTACACAATTCGTTGCATCGGTATCGCAATTACACGGCGCGCACACGCGATAATTAAATCGAGAACGTTCGTACTTTAAAGCGGAACGATTTCTATGGGTAACCGGAGCGTTTAATCATCCTGTACAAGAACGATATAACATTAACAACGATTACAACGATAACCAATGACAAAGCGAGGTCTCTGTTTATTCGATATATCCCGAACGAGAATTTCGTAAGTTATTCCCAGTGCATTATCGAAGAAGATCGTTCGCCGATACCGCACCCCATTCCCGAAGATTATAGTCGCCCCAGCCCTTACATAACCACGAAATTGAAAGACTTATGGGATTTCCGCCCCTCGACGGGAATTTTTACAGTCGATGTACCCGTTGATAATATTACCGTGTCCACCGTGACGGAAAGATATCGTTTTTCTCTTATAAATGTACACGCACTGTCACGCACACTTCATGACAATTTATTGCTCGAGTAAATTCAAACTCAATAAAAATTTTCTAGAAATATCTGACCCGAACGATGTAGTAATCTTTATTTATGATTCGACCGTAGCAATGTTTGTGTTACAATTGACTGTTCGATGCAAAACATTTTAACTTGTACGCGGATTGAAATTGCGAGAACGATGTTTCCAAATATGTTGAGAGGGGATTCGAGGTTTCCCCAACTCAATAAAAATTTTCTAGAAATATCTGACACGAAGGTTAGTAGAATTTTTGTGTTACGGACAATTAATTGTTCGATGCAAAACATTTTAACTTGTACGCGGATTGAAATTGCGAAAACGATGTTTCCAAAATTCTTGAGGGGATACAAGGATTTCAGAGAACACAGAAACGGATCGTTGTAATATCGATCCCGGAAGCCGAAGTCGAATTCCCACCGAGATATTCTTATTATTCGGGGGCGGGGGAAGGGGGCGGGATCGTCGACAGTGGCGCGCGAAGCAATAAAGACCATCCGCGATTATTTTTGCACCGATAGACCCGATCCACGCTACCGGGTTCACGAAACTCGTCTATTTGGTGCGTCGGTGTGTGCTCATTCACACACGACTTTATCGATCTAAGCTCCAGCTCGAAACACGCGATTCGCGGCAAGCTCAACGACCTGTGGCGGGTCGAAGTTCCGATGCCGAGGGAACCGCGAAGATAAGCGTCCACCGAATAGGGCCCTTCTACATTTTCGCTAACGTTCCGCACACCCTGTTGTCTTCTGCGATCATCCCCCGATGCGTTACGTTCGGATTATAGGCTTTGCACTCAAAATTCACCCTTTTACAAATCAATTTCACCCATTACAAATATTGAATATTAATTATTTATTTATTTAGATTAAATTATATATTTATTTAGATACTCGTGAACGGTGTCATTACTACGAGGAAACTTCTATTTTGGTTTTGTTGATTCGTGGACTTATAGGCCAGATATAAATTTTCTTCTATATTTAGGACTATTACTTAAAAATGAATGTCATAAAATACCGCGAACATAACGAATACAATGAACACGAAATCCTAATAAAATGAATGGTGATGCTCTTTATACAGAATTTTATCAGGAGAATATAAAATGATTTTATCCCCGGACTAGATTGTCTTCTGTTTTCTCTCTTTCGATAGGAATACTCTTAATGCACTTAATGTCGGCTATCTTCTCTTAATTAAATATATTTCCTTTAATTGCACTTTAGCTTCGGTACATTTTAATCTAATCCTATGCTATCTTATTCGCTTCAGCCTCACGTTTATCAATTTATTATAATAGAATTATGTATTGTAGGATTGTGTATATATATGAAGTACATTTATCATTGGTTGACTGCACGAGAAAATCCTTGTACTTTTTAATCGGTAAAAAAGTACGGAAAATTACAAAATATGAAATCGTCTGACAGTAAATAAATTATCAAACGATGTCAACCAAGCGTCCTCTTTCATCCATTTTCCCTTTATTAATCTTTTGGGGGATTCATTATGAAGCAGCTTTATTTGGATATTTTAAGTACTCGTAACTTTTTACAAAAATTTTTACAAGCATTTCTAACAAAAATTTTTGTAGCTGTAACAGTGCATACGATCTTTGAGAATTTATTTCTGGAGAACTATTAGGTTCAGGTATAAGAAGTTTTGCGAGAATGGTGCGGTATGATCGAGGTAATGCTCAGAATTTTTACAAGAACTTTTTTCCGGAAGTCCAAGCAGCCTCTGGAAATTACGATTCGCCAGTATCATGCGGAAAACATAAGAAGCGCTTAATACTCGGTCGCCGGAAGTCGTCCGTTGGTCTGTGTACTTTTTTGCGAGAGAAGACAGACTCTTTAAGTATCTCGAAAAAGTTCTCCGGGGTTAGGTCTTAATGCTTTCGAAGAAAGTGCAGAGTGCAGGCCAGCCAACTGTACACTCGAGGTGCTTCTACCATTCGGCCGCGGCCCAGAGGAACTTCTCCTCGCCAGCAAGAAAGGGTCTAGCAGAATAAGCATGGTCCAGCCTCCCCCCCGACATTTTTTTATTGATATTGTGTGCAAAACAATGTTTTTAGGTCGAAAGATAATCCCCAAAAAATTGAAGTCGCCTCATTTAAGGGTAATATTATAATACCTTAAACTTTATCATTTTTTTTCTCGGTTGTTAATTAAGATATTAAGATGAAAAAGAAACGAAAATACTCGAACTTATCTCTTGCATACTATATATTTTTTGCCGAACGTTCCGGATCATCAGGTCCCGGGTCGCGAATACTAATGATGATCTTGCATTCAAAGAAAACTTCCATCTCCGGCTGCGGATCAGATCCGCGTGAAATATGGTACACGCGCACAACACCTTATGTAAATGATCGTAGTCTAACGATCTCGTTACGTAACACCGCCACAATGGCGCGACGCTCGATAAACTAATGATGGACCGTTGCCGCTCTCGTGATATGTACACACTTACCCTTGAGATTAATGGCTTCTGAAAAAAGAACCCGTTTGATTTCCTCGGCTCGGCTGCGAGAAGAAACGCATTTTTTTCCTTGTTGAAAAATCGATCGTACGAAACACTGTCGGAGGAAAACTAGGGTTCGACGTGACACAAAAGAAAGTCGGTTCAATAAGGTACCAAGGAAAATAAGAACGGTGCGGAAGGAAATAAGAACAGTGGAGAGAAGTGGGAACAGTAAAATGCAAAAGGGAAGAACGGAAGCAAGGGGAGAGTAAGAACAGAAAGAAAGGAGATTGCGCCTTTGTGGTATGTAACATAGGGCTTCAGTTTCGAGGCATGAGAAACAGTTTCATCTATTAAATGCTGCTGGATTTTACCCATTAGAAATGAGACGAAGCACGAACGTTGTTGGTTAAATGCTGCAACTTGAAAGTGATCAATAGACTGCGGATCTTTATGCATTTACGACTTATGAAAATATTTAGAAAATACTGGAATAGTAAGTTCGATAGAACGTAGTGCGATTTTTATTTGTGTTGGACCTGGAAACGCCGTTGCAATTAAAAATAGGATTTTGTTTCATTCCACTTTCTGAAAATTTGTGTATGAAAATTGCATAAACATCCGCAGTGATAATAATCCAGTGCAAATAATCGGAAAATTAGGGTTGAAATAATGTTCAGAGTCTAGATATACGCTAACTGGAATTTCGAGCACGAATTACGATGAAAAAATTATGAAAGGCGTGTCGAGATTCCGCGGAACAATGAAAAGAATTTGTAGGACGGTTTGGGAAGGTTAATGGCCGGTCCAGTCATGCAGGAATCGAAAGGTTGGGGGTTCGATTGGCGCCCCATCGCCCGTTTCTTTTTCTCCTATAACGATTTCAACTTTCTTCGAATGGAAAGCCATCGAAGTATCGGAAAGAGAAGAGCTCGACGAAAGATTATTTGCTTCCGCCTTTTTAAAAGCGGACAATCGAACGTCGAACCGTGGTGCTCTCTCCGACGGCAGATGGATCGGAAAAATTAGAGGATCGGCTGTTAGCGATCGTTCGGCGGAGATACTAAAAGCAGAATGTATATTCCCGTGGCTCGGGACGATCGATTTTCGCCGCGGCACAAAGAACGTAATTCCCGCGAACAACGTAGTCGTGGAACGTTAATGCCGAATAGCCGATGCTGAATAAAATAAATCTTTGCACGATTTATATTGCTTAGATCCACGGGATCACTATGGAAATTCTTACACACAATTGTCTACGTTAATCCTTTGCACTCCGAATTATTTTTCAAATTTATTGCCAACTCCCTACTATTTTACATTTTCTATTTGAAAGTTACTTCAAAGGACAGTTGCTTGACTGCTACTTATTTGAAACAATTTTATTTACTAATTATTAGACAGCGAATCTTTATGCAAAATAAAAATTTTCTCCCTGATTTGCAGTCAACTGGGGTGAACTAGAATTTTAATTTCTTTCTTAATATGTTTAATAGGTCGAAAATAATATAACAGTGTTTTTAAATTTTTCTAATTTTTTCGCTGTGTCGAATTACACCTACTCATTTTTGTTATAAATGCATAAAATCCGTTGTCTACTAATTATATTGAATATAGCTCTCAAACTTTGTTGTAATTTTATATTTGTTTCCAACTAAAAAATAAGACTAGGGCATTTTTCGCAAATAATTGCGTAAAGAAACTACAGTTTTGTATGAACTTGTAAATGGAGAGCATCTCTCAAATTGAATTATTTATGGTATAATTTTGCTTCGAGGAAGTATTCCACGCGCTCGAGCCACGAGCAAGGGAAACTCCAAAAATTACGTCGTAAGACGTCGCTGAAACTTTTCCTCCGCGTTTATGTTTGCGCATTACCAATAAGGGAGAGTGTATCCCGCGATCCATCATTCCTTTCGACTAGCGCTAGGGTATCCAGTTTCGATCTACGTCTTCGTCGTTCCACTTGCTCGGAGAAAATGAACCAGCACGAGACGAGTCGAAAAATGAATAAAACGGCTATACGTTCGATAAAACAGAGTTAAAAAAAGTTAGACACTAAGCCATATATATTGTATAATTTTTAATGTATATGCTACATAAACCTTATAAAACAGAGTTCGCGAAAAATTAGATGGTAAAATGTTCCAAGCGTCGTCGTTCAAATACCGCAACCATAACGCTGGACTAAAAAAAGTAAAACAAAGTTCTAATAAGAGAAGCATATTCTGTGCACAGAGTGGGAGCATTTTTTCTGAACAAATTGCATTTAGTGGAAGTAATCGGACTTTCCATCAAACTCGACGTTATTTACCCATGGCGAGTCAAGAAACTCTCTCTCTCTATTTCTCTGTTGGTCTTAGAGTCTGTCGATTAATCAAAGTTTCCGGTCGTGTTGTTTCAGAAAGCGCGTACGAAGATGAGGAGCAATTCGCCAGGGGCGCGAGATCCCCCGGTGAAACAGACGGAGCCGACGACGAAATTGCTGGTGCTCACAGGCCGGGTCACAAGAACTTCCGCTTGCACAACTTGAACATGGGCACCAACGCGACGAGGGCCTGGAACTCGAGGCTCGGCGGCGGCTTTCTGCGCGGTGCCGGACAACGGGTCACATTCGACTCCGAGGCGCCGCCGCCGCCGCCCGATACGGGCCACCAGCAAACCATGATCCTTCTCGAGAAACCCAAGGAAGACTGCAAGGTCAAGGTAAGGGCCCTACTCTCGAGATCATCGATATCCTTTTTCTTGTAAATGTATATCTTTTTTCCTTGCGTATTCTAGTTGGCATTAAAACGAATTTAATAGATATATTAATAACATGAGAGAGAGATCTTGAAGTAACCTCTGACAACCTCTCATAACCTAAGGATATGTAAGTCTGAAAGCTTAATCAATATTAAATTTGTGAGCCACCTGTCACTTGCTTTTTAAATTATCCTTAACACATTACCGATCGGCGATTATCGCACAATTTTGAAAAATCTGTGGTACATAGCTAAACACTTTTTAATGGAACCTTCAATAGCAACAGCAATTTTCATTGTGTACTAACAGATCACCCTCAATAACGTCATCTAATAGTTTCATTTAAGATTGCAATGTAAAAGAAAACTTCTATGCTTTCCTTTGGTACAGCACAATTACTGAAATCCTATTAATAGGCTACGTAAAGTGTTAAGTGTTCAAAATGATGTCCTTCCACAGTTATGCATTGTCTAAAACGATCGATGACAGATTGTAATGATCTTTCGATGGAAGTCAGAATAAACTCTGACTTAATAAAGTGAACTTTAAGGTCGTGTTACCAATATCTCTGAATGAAGTTTTAATGTCAACTAGAATATCCAAGGAATAAAATATACATTTAAAAGTCCGGAAAAAATGATCTTGAGGAAAAACTAAAATTTGCAAAGCATTCACTTTGTGGCACCATTTACGTCATCAAAAATAGAGGAGATGTTTAGGTGGTTATATTTAGGTGGATCGCGATAAATAGAATTGAAAGGGTGACTAGATTATTTTGGAAGTATACAGAGTATCATGAGACTATTCCTCTGCATCTATGTTCCCCTGAGTACCAGACAGAACTTAGAAGGACCCAGTTTCTGCAAACGATGCGCACTCGGAGATAAGGGCGCGCATAAACTAAGCGTGTCGTTATAGAGGGAGGTTCACGTCGATGGCCAACAAAGGGAAACGCGATAATAAGGAGCAGAACTCGAGAGTACTCGCATGAAGCATGACTCCCATGCAAATCCAATATCATTCCTTCATTAGTTTTGGAAATTAACTCCCCAGAACTATAAGTACCTTAAATCCCGAAGACTTCGAACTTCCGCGAGATTTTCGAGGCTCATTACTAGAGTGCGAATCGTTATGCATTTATGAAGAAATTGGTTGGGTGAAATATAAAATAGTAATAGATTTAAAAAATTCAAGCATACTGTAATGTTGCTCTTAATGTAACAAAACTGTTAAGGGATGAAATCAATTTTTATTTTACTCCTGCTGCTCACAATCGATTCAGAACATTTTTATTTTGCATAAAGATTCGCAGTTTACTCATTAAGAACGTATTAACTCAATTCATTATTATAATAAGCCACGATACGTGAAAAATTTCGCCAGAAGAATGGAGAAGAGGCGGTCGGACGATAACCGCGTTACGACGTTGATCCAATTTGCGGAAGTTGCCATAGCTAGAACTTTTTCCTCGACGTTCGTCCCTTTTATTGCTTTCTTGAAACTTCTTCTTCGCTCTCTTTCTCTCTCTCTCTCTCTCTCTCTCATTCTATCGACGATTATCCACGGGAACCTGGAAGATGAAGCAAACTGCCTGGAGACGATACCCGTCCCGTGGGGATGGCTTAACGATATTTCGATAATCGTGGTAATCTGATTCGACCGGTCAATCGCTGATTTAAGAGAACGAATATTGAAGGAACTGCAGCGGAACGTGATCTTTAGGAATTCTTTCCCGGAGATATTGGCACGGCTTTTTTCTAACCGAGCATTTTGTTTAAAAGTACATATAGTGAACTACTTACTGTAATATTACAGTTTTTTCTTAATTTCTTGGAGATGAATCATCTGAAATGAAAAATTTATGAACATTCTAATAGTATATGATTTTACGTAGGACATCACCGCCGGGACTTGTAAAAAAATGATTATTAACAACATGAGGATTTATCAACGTCTAACGCCATCTCATTTTTCTTGAATAAAGGCCAGAGTTTACTTCGAAAAATAAAATCCTCTTCGCATCTACTGGATAAAAGCATATATCATCAACAGAATATTCATGAGTCTTTTTATCTGAGATGACCCAGCTCTGAGAAATTGCAAATGTACTAATCGTGCGACGCCCTTACGTTTTTTTACGAGCTCCCAGTGAAGAGAGTTCTCGGCTACAATTTTTCCTTCTCCTATAAATAATTAACGACAAAATGAAACATTTCTTCCGACCTAGAATAATTTCATTGTATATGATTTTTTTCATTTTATGGATATTAAATTGTTATAATACCTCACACAATACTTAAATGTTTCGTAATTGATTAGATACGAACATATTTATTAATAATGTAAACAATATTGTGAATAATGGTGCAGCAATTTTCGGATGCTAAATTTACGAATGCTGTACCTAAACAAGAAGGGATGCATCGAACCACAAAAGTCTAAGGAAGCATCCTGTCTGATCGCAGGCTGGCTCGATCCCCTGCGAATCCGCGCGCGCTAAAATCAGCATTTAATTCGTTGGCGGATGAAAAGCTGCGGGGCCCGCCCCCTTTATTGCCTCGTAAACGTCCTCGACGAAACGGCACTGCACCCGGCTGTCAACTGCAGCCGCGACATCGCGGTTTCATTCAGTCCGATTCAATCTTTCTGCCTGCATTGCGCGCGTCTGCGTCCCGCGCGTTTCCTTTTGTTTCGCAGGACAGTTTGATTCACGGGACGCATCAAAATCTCCTGGCCGCCTACGGATGCATACACGGTCCCGTCCCAATGAATGCGAAACCGCCGATGCAGCTTAATCTCACGCTTTTGCACAATCGTTTTCGTTTTTCGACCGTCGACCCAGCCATAAGTCAAATCTTTTGGAAAATTCAATTCTTTAGCGCCCAAACTGCGGAGTGTGCTAAGACATAATATGTTCATTATTCTTATATAGGCAATGATTTTTCTTAAATCTTCAACCATTTTTCATTTCATATAATTTTCTTAATTTTACCGATATAAAACTGATATAATACCTTGTACTTGTACTAAACTACTTTAAGTAGTTTATTAAAATATTAAGTACTCGGTAATTTATTGAATACAAATTTTATAGTGCAACAAATATTTTGAAATGTCTCTCTCTCAGATACACCACATAAGTGCAAAGGACTAAAAATGTTCGATTTTCAATTCGATACCTTTTCAAGGTTGGCTTCGAGCATCCGAAAAACCGGTTAGTCAGTTTCTGCGCGCGATCCAATGTGCATTAGCCCGTTTATCGCGATCATTCTCCTGTCATAACTTTCTCCCGATAATCGATGAATCAATCACGCGCGCGGATCGTTGATCAAGGCACGACGAAACCGGAATGCAATCTCATCACCAGTTGAGTGTGCCAACCTATATACGGGTGTTGTTGTGTCGTGCCTGCGTCTTGAACGCGTCGATATGAATCGAGCTTAAGGGCACATTCCAATCTGCGAACCTTCGGTCGGTAGAATTCTTCCGAGCCTCTCGGACATCGTCAAAAATGTCAAATATTGTCTTCAGATTCAGTCTTCCCGACTACAAGGTCCTGCGAGAATTCGACATTTTCCACCAAGAGAGAAACGAGAAATTGTCCTAAAAAATCTTTTAGATTTGAAAACTAAATAAATACAGTAAAAATTAAAGTTCAAATACACACACTTTTATTCGGGTAAAGCACCACTGACGATTAATGAAGTTTCATTTATTTTTCTTATCCGAATGCGATGAAAAATTCAAAACAATAGTGATTCTGGGTTACTGGGTTAAATACGGAATTTTTAAAAAATTTTCAATTTCCGAATTGAATTCCCTTAAATGACCGAAGTATCAGACTGAGCGATGCTCCGACTCTAATCATAGAATTGTTCGCGTCCTTTCGGCGCAAGGACGTCGCGTATGTATATATATCTGGTCCCGGTGGAAAAGGGTGGTTCGCGGGGCCAATAGAAACTGCGGGGAGGGGAGAGACTAACAGAAAGCGAGAGAGAGAGAGAGAGAGAGAGAGAGAAAGAAAGATAGAGAATAGAGATATGTATAGGCAAGCGGTGGATGATGGACAGTGTTTGCGGAGGGTGTGGCGGCTCGACAATTAGGGTGCGCCCAGGCAAACACTCGTTCGCTGTCAGTGCCGGCCCTTGGCACAGTATGTCATCTTCTTGAACGCCGAGAGGGCTAATCGCGGGCTCGCACGTATGCCACGAGCTCGCGAGTGTTCCTCGAGCTCTTGAGCACCGTCGTCGACGACACTTCGACTGCAGACCTAACTCAGACACTACTACACCCCCGCTTGGTCTTATTATTTTCAGAGTCTTCGTGGATTTCAATTTTCTTCCGCGATCTCCACCCTTACATCTTGAGCCTCAGGCTCATACCTATCATTAGACAGCGGATTTTATGCATTTATTGGAAAAATGAGAAGGCGTAATTTAAAACAGTGAAGACATTAGAAGAATTTACAAATATTATTGTATTATTTTCAGCCTATGAAACATTAAAAAGGAAAATAATTTTCTACTTCGCTCCAGTTTGTTACGGTGCAGGTAGAAAATGTTTATTTTGCATAAAAATCCGCTGTCTACCTATCATAGTTCTACGATGGCTACTCTACACTCGCATTCTCAAACTAGTTCCACAGCCTCCCAGAATCTGAAAAGATACGATCCCTTCAGGCTTATCAGTAGACTGCGGATTTTATGCATTCATGACACGTACAATTTAAAGCAGCGGATATGTTAAAAATATTTAAGAAGAATACAGTTTTTATTTAGCTCCTGTGTCTTGCAATCAATGCAAGACCATTTTTTATTTTGTATAAAAATCCGCAGTCTGGTGATCCAAAACGTAGAATATCGTCTTCATCTTCAAAGTCTAATTATTTCGGTATGCAATCTCGAAATTGCTGCAAGAGCCTCGCTGGTGCATTCTCAAACTAGCTCCCGAGCCTCCTAAGATCCGATCTAAAGAGCTACGATCATTCCAAGCCCACCGATCGTCGTCAAGAATACAGAATTCTGCCTCGAGCTGCATAATCCGATTGTTCATGCGTCTAATTCGGAAATACCTGGAAGCTCCTTTACACAGAAGGTGCATAAGCCACGAATCAGTTCCTCAGCCTCAGAATCTGCCTGCGGTTGCCAATATCCGAGCGATAACATCATGTCTCGTGCGATATCGTCGCGAAAGGTCTAATTCGCAGGGCCAACAGCTAAACGCGATCTGAAAGCAACCATCCGGGCTCCCGTGCCAAAGTAAGTATATCGTATTTGCACTGGCAACCAGAGTCGGCACCAAGTCAGATATCAAATTACCCAGCAAACCATTCGGTCGTGGTCTCGCGACTCGAACAGGATAATTGAATAGACGACGACAGTGAGCATCCAACGTTGTTTCTTGTTCGAGGAACGGTCCGGAGGTATGTCCTGTTAGCGAAGAAAAGTATGCGAATACCTTTGGGCCTTTTCTGCTGTTCATTGTTCCTTCTTCAAGCTTGATCTTTACGTGTTGCGCTCACGAGGATCATTCTCTTTCTCCCTGGCCATAATAGGAAGCGTAACGAGAACTTTTCACAACGAGTGCTTTCCACGGCCGAACAATAGACTGGCTATCCGAATCGTTAATTGCTCGCCTCGTTCCATCCCACGATCGTCCCAATTTCAACCTTCGATCCAACCGCCCACGCCTCTCCAAAGAAATCCTGTCCTTTTTCGCGATGGTTCTACGCGATTGGCTGAAACGTGCCGGCGAAACTTTCCGGGAGACGAGGCTCGAGGATCCTTTTGTTTGGAGAATTGTTGCATTGTAAAATGAGGAGCTGTTAGGAGCGAAGTCCTTCGAATACTTCGTTACGTTTTCTGCTGATCATGATGCTTTCGCGATGTCTCCTCTTGTTTTAATCGGTAACTGCCTCGTCGATAAATTGTTAGCGGAGGAAGTGGCGCTGCTTGAATTAGTTGCAACTTCCTCGGAAAAAATCGGACGACGGTCTGATTAGGCTCATTCTACAGCTCCAAAGTCTGTGTTTCCACATTTTGGTAATGCTTTATTTTTCTCAACATCTGTATTAATATAGAAAAGGTGACGATCGTTCGTTTTTGAAAGAAGAGACTACTTGCTGATTCGAACACCGCTGCAGAATTTAAAAAATTTTTTGTGTTTCATGATTGAAGTCTTCTCTTTACAATGTTCTTAAAAAGTTCAACGTGCGATTTTCTTTCGCCGTTTTATGGCTCTTTGAACGACGAGTTATACCTCATTATCGATTTCTCATTTGAAGGGAACAGTTTGAGCTACTTTGTGAACTCGGCGTGTGGAGTACGATTAAACAGAATTTGACCTAATGAAGCCTGCGCTCGCGATTGGGGCAAGGTAACGGGTCTCTTTTGATCGTTGATCGATTTTGTTCGACGTCGAGAGGGATCGAGAATTCAGCGATTGATCCGGCAGAAGTCTAACATCGATCTAAGCCGGGTGTTGCTCGAATTTCCCACGTCGAAATAGCCAGCGTTGTTTTTCGGCCGGGTGTAATTGCCTTAAAGTTATTTGAATAACGCCGTTGGGAGCGAGAACGATGGGCGATTCCGAGAACGGGGCCGTTAAAGCTTGTTATTGGCTGCTCGTTCCGGCCGCTGAAAGGGACCGTGCGTAATCGATCGAACTTCACCGATCGCCTCGATCGATTCATCGCTCTTCATTCTTCGTTTTCTCTCGGAGAGAGTACTGTGGAATGCAGACATAGGGTAACTGTACCGATTACTGCGGTATCGTGCTTCGATCTTACTTTATTTTCATGTTATTCTTAATTGATCATGAAATAGTAATATGCGTAAGCATTTTATGGAAGAATGTGTTCTGAATACAAAAAGAAATTGGTGGCTCATTATACAACATAAGCAAATATTAAAAAATAAAATTTTGATCTAATTTTTAAGAATATCAAAATCGAAGTATATTCTGTTGTAGACGGCGTAAGGGCAACCAAAAAGTATGATTAAACATGATGGAACACAAATTTTATTTGTATGGCCACTTTACGTACCTCAGAAAAAAATGTTTTTCTAGAATACGTTGAATATAGAAGAATATTATTTTTACCTTTTGCGAAGAATGTTCCTCAAATCGTGAGATTACAAAAATATAAGAACGATTGACAATCTTGTTTGCCTCGCCAACGAGAATATTGAACTAAACAAATTTATTCAGGTAAAGTGTTTCTATAGTTACTTGGTCTCTGGATGTCCGAGGAGGTCGAGATTCCCAAAAAATTGCCGACGTTCTTGAAAAACATGCGAAAAGTATTCTGTCCTCTTCAACCCCTTATTCATTTCTCAAACATTTTGCCCAATCTCCACAAAGCATATAAAAATTCTCGATGATACATACAACAAGCTTATGCCCCCCTCATCAGCATCGAAGCAATATCCAGAATTTCGACGTCACAGGCGACGTCGAGCCCCGACGGTCCCCTGGCAACCCGTTTTTCAACCATGTTGTGAGAGCTTTTGCCAGCCACGGTGAAAGCCGCGTGTTTAAGCGGCTGAAGTGGTCTCTCTGGCACATTTATCATCCTAATTTCAGCCATCTTTCACAGAGGTTTCGCCGGCCGATCGATAGAATCTACCCCGACAAAGGGTTGTTTTTGAAAAATCGAAGATCCGCTTACGGAACGTTGCGAAACCTTTCGCAACAATGTCCTCGTATTAATCCAGTTGTCGAGGCTCGATAGCGACCAGTGTGTCCTTCAAAGACTACCGGGATATATTCAATAGCCACTATCGACGGCGTACAGCATTCTATAAGTGTCCATTGTCGATCGGACCCTTTGAACAGTCTCTAGGGGCTAGCCCAGGATCCCATCAAGTCAATTATTCCCCTTTATTTCGTTCGAGGGAATTCCAAGCACTACCCAAGTCGTTATAAACCTATCTGCTGACCCTCTGCTGCTTTAGACACCGTCCTGGATCATTTACAAACTTGGTTGCTCCCCTTTCTTCGTTTTAGCGATCCCTAAAAGCTGACGAAATCGTTCTAGAGCCATCTTCTGACTCTCTGTGCCTTCAATTGACAATTGGGGATTAGGTATGCACTTCCACTGGCGCAGACGATCGACTTTCTTGCTTCCAGGAGGCTCTGAAATCCATCTGAACGAACCTAAAGCCTCTTAACTGTCAGTATTATTGGAATTCTTTTTCAATCAATGATTCGGACAATGGGTCTCTAAAATTCATCTAAATCATTATCAAGCGATTTATTGTCTTTCACTATTATGTAAATTGTTTTTGAAGCAATCGTCAGGAACGATGTAGGGTATCTTGGTTTCTTGAATGGTTCTTGGTCCTTTCTGGTGATCTTCCAGCCCATGAAAAAAGGTTCAAGGGATTCAAGGAGGGTGTGCAGATGGCAAGACGGCTAGAAGTACGGCGATAAGTCAAAGAAGGAGCAGAGGTGATCTAAGATGGCCTTGGGGCTCGAGGGTTATACCTTTCGTTCGCCTGAATCCAGATCAATGGGGCTAGGATGTTTGAAAATACCTATAGAGATAGCGAAAAGCCACTTGGAGAAGTTGGGTTGGTTTTGGTGGTTAGCAGAGTTCCCTGAATAGATTTACTTTTACATAGAAATTCAAGGAATCCTCAGATTCTGTTCAACATTTTTTCAAACCCACTATTTTCATTGAATGCTGGCAAAAATGATTTTCAAATTAGAGGTAATTATGAGCCAACACGTGATGAGGAATTACTATGATTTCAGAGGCACAGTATCCATGGGATGAACGAGGAGGAGAACGTTGTGAGGCCACACCAGGAGATGGCCAGCCTGTCCGGCGATGAGAAGGACTATCTTATTGCGGTGGAACGCGGTGATGTGGCCTCTGTCAGACGGTAAGCCTTCCAGTTTTAACATTTCAACAATGAATACCATCTACAATTGCTGGAGACTGAAAATAAATAACGAGGACACTCCAGAAATAAATGTGTCACATCTACAATTTTCCAATTTGTCTAACATGCTGAAGCATTTTTAAAAAGAGAAGATACTGTTGATTGTCTGGCTAAACGCAGGTAGATACTACTGTGAATATGCTTCAAGTAATAATTACTATTATATTAGGTCGTTCGGAAAGTAATTTCGTTTATCGAAAACGACCTAATATATCACTGAAAGATATACAATTATACAGGTACAAAAAGCAACTTAACAAAGACTGTTTGCATTAATTTTAATGCTGTGCTCCAAGCAATAATTCACATTACTATCTCTTCAACAAAACAGTCTACCATAAGAACAGGATAGTATTCCTACACGTGTCGATCTTGTCGCTACAGAAGAAACTCTCAGCAGAAGAAACACCCCTGATTGCTCGTTATACATACTATGCCCCCAGACAGATAAGACCAGGCCTGCGTTTAATCGTTCGCGGACGAGGCACGTGCGTCCATACGCCGTCTGTTTCCCTCGTTACCGCAATTTGTGGAGCACGTGTCCGCCGAATATAGCGAACGTGACATGTCACATAAAACAGCCTCTTAAAAAAGGATGTCAACAGAAAATTTTCTTTATCTTGCCGGTACAGCTAAAAGCTTTTAACCCAACCCTTCTGGCTCTTGTCAGCACGCGTTTCCTCGAGAGCCAAGCCTTGTTACGTGACAAATCTTTCATTATTCTATTTCGAACCAACTATTATTAACAAATTATTTCACTTCTGGGCCACGAATTAATTTGTAAATTTCAGAAAATTGTTCACACAGAGACTCGTGCATCAAGACCGCGTTAATTTTCATACGATTTATAGTCGCGCCGCGCAGGAAACAACGAAAGTTGGCGAAAATGATAAAACGTCGCCGAAGTATGACGTTTATCCGAGGTCGTCCGTGTTACAGAGTCTTGTAAATGGGCTTTCACTGTACCGCGGGTCCCGTAGAGTGTAAACTTCCATCCGGCGAAAAGTACCGAAAATTAGAGTACCGTTTTCATTGCTTTCAAGCGCATTGATCGTGCCCGGGGACAAAGAGCAGGCGAGAGAGCACGCGGTATCGTTTCTATGCAAACGAGCACGCCCCGGATGCATCAGCTCGATGCACGTGCAACGCTGTTCGAAAAATATGCGCACACCCTCTCGATTACAATTCTCGTAAAATAATTACTAAATCACTGGCGAATTTCTCTGGAAATTTTATTCACTATGTATACAGGGTGGTCCATCCAAATTTATCCACCTAAAATCAAATGTTTTTAATGCAATGTAAATGGTATCGCAAGGCGAATGCTTTGCAAATGTTATTTTTTCTCAAGATCATTTGTTCCGGAGTTTCTTGTAAGTGTTTCTATTTATTTTTTATTTTCTTGTAAATGTCTATTTTCTTTCCTTGCATATTCTGGTTGACATTGGAACGCATTTAGGCATATTAATAACGTGACCATTTTTTAATATTGCAGGATGTGAAAAGAATTTTTTTCGAAAATTGCTATTGATCGGAATTGTTGCATTTTAAAGTTGCATTTTACAACTTTTATGTGTGTGGGCCTATATCGAAAATTTAAAAAATACGTTCTGTAGATCTGTGTCAATTATATGCATTGCGGAAGTTTAGAAGAATATTCCGACAACTTGCAATTTTTTTCAAAAATTTTTTCACATTGCGTAGCAAACTAATTGTACTAACTTTTCAAAAAAATTGAAATCGTATGGTCCGATATTAAAAAAGTTATGGTGTTTTTAAAAGTGTTCGAATATTACTGGGAGTCGCTGTATTTGTTAGAGGATGGGATGTAGTCCCAGATATTTTGTCCGATAATATTAATTTTTCCGATGGATTGACGAGCTGTTTGGCAACTTTTGAACGGCGGTGTAGATCTGGTACGGGTTAAAGAGGACGAGAAATCCCGCGGGAGAAGGTCAAAGGCGCGGCGGATGTCCCAGTAGCGCGTCGACAAAGGATCTAATTATCCAACGAGCGATCCGAGCGGTCCCGAAACTTCCAGGAATTCTTACTGGCTAGGTGCTTCTGACGCAATTAATACCGATTGCGATGCACAGGAAACTTTCAGCGGCCATGGAATTCTCATTTGGCTCGGACTCGGGTCTCTCGCGGGCCGAAATACGTTTGCCAAGCCGATTTGTCGGCCTCGTACCAGGGAATAATACTGGAACGAGTATCGCCCCTGACAAAATCCGCGCAGACCGATCTCCGATGCAATAAGCTCCGAGATTTGCAGCCGTGTGCCATATTCTTTGAGATTAGGAAGCCTCTGAACACTCCGCCCCGAACATCGAGCTCGAGTTTTGATTGCCAAAATAAATTTCACCGCTGAACTTACTCATTCCGATAGTCTCTTCTCAATTTTACTCAACAGGGAGTTCTGTAAGATTGCTGAGATCGGTCTGCAATTTTTTAAAATAATAGATTTAATGTGGGAAATGTTGTACATTTATTCTTTACTGCACTGCTACGAAAACAACAGCAAGTAGAATTAGTCGGTATTGGCCAGACACATCGACTAGCCAGTAAAACATTGTCCCACATTTCCGTTTGGTTTTGTTCGTGGAATCATGGTCTCCCTTGGTTGCGCTTCTAATTACTGAACACTCCATATCATTTCATATACTCATTTTTTTCACGATGTCGCGTCGCATGTTCTTCTTCAAAATTTAATCTCCGAGTTACTGAAATTATAGTCGCTAATTATTTAGAGGAGGAGGATTTTGCTTATTTACGACACTCTCTTGATGTAAAATGCGGTACAATGTCAGGATTTACAAAGTTTAATGAGATTTTTATCGTTGCTGAAACGCGGTAGAATGTTGGGTAATAGGGTGAAGAAATTCTTTCTCGATTCCAATTTCGATAAGCCTGTGTCGACGTGCATTTATAATATACATTCGATATCTAATCGAGTTTTTGATCCTTTCCATTATAGTTCCTCCTGCGAATAAAGTGTATACAAAATAGAAAAATATTAGGTTGGAGAGAAAGTTCTGTCGTATTTTAAATAAGCAGAGGGAAACAGGAATTGACAGACTGTCTGAAATTAAATACGACAGAACTTTCCCTCGAACCTATAATAATAGAATATTTTCCGCGATAGAAATATTGTTTGTCTACCAAGGATAAATTGTTCTGGTTTGGTGAATAGATTAGCGGCTCATCAGATGGTTCATAGTATCCAGAGACCTCTGAGGTTAGATTATCAGGTGTTAGCGGAACGTTGATTGCCAATGACCATAACCTGGTTGTTTCAGGATGCTGCGGGGCGCGCAGGAGACCGAGATGAACATCAATTGCGTGGAAGCTAGGGGAAGGTCGGCCCTTCTGATCGCCATCGAGAACGAAAACCTGGAGATGCTGGAGCTGTTGCTGGAGCACAAGGTCGACACGAAGGACGCGCTTCTTCATGCGATTTCCGAGCAGTTCGTCGAGGCGGTGGAAGTCCTTTTGGAACACGAAGAGACCCTTCACAGGAACGGGGAACGTCACGTTAGTCGCCTTCGCAAATTGCACAGATGTTAAGCGATTACCCTTGTCCACGTTGCTACTTTCTCTTCAGCATCTGTTTCCCTTTATTGGAGTGCCGATTCAGCCAGTTTAGCGACGGACGTGACTCGTAATTACGACGCGATTGCGTCCGTACCAATCTCTTTCCACTTATCGAAATTCCTGCTTGAAACCCGGCTGCTAACTTGGGAAGATTTATGATTCGGCAATTTTGGCAAAAAATTATAAAACTTTTGGGACATGTAGAAATTAGTCGGGTGCATGTTACGCAATTTTTCTTTGACCCACTTTGCTTCAGAGGATTGGACCTACAATTCAATCATCATTGCATCCACAATTCGAAATATCTCCAAACAAAAATTTAAGGGCTGCTAACACGGGAAGATCTATGATTTGGATTGGCAAAAAATGATGAAACTTTTGGGACGTGTAGAACATATCAGGTGCATGTTACGCAATTTTTCTTTGACCCACAAATTTGCTTCAAACGATTGAACCTCCAATTAAATCATCGTAGCATCGACAATTCGAAATATTTCCAAACAAAAATTTAAGGAGAACCACCACTTAAAAACAGATTTAACCTGAAAGGTTCACGGGTTTCCGAAGAAAAAATTTCAGAAGTTAAGGTTTCTGTTCGGTCTTTTTAATTGGTAACTTCTTAATCGAGGAAAAAGTTGGAAGGTCCGAGGAAAGTGGACCGAATACGGTGGAATAGCGAGGCAGTCTCATCTTCGGCAAAGCTTGGAAACGTGTCCGAGCGTTGGCATTAAGAGTGGACGTAGGGAAATGAAGAAAAATAGTAAAGAACCAAGGCGCAAAGCGACGCGGGATCCGATGGGTTTAATTTAATCGGCTTTCGCTGGGAATCAGCTTACGCGGAACTTCGGGAATAATTGTTGGAACCGACCTCCGGCCCAACGAGATGTTTGTTGCATTGGCCTCGCGAGATATAAAGCCTCTCGTTAACGACGTTGCCGGTTTTCGAGTTGTCTTGAACATTTTATTCGTCTATACTTGGTCCGACAATTTTTTCCATTATTCGTTTTAAGCGGATGCTGTGCCCTACTTTTGTGTCGACGGTACGGTGCCTAGAATTTTTAGATCTTTGCTGGACTGTGAATTTTTATATGTTCATAGTTAATATTTAATCTAATATTTCTATTGAATCTTAGGATTGTTAGAAATGTCCGAATTTATTTTTAATAGCCACTGAAATCCTCTCAGATCTAATTCCTAGATGCGAAAGACTTTCCTTCGCAATTGCGACCAATAACAATTTTTAAAAAAATTATTCACACTTTTGAAAAAAGTTGTGTACGAATACTTGGTACACCCACTGTATATACTTTATATATTTTAGAAAAGTGGAATAATAATACTAGTTAGTTGTATTATTCCAAATTTGCCGACGAAAGCGAACAATTTGTCAAGGTAAACGCCGGATTAGTTTTTTGCAGACTTAATGGCCATCGTGTTAGCAGCTCGGCCGATGGTATTTCGATTCAAAATAATTATCGGGAGCCGACGCGACGCGTCGAGTGCTCGCAACGGATAAATTTTAATCCTTTGTGCTCGGAGCGCCAACCTGGTTGACCTCGAATGGTAGCGTTTCGCTTCACATGCCAATTCAATTGGCACCGACAACGGGACCGTGCTGTTCTGTATTTTAATATGTCGTCTAACAATTGTTCGTCCGTCTCAGAGCGAAAAGCTTGTCTCAATGCAAGCCGCTCATTTGCCAAATCGATTATCTACGTAACATATAAAATATCGTGCTTAGCCTTCTAATTATTGCTGGTGGCACCTTGCACTTTCGTTCATTTATTCACTCATCTAATCGGATGTTCATTGAGTATTATCGATTTCTTTTATTTCATTGTTCAGCTGACATTTTCTTTTTCTTTTCAGTGTCTTTAGTTCACTAGTTTATCTTTCAAATTCATTTAGAACTTTGTTTGGAATGGTCAAAGTTAGGGATTGATCTATGGATCTAGAGGTAAAATATCAACAAACTATGAAACTGGTTAATCGCTTTGACCTGTGAACTGCTAGAAATATCGCTCGCAGTAAATGGAAATTATGCTTGGCCCTTTCAGAGTTGGGAAGCCGTGCCGCCAGACACAGCCACCTTCACACCAGACATCACACCCCTAATCTTGTCCGCTCATAAGGACAATTACGAGATTATTAAGATCCTCCTGGATCGTGGATCCATTCTGCCTATGCCTCACGATGTCCGTTGCGGGTGAGCGATCTCCATCTACTGATATTCTACTTAAGTTAATTCAATTCTCAACAAAAAGAAATCCAATAGTCCCCAGCAGTAAAAATTATAACAAAATTGTTAAACTTAATCTACAAAATTCTAACTACTTAAGTTGGATCTTTTCTAATTCACTTCTCAACAAAAAGATCCAAGATATAATAATCCACAGCACATTCAAAATTATAACAAAATTGTTAAACTTAATCTACGAAATTCTAACTACTTTTCTAATTCAATTCTCAACAAAAATGAAGAAACATTCTTAAAAGCGTAACATTGAAGGAAAAATAAAATTGCAAGAGCTCAAGGTAGAAGGAGGAGCTGTTTAAATCGCAAAGGTTAATTAAAAAAGGTGATATATACTTGAAAAATGTGTTCCGCTACTTTCGAATGCCGCGACACGGCACAGATAAATTTTGGAGTTTAACTACGTATTTTACGGACGATGAAATTATACCCATAAATAAAGGAAGGAAAACGTAGGCGCGGAGGGCTACAATCGCTCGTTAGATATACCATTTCAGTTCGATTAATTCCACCGACCTGGTTTAGCACCTTGCCCTTGCAATCTTCGGAGCAACCCCCGCGTAAACTAATTAAGTTAGGGTAGATGCACTGCGAGAGAGCTACCCTATCACGCTAAAATTTCACCTCGCGAATTAAATTACAGGATTTGTCACATACGATAAACCTATACCCTCAACGAGATTGCTCATTATTATTATAATTAGTCGCGGTCTTCACTTAAAGCAGCAAAAATTAATTGAATCCGTCATGTGGAAACGAGATAAGTCTTCATCAAAGAGTCTTCATTAAATACTTCATGAGAGATCCTTAAATAAAATCTTTATTAAAGACATTTTATAGAGAATCTTTACTAAAATCTTTTTGAAAAACAGGTTTTATTAGAAACTTTTTGAAGGACGTCTTTATTAAAATTGACGTAGATCGTGTTATAGAAGAAAATGTATTTAAATTATTGTGGTAGGTGGAACACATGGTTAGTAGACTGGAGTATGGAGTACGAAGTACAAAATTGCTAAGAAAAATGTGATGTATAAAATATGAAATAAAATTAGCAACTGAAATGTGAAGTATAAAACACGAAATAAAATGTAAAACATAAAATATGAATTATGGAATAGCACGGAGGTACGAGAGTTAAAATTGAGCTGCTGGTGGAGAGGAGGGAGGTACAATAACGGCATGTAGCTATTGGTAGGAAAGTGGCGAGTGTTCCCGTTGTTTATATTTGTTTTTGTCATTGACAGGTGCGACGAATGCGTGACGTCCAGAAAGGACGACTCCCTGAAGCATTCCAGAAGCCGAATCAACGCCTATAGGGCGCTGGCTTCGCCGTCCTTGATTGCTCTATCCTCGAAGGACCCGATTCTGACCGCGTTTGAACTATCCTGGGAACTTCGGAGGCTTTCGTTCCTCGAGCACGAGTTCAAGTGCGAGTACCAGGTGAGATCACGGATAAAAACCGGTTGTTAACCCATTCATTATATTTAAATCAAAATTCAAATTCAACTATCAATCATTATATTTAAATCTAAATTCAAATTCAACTTCCAATCACTATACAATATGCTCATAAATATGAAAGTGGTCTAGGTAAAAATTTAAAAAAACATGAGTTTATATTCTCAAAAATGAACTGTTAGATAGTGCTTGTTATTTCAACATTTTATGGAATTCGTTTAGTGTTAACATCCTTTTCCTTTAAATATCTCGAAACAAGAAATATATGACTTAGACCACTTTCACAATTATGGGCACATGTGTAAGTACGTATAATACGGAAGGATGATGAAAATGTATCGATTAAGGTTTAATTGAACGAGGTGCTTCTCTTTAATATTTCTTGAACGAGAGAATACTTCTTGGCCGCGGCGGTAGCTCCATAAATATTTCGAGAGACAACTCTTGCGGTATCCCAGTTGAAAAGTTCATTTTGTTGGCAACTGGGAGGGGTCGAAAACCAAGGAACCGCCTCGAATATTAAGTTTCACCCTCAGACTACCGGAGCCTTTTAACCGTTCACCTGGTAGACTGCAGTAACTTCTGATTTATACAAGAATAAATCATCGGACGGTCGATTCGCGACACGCTGGCCGATGCTTCTTTCTGCTGCTTCTTTCCTGAGCTATCTCGGATTTCACTGTTTGGCAAGAATCCAGAAAAATTATTGATTTACCCTCCGCGATCGCTGTTCGAACAACCAACTCGCTAAAATATCAATATATGGTGTCTGTACAGGATGGTTCAAATAAAAATAGTCAGCTTAATGTCTTTTTCAATTGTAATGTTTCTAGAATATTATACATTTCTTTGTTATTGCTAGACTCCGCATGTTTATGCAAAATAAAAAGTATGTGCATCAATTGCAAGACGCGGGAGCTAAATATAAATTTATATTCGTCGTTAATCATTTTAATGTGGTGAAAATAATATATTAATACCTTAAAGTCTTTTAATATTTTTACTGTTCTATTTTTCATTTTTGTTATAAATGCAAAAAATCCGGAGTCTAGTTATTACCATAGTCGAGTAACCAACAAAAGGTTTTAGAGGTTTCGAGGTGGTCTGACCTCTTTCGGGAGGACATCTTTGATCAATTAGGGGACTACGTAGGATTTCAGTTCATCCAGCACACGTTTCGTGGCTGGTACCGATAACTCCGCCGGAAGTAATCCCGGTGACGCCGGAAAACATACCGCGAAATTCAATTTGCTCGAAGAACGTGATCTCGGTTCGAAAAAGTGTCTGCTAACCCATCGGAGGAAAATATATAAAACAACCCCTGAACTTCGAAGTCTCGGTCCTTCGGTGCTCGTCCTACTTTTCTTTCTATCTCGGTCCGATTGCTTTCTTCTGGATTCTAGATCCAACATAGATCCTCGAATCGGGAAACTCGAAGGACCTGAGACGGTCGGAGGGGTTGTGGTAACGATATTTTCATTTATTCATCCACCTGGAGAGAAACTTTTGTTCTTCTTCGTTCGCTAGAGTTCCGAATTTGATAAATAATTTTCTTTTGCTTTTTCCTTGATGGTTAGACGACGAAGGACACAACGTAATTTTGTTACAACTATTTACGTTATTTAATGTATTCGAATATCTATAAATGATTATACAGGTACTATATTATATATTCTTGTTCTATCTGTGGCTGTAGAAATTCGTTTTTGTCTCATGAAAAATCGGAGACACTTTTCCGCTTCGGTAAGAAAAGAATTCAGTTGTCTCTGGACCGCATTGAAATCGAATCGCGCCGATTCACTGGAGAAAGAGCATTTCCCGAGACGCAACGGTTTCTCCCCCAGGTATTAGAAAAGAATGAAAAAGGGAGAGATACATTCGTGTCTTTGAGAATCCTAGGGAAAAGCGACCGACTGAAACGCGTAGGCCTTTCTCCCGTCTTTCCAAATACACTGGTCATTTATTTTGTGCTTTTACCGGAGAAAAATATATTCTTGCCATCCGGATACGCGTCGAAGACATCTTGAAGGAAACTCGCTGAGCTTTGAAAATCGGGTGCTCCTTTCACTCGTTATTTAAAGCTCCATCTCAGGCTTCTGCGTTCGACTGTCCAGATTTATGATTTCTACGATCGATCGTGCGCCCTGGCTGCTTTCACTGACATATTTCTGAAATTTTATGAAATCTCTCATTTCCAACGAAATTAATTTTTGAAGTCCGCTCGAACCTTGTTACAAGTTGTAACTTACAATTAATTCAGAAACTGCAATATAATTTCCCGTAGAAGTTCGAAATTTAGTTTTAAAAAATACGTACAAGAACCGAGGATTGTCTTTTGCAATTCTACATAAACCAAAACACGTCAGAAATAAACAATTCAGAAACTGCAATATAATATCCAGTAAAAGTTCAAAATACTTACAAGAACTGAGGAATTTGTTTTCCAATTCTACATCAACCAAAACACATTAAATATTATTCGCAAGCCCCACTCTTCTGGATTTCTCTTCGAATTCTGGAGAAACGGGGCGATTTCCAGGTGTGATAGGGAAGAGACGGTCGCGTGAAACATCCGAACGAGACCACGGCTCGGTGCCAACTCAAATATTTACATGAAAGCGATACACGAAACGACCCGGGATGTTTTGCTAATATCACAGAGTGGCCGCGTACTTCTCGTGACCACTGAAGTTTAACGAGACGTTAAATATCGCTGTATGACCGTGAAACCATCGGACAGTGTCTCTCTGTGCCGCGTTCGATAGACCCCACCTCCGCGAAAGACAATCGTCGTATTTCGAGAAACGTTTTTCGAGCGGGATCCACGTGTTCCTTTTGTTTACGCGGGATTCACAACGAGCGCGTTCGCGCGACGCCTTGAGTCAACAAAGTCGACCGTGAGAAACAAGCTGAACCGCGGGTAAAAACAACATCCTCGTGAAACCGTTCACTACACGATGATTCTTATTTCGGATTCTTTGCGCGCTGACATTTCAATTTTTCGAAAATTTTTGTTCGAAAAGATTAGGGTGGACACTCTTAACAAGACTTTTTTAGTATTGGACCATACGATTTGAACTTTTTTGGGAAGTTAGAACAATTGATTTGCTACACAACGTGAAAAAAATTTTTGGAAAAAATTGCAAGTCGTCGAAATTGCAGAGAAAATTTAGAAAACACGTTTCGTATAGATCTGTATCAATTAAACATATCCTGCAAATTTAGCTACAAACGTTTAGAGATACTAAAAATTGCAAGTTTTCACGATTTGCGATTTCTAACTGCAATAAATCTAAGGATTCTTGCATCTTTCAATGTCTGTCTACCTAACTGCTCTAACTTCTCAGAAAATCGTATAGTCTAATACTAAAAAGGTTATAATTCTTTTGTAGCGTCCGAATATTAATGGACTGTCTTATAGTTCCATGGAGATACGCAATCTTTTTAAACAGTATTTTAGCCACAGTATATTATGATTTACTGTATCTGAAATTTATCTCTAGAGTCTCTCAATTTATCGCCTCTTCTACAAAGAAAACCACTTAGTTCATAAAGCATCTCCCCACCGCTATCTCTCAACGAATTCTCCCAGAAAATCGGAAATAAATTGTGCGGTCGCTTAACCGGCTCCACAACCCTTGCAGATAAACAATAGACAAGAATTCAACCCATGCTCGGTCCCTGGACCACGGATAATCCTTTGAAAGTAGTTCTCCGAGCAGAAAATCGTCCATCGTTCTGCACAGAAATTAAAAGAGAGCAATCGAGGACCTTTTAAAATTCCACTTGTCATCGTAAAGCTCCCGAAGACGGGCAAGGATGATCCTCGACCCTTGGATTTCTCATTGAAAGCGATCTTCCAGAAAAATCGTCCCATTTTATCCTCCGTTCTGTACACGAATTGATCAACAAGACCGGAGGTAGAAAGCTTAAAGATTCCATCGTCCATCAGGGGAGACTTTGACGTCAAAGATCAAACCGGTTAAACACGATGTCGGTAAAATAAATCATCCCTGATAGCAAATTGATTAAGCCTGTCGAGGGATCGGTAAACGATTAACGAGAATAGATTACAGCAGGCCGAGCGTCGCGTCGTCCGTCTTCTACTTTTAACGGAGAAAAAAGCATCCCTCGCGTCGCTGTGGTCCCGTTTTTACAGAATGATGGTCCATTTCAGCATCTCGACATCTTTATGGAAGCGCCTGTCCCTAGAACACAAGTCTTCTAAAATACTATAGTCTTTTTTGAGAGGATAGTCTCGTTTTCAGGATTGCAAGGGTGCGGTATGTGCCTTCTCATTTCTCGATAATGCAATTTCTAGATGAAATTTGGGACGACTGCGACCTAGATCGATCTTTTATCTAGCAAAAACCATCTTTGCAGTATCGAGAAATGAGAAGGGGCGCAGCTTGGACCCTTGCAGTCCTGTAGAAACGTTTAGAGTCTATTCCCTAAATACGTTTCCTCTTTGAATCGAAAAATTGTAAAATTTTTAAAAACCTGGTATGCTATACCAGGTCAGTAGATTGCAAGAAGTTCGACGGGTCGGCTCTCGAAGCCCTTCGATTCCCTTCGAAGGCAATAAATCCCGAGGCGCAGCAAATTGCCAGGATCGTAAACCTTCCAGGTGATCGGCGAGCTTCGGAGGGAAATAAATAATAGTGCAATCTTCCAGGCGCTTTGCATCCGAGATCAAATTTTCTTCTGGATTACATTTTTTCCGTTTTGTTTCGTCGTTTATCCTCGATCGATCAAAAGAAACTTCTCGCGACCCGTCGAGAAATAGACGCGGTTCTCCTATCTAAAAGAAAAGAAGTTTTCAAGTAAAAACTTCGATCGATCCCCAGGGTACGACACCTACAACTTGCGCCGTTACACCTGGCTTTCGAGAAGAGAAACATTATCGGTGAAAGTTTTAAACTCGGGATATTAAACAACGATAGTTTCCGTGACTAGTTGCGTTGTTGTAGATTGACGAGACGTTGTTTACGATTGTCTAACTCGATCACGATGATATTGCGTTCACAGGAGCTGAAGAAACAGTGCCAGGACTTTGCCACTGCCTTGCTGGATCATACGAGGAGCTCCAAGGAGCTGGAGATCCTTCTGAATCACGATCCTACGGGACCCGCGTTCGAACACGGAGAAAGGATGCATCTGAACCGTCTCAAGCTCGCTATCAAATTCAGACAAAAGGAGGTCAGTGACAATTATACATTTTCCTTGTCCTCGCACGATTGTTTCACATCTTCTATTTATTTCTACACAATTCTTTTCAACACGTTGAACTTTTTATTTATTTTTATACGAGTTTCCGGCGTGACGATCGATTTATTGTTGCACAACTTTTCGGCGCGTTTCATTCATTTCTACGCAATGTTTCAGCGCTTTTCAATTCTCAAAATCTAAAATATACGGAACAGTTCGTAAACAACAATCTCCGCAAAATATTAGGTTGTCCTAAAAGTTTCTTTCACTACGTGCAATCTTCTGTTCGTTAATGTTTTATTATTCCTTAAGCTTCAGCTTTCTTGACCATCCCCTTTCTTAAAAACTACTCTGAATTAGCACTGAGCACATTAATCGAGAACGAAACGAACTTTTAGGATAACCTAATACTTCCAAAAATAGTCACCCAGAAAATCCTGAGAAAAGACGATTAGCCTACCTCACAAAGAACATCGCAACAGTTATATCCACGTTTTCCAAACACATCACAAACCTGTCAGAACGTCTCCAAACGATGGTCGTCAATCTCCTTGCCAGTATACTGTTCGTTTCCGTTCGAAGCCACCGTAAATATTTGATTTCCTGGTCGTCGGAAGGAGAATCTCGGATTCGTAAGTTCAATCGAATCGTTCCTTGGGGAATGGAATATCTCGGTTGGTCGAAGACATACATGCATAGAGTGTATTGGCGTAATCACGTTAGCGTGAATCTTGAAAGTATCGGGTAGTCTTGCGACTGGTCGTAACTCCTGGATTAAACCGTAATAAGTTGAATTTGCCGGCGATGACATGACCGGAAACTGTCGGCCGCTATTAGATTATCTTTGGAATTTCCAGTTCGTGGCGCATCCTAACGTGCAGCAGCTCCTCGCGTCGATTTGGTACGAAGGTCTGCCGGGTTTCCGCCGGAAAAACATGGTCTTACAGGCGGTGGATATCGTCAGGATCGGTGTCCTTTTCCCGTTCTACAGCGCGGCGTACATCATCGCGCCTCACAGCGGTATCGGGCAGACCATGAGGAAACCGTTCATCAAGTTCATCTGTCACTCGGCATCCTACTTCACTTTTCTCTGTGAGTATCGAATCTGCCCACGCAATCCACTCCCATCCCCTCTCCCCCTTCTTTCTCTCTTTCTCCCTTTTTCTCGTTTCTGAGTTGATTTTCTACTAGTTTATTTGTGCCCATGCTTATGAAAGTGATTAAAATAATTGTGAAACGAATTTCATATAATGTTGAAATAACAAGCATTATCTAACGGTTGATTTTTGACAATATCGTAAAAATTATATTGAATTGATTTAGTTTAAAATACTGTGTGATGTGTGAAATAACTGATCAACTCTTTTTTTTAATAACTCACGTATAATGATTGAAAGTTGAATTTGAATTTTGATTTAAGTAGAATGATTGAAAGTTGAATTTCGATTTACGTTCGATTGCTGAGAGTTGAATTTGAATTTTTAGATTTAGATGTAATGACGCGTCCATTTTAAACCATAATGTACAAACTCAAACAACCAGTTTATGAAGGTGCGGTTCCAACAAGAAGGACCTTCGGAGAAAACAATATATCATTGTCAACGAGCAATATTTTTCAATGAAAAAATTACGAGGACTACGTAAGAATACGCTCTCTCCGACACAAAAGGATTCATCCCGAAAGATTCGCCAGTTGATGAGAAAAAAAAATTCACGAAGCCGCCATTCCCCGCTCCTTTACCAACAACATCTCTTTATTCCGACGCCACGCCGGCTGGAAACTCGGCCTTGTGTTCGACTTTTCTCGCGAACGGCTTCGTGAACATCTCTGAAAGGAGTTGCCGGTGAACCCCCGCGGCTCACGACATCCTCGAAAAGCGTAATTGACCCGGAAGTTAGACTAACGATATTTTGAGGCAGCGAGTTACGCGGTCCGCGGAGGTAATGCGCTCCTCGAGAACGCGCAGAATTTCAGGAGATTATTCGGGAACAAGCCCGGTTAATCCCGAAGGCTCTGGAACGCACGTGGCCGTGTTCGTGTAGACGTCGGGAACCACGTTTTAGGCCAGTGATCGTCGACGTTGCCTTGATTTGACGCCGCTAATCTGCCTGGAAATTGGCCGCAACCATTCTGTCGGACCGCGGGACTCGGACTCCGTTCCAGGGGATTTCGAGATTTTCAGAAATCGAGCCTGGACCTGCTCTCGCATTCGTTATTCTTTGCTCTGCGATTCTCTCTAGCCGTTCATCATTAAGTAGTCTGACGTGCGTGACGTCACGCGATCCACTAATTGCGAGTTTAACCTACAGTCCGTGTATTTCGACTGTTTCGGTGGATTAAGTTAACGCCGCCTCGTTGAACTCGGTAAATAGATGTTTGTTCCTTTCGTAGAATTGTTCTTTGGTTGGTTCTTTTCATGTCGTAATAGCTCGTTGCATCTTAACAAGATGATTAAGAGAAGAAAGAAATTTATATTTGGCTCCTGTGCCTTGTAATCGATGCATGTATTTTTTGTTTTGCATAAAGATTCGCAGTCTAGTAACCAATAAAAAATTATTTGTTACTGTACTCAGGATTTATTCAAATTAATGCCTAGATACGTAGTTTGTTTCCGTACGCTCGTATACTTCGAATTCTAATCCGCAGTAATATGTACAAATTGCTACCGATTTTATTCTTTAATATTTTCTTGTGTTGTATTAGGTTTTATTTTATTTTGTATTTAGAACACATTCTTCCATAAAATGCTTACACATATTATTTCACGATCAATTAGGAATAATATTCAAATAAAGTACGATCGAAGCACGATGCCTCAGTGATTTGTACAGCTATGCTAATTGATACAGAAGTCGCTTCCCAAAAATTTGTCAAATTCTCCAATCGAGAACAATTCTGGAAAGTCGCGTAGTCGTTCCCCGGGGAACGGTCCCGCAGCGTTCCCGTGAAATCGACCAATCGGACCACGATAAAAACTGGAAAACTGCAACGATAGCTCGTAATAGGAAACGCGGGACGCATCCAGGAAGCCAAGGAATTCCGTTCATAGGATTCCATCGACGGATCCGATAAAAGGGAACCGGTTGTTCGAGGACGTTTCTACTGGCAGCCACGTCTGATATGTTTATCGTCCCGCCGGTTAATGGTGGCTGATGACTCAAATTTAGAGCGTTACCGCGGGCTCTAGCTATTATTGGTAGCGAGAGAAAGGTATTCGTAAACCCCGCCACCACTGAGAGGTATTTGTAAACTGTTTAGAGCACGAGACCCGCGATGTTTGACTCACCGACGTGCCGAAAGGTAAAATACGTCGCAGGAAACGAGGCCGGACGAATTCGATAAACTCGCCGGCGAAATGCGGGTGGAATGTAAACGCGGATTTTCTTTTCGTATCATTCATCTGTTCGGGCAGACCGGAATCGCTCTGTCAACGTTTCCGATTTTTTATTTTCGGCCTGTGATCGTTTCTTAAAACGTTCCAGCGATGAAACAGGAAAATAATAAAAATTGAAGTAGCTTTAAAGATTAGAACGAACAATAATGTCTAAATCCTATAAAAATTACTAATTCTTGCAGGAACGTAGAAGACAGATGAATTGAAAGAATAAAATGAATTAATTCCATTGAATCCAAGAATATTAATATTTTAATGAAAATCAAGGGAACAACTTAACAGTTGAAAATATAGAAGTTGCCGACAACATTTGAACACTGTGCAGACTCGAGAAAGAACGAGGAGAAAATAACGCCACAGAGAATTATTGTCTCCGGAGACAGCAGCTTTGGAAGACCGCGAAACTTTTTGACAGCCACGGGCCATAGCAAAGCTTAATTAGATTTATTAGTATTCCATTGGTACCTTCAAAGGCAATGGTGGTGACAGATGCTGCATCTTACGCGAGAAACATAGTAACAGAATTGTACGAAAGATCCGTGTCTCACGAGACGTTGTACACTCCGGTGCATCTGGGAAAACTACCGTTTGAGGTCACTGAAACGAGCTGGACGTGTATCAACATGCAGCACGGGGCGGATTCTGCCCGATGCACTTTGGTCAACTTAAATTTCGCCACTTTCTACGAGCTCGAAAACTTTCGTCCTTCGTTTCAGTCTGCTGTCACTCCATTTGCTTTTCGTTTCTTGAGACTCTTCTCCAATTGGACGTTTATGGTAAAAGCTAGGAGGTCCATAGAAGAATTAAATAAATTTAAGAATATTATTTAGCAATCAAGCATAGAATTAAATTTTTAGAGAAAACTCTGCTTTCTTATCCCTCGTTCGTCCCTCGTGTCAAATTGACACAGTTTACTCGAAATAAATTATACTGTTCTGTTATTCACAGGAAAATTTTTCCAAAATTTCGTGTGTGTCTTTTATTTTTTTAATGCGAAACACATAACCGACAAAAACCTGAGATGTGAATGTTAACTCATCAATTTGAATTAGGAGGGACAGATTCAATTCGTGAAATGAGGGACGGATATGAGGGTTAAGTAGTGGATAGTTTACTAACGAGCCTAATCACTGGTTTATGTGGAAACGAACTCGTAAAGAGTAAATATTAATAGCTATTAAGACAGCTCGGTAATGAGCAAGATATAGCAGTGGCTGTTGCCGAGAGCTAACAATGACGCGTTCTGTCCACAGTCATGTTGATTCTAGCTAGTCAAAGGATAGAGAGCGTGATTGGCAACTGGACGGGCAATGAAGTCATGAAGAGCGAGCCAGAGCGGACGAAAAGGGGTGCAGCGCCTACGATCATCGAGTGGTAAGACAATATTTTCAACTCCTTTACAACCCCACCGAAGAGAAACCTGAACGAGATCAGAGATCTCAGCCCTTCGTAGCCTCACATCACAATTTTTACGGATCGATACGAATAATTTTTTGGATCGAAACATATCCTTTCAAAACGATTCTATTCGCACTTGCACATTTCACTAAAGAAACTCTGTGCATTGTTTACGAGAAAAAAGCTTCAAGAACTGTTTTAAAAAATGTTCTTTTAATAACAGCGTTTCATTTGGAACGACCATGCTCTGTACTGTCTCTGAAATTTTTAGAAAAATGCCCACAAAAGCAACGTCAGAGGATCGCTTCATTGAACGATCCCAAAAAGCCGATGGAACGACAGTAAACATATTTTGCCGAGAAACGGCGGAAGACGATTGAAAAGTAGTCTATCCCCGAAACTCCCTCCAAGTCGATATAAATTTCTGTATCTTATTGTACCCACCGCGGAAAGAGAGTTTCTCCCGGTGATAAATAAAAATAAACACGAACCGTATGACGTCCGTGCCCGTGCGGAACTATTTTGACGTCCGCGATTTTTCCCGTTTACATTGTTCAGAGAAGTTCGACGGTGTAGTTTATATAACAGAGAGTTTATCTTGTTTTGCGGCTGATAGAACTTTTAATGGGCTGTACGAATCTCTGCTTGATTACTGTTCGCGTGAATTGGCCCGCCAAGAACCATCCGTAAACTCTTGCGAACAACCGTTAATATTTTTAGTACAATTCCGCTGGTACTTTGCACTTGGACGTTTTTAGCGGCTGTATTGTTTTGTTGATTGTGATTGTTTGGTTTTGGGTTTGTTGGGGAAGTTTGTTTACTGTCGGTTCGAGGGTCCCTAACTTTCCAACTGTAGATTTCAGAGGGTATTGAAAGGACTTACTGTCAAGTGACAATGACGATCCCAGTGTAACGAGGTGCGAATTGTTCCCATCGTCGCACGATTTCATAAAATAATTTTTTCATAGCATTCATTGCAATCATCACCTCTAAAGAATAAATTTTTTTTCTACCCTTCATAACTTGCTTACAATTGTGAAAAAAATATATGATATGCACAGGTAAGTTCGAGTATTTTCGTTTTTTTTTCAACAACCGAGAAAAAAATGGTGAAGTTTAACATTTTGGGGAATTATCTTTCAACCTAAAACCATTGTTTTGCACACAATATCAATAAAAAATGTCGTAGAGGCCGCTAGACCATGCTTATCCTGTTAGACCCTTTAACGACAGGTTCCAAAAAATTGACACAGTACCAAAGAAACTCTGAAAATACTCCGAAACGATTATAATCGAAAGTAAGCAGCGTAGGTCATCATCATCGCTTAAGAGACCCGATGTACCCCGAGGCTACGTTCTGTAAAGCCCGGTTCCAGTCAAATAGAGTGATCCGTCTTCTGAAAAGTGAAAACTCCATCCAATTCCGCGATGTTTCCATTCCTCGTGATACGCTCGAGATCTCTTCCACTCGAATCGAAGGCGTCTAAGGAACGTTCTCGGTTCGAAATTGCATTTCTCGAGGACCTCGACGTCGTGGGACGCGATTTTACAGCGATGGGAACGACGTCGAGTCAGATTAAACCAACCAAACAGACGACGATGACAACGACAGGGTCTTAGAGAGTGTTCTCTTTCTGTATCGCAGGTTCATCCTGGCCTGGGTGTCCGGTTTGATTTGGTCCGAGGTGAAGCAGTTGTGGGACGTGGGACTTGAAGAATACGTGAACGACATGTGGAACGTGATCGATTTCGTCACGAACTCGTTGTACGTCGCGACCGTCGCGCTTAGGGTCGTGGCATACTATAGGGTGCAGAAGGAGATTGAAGGACAAGAAGCTGAGTTGCAGAGGGAGCAATGGAACACGTGGGATCCTATGCTGATCTCTGAGGGACTCTTCTCTGCTGCCAATATTTTCAGGTTCTTCTTTCTTTTTACTTCTTCAATTGGTCTTTAGAAAATTAGCACCTGCAGCGACTCAAAAATTGAAAATTTCAAGATAAAATTTAATCCATTTCCCCGTGACGCTGACTTTTCGCCGCAGCGTGAATTTAACGTCAAAGAACAAATTGGATGTTGAGTTAAATAATGCATGACTTATTCGCGATCAGTTCTCAAAGGTTCTCGGTCAAAGACACATTCTTGCATGTTCTCCGTTCAAGCAGCGCTCGTTTCGCTTTTAATTAGGCGAGTAATTACGAATTTCTCTATTCCGAAACGCAGTTAGCGCCGCGTGAACTCCTCTCGCGGATAATTAGCGGTTTCCCTTTCAACGTTAATTTCGGCCTGCTTAAACCGCGCACCACCACGCGTACCTCGCATACATAGACAAACACAGACGTTCTTTAAGCGTAATTGAACAGAGACACTATAAAGTCTGTTTTACATTTGCAGCTCATTGAAACTGGTCTACATTTTCTCGGTGAATCCACACCTCGGGCCTCTTCAAGTCTGTCTATCAAGGATGATTATGGACATTATCAAATTCTTCTTCCTCTACGTGTTGGTGCTGTTCGCATTTTCCTGCGGTAAACTGATTGAAATTATTTCGGAAGGAGGAAACTAAATTTGGTAAGGACTTGACTCGATGTTTTCTTGACAGGTATGAACCAACTGCTCTGGTATTACGCTCACATGGAGAAGAAACGATGCCCGTTTGCCATGTCTTATGCTCCTAATGCTAGCAATACAACGCCCGATTCCAATGCCTGCTTCGTTTGGCGACGTTTCGCCAAGTAGGTGACAATTACTATGCGGAGACACTTATCCTTTGCGGACGAGTCGCCTCTGGAGCGACATTGCTTGCTCTCGGGTTGTGCCAAACGAATTTTCGTTGAACGTCACGTACTTTAATAAAATTGTCTTCATAAGCATTGCCACCTTGAATTAAATTTTCATTCATTCTCAGATGAAATTTTCATTGCGCGTGTCATGTTCTATCGAACTCATTCGCTTCGTTAGCAATGCCCTGTTTTAGATGGCGTTCTTCTTGGATTACATATTTTCAAGTGGGATTAATTTAATTTTCATATTTAGGATCTCTTGACACTTTGCGTGCCGCGTCTCCTACAAAAGGCAGACAGGACTATTTCTTCAAAATTAATGTTCAAACTAATATATTCGTTCTACCAAATTGACTTAGATCACTTTCATAATTATGGGCACATCTAAATTCAAATTCAACTTTCCATCATTATATTTAAATCTAATTTCAAATTCAACTTGCAACCATATTATATGTGCCCATAATTATGAAAGTGGTCTAAGTCATATATTTCTTGTTTCGAGATATTTAACCCTTATGTCAATAACCAATATTTTCACGGCACCTTAATTTCGCGCTCCAGCCTGTTCGAGACAGTACAGACGCTCTTCTGGGCAGTGTTTGGCCTGGTTGACCTTGAGAACTTCGAGCTGGATGGGATCAAGGCGTTCACCAGATTCTGGGGTATGCTGATGTTCGGGTCGTACTGCGTGATCAACGTCGTGGTGCTGTTGAACCTGTTAATCGCCATGATGAACCACTCCTATCAATTGATCTTCGTGAGTGATGATTGTCAGCATGAATTAGATCCTTCTCCGTGAAAATCGTAGAGGGTGCTGAATGGATTAGGGTTGTCCTGTAACAATCAATTTCTGATCCGCATCAGGCACGCGCCGACGTCGAATGGAAGTTCGCCAGGAGTAAATTGTGGATCAGCGCTTTCGAGGAAGGTGGAACGGTGCCGCCCCCTTTCAACATAATCCCAACGCCGAAGAGCGTCTGGTACATGGGCCAATGGATGTACCGGAAACTTTGCGGCCACAGCCGTGCTGCCAAGAAAGAGCACATGCGGACCATCAGGGTGAGATTACTTCTAATTGAACGTCTACTGTCTCCGCGCGAAGTTATTGAATTCTCTTGAATAGATCTCTTTCTCCTTTCTCGAATACCAGAAGATTATTAAGAACTCGGTAGGTATTAGCTACTATCTTCTAGATTACCCCATTAGACACTCCTCTAGCTAACGCCCTTAGAGATTAGACAGTTTCTTTGCTTTTGATCATAGGAATTAGAACGTCTTAGCTGTTAATATATTATACACTCTAGGAATCTTAGATGTCCCTCGTAGATTATAGATATGGCTTTCTGTCTATCCTACTGTTGCTACCATAACGATTAAGCCTGTTTTTTCGGTAACGTTTTAGATATCCGAAGCTCCAAGCTTTGCTACACTTCTAGGGACTAGGAAATTTTCGTACAGCTGGCCTATTAAGTACTAGCCTCTGCTGTTGGCCTTTTAGAAACTAGGCTATTTAATTAACCTTAAGTTAGGGCTACAGAAATGGACACTTTTTTTCTAGATATTTTCCTGGGGATTACAAATTTTTGTTCTAATTACTTCTCCTTTAGGAATTGCCTTCCTAGCCTTCTAGGAGCTAGAATCTCTTCTCTCTTCTTTTCTTAGGAACAAGGAACTCCAACTACCCTCAATGGATACAAGAAATTGTAGCTACCCTCCACAGGAACTAGATATTATTTTTCTGGCTAATCTGTTAGAAAATTTTCACAGAACTTTTTGAAGCTGTCTTAAATGTTCTTTGCAATTATTCTTTTAGAAACCTTTAGATAATTTTCTAGGGATTACAAATTCTTGTTCTTGTTACACTTCTAGGATCTATTGCCGAAACTCTTTTAAACTACTTTCCAAAAAATTGAATAGCTTCCTAACATCTTACATGTTATAAAACGATTGACAAGTACAGGAAACTGTTATCGTCCAGCTTGCCGCTGTTCATTTAGCTAATGACAATAATTCAGCTTCACCGTCCCAGAATCGAATGAAAGAATACGCAAAAGCAAAGTTGACAAGTCAGACTCCTGCGGTTGGTGGTCTATACTAAACTGCCGACCCCGAAAATAACAACAGACACGCCTTTATGATCCCTGCTTGCAGAGGAAGGCGAAACAGGCGTCGGAGAGGGACTATCGTTATCAAAGCATCATGAGGAACCTGGTGAGAAGGTACGTCACCGTTAAACAGAAGAAAGCAGAGAGCCAAGGTGTAACAGAAGATGACGTGAACGAGATCAAGCAGGACGTCAGCGCGTTTCGTTACGAGCTGATCGAGATCCTGAAGAACTCGGGGATGAATACGTCTACGGCAAGCGGAGCAGGGACTGGTGAGCTTGATTGTCCACAGACGAATAATTATACTATTACAGCACAATTATCTTCCATTTCTGCGTAGTGCTGTTTGTTAGATATGCTTCTTAGATATGCAGTGGTTGCGCTATTGATCCTTTCGCCCTTGCCTGGCGAACGCAGGGTGCATTCTTTTCCCTAAATCTACCTACACAATTCTTTCAACACCGTCAGAAGATACATAAATTTATTTTATAATAGTCTACATCGTAATAGTGATCAATCATCAAAATAAATTGTTGGATTGTCTATCTGATTTAACACAGACATTAAACGAAGCGGAAATCTATGGGAGAAACGTGATTAGGCGAATGCTATACTATCGAGTAGACCCTGTATTTATCGTTCACACACGTCGAGCGTGAACATCCCCCGAAGCCGAACGTCCACCCAACAGGAATACGAAATCTTCGGGGGTGGATCTATGCGGGCTCGATCCCCGTAAATGAAAGTTCCGAAGTTCCATACCCCGGCTGCGCTATTAATCATCCGGCAAGCTACGGGGGGCTAATTAATGCAATTAGGGATCGTCTGCCCTGGATATTACGTAGTCGTTAACGGGTTCAACTTGGAATTAAGAAGTTCGCGCAAGTTCTCGCCCCCGAAAGCCACCCCCGCGTGATCGGGTTACAAAGGGTGGTCTAATTTCATCTGTTGGTTAGATCTCGCGTAATTAACAACAGTTATCAGTACAGCATCATAGTACACATATAAATATATTTTTTAAAACATACATTCATGCTGAAACATCTCCGTTGTTGGTAGCGACAGAAGATACTATCACGCGGCATCTATTGTCGGGTTATTTTTTAAAAAAGACGGAAACGATCCACGAATCGTGATCAGTAGAGATTACTCTGTTATTAGCAGTACGATCGAAAATGTTTTTACCAGATATAGCATGGTTTCCATGGATATAGTCAAGCTTTCAATCGACAAAGCACCGCGGAAAATCCTAGCTTACGGTAGACGACGTATCCAATTCCCAGGCAATTCTTTTTTTTTGTAGTGGCTTGAGCATAGTCCTTCGTTTTTCTGTCTATCCCACGCAGACGGTAGCGTTAAAGAGCTGTCCATAGGTACGGGCGGCAAGAAGAACCGTCAAAAGGAACGACGATTGATGAAGGGTTTCAACATCGGTCCTCAACCAGGTGGAAGCGGAAGTTTACCACCGGTGGACGAGTTCGTGGCGTTACAGCAGCAGGTACAGCAGCAGAACTCCCAAGACTTTGGGTCTACCTTGAGTGGACTATTCGGGCCTGGTACCACTCCGAAGAAGAGTCCACATAGCACCAGCACTAACAGTGTACCTGGATTATCCTGTGAGCAGGCTCGGATGAGAAATGGCTCGAGGAAAAGGGGATGGGGCAACATTATCGAGTTTGCTAGGAGCAGTAGGATGTCCAGGCTGATCAGTAAGTTACAAACACTTTAGGAGACGCTTGTTCATGAGTTCAATTATTTGCGGTGCAACGTTATTGAAAATTAAATGAGTAGTCAGTGGATTTTACGCATTGATCAATCAACAATAAAAAAAGCTCACTTGTGTTTCTCGAACACAAAAAAGATCGTAATCCAACAAACTCGCTAAAGCAAGCTAAAGGAGCAATCTTTTTTGGCTACCTTAGCTAACAAGCGCAATTTCTCTAGACAGATCTCGTTCGGAGGTTTCAGTGTACTCCCCAGGCTTTGAAGACGGTGGTTCAAGGTCAGAAGGATCGACAGACTCGAAATCATCCTTGGAGACTGGTGGACCAGAGATTCAGCCCCATCCACACAGGTCCCATCATCCTCACGATGCTCGTCACATGCGAGCTCACCGTTTAGGCGCCCTGAACACACTCAGGAAGAAACCAGTGCATAGACTGACTTCTTCATTCGCGTCCACGGTCGCGAAGAGGCAACAACTATGCAGAGCCAGCAGTGTGCCCACCAGGGTCCCGGAATTAATTCAACAAGGCATCATGCCGAGGAGACACGATGGCACGCAGAGTCAACAGCCTAGCTTAGACAACCCTGATGGCGCCAGCGTTAGCGAGCAACCTGGTCAGTTACTTTGCTTAGGTCAATCTTTCATGTTCAATCGACCATTCATTGCTTGACAAATTTGAAGAAAGTGGTAACAATCACAATCGTATTTTCATTGTGGTAATAACTAGATTTAATGCATTTATGGGAAAAATGAGGGGGTAAAATTTAAAGAGGGGAAGAGGTTACAAAAATTCAAGGATGTCGATTTATTATTTTTAACATACAACTTTTAAAGAGTCGAAAATATCTATATTTGGCTCCTGTTTCTTACAATCTACGAAGAAACTTTTTATTTTGCATGAAGATTCGCAGTCTATTCATTGCTAATAGAAAACAGAAATTCTACGAGCATGGGATCTTGAAATTGCTTGAAAAATCGCAAGAGACCATGGACCAGAATGTCATAAAGCTTCTTCTAAATGGTAAAAAATTAGCATTCAGTTTCCCTTGGGAAAACGAAATGACTTTCCGAACGACCTAATAGAATCGAACATTTTTGTTAAACTGTGCTTCCATGAACGAAAGAATGACGGGGGGACGACTGAAGATAAATTTGCGGTTGGTTTCTGTTGGCAGTGGTCACGGCAATCCCGCTGACACCGTCTACCACCGAGGAGAGCGTGGTAGCCAGTGGTTCTCTGTCAGTGACTTTGAAGAGGAACGGCTCTGCGACGCAGCTTCAACGACTTCCAGGGATCGAACCAATATCCGGTCACGATGTTACCGGTGGCTGGCTCTGAGACGATCCCCTAGTCGCAGTTAGGCGACGTCTCAGCTAGCGAACAGACCTGGGCAAACTTGGAGTTTCGCTCGGTAAACCACCAAATAACAGCCTCTGAAGTATTGGAGACGACGACATCGATCGGTGGATATGGTGATCATGATCGATCAATCGCCGACGATCGTGAGTCGTCGTCGTCGTCGGCACACGCACAACGATGCCTTTCTCGCGACGACGCACCTCGCCGAGACTAAACACAGAAAGAAACTATATTATATTATATATAGTTATATATATATATAAAATTATATTATACCGTACGTAAGATGCGACCGTCGAATACGAACTCGCGAGTCGACTCACGTTAACGGGCCTTCTTCCTTGCATACCCGGGATTCGCGATGGTTTCATGATGGTTTACTGATTTTTAATAGTTTTATTGGACTGCTTTTAATCTCTCTTTTAATCTGTAGCTTGTAGTTTCAACTCGTTCTTATTGGATGATTTTTAATCAATACGTTGAGAATCTACAGTGGTTCTAATTTTTACAGGACGATTTTTAATCGATAGATTGAGATTCTTCAGAGATACTTCAGAAGATAAGTATTCCCTTATGTAATCATTAGACAGCGAATTCTTATGCAAAATGAAAATTTTCTTCCTGAGTTGCAACTAACTGGAGTCAAATAGAAATTTATTTTCCTTCTTAACATGTTTAACCCCTTGCCCTACGATTTATTTCACGGTTTCAGTGATCAAACTTTTCATATAATAGCTGTACATTAACAGAACCAAAGTAGAATTTTATTTCGATTTAAAGGAAATTAGTAGCATATTTATTAGACTGTGTTCAGAATCTTCATCACGAGTCAGACACGATATTGTAGGGGAAGGGGTTAATAGGTTGATAATAATGTAACAGTATTTTTAAATTCTTCTAATATTTCTGTATTGTTTTAAATTGAACCTATTCATTTTTGTTATAAATGCGTATAATCCGCTGTCTAGTAACCATTTTATTTTTCCACAACTTTTTTCGAATGACCATCATGAAACACTCGCGACTTCAACACGATCGACGTTCTTCCATCACAAACAAACTCCCCTATCTCTCTTCAACGGAGATCAACTTTCGTTCTCGAAGGCGTTCCCACGTAACGACCAGGGAGTTTCTTAACGGCGCTTTACGACACGGATTCTACTTCTTCTTCTTCTTCTTGAGAGAGAGAGAGAGAGAGAGAGAGAGAGAGAGAGAGAGAGAGAGAGAGAGAGAGAGAGAGAGAGAGAGTATTCGAGAATAGCGTGTCGAGATCCTGTGACGACCGAACTTCCGGCAGGATCATCGATTTCCCTTGTCGCGGACAACGTTCGTTTACTCGTCGACAGGTCGCTGCTCTCTCTCGGGATCTCCTGCTAACCCTCATGTCAGTACCATCTAGATATCTACTTTCCATTCATCCCCAAAATTCGATATATCTTCTCGTTGGCAAATAGCAATATTGCAAATAAATAAATCATCCCTCAGTAGATACTTTCAATTAATCTTGAAAATTTAGTTCATCCCCAAAATATATCTTCTCGTTGGCAAATAGCAATATTGCAAATAAATAAATCATCCCTCAGTAGATAATTTCAATTTATTTTGAAAATTTGGTGCATGTTCTCCACAATAAATATTACAATTGCCATATAGACTCCTTCTTCCTCAGATAATCAGAAATAAATTTGTACGTATCAATAGAATCGAATCTGGACAATTCGAGTTTTACTGCAATCCCGTTCGACGTTGTAGAAAATTGTTGGTATTGACGTAGGGGTTATAGTTATTGTTAATTGTTGAGCATTCATCTTTGATAGGGGAGTCGCGTTAAGGATCGGAACATGATCGAAACGTTCCCGGTCACTAGGCCAGGTGATCGAGGATACGGCGATCGTGATTAGAAACGATTTTTATCTATTCCGTGACATCCTACGATCTACTACTGCTACTACTGCCAGAACGGAAGGGGCGAGTGGGTCGACAATCGCTAGCCTAGTCAGCACTAGTCGGACGTTCTCGTACCAATGAAAACGGGAATGGTTGTGGTTGCTTTGAACTTGGCTGTCTTTGCAGATAGCTTCCTTTGGATTTTCAGTGAAACGAAACATTCACAGCTGCTGGAACTTTTCTGTTACATAATTGTCGCGTTTGTTACGTATTTTTAATATTTATTTAGCTAGTGAATGGTGTTTCTAAATGCACAGATTTTTTATTCCTTGAATTTCATAGGCGAACATTGTTTTCCGTACCAAATAAGAATATTTATTAAACACAGATATTTTCTTTTATTTGCTTCCTTTTGTACAGCCGCAAAATATTTTTACGGTAATGGGACACTTAAGGGATGAAGTATATTCGTTTCGTGCTTATTGCAATTTGTAAAATATTTTGTAGGAATATATATAGTTTAGTACTCGTGCGGGGTAGGAATAAATCAGAATGACAGGGCAGGCTCTCAAGCTCCCCATTTTCCGGTCATTCTCTCCGGGATCTATTTTATCTCGTAGATCGTGGATTTTATGCTCTACATAAATTCTTTAACAGAAAATATAAGCCCCAGCTTTCTTGGCCGCGAGGCCGAAATTAAATAAATTATTATAAGCTCCAGCTTGTTAAAAGTACCAACAAATTTTATAAATCCAATATAGCCTGAAACAAACAAATATGAAAGAATACAAAAATCTTCCCAATGGAAAGAGCAGCTAAATTCTATCTTTTAGTTTGAGGATGATCGTTTAAATCCTTAGGACGATTTCAATGATCCACCCAAGTTCGAGCCAACCGTAACATTCTCCCCGCGTTAACTCATGAGAGTCGGTGACTACTATAAATAACAAAAAAAAGGATTGTTATCGTCGTTTTAGCGGAGTCGCGTTTATCCTAGCCGCTTCAGGAAGCTGGTCTACTGAAGATCGGAGCTTTTCTATCGCCAGCCGGGCTCGACAAGGCGTTTCATACTTTTTTATTTGCCCGTTGAACGAAGTCTAGTCAGATCACTCTAATCGACTCTATTTCTTTCCGGCGCACAGTGTGTCGAGTGAAGCACCTTAATATTTCTTGAAATAAAATGCAAAATAGAATCTCGATTGGTAAATGAAACAAATAAGTACTTATCAAATGGCATGCGTTTAAAAAGAATTGCAACAAATTTCTTCGAAAGACTACGCAGACTTTTATTATTTTCTCTATTCTCTGCAAATACGTGCAAATTAAACCAACGCGAAATTAAAGTTCAACATGCCACCATGTTACAATATAAATGTCACAATATAAAAAATTCACGGCAGAACTTTTCGGTACTGTTTTAAAAACTCGAATCAAAGTTGATAAATGTGAAACATAAAAAGTTAGGACAAATTGCGATTATTTCGAAAAAATTTTTTTGCTGTTGGAAGGTCTTATAATACTAAACACAACCTGTAGAAATCAAATTAAAAAACCAAATACTTTGCGAGGGACTCATCTTTAAATCAATAAATTGATTTATTCTGACTTTTTTCCATTGGACGACACACTGTGCTGCGGATCTCTTCTTTCTGCCTGCCACTGTACCTCGATCAATTAGGGATGATCCATTCGACCTGTAATTAATATCCTTTAATAATGCTTCTACACTGAAACAATCTCAATAAGTATAGTATTAGCAAAATCAAATTCTAAAGATCAAGAGTACCTTAAGACTCCTGTAACGAGTAGAATATAATTAACAAACAGATACGAATTATTGTTGATGCTTTTGAGCAAATCGAGGTCCCAATTAGTTCGAGGTGCACTGATAGACTGAAAGAAGCAGAAGAAAGGTGGTTCTCATGGTTGGGAATGAGGGCGGCGGCGTATTCTTCGTGGAAAATTGTCGGCTCGAATTTGCTGACTGAGGAAGGGAACAAAGAATCGAGGAGGATCCCCCTTAATTTTTGAGGAGATTCAGCGAAGACTTCCAGGTTTCTTTGATTCTGTTTTGTTGGATTTCCGAGACTGTTCTCTGAAGGAAGAACGAGGCGCAGATGTCACGACCAAAAGAACGAGCCGAGTAGCTTAGAGTAGAGGCCTAAAACAGACAAAGATCCGTACTACTTCCTAGATATTACGTGTACGTATGATAATAACGAGTACCATTAATGTTAATACATTGTCAAACTCGCGAAACGATCAGAGGAACAAACCAAAATTAAACCCCTTTGATCATATCTTTTCAAATATTAAAGTGACGAGTCTTTTTCCGGTTGTTAATTCAATTTTATAGTTTTTCTAATCATCGATCGCGAGTTTGACAGATCGTAATAGTCACAGCGTACCGCCTACGTGTATTATTTATGAGATTATTATTGTAAATGTAAAGTTAGCTGTCCACTTGGCAAACGTCGTAGTGAATGTTACATTGTGCGCGGTCATTAATTGTAAAAATAAGGAAATATTGTGGACGATGCGAGAGACAGAAGTGTGGGAGGATCAACGATGATATAATGATACCAAAACAAAAAAAGAAGAAACAACGGGTCAAGAATACAAAACCACGGAACCAACTGTTTTATTAACGAAATAAGCCGGTGAACATAATTAATTATAGAATCGTATACCTACCGTTCGAAAGGTGAATTATAGTTGTACGAACGTAGCGGAATTTTTTCACGAGACTCGAAAATTTAATATCATTTCTGACTGCATACTTCACCGAAGCATCGACATCTTGCGGAAAAGGATCACGCCTGTCTGGGACAGGATCCGGTTGTGTCGAATGAGATTATTATAATTGAGATCATAGTGAACTGTTCTGTTGACGCTTTGCTCCGTTGGAATCGGTTTTGTACATCGTTCGACACTGGAACTATCGAGCGCAAATATTCTGTTGAAAAAACGGAGGAATGAAACGATTTTAATCGATCTGTAAATACATTTGCTGGTTTGGTATATGCAAATTCTTTAATGTAACATAACGCTCACATCGGTGTACATTAATTGGTATTTTAATTTATTTTTTCCAAGAGAAATTTTTTAGTGATATATAATTTCTCCTTCATTGCGATGTTTGTGGAATGATCTGTGAAAATGATATTTACAATCAAGTTACAATATGCATTAGCAATGTCATTGTAATGTTTGTGGAATGGTCTGTGAAAATGGATATTTACAATCAAGTCATACGCTGTAGAGTAAATAAATTTATTTGACAAAAAATTGGAATGATAGAAAATTCGAAATGTGAAATGAAGAATGTGTCCGATACCTCTAGTGTCGAGCTGATAACGAACGCAATTAGCGAACAGCAAATTCTACGATTTTCGTACAGTGATCAGGGTAACGTAATCAGCTACTACGATTGTTTAACAAACGATTTACCTTATACATATATCTGCATAGCAGCATAATTCCCTGAGTTCACGGCCACTCGCTTGGCGAGCTATGTTACGAAGCGAGATTCGAACGCAATAAGGCAGAACAGCTCGGTTATGTTCGTTTGCCACGTGTTTTCGATAATTCGACCGGGAGTAGAGAGATCACGATTGACCATTAATAAAATACCATTTATTCTGATACATCGGTTTATTTCGTACCCATCATATTTTGTTTTTCTTGTAGAGAAGCTTGCAGATTCTCTTTGAGAGGAACCGAGTCTCGGCGGAGAACATGCTTCAACCCTTTGCACTCGAAAATCTAGTCAGTAACTTTGATATCCCTCCTAAGTGAACGTGATAACGCTGCTGGAAATTATGGTGCAACATTTCTGTTTTATAAAATATGCACCGACCAAATTTCGAGTGAAACTCTATTAACTTTTTTAATGTTCGACCATACGATTTGAACTTTCTTGAGAAGTTAGAATAACTGGCTTGCCACACAATGTGAAAAACATTTTTGAAGAAAATCGAGAAAGGTTTTCGAGCTGCGAGGAGTTGATCGCACGACATCCACCGAAAAACAAACGTATTCCCTGTCTCCTCTGGTTGTTGTTTTAGCTCCGCCGGTCTTGGATCAAGTTTACTTTGAAGTGTTACTCGCACGGTGCGAGCTGGCATCTTGAACGACGTTGCATCTTCTTGGGACAAGGACGCCCGCCGTTCTGCGGCTCTTGCTGAAAATTCGCAGACTTTGATGCATATTGCAGCGAGAATCGTTAGCTGGTGCTGTGACTTATTAATGATTCATCGACAGACCGTGGGAACCGTCTACATCTACAAACACGGTCGCGAATTTTGCGATCTAATTGGTGACGTCTTTCAATCCTTCTACGTACAATAGACCGGATCGGAAAAACATTGCTTTTTAAATTGAAAACACCCCAAATGGGAAAAATTGTGGTTCGAAATTATACTTCGATTTTAATATTCTTAAAAATTCCGATACTTTCCCCAAAGTTTCAAACTTTGGGCTGAATGCGCAACCTTAAGGAATCGAACCACAACTTTTCCCGTGTTGGGCGTTTTCGATTTCGAAAAAAATGTTTTCTCGCTCCGGTCTAATGTACAGGTCTTGTGCATTTTAGAATCGTGAAAAGCAATTGGAAACAAATCTCTGCCCTGCAGAGGGTCCTAACTTCTTGGTTCCAAAAACTACCTGGAAGAAGTTGCTCGATTTTCTTACCCTAACGGTCCTGAAGCTGGTGACACGGCCGGTGCCGCAAGAAACGCTGCAGGAGGTCCAAGGTGACCAGGTGGAGACAAGACAGTCAACTGGAGCCGCCGACTTAGGCGATTCCTGAGGACTGGTCGCATTCACTGGCTGGCCACTGAGGATCGCTCTCACCTGATAAAAATGTCCTCATTAAAAATCAAAATCAAAATACTCCTTCAAATCGCGGTTTAGTAATTACTGTGACATGTCCTATTGTCCTATGTCTTAATTGAAAAGCTAAAATCGTTGCTGATTATTGACGGCGACAAGAAATAAAGCCTATTCTATGTTCCTATCCAAAACTGACAACTGACAAATTGATAAGTTTCGATGAGAAAACTTCGGATCGACGACACGATCTTATCGCTGCGAGATAATCAATTAGAACGCAGTTCGAGAGGTGTACTAACGATGCCACAGGTGTTGGTGCACTCCTCAGCAGTCAAGAAGTTGTTCCTGTTGCCGCGACAACCGCCATAACCGAATGGCACGCACATCAACTTCTGGGGAACGAAGGCCCATCTTTGGAAGTAGCCTCTGCAAGGTCCGGGGTCTGCCTCTTCCATGCAGACCACTGGAAAAATAAAAACATATTCAAATAGGCGTTGAGAGAAGATTTCTTCGAGACTTTGAAGAAGAAAAAGGATATTGAAGAAGCAGAACTTGATGAGCAATTCTGGAAGATTACCTTTCGCAGTAGCCATGTCGAAGGTGCAGTCAGCCTGCTCCAAACAAGGTCGTTGCTGAAGCATCTCCATCTTGGAGAAGCAGTTGTGTTGTTCAGAAGGTTCAACCATCAGCAACCTGGTCCTCAACTTCACCCCCTTTCCGCAAGACGCGCTGCAAGGCGACCAATCAGACCACTCTGTCACCTGAAAGGAAAGAAAACGTTGTAACGATACAAGTATACTTCTGATGGATGTGTCAGAAGAATGGAAGACACAGCAAGATACCTTGCACGTAGGATCAATTTGTTCCTCAACGGCACCCTGACAGGGTGACTCCATGCATTTGACTTTCTCAACGAGGGAGACGTGAGGACATCGTTTGCGGCCCATACGGTCCTTGAACCTTCTCGTTCGCAATTTCATCCCTATTCCGCAGGACGAGGAACACTCGGACCATTCGCCCCATTCGGTCGTCTCGCAGAATTGATTGTTGAGCACTGGCAGGCCATCTTCTTCCGTTTCCTCTTCCCCTCTGTAATCGTCAATCTTAGCTCAACTTCAATTTTAATGATGTTCAAATTAGAGATCGTGGCTTTTCTGAACGTATATTAATAACACACTTGTACTTACACGTGAAATAGGGATCTCTAATTCAAATGCACCACTTGTGAGAATCGTTAAAGATATATATATATATTTGAAAAATTGATGACTGTTTAGATTCAGAGTGTTAAACAAATTGCTGTTGATCGACTTACGAGCATTCCGGGATCGACGCGACGCACATCTCCTTCGAGACCAGCTGTCTATTGCACTGGAACATGGCAGCCTTCTCTGGCATCAGATAGGACCTGGTCCGCATCCTCAATCCTTTTCCACAACTCACCGAGCAGGTTGACCAGACTGAGTACTCCGTGGTCTGGCATTCAGCTTTGTTAAACAATAATAAGGAAACTTTCATTCTTTCCTCATCCACTATTCATTAATGTACTAAATTCATTAACTCGTTACGAATTAATAATTCATGTACGCTTATGTAGGCTTAATGTATTCTTACGCCTAGAAGTATCCTCAGTATTCTCAGCAACCTCCAACTGAGCCACTTGCTGCTGAAGAATCTCCTCATTGCAGCTCCTAGGAACCAGCTTCTCTCTGTTCAAATATAACCGAGCTAACGGTAGCATAGGCCTACCAGTCGGATCGTAGAAAGGTGCTCTAGGATCTTCAGGGTACAAAGTAGTTATCGGCTTCATCTTCTCTCGCGGTCTTGTTTCAGAGTTTGGCGACATATAGGAGATCCCGTTGTCAGTACCCGCATCCCAAGGGTACAGATCGATTATCTCACTTTTTGTCCAGGTGCAGTCTTTTCTGCAGAGGTTCAACTTGCTGACTCCAACGACCCAGTCTGGCGATGGACCCAGCATCGAGGACACCGAGAGCAGCGGGTGGTTTCTGTCTACTCTGAAGAAGAATCAATTTCAGTATGAGGAAGCACTTGTTCGTTTCAGAAACGTTCAGAAAAATCAATTTCAGTATGAAGCAGCATTTGATTCTTTCAGAAACATTCGGAAAAATCAAGTTCAGCATGAAGAAGCACTTATTCGTTCCAGAAGCATTCAGGAAAATCAATTTCAGTGAACGATTCTAAAATAAATCACGAAGGTAAAATAATTACCTGAAGCTAGTAGTAGTGTTGCTATTCACGTTGGGATACCATAGACCAGCGGACTTAATCAGAGTCCTCAGTTTATTCGAATTAGCCCTGAGCTCGGCTTCGACCCCCGATGCCGAGCCCCATTCAGCCAGTTGACGGAAGCCATCGGTTGCAATGTGGTCTTTGCCCCAGAAGGAGAACCCGGGAACGTGAGACGCGCCGATCACATCGCTGAAGTGGGTCAACCACACCGAGAACGGGAAATCCTTTGGGTGGGTCACGTTCGACCAGATTCCCTCCATAGTTAGCTGCGACAGGCGTTCGAATCATTCAAATACTGGCAACTTTCCGTATTAGATTAAATCAGCCACGATGTTTCAATAATAGTACACTTAGAAGGGAGGTTACCCAACCGTAACACGCCGATTTTAATGAAATTTTGGTAGGATAATTAAGGTAATAATAATTTGGTAAGTATAATTATTTTTTCTAAAAATCAGTTCACACTAAAAGCTTCGTTATTCAAAGACACACAAATTGGATTTTGAAATTTTCGAAATAAAATGTCCCACTGTGTCTAAGCAATTTGTTCACAAAATCCATCGGCTAATTTTTCAAGATGCAGAACATCGATGAAACTTACAGAGTATTTAGCCTCATCGCAGGCACAGCACCTGTCAATCTCGAGCACCTCGACCTCCTTAGGGCCAACTTCGCAAAAGGTTTTGGTCAGAGCATCGTCTTCAGCATACCATCGCACATTATTCTCCAGAACCATAGCCGTGAAGATAACGCATCCTGATCCGGTCGGCGGTGACCTCCACATCACTTGGACCTACGCCAACGGTAAGAAACATTTTAGTGTCTCGTTTTGTGGAACCCCACGAGCTCTGGCCACGATAATGCCGAGGCATCGAACACCATCGACGCTTGGACATTGGCCAGAACCTGGGCATCTATCCCGTGATCGAGAATCTGTCGACTTTTATTGTACACGTCGCGTTCGGTGCATCGAAGATCCAGGGCGAAGACAAACTGTGAGAAATTGAGCGAGTTACGATCTTCGAAATTGATCTTCTTCGATACTTTGTACTTTTCTTGGTGCTCTCTTCTCTTTCATACCGTCTCCTTCGTGGTTCTGTTCTAAACATTTCTAGAATTCCTGAAGCTTTAAGATCTTTTTATACAAACAGCATTTTCATTTGTTGTCTACAGTTGTTCACAAGAGGCAGCGGAAAAATTCGAAAAATTTCGAACGAACATTTTTAGAACAATTTTTCGAATTCCTGAGGCTATAAGATCCTTTTGTACAAACAGGATTTTCATTTGTTGTCTAAAATTGTTCGCAAGAGGCAGCAGAGAAATTCCAAAAATTCCAAAAAATTCGCGAAACGAAGATATTCTCCACGAAATAATTTCGCGATTTTTCACCTCGGTTTTCGGGAAGTCCGAAGCCTCGGAGATGGTGTTAACGCAGTCCTCGTTGAAAGTGGTCAGCGCGTCCGGGAATAATTGGAAATAGCCGACCCGTGCAGCGGGATTATTCGGTGCATGTTGGGAGTGAACGGACAGCGTGAATCGCGTAAATTGTTGCAGCCTTTCGTGCGTTCTCGAGCCTGAAATCAGAGGGATTAATTGATGCATATTGCATTAGTGGCAGCTGAAGTCTCATCAGAATTCATGGGTCGTCCCCGATGGTGCAGTTGAAAACGTTTTCCCGGAATTATCCAGTGATCCACGGAAGGGATCGTTTGCGAAGGGAGTAATTGTATTGGTGTAAACAGGAAATATAGGAGGTTACCTTGCAAACTGATTGTGTAGATTGCATTCGGTATGTACTTGTCCCCATCTCCGCTAATGAGAATCCTGTAGCCGCCGTCACCAGTGGTCCTGGAGGCTGTAGTTTGTTCCGAGGTGGGCCTCATGGGACATCCTGCCTGCACCGTGATGCATAAACATGCTGCCACAGTCAGGAACAACATCCTGATGCCTGTAATGATCGGTGAATCAATTGTCTATCGATGAGGATCAGTGTTAATTGTCTGCGGTTGATCCGAAGATCGTTCAGACTGTTTTTGCACCGGGTGTGCCTACTAAAACCATCTTCAATCTCGAAGGAGCACCTGTATACGCCCGCGGTTGATCTTAGGTGATCGTTCGGGCTTTGTTGTAATTTGCATGCGAGGTGACCGCTAAGGATTTCTCGAAGGACCACCTTCGAAGGGGAAGGACTAAAGGCAAGACAAGAATACTATCAAAGAACTACATTTACACTATATACACGAGTTGATAGCGGAACTGTTACTATTGCTACTAATATGAAGAAGGATCTAAGATGTAAACTAAACGAATCCGTGGTGCAGTCAAGATGTAAACTAAACGAATCCACGGTGCAGTCAAGATGCAAGTTGAAAGAATCCGCGGTGCAGTCTAACTGGAGGACCAAGAGTTCGTATATTTATTACCTCGGTTCTCCCTACTTCTACAAGATTTCGGAGCTAGGTCCCTGAAGCGGTCCCAAGGATTGCCCAAGTAACCAAGCCTTGGGATTTTCCAGCCATGTAGAAAACAAAGACGCTGCAGCTTCAAGAACTCAGCTGAGCTAGACCCAGGGAAACAACTGTTTTAAGCCTTTTATGGCAAGAGTCGGCATCGAAGGTACTCAGGTACGGACGGAAATGCCATGATATTAAGCGGCGATGATATTAAACGCCGTAGCCAAAAACTACAAAAGTCACGTACTGGGACCGGGAAACAATAGCTCAGCGCAGGCCGCTACAGCACCTTCTTCGGTACTATATAGGGTGGTCCACCTAAATTAAAGCTGAAATATTGCAGAGAAAACTCTATCCGTACATGGTATTGGATGGACCACAATTTTCTAATTCTGCAAGTTTAACACAGATTTTCAAAGTTAAAAAACGTTCGTACCATAATTAGTTTACAATGCACAATAGCGATGTCCCTGCCATGAAACGTCGCCCGAAGATTTTAGAAAGCTTTGATTATCGTTCGATGTGAATTATAGGGAATTTCAGTAAATGTATGACATTAGGAGATCTCCTGAATAAAGAATACATCAGAGAATCATTTCGAAAGTGTAATCAGAAATGTCCTAGAAATTTGCTCTCTGCATACTCCAAAAGTCTTATCAGTCTTAACAGCTTAACAAAATTGCCCCAAGTTGAAACTCAGGCAGCAGCTGCTGACTGCTCTTCCTAAATTAGTTGAAGTGTATTAAAGTGGATAACTCCCGGAATACTTGAACAAGTTGCCAAAGAGAATGTAACAGATTAGATGAAAACGTATACTTCTATTGTATTATGATCTCCAAGAATTCGGTAAGAAAGTTAGTCTTCCGATAAAGCGGAGATAAAGAATTTCGATCTCAGAAAATTCTCTGTAAAATAAGCTAGGGGATTATTTTTCAATACAGAGTGATTCTTTTGAACATTGCCACAAGACTGTTCAGAGCTGAACAAATTACGCACCAAGACAACCAACCAAGGAAAGCCAACATTCGTAAGTTTTACAAATTGAAAGACTTCCTGGAGCCAAGGAACGGCTAAGAAGTAGCGTTGGAACTTCCAAGATAAGTTTGCTAGGAGTTACGCTCCGAAAAGGGAGTGCCTGGAACAAGTTTCCGCGCTTTTCTCGACTGAAACGCGATATATGTATAAAATCGAACACTCAATCGAACAACCGGAATGCCATGATCGCGGAGAGTCTTTGGGTTCACCCGTCATTCGCTGGCAAAAAATTCGTGTTAATTGCCTGTGCTGCAAACCAGAGTTCATCTACCCTTTCGAATAATTCCCTTCACCAATTCATTTTTTTTCATTTTTCTAGTTGGAAACAATTACTTTCAAAGAGTAAAAACAATGTATAAAACATTTCAACAGGATCTTGAATTAGTTTCAATCCAACAAAATCAAACGTACAGCCAGCTTTCACAGATTAAGGTCAATGTCCCGATTTGTAATCAGCACGCATATATTTTTGGTTTAATGTAGAAAGTGAAACAACAAAATAGTTATACAAAAAATCATTTTAAATTAGTCCAGTATTTTTGTAGAATAATTTTTATAGAAGGATATTACTCTGACTAGAGGTACTATATTAAATAAAACAGTATTAACTATGATATCAAATTATTATGGAAACTTAATTAAATTGATAATTTATTATAGTAATTTATATCAAAATAAGTAACGTTTTAACTTACATAAATAAGATAGTTATTCTTAGGTTTAAGTTTTGTGAATAAAAAGCAATTTTAAATTCTAAACAGTTTCGCTTATTTGTACGATCCGACATATAATTCTAAACATTTCAATCGGAATATACATCGTATTAAGTAAACTATTACTATGTTAGAATGCCTTCGACAAATTTTGTTTTAACACAACGTTTAAAGCTCAAATTTATTATTTATATGGTCAGAAATGGATATTGACTTTATGTTGATTCTGCTGTTTAGTTGATTTTGCAAAATCACTGTCAATTGCAACAGAGTTTGCAGACAAGAGGAATCTCGGAGTCAGGCTCACGCAATTGGTCGATCGCGGGGTTGATTAATGGTGGAAACGAGCGAGAGGATCAGGATCGAGCGTCCTGATCGAGAGCTTCCGACGCGATGGTCCAGTTTCGAAGGATCCCGAGGCGTTCGCGGCCGATGGAAGTTTCTCTGATGGTCTCCATCGATCAAAGAGAGCCACTCGTTGCGACACGAGCATCGTCTTTCCACGGAACGTGATGTAACGCAGACAAAGTTACGAGGCGATGTAACTGGCTGTGACGAGAGCGCTGAGAAACTTCAACGCTCGTCTTGCGCGTAAGCGTGGCCATTGATAAATGGCCCCGGCTACTCTCTGATCCCGATTTATCGAGCAGAGAAACTTGTCGACGAACTCTCTGACCAGCTGGCAAACTCTAATCCGATTACTCGGTGACGATGGGAATGGTGTTTCGACCCTAAGCTCCGTAATCGATGTCTGTGATCGTTGATCGTTGTTTGGGATCGCTGATCTTCGTTTGGGATCGAGATTTGATTACGGAATTGTACTCGAGGATTGGAAATACTGTTTCTGGCTGAGTTTTCATGATGCACACTCGACACTTGAGTAAATATTTGTGTTTATTGCCTCCTTCTTGAACGCGTTTAACGCTATTTCAATCCGTGGCAGAGTTGGACAATAATTAATTCTTTTGTAATCGATTTCTATAATTTCTGTAATCATTAATCACTAAATCGCCGTTGAAATAAATTAGTAATCATGGTTACTTACTGTAATTTGTAATGATTAATCGGTACTTTTTAAATCATTCAATGATTAATTATATTTTATACAGATCTGTAATGTATATCTGAACGTTGAAAATTGTACAACATTGAGTACAACAACTTCTAATTATTGGATTTTATATTAATCTTGCTGCCTACTTATTTTATGTTTCGTGTACAGTGTAAACAACCTTTTCATACTACTGATTAAAAATTCAAGGTTCCCTGTTGGTCAAGAGTCCTGGATACAGGTTGAATCGGGACGTTTTATACCCACTGATAATATCACGAAGGTAATTTGCTTGAAGATTGTCTTACATTACAGCTCTTGAATCATTATCTTGCATTAAAGATACAAGATAGCTTTGTGATGAACAAGGTTGAAAGTATTAATCGAACTTGAAAGGAGGTTGTTGCTAGTCAATTGAGCATTTTCATCGTTGCACAGGATGTTGTAATCTGTGTATGTACATATATTAACCTGCTGATTGGATCGATTCTCATTAAGAAAACTATCCAATAAAATTATGTTAATGCGGTAGAGAATGGTCGCGACACAGTGCAATCTAATTAACACCGCTAAATATAATTATACATTGTACCAGCTCGTTCTCGAGTAATATGATTAGACAAAGAAAAGAAAATACTTCTCTAAAAAATATTATAACTTTTTTAATATTGGATTATACGATTTGAACTTTTTTAGAGCCGAACCAGAAAAACTGCAATTTCTACCATCTTTAAACGTTTGTAACGCACTGCAACATCGACTGATTTTCATGAAATTTTCAGAATATGTTTAAATGATGCAGATCTACGAAAGTTGCAAAGTACAGCTCTTAGTATTTTCTCTGCAATTCCGACAACTTGCAATTTTTCTCAAAAATTTTGTTCATCTTTTGGTGTGTAGCAAACCAATTGTTTTAACTTCTCGAAAAAGTTAAAACCGTATGGTCTGATATTAAAAAAGGTAATCGTGTTTCTAAGAGTGCGCTGTTTTGAAAATGGAGCAAATAAAATAGACATTGGAAAGAGCAAATTCAAGTAAATAAAGTAGAGATCGACAAGAAGGGAATAAAGCAAATAAAATGGGGCTGAACAGTGCTGAATCACTCTCCCATGAACAAGCTCAGATGTACAAGAGAAATTGATCTCGCATCTCTCCGCGAGATCGCGGAATAATAAACGTGGCCAAGTGGCTAATAATCGAGGATAACTGGAGATGCATCGGATTATACGCGTATCCAACTATCCAGCAAGTGGGTCGGGAGCATGAACCGGCTCTCGAGAATCGCCGCTCTCGGCATGTAGGTGTAGGTTTCTAGAACGCCTGGTGTCTCGGCGGAGATCGTCAGAATCAGGGACACGGAGAGCACCGTAACGGGCAACATATATGTTGCCGAGGACCGGAAACTGCACGGATTCGAATCAATTTTCGCACACCTTTGACCCCGGAGCCGTGACCACCGAGAAGTTCCACCGGACCCGTCTCAAAGGGCGAAATTGCAGAATGGAGAACAGAGTTTCGAAAGTTTACCGGTGCATCTTTATGCAAACAACCATTTCCACAAAACGTATTGTACATATGCACCATGTGGCCGTCGCACACTGGTCGGAAAATACTCCGGAGGTACTCCAATTTTGTTCAAAATTGATACTCTGGGGTTTTTCGAGTCGCTGATTTTTAGACTGCGGATGTTTATGCAATTTTCAATTTTTGTAGGCAAACTTTAAGAAAGCGGAATCATATCGAATGTTATTATCAGTGGTAGTAGTCTTTATAGATCTGAGACAAATAAAAATTTTTATAAACCATAAATGTATAAAGATTCGCAATCTAGTAATACCATTTGTAGATCCAAAACAAATAAAAATCGTACCAAGTTCTGTTGAATTTGATACTCCAGCATTGCTTGTAAACTTAGAAACCATAAATGCGTAAAGATCCGCAGTCCAGTTGTAACAAAAAAACGTGCTCTGGCACTTTATAAATAAAGCACTGTTACAGAGATTTTTAAACTACGGAAAAAAGTTTTTACTTTTGGCCACGATTTCGGTCGAACTCTCCACTGTGCGTCGCATGCTGAATATTCACAACTATTCAAATTCCTGTGGATTCGAACGAAATAAAATGTGAATTTTTAGTCGTTGACGTCACTATATAGTTATAGGACTATATAGTTTATAAAACTAACCCCATTTCGCTTTCGATCCTCAATCCTCCTAGTATTAATTACTATAGTCACCGCTCGCACTGTTAGTAATTAGGATGGGAAATGATTAGAAATCCAGCAGAGATCGATGAGACACTTACACGATACGTGACAATAAATCGATCCCAGCCTTTTCAGCCTAACCTAGACCTAGTCTGGAACTTAAACTCGCGTTCACCATCGTGGTATCACGCCCCCGACTGTTTCCCGTGACTCACAACGCTCGCTGATTGCAAGCAATTAAAAGTAATGACTGACTTGCCGAGGAATATTCATGAAACAAAGTTTGAACGACTTTTGTCGCATCGACGGAGAGTTTGCTATAGGGAATGGGGAAACTATTCTGCGAACGATCACAGAGTCAATGACATCGGCTAATTTAGTTGTTAATTAAAATGGGGCAAGGCTGCGGGTTTCTTTTTCGCGATTGATTTTTTTCTTGAATTAAGAAGATATGGGTCTTGGGTTCCTCGTTGAATATTCAGTGCGAGTGAAATTGTGATGCGAAAGAGCAGATCTTTCTGATGAGAAGTTGCTTTAATTAAGTCGATTCTGAGGAATATCGTGTGCTCGGTAGGTGTAACATACTTTGAAATACTCGTAATACATATAGGGTGGGAACTGCGAATTGGGACAAGTTACTGCTCTTTTTTAAGTAAAAATTTTAAAAAATGATAGAGGGAAAAATCATATGTCATAATATACGTCCTAACTTTCTATGACCTTATTTTTTATCTGGATGCATCGGTGCACCTGCCAGATGCGATTGCACTTTATTCTTCAATGCAACCCAATTTTTTTGTCAAACCAATCGATCCCTTTTATTATCCTACGTATAAAAATAGAGATAAAAGTAGAGAAATGCATCAATTTTTAGGATATAGTTACTAATTTTCAAAAAATATGGGTATATAAAATAAATCAATAGAAAGCACACTCCCGAACATAACAAGCTTCACAACATCCAAAGAACCATCCAATTCGCCAAAAGAATTCTCGACAGTTCAACAACCGCGACGAACGTCTCAATTACCGTCTTCCCGAGCGTCGGAGAACGATTCAGCTTCCCAAAGACTTCTCACAAATGGTCCTAACAATTGCACTTTCTTTTATTTGCACACACTATTCCCACTTCTATCCCACAAGTGAACCAGTCACGGGCCGAACCGATCAACCACCTTTCTAGTTTCTCGTTAATCTACTGGCAAAACATTTGATTGATGCTTCACTTTCTAGATTTGGAACAAATTCCCTTTAGACATGATGATGTCGACACTGATGAATGACGAAAATTGCAAAAGCTTCTACAATTTTTAGAATTCAAAGTGTTGAACAAGTTAATCTCGAGATTACCAATTTTTCATGTTTTTAGGATCTATAAGATTCGAGTTAAAATTTTTTGAAATTATTCTAGATTTTTCGAATTTAACACTAAACCTACTACCACCGATCAAATGACCGGTTTCAGATTTTTTTATTCCACAATTATTGAAATCATAAAAATGTTTTCGTGGCAAATGATTAAACAAATATATTTGACAGTGCAGAGATTATAATATGAACCGCACATGGTTCAAATAAATTTAATCTTTTTAACGCAACATGTACCAGCTACTTTTAATGCTCTGTAGGTTTAGTGTTAAAGCATTGCAATTTCTTGAAATTTTGAAAGGGGTTGGAATAACATATTTTTTAAATCTCCAGTATTTAACCCCTATGTCAATAACCAGGTACCTGGGTACCCACTTCCAATTTCTTTTTAAAACTATTTTAACAATTTTATTTACAGATAGCACAATTATTGTAGACGTTGATGTTCTTGGATGATCAGAGAATTAATTTACATTTGCAGCATAAAAAACTACAAATTGCAACGAATATCGCAGAAAGTTTTGGTTATCGACGTAAGGGATAAGGGGTTAGAATTACAATTTCTCTCAACTGTTGAGATGCAATTTTCTCCACTATGCACTTTAGCTAATTCGACAACCGAGCGTTAAGATTAAGAGGGCTGCGACCGCGGTGCATAAATTCGCGCGTACTGCCGGTGCATCGTTGCACGCGGCTTCTTTTATGAGAAAGATCGCCCTTTCACAAGCTCTTGATTCGATCGCTTCAGGGTGTATATCGCTCCCGGCCAAATTCGAAGCGGTTTACATTTGCGAGCCGATTACTTAACGGCGGCGGCAACCGCGGTAAAAATCGTCATAGAAATCGCGAACTTTCGCAATCTCGCTCTCGAGACTCTCTCACCCTCGTCCGACGACGGAAATCGTGGAAATCGGTTAACTATATTACACATACATACACGCGTATATACATGTACAGAATATTAGAGTGAAGCAACGCGGGTCTTTGAAACACTGTTGAAAAATCGTGCAGAACCTGTTCGAAACTGGTAAACCCGTCCGGGTGGACGATTCAATCCGCTGTTTGGTAGTCGGCTGGCGATTTCTTGATTAATCGGTTGGATTGGTAATTGCACTGGCACTTGGTTCACCGAGCCACACGATCGCGCCGATTTCCTTCGCGAACACTGCCAACGGAATGGCAGTGAGCTAGACTAACTGGGATGTTGAGCAAGACGAGAGAACGATCGTCCGCGACTAAACGAGATGACGAACCGGACTATCGGCACTGGCTGCCGAGGCGGTTCAAAAGTTAGTGACAGAGAGACTTTCCCGCGCATCATTCTTCCGGGGAGTCTCGAATGAATAATCTATCTTGTAGTGTTCATTATTAGCAAAATCTTCCATTATAATTCGCTTCAAACTTGGATACATAGAAATGTTGCTGTGCCGCTTTTTGGGATTTTTCAGAGATTTTTTCGAAAATTCTCTGCGCTCGTTTTGCACTCTTTTGTTAATATTTACGTGGCCAAATGGTCTGGAATAGTATGCAGTTCATTCACAACTTATATGTGCCCATAATTATGAAAATTTTGACTTAGACTACTTTCACAATTCTGGGCACATATACTCTTTTATCTTGGAAAGGAAATTCGAACTATAATCTCTGTTAATACAAATTTACTAGTATTTTTCTGGACTCTGACACGTCGCAAGTGGGGGGTACGATAATGAACTTCCCTGGGAAGAAAGTTATGATAAAACGGGATCGATTTCTTTTCAAAGATGTCTGTATTCTTCTAAGAACGAAGAATAGAGGATAGGAGTTGCAGTAAGAGATTAGATCGGATACGATTGAATTGATTGGGGAGCCGCAGTTCATCATGAAGTTTAATTAAAGTCTTTTGGAGTTCAGAGAGCAAGGCTATGGATTTTGTTTGGCAGCGAGTAGCCGCGCATGCAGTTCGCTGTCAAATCGGCCAGCCACACTCCGGGATGATTATCTAGTGTCACGAGGTCAGTTTCAGGTCATCCTATCTCCCTGGAAGCAGCTCTGTCTTCCAAGATAACGCGGGCATGATAAACACCCACATCCGCATCTACCAATCGTGGTCTCATTTCGCAGAGGCAATTAACTACAACTTCAACATCAAAAACGCAACCTGCATTCTGAATGGATCATAATGTTGCTAAAACTTGTCCCTACAGATCTACATCGAGGTCCATAAATTAAACAGGGTTTAAGACGAAAGGAAATGGGTGGATCATGAATCTCAGTGGACGTTCTACAAGGAGGATATCGTGAAGAATTCCATTATAGACTCTACCTGCGAAATTCCTGCACACTTGCATAAAAATCTAGATAATAGAAGATTGTCATGAATTATAATTGATCGAAATTAATTACTAAATTCAAAGATTTTTACATCTCACAATACCCATACCCATTTTTTATGCGTTATTCGATTTCAACGAAACATTATACATCTGTATATAACTTACTTAGATTTACAACATCTACATTTTAAATTTTCATTACACAGGCATAGAAATTTTTAAATCTAGACCTTTACTCTTTCCTTCGCAACAACGACCAACAACAATTTAAAAAAGAATTATTCACACATTGCTAATAAACTAGTCCTTCCAGGTCCAATTTTGAAAAAGTTATTCGTTTTTAAAAGGTGCACAAACACTTTCTACAGCCACTATACATATATGTATAGTAACTGTCAGCATGTATTGCTTTGGGCGTGTTACGAAAGATTTCATCACAGACCAGGATCCAGCATCTCCAACTGAAACAAGCTTTCCGAAAGCAGCCTATCTTCCTCAAATTCCCACAAAAACAATCCCGTCAATCTGAATTCCGGATCCTTCCATTCTTTCCATTGTTATGACAAGCGTATTCGAAAACTGCGCGTGTGGCGCGAGCAGACGCAAAGTTGAAGGCCGCATGCGCGGCATTATCGAGCGGCGTAGCATGAGCGAGGTAGTCTCTGAGTCGAGTCAAGTGATCGCCTCGGTTCTCCGGTGAGACTTTGTTCGTCGTGGAAACGTTGACTGTCCAGTAAAGGTAGTGAGTGTGACCGCGTCGTTATGGACGCCTCGGTACCGCTCCGATAAAGCAGCTTGTCATCAACGTTGTCATCCAGTTAAAGGAATCATTCAAAGAGAAGAAGAATGCCGGCGGATGGCCAGCGATGACCCCAGGTCACCTCGGCTACATCATCGTCATCAACTCATTCGGCATCTTCGTCGGTCGAGCGTGATTCTGACAGACGCGACGACGCTCGCGATCAGGTGCGTCGTTGTGCGGCGACAGGTGGGTCCCGGGCCCATTCAAGATCGCTGCCTAGAAGAGAAACAACAATATCGTCGTCATCATCCTGGGCCAGCCTACTGGGCATGGCTACACTCGCGGGCAGCTCGACCTCGGGCCTCGCCAGGCCGCCGACCATGCTCGAACAGCTCCTCGAAGAGATCAACTTCCAGAGGACCAAGGAGCTCAGACAGATGCTCAAGGATGGTGAGTACAGTAAGTCCCCGACTTACGCGGATTCGTTAATTCCGAAATGAGAAATTGGTTTTTTGGTTGACAGAACGGGAGCTTTGTCGGGGCACATATGTGACAGAAGCGGAGATTGTTTGCTTGTGTACTGCGTAGGCGTTCAGCTATTTATGAGTGATCAGTTTTTCATGAATATTGGCGGCTCATTTGAATTTTCCATTCAAACCAGATCGTATTAATTAGTTTTCAGCGGTGGCGCTCAGGCACTTTTCGATTTACGCGAGTTTTCATTTTACAAATTATATAATATACGATTGGGTTTAGCGTCTAACTTACAATTAGTTTACTATTTTAATTCACTATATCGTAATGAAATCAAGAATAATTATTAGAGGCCTCTTCGATTGCTTTATTACGAAATTACTTTGATTCCGTTGAATTTTCTGCAGTTCTAATTTGGCAATCGACGTGTTAAGGAAAGAACGAATTTTTATTGCCGGATATAATTTTTATTTTGCATTAAAATCCGCTATCTATTCGTGAAGTTTGATGGAGAGATTTGATTCTCGGAACATTTTGATTTAGAAGATTGCAGGGTAGTGGTCTATGATGATAGGATGTGGAGTTTGGAGGATGAGAATTATTAGATCTTTATTTTTTGAGAGTCTAGTTTCAATCTTGAAGAGTAATGTGGTTATTTAATCGTAAGAGGTTTGGGGTTCGGTTTGATCCTGGAGGAACGAGTGGGGTGGGTGCGTGTTGATAAGGTTGGGGTGTAGAGTTTAGGGGATGAGACTCCTTAGGTCTTCACGTTTGATGAATTTTGATTTATATGGGTATTTGTTGGGTGATTTGATTCTTGGAGGATTTTGGTTTGGGAGGGTATAGGGTGGAAATTCGTGTTGATATGGAGTAGATTTTAATGGAAGACACGGGGTGGTTGTATACCGCTAGGGTTGGGATGCAAAGTTTAGAGTATGCGAATCTTTCATAACTGTTAATTTGTTCATGAGTTTGATTTTATCCTAGAAGACAGCTTCAGTAGTTCATGCTGACAGGTTTTAATCCTGGAAGAGTTCACAGGGTGGTTTTTTACTGATAGGGTGAGTTTTGACTGAAAGTAGTAGTAGAGACTTACTTTCTTAATGAACTTCGTTTTATCCAGCCACAGGGCAGCTTGGAAAGGATGTACATTTAATGGTAGAAGGTTCTAACTTTCAACCCTAGAAAAAGTATATTCTACAAAGCTACAGGGCGATAGTACGCCAATAAAGTTAGGGTACAGTATTAAGGTGAAGCGTTAGGGGTAGGTGAATCTTTTCATTTTTATAGGTTTCGTTTTACCCTGGTGGAGAACTTAATCCTCGAGGGTTGTAGCCCTAAGAAAAATTTATTTTACAAAGCTACATGTAGTTAGAGTAGCATCAAGGGTATGCGAATCTCTCGGAATTTTTAATGAGACTTTTATCTTCTATTAGTGGCTTTCTAATCCTAGAAAGATTCGAGTTTATTGGTCCCCCTAGTAGATTGTCCAGACAGCGGATTTGATGCATTTATGACAAAAATGAGTAGGTGCAATATTATAATTAATATTAAACATGTTACGAAAGAAAATTAATTTCTATTTCTCTCCAACTTGTTGAAATTCAGATGGAAAATTGTCTACTTATTACACACATCGAAAGTCTAGAATGAGGCCGTCGTCGAATGCTTTCACCGCAAGATTCGATTAAAAGATGATGGTCCGATCTATAGCGATCGGCAGCCTCGATATTGGTTTGCATTCTTCTCATTTCCGAATGGAGGTGGAGGGAATATAGGCGAGAAGCCTGAGGTGGAACATTGATCGACTATAAACTTGATTGCTCGCATACAGGAAGTAGTAAAGCGATACTGATTGAAATTGAACAAGATAAATTTTCTCACTTGATCGTTAATTTAATTAAAAATACCGTGCGCTTCATAAATCTATGCATCAATTAACAATTCCATCGAGAACAGGATTAAGTATTACGTTCTCAAAGATGATCTACATAATCCGTTTACAATTAATCATCCAGACGCGGACGACGAACTTCCCTCTAATCTTCACACACACTCTACTTCATACACATTACTAATTACCGGATCGTAGCAAACTACCTAATACATCACTGGAAAGACATGATGCAATGAAAAATTATCTTCAATGTCTTCAAGCTTAATTTAGTTTAATTAAGTTTCATTTGAAGGAAAAATTTAAAAATATAAAATCTGGTACTTAATGGGTTAATGGTTAATTGGATGTAAAATTTGGGAGTGAGGATGTTCAGAAAGAACCCGTTTAAGCCACGACTATTCGTCGGATTCCTGAAGAGCGAAGCATTAAGTCTACTTAGCTCGAAAACAGTACGTGCTTCTCGCAGAAGTATTTAAGCGCGGTTAAGTTCGCTTCCCGCTTTCGGGGTTGAGTCGAGGGTGAGCTGCGAGTGTGAGAGGATGTGTTCCTGGGGCTCTGGGCCTTTTGTTTGGGAGACGCGAGGGTGAGTTGCGAGGGTGATTTCGCGATCGATGAGTCGAGGGTAAAATGAGCGACGATTGGTTTGTGCATACGTCGTTTTTACAGGTATGCGTTCCTTTTCGCTTTCCGCGACACGAAATAATTCACAAAACTGTCCTTCACAACATGATAATTAGACAATTATGCAGATAATTATTATTTTGCAGATAATTATGCAAAATGAAAATGTTCTGCATTGATTGTGGGGAAACAGGAATTAAACAAAAATTGTTTCATCCCTTAATGACTGTTCCATTAAGAACAATATTACGATACCCTTAAATTTTTCTAATCTTTTCAATAAATGCATACAGATGCATAAATGCATAAAGATCCGCAATATAATGATAATCTACGATCTCCACAATGATCGTAAAATTAGCTAAACGCCCAGGGTCACATTAAAAATGCTTCGAACCTAAACAAGTATAATTTCCGTACCAAAATTAGAAAATGAATTGCCAGTTTCAAGTTAAACGAAGTTAAAATTCCCACTAAAAAGGGAACGACATCCGTGACAGGGAACGAAACAAAGAAAGAAGGGTTGGTGGATGGGATGATGAGAAGAGTGCCTAGGTCTACAAGCACCACGACGCACCCCTGACATATCCTCGTCAGCTGATTCGAAACTGTGTTTATCAACACAGAAAGAGACGGTTCCTCGCCTGTGGCCGCGGTGATTAGCAGGAATACATTTCCATCGATTTGCGTATTTAATTAGCCGCGTCGCGAGTTCGAATACACATTCGACTCGTCTTAATGATGTCGATCCACCCAACACAGCCAAGCGATGCCTTGTGCTCCTTTCAATTAGTTGATCCTTTTGTTTTCTGTTTGCAGTGATTTTCCAGGTCAACACTTCTCCTTCGAGCATCGCGGATGCCTGCTACTCCTTCGAGCATGAAATTTCCGGTCTTGCTCTATCTCGAAATCGAAAGTGATCTTTGTGTGGCTGCGAGCTGATACAAGCTGAGTGGCGATTTGAGAAATGATCAAATGATCCCGTTTTCAAATGGAATTTTCGGCTCATTCTCCAGCTAGAGGTCCTAAACCTTGAAATTTCCGAAATTTCTTTAGCAGCTGTCTCTTAATTATATTTAATTTATTTATTATATTGGCAGCAGATCAGCCATTGCACACCGGAATTGTGGAAATTTTTCAACTTTGGGATCCATAAGACTTCTGTTTTTTTCTTTCTTCTTAATAAAATAAAGCTTGGAAGCTCAGCGTCTTACAATTAGATTCGAAAGCATGCGACTCTTGTTATGTTCTCAGCCGCAGATTTTTGTTTATTATTAAACCCTACCTCGTGGGTTTGTGATTGCACCTATGCAAACGAGAAGCGTTGATAAATACGACGACGAATCACTGTAAACACGCTCGTTCTATAAACGCAACGTGACGTAACCTCGTGTCGCTGCATAATTAGGCGAGCCACATTTCAATATACCAGTAGTATGTGTCGTCGCGTGTGTCCACAATTGTCTTTCACACTGATACGCAGCAAGGTTTCCGTACCGATGACTAATATCTTCGAATGACTCCATTTTCACACGCTATGCTCGTTCGAACATGGCTGCTCCCCTTGCTTTCCTCAAAAAATGAAATTCTTTGACGAAACATAACTAGAAAATTGAGTAGGTGTAATTTAGAACAGTAAAAACATTATAAGAATTTAAAAATATAATTTTCTGTCTATCTAAAAAAATTTATTTTTGTCAATCTGTTCATGTATTACATTGAGTTTTATTAAAAAAATTTTGTTTCGTTGATTTCGAACTAAATTGTAGAGCAAAAAATTAAATTCTTTCAATTGCATTCACTTTGATCATAATTCTGTACTTCCGCAGCTGATTTTCGCCATAAACCCACAAAATCCATTATTACTTACCTCAGGATTATTTCCACCCAATTTAGTGTCGCCAGCCGCCAAAGACCACGGCACTAATAATTAATCTTCCGGAGTCCATTGTTCTCCCGCAAAAGGATCGATAAGCCGGAAAGTTTCTTTTTTAATAAAGCCTCAGCTGGTCGTTAGCAGAGAAACAGCAATTAAATCGCAGAGGAACGTCGTCCCCGAATATTACTATCGATTATCTCAACCCCACCCTGAGAAGATTCCATCGTCTCTCTCCCCTAAGCATCCTGTTTTCTTCGAACACGGGATAATATCCACACGAACGCACGACGATCCTCGGGAATGCAGAGACGAACTTTGTATTTTTATCGGCGACCTTCGGACCTGTGACGCGATCCTCTATTTTTCTCGTTCGCTTTTAATAAAAAAGGAAGAGAAGCGGTCGGTTGCTTGTCTGCAATCGGTGTTGCATCGTGTTGGGAAACTTTTGACTTTCGATGGATTTACACAATTTTATATCTGGTTTATCTCGGGTTTATGACCTGCGCCATTTCATAAGGGGAAAGGCCAAGCAGGTATTTTATTTAAGGGTTAATTGCCTCGCTGGTTTAATGGAACCAGAGGATTCCCTTAGGGACGTCTAATGTCACTGTTCTGGAAATAAAAGAGACATTTTCCTGAAAGTGAAGGAGAAAGCAATTTTAATGAGCCATTCGAAGAAAACAATTTTATTTAATCATCTGTTTCCCTAATATTCTCAACATTAGGAAATGAAATATAGATTGCTTAAGATATATAATTTATTACATTTAAGGGGGTAATCTCGTCTCCAGTAGTCAAAAACGCTAGATAAAAGATAAATCTAGGCCACAGTCGCTCCCAAATTTCATATTTCTAATAATAATTTGCATTATTCTGAAGCATAAAATAATGCAAGTTACGCCTCGTAAATGTAAAAAATAGGACTTTTGAGGGCGACTGCGGTCTAGATTGATCTTCTATTTATCTAGCGCTTTTGGCTACTGGAAAACCCCATCTTTGCATCATTCAGAAATGAGAAGGCAAATCCTGCATCCTTGCAATCCGGGAAACGAGTCCATCCTCTTAATGTACAATACAAATCGTAAATGATGTGTTTTATGATTGGTTTGACGAATGAGCAGCTGATGTGTGAACGATATGAAATCGCGGACACGTTGTTGATGATTTGCGGATGTTGTTTCAGACTCTGGGTTCGTGGTACTGCAAGGTACAACGTACTGGACGGACCTGTTCGTGCGGCACTTCCTTTTCCAAGCGGAGCACACGATCGACGGCGATGATCTGCTCTTCTTCGTACGAAAGAAACACGTGAAAACCTCGTCGAGATACTTGCCGAAGTTCGAGACCGAGGTAGACGTGTTCCGCAAGGACAGCAAGAAACTGCCGATCGGCGATCCCGACATCGATTGGGAGGAAACCGTGTACCTGAACCTGGTCGTACATCAGTTCGACTACACGCTCACGCTGGCGATCTGCACAAGAACGAGCCCCAAGGAATTGCAAGTGAGAACATACTGTCAACCGATCTCTGCTAATTTCTTCGTCGAATGAAATTTACCAATCGGATCAACTCCGTCGATTCTACTCCTCGGGGATCGATCGGAGATCAGAGATCAGCACTCGATAAGTTTATCTTCATGCTGAAGTTTTAGGTGGACATATGTAATTTATTTTAGATTGTAAGCGGCAACCCCAGACTGAGGATTTTAGCTTAGTACATTCTTGTTTCATGATTAGATGACTTCGAATCAATCAATCTCTGTAAATCTCCATCTATAGTCGCTTAACGATGATTACTGTACGTATGAATGAGGATACCGACTATCGAGCGCATGCATTTTAACACACTACCTAATGAGGATCTATTAATAGACTTCTGAATCACTGTTCTACTGATAGGTCGGTTCAAGTTGCTGCTTGAAGATTCCAACGCTGTTAAAGAATCTTCTTCGTGAACACATTCGCCATGTATTAGACCGAATCAGAAAAACATTTTTTTCGAAAACGTTTCGATAAAATGTTTTTCGATCCGGTCTCCTGTGTATCACAGATCTTTGCAAATTATTGTACGACCACCTAAACTAATAAATTCGGTATCCAATTAAGAAGTTTATCAATTTTCTTTTATACTGTAACCTGCAACAAAATTCTCAGACGAAGTTGCTGGGGGTAAATCGTTGGTCCAAAATTGAAGAAGTCTTTTAAAAATGATATGTAGACTGCGGATCTTTATGGAAAATAAAAAATGTTTGCATCGATTGCAATACACAGGAGCCAAATAAAGCTGAAACTAACACATTGATGTTCTTAAATACTTTTAACATGTCCACTGCCTGAAATTGTACGTACCCATTTTTGCGATAAATGCATCAAATCCGCAGTCTAATGATAAGATAATCTCCAGTAGGTGATGCGTTAAGAAATGCTCGTTTTTTCGCAGGTTTTGCGAAGACACTCGCAGAAGGTGTACGCCAGTCCGAGTCGTCGTCGCATGGACGCGAAGGGGGACCTCGAAGAGATGACCTACCCGCACATCTGCTTCATGGTGGACAATTTCGACGAAGTTTTCTGTGATATTCTAGTCAGGGACGGTGAGATGGTGTGCGTGGAGCTGGTCGCTTCCGACAGAGAGGGCGCCATTCAGGGTGTGATTTTCCTTGGTTCTATCAGATACGACGCGCTGAAGAAAGTCTACGACGCGAGGGTACGTCCATCGAATCGTTGAACCGTCCTATACATCTTCACATACGTCTTCGCTTAGAACAACGCCTTTTTTCGGTGAATAACGTAATGCTGTCGCTTCGTTTTGCAGTCCAGCTTGAGTACCAAGATGGCGCAGCGCATGACCTTCGGCCTGTTTTCCGGCGCGGCTTCGCAGAGAATAGAGTTTGTTCGGATGAAAGGACCTCGTGGTACGATTAACGATTTCTTTACTTCGATCTCCTCTTTCACCTCGATCTCGTTCCTGCTTAAAAATAGATCCGATCGAATCCGTGGAATAATAATCAATGAATCTGTGCACCTGCTTCTGGGCTTACTGCTTCTCGGCGTTACAAAATTCTGCTCCACTGTATCGGCTCCTTTGACTCACGATTTTATTTATAATATATATACCCGGTTCTGTACACACTTGGTCCACTTGGTACACACTTTCAGATTTCTAATCTATTTGCATCGCGAAGCGGAATATTCCACGAGTTGATTTGTGGTTGCTTCGGTAGTGTGTAACGGAGAGTCATAGGTTCGTTGTTGACGTTATAGATGATAGGTCGTGAAATTAGAAGCGATGCAGATAGGTTAATATTGTAGTTACAAGTAGAATTGTGGTATTTATACTTGTGTCGGTACTGGTGACTCTATCTTTCTGTTAGAGATAAAAATGTAATCAAATCCTTGTGAATTTACAGGCTTAATATCTATTTTATTATCTTGGTTAATATATCCGAAATTTCTCTAGCGTTCGTTGAACTAGCTAATTTTCCTTATTTAATCATCAAAGAGCGACACTATAGTTCCTGGATAATCTAATTGTCTCTGTTCATAGAGCTGAGCGTTACTATCTAGACTTTATCAATAATCTAATCGTCTCTGTTTAATCAGCTGAGAGCTGCTCTGTATACTTTCTTAATTTAATTGTCTCTGTTTAAACATTTGAGATCCTCATTCTATATTTCCTTAAGGATCTAAGTGTCTCTATTTAAACAGTTGAGAGCTACTCTATTTTTCCTAAATATTCTAGTATTTATTTAATCATCTCTCCTCGATACTCTAATCGTCCCGAGTTAATCATCAGAAAGTGACTTTGTGGAATTTCTCAGTATTCAGAGACCCATTTAATCGCGTCTGGATACAATCATGCGTCTATCAAGATGATCGTGAATTTTTTTAGGCAAAGGACACGCAGAGATGGCTGTGACAAAGCCGAAAGGCTCCGGCGCTGAGACTCCCACCTCAGAACCAGGCTACTGCGCCACAGATTCCCTGTGGGACGCGGAATGGGACGACGCCGAGGAACTCTTCATGTATCGCCACCAACGAAGACTGTCCGATCCGAGTGCGAACCTGAACAATTTCGTTCGCGGTGGTTGGAGGACGAAACCGGACACCGCTGCGACGAAAGCTAGGTCCGAGAACGAAGGGTTGGACTCGATGGCCAATGGATTGAGCGAGATCGAGGCTGGGGATGTTCGAGACGGTAACTAGAGCACCTGTACACCTGTCCGACGGGGAAGATCCTCGATCAGTCGAGAAACTGGACCGGAGTCTGCGACACTCTATACTGTGGAGCACCGAGTCGGTAGCAACTGCTCAAAATTGTTAAAAGTCTAGGGATGTACACTTTTGAACAATCCGGGAATGAACACTTTTGAACAATCTAGGGATGAACACGATTACACAATCTAGGGGTGATTATGTAATTCGTTTCTTTCCTCAGAACCACAAAGGATCTAGCAGGATAAGCATGGTTCAGCAATATTTATTGATGTCGTACAAAACAATGTTTTTATTAAAACCATGCTTCAGAATTTGAATATTGACATATATGGAAGCTTGAAATTTTGTATATTCGAGTAAAAATTCGGGGGATTATCTTTCAACCTAAAAGCATTATTTTGCACGCAACATCAATAACAAGAATTGAAGAAAAAGTGAATTGTCAGTTGCGCTACCGACTCGCAGGGTACATTCACTCGTCCCATCCCACAAAGATCTCTGCCTGCGCCCTTCAGGATCGATCGTGCATGCGGTTGTGTTACGTATATTTGTGTCTACTGCACATATTTCTTTCTCTTCGATAGATCGTAGCCGTGTACCACGTACAAAAATAGTCCGGAGCAAAAACAATCTGAAATAACATCGAACTAATATTTATTCCTCAGACGAGCCCAAAGACGACGATCGTTCTCGCGAGTCCTCGAGAGCTCGCCGACTCTGATCCACATAAACAACAGTTCCGCATAATATTTGCATGTTTCCGAGACTAAACCACATAATTCTAGACATTTCTTCTCCACTGCGATCCATCCCCGGATTCGCATCGTGTATCTACTTATCAGTCTAGAAAACATTCGCGTTCGAGAGACATGATAAATAATAATAATCCGTCAAAAATCGATTCAGTCTCTCGTGAAGATCGATGCTCGTCGCGAGATCATGCGAGATATCCTTCGGACCGGTTTCACCGAGTGGATACAGAAAACTAAAACAAAAAAAAGCAACATACATAAATACTGATCGAATAAATCCCTCGTTTTCGTTTCAACAAGTCGAGATGGGGAGAAACAAAAGAAAAGACAGTTTTATGCCACCACAAACGCGCCACTACCACGCGCGTTCTATCACATTCGTCATCGAAAGAAATCCGTGGATTTGAGAGAGTGAGAGAGAGATCGGGAGTGTTCGCGAGAGATAGAAAAAGAGATAGAGAAAAGAGAATACGAGAAGAAAAGAAATTATGCATTTGTCTCTAATCAGTGGCACGCGCCATGCCGGCTCTTTCCTTTGTAGCCGAGCCACAAGATAGCAGCTGGGGCGGCGGGGGCTCACCTGGAAATCGCAGGAGTCCTCGCGCCAGACGACGAAGATCCCCTCATCTGCCCAGCAAGAAGCAACAACAACAACAACATCAACATCGTCCGAAGCAAAAGCAACGTAACTCGTGGGAACAGCGCGCCGGCAACAACGAGAACTCGCCGAGCCGCAAGGAGGCCTATCACGAAACACACGGTGAGCGTGCACCTGTGTGTCGTCGAGATGGTCGTTCTTTGTCTCTTGAACCTAGGAAATGATACTGTCCCTGGTTGCGCGATACTGATCGAAAGTTAGGCGATTCCTCAGTAGAATGAATCGAATTCATTCGACCTTCAGCGGAACAACAGACTGTTTCAATGTGCACAGACGTCCTTGATAATCTTTCATTCAGTCAGAGGATCCATGTATTCTCAGATTGAATTGCTTTGTTGATTGTTTACAGTGTTTTCGTTGTGTTCCCATTCCTGTTTACAATTTTATTTTGTTCATCTTGCCATGCAACTTCCTTCGAATCACATGGCGGGCGGATGCGACCTTGGGCAAATTGTCTCAACCAATTCATCTAGAAGGTTCACACACGCTTTTTCTAGATTGATTTGTTGTGCTGTTTATTTTCGTTCGTGATTTCATTTAAGTTGTTTAACCCCTTGCCGTGCCATTTTCTTTTGCAGTTCAGTTGCAGTGATTAAAACGTCGTTATCCCCAAAAATGTCGTAGAAGGGAAAAGAAAATACATATTTTTTACAATACATATTGATCACAAACGAATCAAATTTTATATCATCTAATAGAAGAAACACATAACATTCATATTTGTTAGACTTTGTTCGAACCTTCATGATGAGCCTGACTCGTTGAAATACGGCAAGGGGTTAATCGTTCAATTTATTCGACTAGAGAATTAGCGTGTTGAAATCTGCTTTTGTATAATGTCCAATACTATATGGAATTAGCCCCCTAAATGCAAACACCTCAACGATCCCTGAAGCATCGCCTAGCACGTACATACCCTAAACAACTCTCGAGCACAGCGATTGCTATGAAAAGAAAAGAGACAAAGAGACGCGAGAGCGATGGCTGAGAGGCAGACTCGATCGAGTTGTTTGGTGGCAGGCCTCCAGAATCATCAGCACAACCATATCGAGGTCGGTAGCGAGATACTGGTGCCGTCTGCGGCTTGCTTGACGGATGACAACGTGAGACAGAAGCTGGACGCCGGCGCCATAATGGTCCACGGCAAGGAGGAGCTACCGTTAGGTTACGAAGAGGAGCAGGACAATAATCGTAAGCGGCGACCATACAGTACTGGCCAGATCAATCACGACAGGATCAACAATTTGGAGAACGACGAGGAGCAACGTCGTCTCAGCGACGACGAGGTATTCAGGGCTCGTCGACCAGATGGACGTCGACGTCTACGATCCGCCGGGTCCGACCATGAAGAATACTACACGACGAGGAACAGGAACAAAAACGAGGAGCAGTTGAAAGACAGAAACGCGAACGCCCGTATCACTCGTGGAAACCTGACCACGCACAGGCAGAGCGCTACTTTGCCAAGGAGAAGACGACGAAGAGCACTGTCCGGTAGCTACGCTGGCAACCCTCTACCACCGCACAGAGTCACGCCAGATGGAACAGCCATCTACTATTGGTGCGAGCTCCCGCGCCGCCCCGGCTCACAGGGTAAATTCTTCTTCCACCCTGCTCGACACACCAAACCCCACAAACCCCCCATAACCGATATCACGCGCCTTCTTCACCGAACTTCAGCCGCGGGTTGCTCCCTCAACGATCGTCAGTTTGCTCTTCACGGTTCGGCACGCCTTCTGTACAGGGTATACAGGGTGGAAGGATATTGTACGCGGTGACTCGATTCAATTGGACCATCAAATCGTCTCATAGATTATCAATTGGTCGACTTGTTCTGTTTCAAAGAGGATGTCGAAGTCCTCTTTCGAGATCTCAAGGTGATCTTGTTGGAATTTTCCTGAACTCTATGCTTTCATTTCGGCAGATTTGTAGCCCGTGACCTTGAATGACCTTGAAACACCAACATATTTAGATCGATGGTTGATGAATTCGTCACGGAATAAACTGCATGTTTGGCTAAATGAAAGCATGTAGTTCTCCATTTGGAGACAGAATAGATCGTCAAATCAATTCGAGATTATCACAAATAACGAGTCAACTTGTATGCAACGAAGAGACTTTTTTTTTGGACAGTTGACAATCGTCAACTCTTATTGGTACGTAATGAAACTTGGAGAATGGAAGGCTATTATAATATGTATAATCATAGTTGTAGCGTCTTATATACTCTTTGCTAGATCAGTGAAACCAGTAACGATTAAATGAAAGTGACGATCCTATGTATTCGACCCTGTTTCTAGTAATTTTTAACGAACTTAGCGTAAATTAGATGCATGGTTCTTTGACATGATTCTGGATCATGACCATAAGAAGTAGAATGTCTGTTTAAAGGATGCCAATCAGAGATGGACTTCAAAAAGTTAGAGGAAAGAAAATTAGTCTCCATTCAGCATACCATGCCAATTTTATTGAATCGAGGAAATCGTAGCCATCTCTGAATACAATGAGCTGTTCTTTCTTTTCTATATTCGTACAATTATATTAGTGACGTTCTAAACATTGGTAGAATTTTCCCAGAGTATCAGTAGAAAATTGAACGATACACACTATACACTCTAGAAGTATTATCATTAGCTACGGGGTTAAGGGAAGCCACAAATCAACGACATAAATCAACATAAACTAGCATAATCCAACATATACGACACGAATTCAGCATAGAAACAGGGTTCGATCAGCACCCTAAATTAAAACTGACAATACAAGCTAAGAAACGATTAACAATGCGTGTGCATAAGTATTGTACACCCTGTACAGGCTCTGAAAAGAAGTCAATCTCGAAGAGCAGGGGAAGCAAAGCGATCGTTTATCGAGCAGCCTGTAGAACACGCCAGACCGCCGCAGTCATTCTTGTCCATTGTATTCGGTCCGTGGTAAACAATCGTTAGAGAGTAGAGATCGCGGTTTTTGAACGTGTACTAAAATACACACGTGTACACGTGGCACGAGAACTGTGTAGTGTAAATTAACCCTTTGGTCTCAGAGCAATTTTAATTCCGAAATCAAGACATATCACTCAACCTAGAAGAGTTTTATTCTATGTAATCTTTTTTACACTTTTATGCACATGAAATTGAACCTGTTTTCTCATGCGACATTTGAATTTTGTAGCGATTTATAGAATACAGAAGACTTTAATCATTTAAAAACTCTTTCAAATAATTCGCCATTCGAGTGCAAAGGGTTAAGGATGCGTGAACACGAATCCGTGAATCCGTTCGAGTCCAGCGACTGATGCGTTTACGTGTTTCTATCGAAGTCTTTTCAACTTTCTCAAACGGAAAACGTAAACGCATCGGTCGTCGAATTCTTAACACGTTTCACGTGCCACGTGCACCCGTGAAACAGAAATGCGCGGGTATTAACCATTATACGGATTGAGATCCGGATTCGTTTGCTGCACGTGAAGTAGGGATCTCTATTAGAGAGCCTTTGAACAGTTTGTGTCTCGGTTTTGTACGACCACGCTCGACCCGGCTATGACTGTGTTTATGAGGATGGTGAAATTACAATGGCGACGGGTGTACAATTCCGCCGTTGCCGTTCATATCAGTATCGGTTCGGATTGGACACATTGTGTTTTCGATTATTGTTGTGACGGTGTCTCGTGCTGGTGGTGGTTCGTAACAAGAGCTAATCGACGCTGCGTTCGGGCAAAAAATCGACTATGCGAGTTTCACCTCCGGTAATAAACATAGTCATCAATAGCGAGATGCGACGCGCTATACACGGATCGGCGGGAGCTCGTAAAGCAGGCATGGGCAGCTCTTGGCCCTCGGAGCGCCTTCGGCTGCCCCTGGGGGCAATTCGAAACAACTGGAAATTAACCTCTGACACCGATGGATGACAATTTGTATTAATTTTTGTTTTTAGAGACAACACAATGCCACTCAGGGCAATTCCTGCTCGCGTGTTTGTTATCCATGCAAATCGTATCGAAACATAATGGCCAAGTATCAGTGCAATGGCCAACATCATTTTGAACACCGACAGACGACGATCTATCACAAATTTTCTTAATACAATTCCTGAATTGGGCGTGGCTCCGACGGGGCCACTACAACGCCCCGTGGGGCACTTTTTGCTCATGCCTGTTCCGGAGCTACGGTGTCAGGATCGGTTCGCGTCGGTAAACGGTAACGATTCATCCCCCCGATTGAAATCATCAATGATTTTTCATGAAAAATCGATCGGAGAAACGAGCGAGGCTTAGTGCACCCCTCTCTGTGCTCCTCTGTTCTACGCACCTGTAGCTGAGATGTGTATTGTTGTACCACGTTTGAACGTCTGTCCGTGTTCGTACCTCGCCGAGAATCGGCGTGGATCATCGATACTCGATCTTGATCCGTTGCACCTCGATGTCCGGCGAGATTCACTTTCCTACGAGTCATTTCCAGGATCATAGCTGTACACAGACGTGTTCTTGAGGATCGAGGACTGTCGATGATGATCGGTGTGCGTGTGTTTCTCTGTCGACAGAGCTGGACGACGGCGCATACAACCCGCTGTGGACCATGAGAGGATTCACTCAGACATTTCACTTCTGGAAAGAGACCAGACGAGCCCAGTCCGTTCCTCTGAACGCGTTTCTCACCTACATCACGCTACCTTGGTGGAGCATTGCCAAAGGTAAATGATTTCGGGCATGCATGATCAGTATGATGCAAGTCGAAATGCCGCCCCTTAAGGGGGTAGACTCGTTTCCAGGCTTGCCAGGATCAAAAGCGCTAGAAAAAATATCAATCTAGACCGCAAACGTCCTCAAAAGTCCTACTTTTACGTTTACATGTAGCTATTTCGTCATTACTTCGTTCGAAATTTCTGATCCCACAATTGATTGAAATTTATATACAGGGTGTATCCGTTAAGTTATGTCACCATTTTTTAGGCATTTCCAGTAGTGCAATTAAAAAATATTTTAGACAAAAGTTTCTCAGTACTTGGTGAGCTACATGTTCGCATATTCTTAAATTTGAAAAAATGGCACCATATGTTTTGGATATCATTAAGTGCTAAAAATAAATTAGTGATATACCTCGAGAAATACGCCAACCAGAAATTAAAATTAAAACTTCCAGGAATTAATTAGCCTTGTCCAGCTGGTCTTGGATCGCTTGTGCGTAGAGGAAGGAAAATCAAAAATGGTTTTCTAATTTTGTTTCGTGTTCGAAAGAAATTGTTGAATGCTACAAAAAGATTGTTGTTTGCTTGCAGATATTCTTGATCATCGAGAAGGCCCCATCCTGACGTTCTAGCCAACGTGAGGCAGCTCTGGTTTCATTTCAAAGGAGATCCCCATTTGCCATATGATTTCCCACTTTGTACGCGCTTGGACAGAAAACAGTGGTCCAATGAAATCGACGATATGTATAGACGAAGAAATAAACAAGATACTATTTACAATCCGTCACCGTCCAATTTATTATATTTCCTGTAACGTATACTCGCCAAACCGCAATGTCCGATTATAAAGAGACGAGACAGGACATTCATGACCACAGTGGAAAAAAACGTTTTCGGTCGTGCACATCCGACAGCGGTATAGTTCTTGTAGCTAGCAAAAATGAAAGTGATCATCGTGTCTTTACTAATTGCTCATTTAACATTGTGGTATGTCGAGTGCACGCCACCGAAGGATGACGATATTTTCGCAGACGATATGACAGGTACGAAAAATTTCAAATTATCCGAGTCCGTAAACGTCATTATACGAATCGTCGTATTTGTGAGACAAGTTAGAAATATTGTGAAATAAATAGAAACAATCAAACGAATTTCTTGATAGAATGCAGAGGGACGAAAATGAAGTTCAGCTCTTCGATGCAGGAAGCAAAGTGTATGCCAAGAGAAAGTCTCGTGACGTTAACGCCAAAACTAGGAATCTCTTACATACCTAATGTGATATCGGTGAACAGATGCGGAGGTTTTTGTGGTAATAATTTATCCTGCATGCCTACGGAAACCAAAAACCGGGACTTTGTAGTTAAAAGTACTCGCAACATTCTGTACGAAGAGATGAAGTGCCATCGCGTTTACGTCAAAGAACACACGCGATGCAGGTGAGACAAAATATTTTATTCGCTAGCTAACTTCTTAGTTTTTGGTCAAGAAATATTCTTCACGATCTAAATAATTGGAGTTGATATCTAAAGATTGGAGTGCATTCGAGTAATTATATCTGTTCACATCAGATGCAGGTGCAAGGTGATGAAACACCACTGCAACGAACATCAACAGTACAACGAGCACAAATGCGCGTGCGAGTGCATAGATCCTTTGAAGGAGATCGCGTGCAGTTTTCAAAAGAACATGGTCTGGCAACCCGAGACGTGCACATGCACTTGCGTTAAGCCGGAAGAAGAATGCTCCACCGGGTTAGAATGGATCCCTTCCCTGTGCAAGTAGGTACAAGGTCACGTGGCATCGTGGACACGCGGTTGACAACGTTTTCTTTGTGTTTCAGGTGTGCCAAGGTGATGTGAAGAAACATGAATCGATTCTTGAGACGCCGTAAAACAATATGGAACGCAATTCTAATAATTTAAGGCTTGTGCAAATTTACAAAGAAATATGAAGTTCGATAGATACGATTTTTCGATTACCACTGAAAATAAACTTGCTGTTTTCCTTGCAGCTAGCCTATTCTATCAATTATCACATGAAATTTAAGTGGTTAAATAAAATTGTACCGCGCTTACGTATGTCAGAAATTTATTAGTACATCCAACAGTTCTATGAAAATCTATCACGGCAGTCCCCAACATCCTCACATAGCTTCCACCGAAGCGGTTTCAACATTGTTTACATAATCGCCGAAATTGACCCAGGTATGGTCCCAGAGCACTGGGTTCGCTCTGTTATCCCAAGGTAGGTTCCCAGGTCGAATTGCTGTTGCGTTTAGCTTCTTCAGCTCTGTCTGCAAGTGACTGACAATGGTTGGCAACCTGGAACATCAGGAGAAAGAAGATCCAAAGTAATCAGAGATGTGTTAAAAAGAGAGAAGTGTTAGAGAACATTTTTGAAAATATTCAGCCTCTAAATTAGATTGGCAGCTTGTCACTTACTTGGCAGCGAGGTTGGCGTTCTCGCAAGGATCGTCAATTACATTGAAGAGACACGGAGCCTCCAGAGGCTTGCAACGTGGCACAGTCTCAGTTTTAGGTGAACATTCGATCATCACTTTCGATCGTAGTCTCCGAACCTCGTCAGCTTTCAGGTTCAAACCAACGCTAGCAGCTGCTCTTCCTGCTGTGCTCCCTATCACTCCTCCTACATCGTAAATCGTGTCTCTTCCCGATGGCCCGTACCAGCCGTCCCACTTTCCAGCATAAGTAGTACCTGTCAATAATCTCCATTTTACAAAAACATCGAGAAAACTGCTATCAAGATAAATTGAAAGATGCAACTCTCTACCTTGCACTAGCTTCCACTGGCCAACGGTGATTGCAGAAACGCCAAAGATGTCGTCGATATTATGAAGGACAGTGCTCCGGGAACCCTGAGTGTTGTCTCTGAGAGCCTCCCACATGTCGAAGCCATCGATACCGTGCAAATTCGATTGATTGCCTCCGGTAGCAGATAGCAGGGTCGGTAGCCAATCACTGACGTGGAAATATGTCTTGCTAACCGCCCCGTGGTGCTTCAACCACTTGGCTGACCATATCAGACCGGCTCCCCTAACACCGCCTATAGAGACACGTTCATGTTTTCTAAATAATTAATTTTGAATATTCTTGATGGGTGAAATTGATTTGCAAAAGGGTGAAATTGAAGTACAGAACCTATATAAAACATAATGTAATTAAATTACAATATATTTAAATTAGCACAACTCTGCAAATAACTAATTTCCTCTCGATTGGAATGCACTCACCTTCCCAAAGAGTGTTCTTCCCACCCTTAAGCGGCCAATTGGAAGCGGCGTTTAGGTTGAAACCTGAGGGAGGACCGCCGTTATCCGTGGAGAATATGATTATGCTGTTTTGCAGCATCCCCTTTTTGCGCAGCGCGTCCACCACGCGGCCGACTGATTCGTCTAACGTTGTTAGCATACCTAAAATCCTCGTACTCGTTATTTTCTATGATATAAAATTTTCGAAAAAAGTTCGAAAAGAGGGAGATGACGATTAGGATAATTGTCGCAAATTTCTCGAACTGTTGTTTGCTCACCGGCGTAGCGTCTGCGATTGTAATCGGAGATGTCGTTGAACTTTGCGACCTTGTCATCGGGGGCTGGCAGAGGGTTGTAGGGATTCCCAGAGTGCACTGCAGCGTGAGCAAGGTAGAGGAACATGGGGCGACTAACATTGTGAGCGTTGATCACATTCTCAGCCTCCTTGGTGAAAATGTCTGTGGAATATTGACCGTGGAGGTCCCAAGCTGGGTCCAAGCCTCTTCTCATGTCCAGACCCCAGTAGGGCTGTGTTCAAACGAAGAACATAATATTTTCATTAATATCATGCATTCTTTATATTTTTCGTTGTGAATCATTTATTCGCTCACAGACTCAACGGCGGAATGGTCGAAATAATCATGATGGCCGCTCCAGAAGCCGAGATGAGAATCGAATCCTCTGTAAGTCGGTGTGTACTGTTTCGTATAGAATCCCAGGTGCCATTTTCCGACGATGTGGGTACTGTAACCGAGCTCGCTAAGGTATTGAGGAAGAAGTTTTTCCTTGAGAGGAAGTCCTCTTGGCTCGGCACATTTCAGAACCTATTATATCAAAATTTCTATAATTATGTAATTAGCAGGGGAGGTCGAAGAATATCGTACATTTTAATCTACCGAATGATTTGTGTTGCGTAAGGTGAGAAAGCCAAAGGTCGCCTTTCTCCATTCTTACGCCGCGCCGCGCAGGGAAGAGAAAATACTGCGCGCCGAAAGTTATGGGAAATGCGAAGAAGAAAACAATACATACAGTGGTCTGTAATAATGTGCGCAATGTTTGTTTACAACAAGAATCCACTGTTATGAACAGTGTAAATCGGTGGATCGATTAAACATTTGTACAGTAAATCGTCCAACAAAGACCACGAGCTGCCAGAACCATTGAATCGCCCTATGAAATGCGCAACGCTCACAAAAGGCGACAACAAAAGCATAATCGACGGTGTGCCGTTCATATTCTCCAACAGTGCTCGTTACAGAACCAGCTAGTTTAACAACAATTTCTAGAGCTATCTTTAAAATATTATCTTGAAAAAATGACCCTAACAAAAGTGAGATTAGATTAGATTAGATTAAATTAGATTAGATTAGAAGCCTCTAACTCAATGTTAACGTTTTCATTTTTCACGACGTTGAATTTCGTCTATTTCACCAAGTCAATCCCATTCACCTACCCCGTGTTGCATTCCAGTATGAATGGGATGCTTGCCAGTCATTATAGCACTCCGAGACGGTGTGCAGATCGGGCTGACATAATACCGGTCCAGGATAAGCCCGGAGTATGCGAGTGCGTCGATGTTCGGCGTTGGAATCTGCCCGGAACCGTGAAACCCGACGTCGTTCCATCCCTGCGAATTTTTTCCATTTGAAAATCTACATTCGACTCGCTGCACATACTTGTATTATACAAATATCAAATTACTATTACTGGGCTGCGATCAATGTTGTACCTAAACGGTACTGCAAACACTTTCGAATTCGACATAAAATTCTGAATGAGGTTAATCGATGCTCTACTAACTATAATATCTTTGATTGACTCCATAAAAGTTGCGCTCCCTTGGAAGAAAAATTGATTGTTAAGGAACAATTCTCAAGGGAAAACATAATTGGTTGCACAAGAATTTTTATACTTGGATGACCTGCATTTTGCAATTTCTATTCTTTGAAAACAGAATTGGTTTTATGAGAACGTCTATTCTTCAAAGACAGTCGAATATTTATTCTTTGCAAACATGATTGGTTTTACAAAACCATAACAGCAGCATTGTACTAATTTAAATATATTGCATTTTATATACAGTATTTGAATTACATTGTACATTTGTAGAATACGATATAATCGAATTAATTTGTAATTATAATTCGTGAAGTAATTCAATTGTAATTTAACACAACTCTGCATAACAGTAAACTAAGCAATACACTCCTAAATAAATAATATGCAACAGCGTCTCACCAAATCATCCGCCAAGATGAAAACAACGTGTGGTTGATCAGCGGCTCTCGCACGCCGACTGGTTATCAAAACGATCAGCGATAACCACTGAACAATTTCCCGTGCTCCAATCATCCTGAAGAATCTGCAACCTCAGGATAATCTCCTTCGAACGACTTTCCTCTCGGAACTATTGTTCTCGTTCATTTAACGCTCAAACACCAGCGAGTTTCTCATGCACACTTTCTCGAATTTGTTTCGCGATCACCGAACTTCTTACTAAGATTTCCAGACTGTTTTCAGATGATTATTTCACTGGAAGTTAGTATAACGCGAGGATTCCTTTCGCTGGTCGACGAAATCGGCTCGAGAGACGAGCACTGGGACCAGCGGCCGGTGCTCAACTGTCATGGTCTTGTCTTCTTTTATGGTGGGGGCGACTCTGTTCACTGTGTTGCTCGTTTGACGGACCGTCTACGCTTCGCCGACAAGATACCGAAGAGTTCGGTCGTTGACGCCGTGAAATTTGAATCTAATTAGCGACAACACGGCCGAGAACCTGCCGTGGGCGCCGATGGAACACGCGACGCCATCTTATCGCTGGCACGGCACTCTGCTTTCAACCCTCAAGAGATCATTAAACAAGAAGAAACTCTTCGGGAATAGAAGAGCGAATTATCTGTCCAAATATTTGCATTAATTTTCACGCTCGTATATTTTGTACACAAAATTCCGTTAGGGTCTGAAAGATGCAAGAATGCTGGAAACGATCAATTTGTTTTATTTCATTTATCACTAGCGGATCTTTGTGGAAAATAAATGTTTTCAACCTAAATTGCAACAAACCGGAGTGTAATAGAAATTTATTTTCTTTCTGAATAGATTTACAATATTTTTAAATTCTTCCAATCTTTTTACTGGCTTAAATTATGTTTATTCGTTTTTGTCATAAATGCATAAAACCCGCTGTCTACGTAGAAGTGTGAAGACTCATAATATATGTACATGTAAAAGGTTCTTGGTATCGTCGTGATTGACACTGTCGAACAGCGTGAAAATGGCAAGTATTATCTGCCTGCAGGAATCAAAATAGAGATCAGTCGATTTAGATTGTTATCTGAGTTAATGGACACGGTGTAAAAGGGATGAGACATCATTTTACGAAAGGGCTGGTCACTATGTATGAAAATGACTGTCATCTTTCTCCCGTATAAAAAGGATGAACATTGAGTACAGGTTTTAGTGTCCACCTTGGTCATTGCTCCAGCCGAAGTTTCGTGTATGCTGAATAATGAAGTCGAGTGCAAACGTACTGGAAAATAAGCGAAAGCTTTCAAGCCATAGTTCAGTTAGTTATCAGAATTGAGTCTCATTGTCGTCACTTGACATAGTGCAGCGCAGGGCAACGACAACTCAATTTGCTCGATCAAGTTCAAGACGTTTGTACAGTGAAATTAGCTGGGCACTTTGCATTCGAGACAGGTTGCGTTAATTCTGCGAATTAACATAACCAGTTTTCGAGAGACGTATACAGATACATAGTCAAGGGAAACGGGGAAAACATGTCTGGGCGCGATTGGAGTATTGTTTCGACGATCGTCACGTTGATGATTAACGCGACGACTGACTGCGAGATCACTTATGATCACTTAATGGAGGAAACGGTATGCTAATCATAGTAAATCTGTGGATTTCAATGTACATACAATGTGAAAGTATATCCCTTGTTTGTAATGTGGGCTATGTTCTAGCTGATAATTGTGTTAGCAACTTTGTGTAATCCTTTGCAGCCGGAGCTATTTTAACTTGAAAATTCAACATTTCTTCCGACCTAGAATAATTCCATTGTACATGATTTTTTTCATTTTATAAATTTAAATGTATAGTAATTGATTAGATATATTTAGTAATGTAAATAATATTGCCACTAAGAGTCAACATTTAATTGAGAAACTTGTCTCCTTTCTTCATGCTTAGATGACGATTATCCAAACTTGCACATTTTTCAACAAACACGACGCTCTTCTGCTAGCAGGAGAATACGAAGAGTTTCTCGTAAAGCCGACCTTGAAGAACTTACCGGTTGCCCTAATCGCAGAATCGGAGTTCTCAGCATTCGATCTATTCACTCTGAGCAGATACTCATTCGCAGTGTTCAAACAGTTCCATTTCCTGCATCTACTATGGAAACTGAACCAGTTTCTAGTAGTTGCCTCCACGCAGCCATTACTGAGACTGCTTCTGCAAAGGATAAAGGATTCTACCTGGTCGAATTCTAGTGGCTACCATATTATGATAGACAAGAAGACAGAGATTCATGGATGTGCGAATGCTTATCGATTTCTTTGGGCTGCTTGGGAATATGATCTTGTCTCTACAATCTTCCTGTGCATCGATCCTACTGATGGCTTGATGATCTATACTTATAATCCTTATTCTAGCAAAGCCCCTGTTGGTTGGATCAAGGATGGACAGTTTAGGGGACGGGCTGGACATCCTTGGGTGCTTTTCAAGAGAAAGTACCGTGATGGTAATTCATTTATTATTTATTTCTCGACTTTGATCATTTTTTCCGTGGCCCTTGCAGTCTCTTGATCTGTTCGAAATTTTTTTTACATGTACAAAAATTTTCAACATCGTCCTCTCATTTACAACGTTTTAAAAATTGTCCTGCTTTCACGAGATCATTTTGTAAGATTGACGAATCATACTGTCATAGAACAAATTTAACATTAACACAGTTTTCAACATTGTCTCTCATTTACAACGGTTTAAAAATTGTCCCTGCTTTCACACTGTCGTAAAGTCAGCCTTGATTCCAGGTCCAAGGATGTGCGAAGGTCTGTGGTTCGACAAAACGACGGATCTAAATGAGTACGAGGTCAGGCTGAACGCGATCGAGTTTAAACCCCACCTAAGCATAGATCCCGATAAGCAAGGTCTGGACAGATTCGCCGGCGACAACAGCGAGATCGTGAAAATGGTGTTCGACAAGCTGAACGTGACCTTGAACGTGGACGTGCATAATGGCACCGCTTACGAGCTCGGCGGTGTCGGGTCTCACGGGAACATAGTGGGAATGCTGGCCGATGTGGCCAATGGCGAGGTGGACATGGGCATGAACGTGAGAAGCCTGCACGCGATGTGGAAAATCGGGTGCGAGTTTGCTTCCATTACTTTGCATTGGAAGGTCCCTCCCTCTCCCTTTCACGTACGATAACTCTGAAATGGTACTCTAGACTTTGTCTAAAAATTCTGTAGATATTTAATGAGCTGAGATTTTGAAATGAAAAAATTAGTAGAAGTGGTACACGGTATGTGCCATCAGATAAGGTACTCGTTTAAAGGACGAGTCCATTCGTTTGTAACTTTTTATTCAATTTTTATTAGAATGAATGTTATAGCTGACCAAAGGAATAGTTGAAAAGACTGAAAAGTCCCTTTCTCTCCCTTTCACACCATAGACAAAATTAAGTGACGTAGCTTGCACGATAACTCTGAAGTGGTACTCTAGAGTTTAGCTAAAAATTCTGTAGATATTTAATGAGCTGAGATTTTGCAGTGAAAAAATTAATTAAAGTTGTACATCAGATAAGGTACTCGTTTAAAGGACGAGTCGTTTGTCACTTTTTATTTAATTTTTATTAAAATGAATGTTGTAGTTGACCAAAGGAATAGTTGAAAAGATTGAAAAGTTCCTTCCTCTCCCTTTCACACCATAGACAAAATTAAGTGACGTAGCTTGTACAGATAACTCTGAAGTGGTACTCTAGAGTTTAGCTAAAAATTCTGTAGATATTTAATGAGCTGAGATTTTGCAGTGAAAAAATTAATAAAAGTTGCACACAGTATGTGCTATCAGATAAGGTACCCGGTTAAACGATGAATCTATTAATTTTTCACTTTTCATTTCATTTTTATTAAAATGAATGTTGTGGTTGACCAAAGGAATAGTTGAAAAAATTGAGAATCTGTGCGCACGTGTGTTTAGGCAAACCTACCCTCACGGACAAGACGGTCTTTGCGTGATCACGCAACGATCAGGTCAAATTTCCGAGTACATCAAGATCCTGTCTTTCATGTCGCCGGAAGTGATCGCAGGGAACGTTGTAGTTTTCCTGATCGCGCTTTTAGTACTCGCTAAACACGAAGGTGTTCAATCAGCGAGTTTGAACCTACTTCGCATGCTGACTGGCGTGTCTATGCGTCGAATGCCGCGACGCTCCGCCTACAGGATTTTCTTCAGCAACGTTTTCCTACTGTTTCTGATCATAAACGCGTTGCTGCAGAGCCATTGGGCTTCATTGTTGACTGTACCTGTCTCTCGACGCAACATCAGAACCGCGGAGGACCTCAAGGTAGCAAAATCCTTTCACATTTTGCACTCCAAAGTCACCCTTTTGCAAATCAATTTCAACCTTTTACAAATAAAATATTTTTAAATAAAATTTTGTAAAAAAATCACATCAAATGTAAATTAATTGTCAAGAAATTTAAAATTGTATTTATTGCAAAGATGTACAAAGATTTTGCACTCTAAATTCACCCTTTTGCCAATCAAATACAAGAAATGAAAAGAAGCTGTCACTGGGGCAATTTTCAAGATTTTGCAACCGAAAAATTTTACAACAAATTACTACAACAAATGCACTTTTAACTCAGCTAATTCTTTCAAAAAGGCATCCACTGATTTCCCCAGAGAAAATGCTTAGAGATCACAATTCTTCAGATCGTCGTCCGTTGACCGCTAGATCGTTTCTTGGAGAAACTAATCGTAAATTTTTAGAGGCTCGTTTGAATGTTACGCAGGCTTCAAACTACAAGGTATACGGATCCAGGTTCTTCACGGAGTATATATACGATCCAGATCTTCGGTCGCGTTTCCACGGTGTCGATTATTATCACGAGTGCAAGGAGAAGGTTCTTCGGTCACGACACTCTGCTTGTTTAGACGATTGTCTTCACTTGTACGTGGGACTGAACGAGGAGGTTCTGCACCGATCAAAGAGGGTACAACAAAGTGTACAGGTGTACGTGACCCGTGAGAATTGGCCGTTGTTCAACCGCGTGTCGGATCTGATACGAGGCGCCGTCGAGGCTGGCCTGGTCAAGATGTGGAGGAAGCGAAACCTGAGGAAGATAGTCCTCAAGTGGAAACGGAAGTGGTTGAACGATAAGAGGCAGTTCAGGACGCTGAAAATCAAGCACATCACGTTCGGCTTCTGCATACTGGCGATCGGACACTCTTGCGCCGCTGCGGTTTTCGTCGGCGAGATTATCGTCGCGCGATATCGGAACTGGAAAGAGGAAAGGAGATATTCTAGAAGACTCCATTGAGAAACTAGACCCTCCTGTACTTTGGAAAAATGCTTGCGGAAATGATCATCCTGTAGTTTCCGTAGAGTTCGTTTTTTAGTTGAGCTTGAATTAGTTTATTCGCGACCTGGTATTTTAGAGATTGATTGTCTCCCAGGCTTGATTGTTTAAATAATGATTTTTTTCCTTATAAAATGTATGGTTCCTTCCCTAGGTTGTTCATTGAATTTATTCAGCTGAATCTTTGTTCTCAATATTTTATAAAATTAATAGAAAATAGAGTTCATTTTTTAGTTGAGCTTGAGTCAGTATTTTAGAGATTAAGTGTCTCTCGAGCTTGATTGTTTATGTAATGGTTCTTTTACGTATAAAATGTATGGTTCTTTTCCTTCCCTAGGTTATCTATTGAATTTATTCAGCTCAATCTTTGTTCTGTATACTTAATAAAATCAATAGAAAATAAAGAGTTCCTAGCGTTAAAGATTACGATCTCGAGCTTTTCGCATTCGTTCATCGGATTCTACGAAATAATTTGGATGTTGTTACTGCATAGTATGCAGGAAGCCCTGTGGGATTTAGAAGTCTATAATCAAGGAAGGAAGATGTCTATGGTTAGATATAGAAAATTGCTTGGTAAATATTGAAGTGAGCCAATATAATAAATTATACCAAGTTCACCTGTAACCGAGCTCTGTCAGTATTTCGCCAGTCTTCTTTAAAAACTGCATAGAAAAATATCATGGAATTTGTCCAACAATGAACAGTAAAAGTAACCTCTTAACTTTGATAATATGCGCTCATTCTCTATTGGCTCAATCGAGGCTAAACATTGAATCGGATCAGTTTGAAGCTCTCACAGAAGTACTGGTAAACTCTACTAAATTGTCTTCAAAAATTATAATGATTGCACAAATGCTTTCGTTGATGTTACCTTTTATTCACAGACAACAGTGTTAAGCAATTGCAAGGCATCACACCAAAACACTGTCGGTATCTTAACAAGTGCAAACGCTACCATAAAATGGTCAAAGGACTCCCTGAAATCAGTATCCATAATCAACATCAACGACATCAAACAATTTCCCAGAAGGACAATCTTGGATCAAAATCTACACACATTTTTAATCACCGTACCTTCCACGTATCATTTAAAGAACATCATTACAACATTAAGAGGTACAAGTTTATGGAACCCGTCTGCTCTGTACATAATCCTGGACGATCAGACGACGCAAGCTAGCTGCGGAGGTGCTTATCAATTCCTCAAAATCATGTGGGAAGAAGAACTACTGTTATCGACGTTCGCCTGCGTTGATCGTCAAAGTAATAATTATAGAATGTTTACCTTCAACCCTTTCACTTCTTGGGCACCGAAATCGTGGCAACGAGTGGATGAAAACAACAATCATGAGAATCCTTGGACTCTGTTGTCACAGACGTTGGAGCCAGGTTCGTAACGATGTACTCAATATCATGAAATTCACACCGCAGTAATGAGCTCCTCCTTCACTTTAATGTACGCAATGCTTTCTTCTTATATTTTTATTCTATCGAAATAGGTATCTAAATAATAATAAAACTTTCAAGCATATGAACTCAATGTGACGGTCAATTTTGCTGTCCATTTTTGTAGCAAATCTCAATTTTTTCTTGAATCAAGAAAAAATAATTTTGAAACACTCTGTACACCCGCAGTAATAGGCACATTCACCTTATTAAGTAATTCCAACATTCCCAGGTCAATTAAACTGCGACAGCCTGAGCTTCCGAAAAACAAGAACGCTAGGTGGTCACGTAATCAAAGCAATAGCGTTGGACAGTCCCCCAGGGTTAAGAATCGATCCTCAAATAAAGGGTCTCGGTAAACTAAGCGGCCTAGACGGCTGGCTAACCAGAATAATCTGGCAGAAGTTAAACGCGACTGTATACCTAACTGAGATCCTAAACACCACTCACTACTACGAGTTCCTGCCACTCGTGTCAAGAGGGGTCTACGATCTGCTCTTAAACAGCCAATACATCTTCAACAAACCTAACGCGACGACCACATACCCCGTTCAGAACTCAGGGATAAGTATCCTGACCAGATACCCTGAAAACGAGACAGCCTACAAGAAGATCCTCAAGTTCATGAACCCTGTATTCATTCTAGCAATTGCTATAGTATGTTTAATCACTGTGGTGTTCCTTGAAGTCTTCCTTCATCGAGGGATCGTAGATGCAAGCTTAGAAGTGATGAGAATGACGTTGACTATCTCGATGATGAGATTCCCGGAGAGAAGCGCCTTCAGGATCTACCTGGTCACAGTGTTCTTGCTGTTCATGCTAACTTCCTCAACTTTCCAGAGCAATCTATCCTCATTGCTAACGTCACCGAGTCCTACATTGACCGTAGACTCCACAGAAGAATTGATAGAATCCGAATTTTCTATCTACACTTATCACAGGTACAAGAATGCGATTTTTGATGATACACTATTCTCGAGAACGAAGACTGTGAATCATTGGGATTGCAGTGAAGAAGTGAAGGTTCACGAGAACGCAGCCTGTGCTGCTGATAGGACAGTATTGCTCAGGATTGCTTTTAAAAAGAATTTATACCTGTCCAAGCACAGGATACAGACTTTGTTTACTGCGTTCGTTGTTAGGCCAAACTGGCTGCTGAAAGATAGAGTTAGCGATTTGTTGATGCACCTGTCGGATGGAGGACTGATCACCTTTTGGTGGGAGAAGTCGGTGGATACTTACCTGAGGAAGTGGATGAAGAAGGTGGACGATAGCAAGAAGACGTACGAAGTGATGAAGTTGAAGGGTCTCGATTTTGCGTTTTATATTCTTGCGTTCGGTCTTGGCAGTGGTTTGTTGGCGTTTTTCGTGGAGATCGGAGCGTGGAGGTGGAAAAGCAGGGCTGGAAAAGAGAATGAAAAGAGAAACAGGTGTTCTTGAAGAGATTTTGGTAGAGATTTATTGTTCTGGGTGATTCGATGGAATGACAGGAAACAACTCGAGACAGTTGATTAATATCCTTTTTATTTCAGTTGCAGCTACTTTATGTACAAGATCTCTGATCGTTTTTATTTAAAAATACACGATTTACATAAAAGAATAGCAGCCGTGTGTTGTATATACGTGAATGGGACTCGCGGGGGATGATTGAAGACTGTCTTGTAATTGGTCAATATTTTATTTATTCCTTCACTTTAGTTTAAACAATTTGTTCATTCGAAGGATCTTCGTGAGAATCCCCGTAAAACTGAATATGTTATAGTAAATACGTTCCTTTTTACAATTTATACCATATACACAATAATAGTAATAATAATAATAATAATAATAAAATTAATAATAAAATTAATAAGAATATAATGATAATGACGATGATGGTGATAATTAATAATAATAATCAGATTAATAATAATGCAAGCCTAAGGCGCAAAACAAATAAAAGACGTAGGGTATACGACATAGTGAAACCGCCTCCATATTTTTTTCAGCCGACAGTATTTACCTATTTTTTTTCTTTTTCGTCTACGCAATTTACAAACCGTTCGTCAGCTGCGCAAAAATTTCTCGCTCTCTCTCTCTCTCTCTCTCTCTCTATTTCTCTACACCACAATTCACTCCTCTCTCTCTCTCTTTCTCTCCTTTTCTTTTTCTCGTTTCACTACCATCGAGAAGGGGTTGTCTCTCACTCACTCTCGTTCTTAAGCTGAGATTACTATTATATTATATAAAATACATAAAAAAAAGCACAGGGCAGAGACTATCAGGAACGACTGATCGCAACGCAGACGCAACCATTTTGGAAACGCAAGCTCATCGAACACTAGACAAAGAAGAAACACGCAAAGATAAAACAAGAGATCACTCGATCAGAATTATCTAGAATGAGGCACAACGTGGAATGTCAACTGAATTTCTGCGAACTTATCGTGAAAATTGAGCAGTGGTGTTTTCAACAAAAACTGCTGCACAACAAAGTCCATAAAAATTGTTTAAATTATATTTTTACGTTGCTTTTGAAATTGATGCGTTTATTAGTTATTTCACATCACATTATTTTAAACCAGGTTAATTCAATGTAATTTTTACGATATCGTGAGAAATGAACCGTTAGATTGTGCTTGTTATTTCAACATTATATAGAATTCATTTAGTGTTATTATCCTTTTCTCATTTAAAGACATCTCGAAACAAGACATACATCACTTAGATCACTTTCATAATTATGAGCACATATGATCTCATAAAGCACAATATTCTCCGTGTCTCTTTTCCTGTTCGCGAAACAGTTTCTTTGGATGCCCACATAAATTCTGGGACGAAATTGCAATTTCCGATTGGAAAAAGGAAAACTGCGAGCGTCGAGTTTTTCGGGCACCGTTTTTTCCATCAAGAAGATAGTGGATGCTCGTCATCGATTCTCGATACGGGCAACCATGATCGGTTGCAACTTGCAATCACGATTGATTGCAACGTTTTTCCTAGCTGTCCGTTTAAGAGGGAGAAGCTCGGAAAGTCGATCTAAGCAACAATGAAAAGGCTCGAATCCACATTTCTTTCTCTGTTTTCAACGTGTTTCTAAATGTTGGCGAGAGTTGTTCGAAATATCAGCCGCCACCGAGTCTCTACCCAGCGTTCCGCGCCAATAAATACAATAATTAATAATTAACGTTAATAATTACAATAAATAATAAGCAGGTAAGTAATTATCTTTCGTTAAGCGAGTTTGGTCTCTCCTTGGTGCGGTTGCCATTCTATGTGTCTCTTTATTGCTCTTTGCCTCCACTCGACTGTTTCTCTCGGTCATTCTCTCGTTGTACGCTCACGTCGACTGATTTTTAATCGACGATTCTTTTAAACATTTTCAACTAGTGGAAAATATGCTGCTGTTTGGTGTTGTCGTTTCTAGAAGATAAAGACATGGTAATACTAACATGCAATGCAACACATCTCTATGTAATCCGAGCTTTCTTATATTTTGGATAAAACATAAATACAGGCACTGAAAAAATATAAAAATATCTTGTTCTAAGATGGATTTCGAAAGTCTGTCCATTCCGTGTATAAAATATAGAAAAGTTTGATTAGACTGCATACGTTTCCGGATATTGCCACCGTTCAATTCATAAAATTTCATCTTCACGCTTGAATGGTCGAAAGGAGTGCTCACATTTTTTATAAAGAAAATTTCCACAATATTCAATATATAATGATGTTGTTGTTCAATATCCTTTAAAAACAAATATATTAATTATAAACCACTCGACCAATCAAGTCTAAAACAATTATATATTTCGTGTACGAACAGAGGGTTTCATCGACAAACTCACAAATAAATTTTACAAAAGTTCACGAAACACCGCAGTCCAATTACAAACTTCGAAACATGCGGCAACGATTTTCTTTCGTAATAAATAGACTTTCCACCAAGCCAGCAATAAAATCGCAAAAATCCCTGGAACAAGACGCCGCCGTGAGCGTATTAAACACAGTCACGCTCTTTCTCTCTTTCTCTCTCTCTCTCTCTCTCTCACTCGCATCCACCCTTTCAATCCTGCGAATCTGTTTGCTCGTTTCGTTTGCTCGTCTGTCTGGCCGTCTCTTTGAGATGATCTCTGTGTTGGGCGTGTGGCGGATCGGCGCGCAATTTCACGGCGAAAAAAAAATCGGGACCCTGACGAGTGGAGGGTAGGGCCTTTAGAAAAAGAAAAAGGAGACCGAGAGAACCCTTCGTTCTATTTTTCACTTGTTGTTTTCGCTTGTCTTCGGTCGATCTTCGTGAGCTGAAAGCTACCCTTCGAATCGTCTGCAGAGTCCACTCCCTCGCGCGCCGATCGCGCCACGCAGTAATTAAATTGCTCGTTGCGTCGCTAATTGTCAGCATGCTAATTATTGCGGTATCCGATGCTCGAACTTGCAAGCATTTATGTAATGTTGCTGATGAGTTTGTCATTTTCATGAATGGGCGAAATGTAGTTTTCGCAGTCTTGTAATGTTCTCATTGCTGGTAGTTTAATTGTAGACAGCGGATTTTATGCATTTTTAAGAACAATGAGTGGGTGTAATTTAAAACAGTACAAATATTAGACGAATTTAGAAATGCTGTTATATCATTTTCAACAGGTGTAACATTTTTATTTCACATCTTCATGCATTCATAATGGAATTGGTTGGGTGAAATACAAAATAGTGCAGGATTTAAAAAATTCAAGAATGTTGTAATGTTGCTTTTAATGTAAGAAAATCATTAAGGGATGGAATCAATTTTCATTTCATTGCTGTTTCCCACAATCAATGCAAGACATTGTTATTTCGCATAAAGATCCGCAGTCTGTAAGTCAGATCCGCGGTCTGGCGATGCGAAATCGTGAAAATTGATATTCGATTTAAGTACGTTGATTGTTATTGACCCGAAAACATATAATTTTCTACAGGCTACAATTCCGAGAAAATTGCCATGATGTAAAGCCGCAGAGACCGCAAGAATTAGCGTGCCGAGTGGAAATCGAAAAGGAGCCCTCTGTGTCCCTTAGCTGTGTAGTTTTTGCGTTCACGGGCAATTTTGAGGTAATTCCGCGGATTTGCGACAGCGTGTCCTCCCCAGCAACGTCGAAACAATAACAGTTGGCACGTAGAGAGAGGGCCCACAAAGTTCTCCTTGAATCACGGCAACGCGACAGACCGGAATAATCGGGTGGCACGCAGTTGTGACCGTATACGAGAGTATAGTAAAATAATTATTATATAATACTATTAATATAATAATATAATTATGATTGCATGTCCTATGTATACATATATATATACTCGTAAGTGTTGTCCATGGTGTGTTTTATTTCCTTTCTTTTCCTCCTTCTGTATGTATATATGTATAAGAAATATATTACAAATTACGTCGGTGTTTGCGGGCGAAAGAAAAGAAAAGAAAACGAAGAGAAGAAAATGAAAAACAGAACGACAAAGGAGAACGCATTCGTTTGTCTCTCTCTCTCTCTCTCTGTGTGTACGTACGTGTGTGCGAAAGAAATAAAGATGTAGAAACAGAAGAACGACGAAGAACCGAATCTTCGAGGATTATTATAATACAATATATATATGTATGTAATATATAATATATATATATATACGCTCGATGGATAGCCGTTGACGGAACCATAGAACGTAACTCGGAACTCGAGAATAAAACGTAAAAGGAAACAAAAAAAAAGAACGTATCATTTTCTGCTGCTGCGTTTAGGTACAATATACAATTTTTGTCGTTGCGACGTGCATTGCTTCGTGAAACCGTGTAATTTCTTCTCGCTCTCTCTCTTTCTCACTTTCATCCCCCCGTCCCATAAAAAGACACACGGTACCCCCATTCTCTCGTGTCTCTCGCGAACACCTTCATTCACTCGCGTATAAATATACCGGATAGAAGGAAACTAGTAACGATCATAGTACCAATAACTCAATAATAATATGATAATAATAATAATAATAATAATAATAATAGTAATAATAATAAGAATGGTAATAATAAAATTAAATATAAAGATAGCGATAATAGTGACAATATAATTGGATAATACGCGTGACAATAAAAATTTCTTAGAACAAGTCGAAACAGGGGAGGTGGAAAAGAACTGTAAAGGAGAGAAAATTTCGAAACTGATCCAGGAGAGGATACAAAGAGGAATAAAACAATGGATCGAATTGTCCCCTATGTGGAAACAGTAATCGCAGCACCCATTTTCATCTTTGGAGGTCAAGCTAGGAACTCGCCCGCGAAGAAATTAGTCTGCGACGGACTGAACGAAGGAGAGACGAACAGAAAAAGCACAGATACCAAAATGTGAAAATTAATTAAACGTGCACACGGTTGTCGAATCGGCGACAGCTGATCGCACACAGACACGTTGCTTTCTCGTAACAGGATCGTGGGGGACACGCGATCGACAACCATAATCGCCGGGACAACGGCGGACGAGACCCGAGGCCTGATATTTATACGTATCCGCTATAAATATGTGTCTCGAAAATATCAAAACTTTCTTTTTTAATAGACTTCTGCTTCTTCTTTCTTCCGAGCTTTTATACTATTCTTTTTTTATTCTCTCTCTCTCTCTCTCACACATCAAATCCTCGTTCAGCCACTTTGTGCACGTGTGTGTGTCTGTTCGCACACGAGGTAGAAAATTGTATCCCGTGAACCATTGGACCGCGATTAGAGTAACTCTATGGGCCCACGGGGTCTCGTCCAACCGGCCCGGTGATAGTAAACGATTTTCTCGGCGATACTAAACGATTCTCTTGGCGATCGCGGGGAGAGTGCGGAAATCGGTTTTAGTCAGTCACTGTAGTGTTAGATTCATGCTTTTCTTAACAACTCTGATCGTGGTTATCGAATATAATAAAAATTTGACGACGTGAATTTGACCAATATTTATCATGCATTAATTTTAACAATTCAATCATTCGCTTAACACAAGAAAAATATTTCTACGATAAAATATTTAGAAAACCGTGACAAGTTCTGGATCTTCCTTGAAGTGTGGTGTAGCCTTTCGATTATTTTCTACATATTAGGCCACAAAAATCTATATACATATTGTATTTTTAAAAGAGGGAACCTAATTCAACACACATCACCACACACACAATTAGTTGTTCCTGCTGTTCACCCTACCACAATAATGTTGATGTCGAACAACGTTGAACAAATTCCTTTAAGAAATTCCAATATTCGTGTTACAACGAGAACAATATTCCAACCACGTTTAAACAATTTCGAGCCGCTTCTCCAACACTCTCCCCTCTCTCTCTCTCTTTCTCACTCTCGTTCTCACTAAATCCACGTTCGGAAAAAGATCATCCCAACTCTCGTGCCTCGTATACATTAATCTCATCGCTCCCTCGGCAGTTTTGAGAACCCATAAATCTCCTCGAAATCTAAATATCCTCGATCAGTCGAGCCCACGTAATCATTCTCTCTCGCTTCACCATTCGTCGGCGAAATTAACGAGAAAGACCGCGAGAACGGAAAAGCGTGTAACGCAAAAAAGGAAGCGGAAGAATATAGACGAGCGAACGAAAAGAATATCGAGAGAAAGTCTGGTGAATCTGGTGTTGCGACCAAGAACCAAAAAAAACGTAACGGAATACGTGTACGGAAAAAGAGAGAAAGAACGCAAACTGAACGTATTGTTCTTCTTTTCCATTTCCTTATTTTTTGTTCTTTTTGTATTGTTGTTGTTGGTTTTCGTTCTACACGCGCATCGTCGAAAGTAAAAAGAACCATTATACAAGACGGTAAAAGTGTCTCTACGTGAGTGAAACGTCGTTAAACTGTACCGTGTTAGTATATTTTTTTTCTTCTTCATCTCTTTATTACTTAAATATCTTTTTTTATTCTTCTTACGCTTTTTTACCAGAAATTTCCTGATTCTCGATAAGATCTGTGGTAGCAAAAATTGGGGCGGGCCGGCCAGACGCGCGGTGTCGCGACGTCGGGCCGCCCTCAAGGCGGCGGCACTCGCAAATACCTATTTACAAAAATATACACATGAGCAACTCGCTTATCCGTTTACGCTTCTATCTTTTTTTTCGTCGATTTAGCGATCGCGAACCTCCTCAAGGAGGGCGCACGGTCCTTTAGGTATTTAATTGTTATTTGCATCCCTTATCGTCTTGCTTCTCCTTCTCGTGTGTCGTATACCACCCCTGGCAGAAGATATTCCATCAAATTTCAGTCTGGATTGCGGATCATTATGTAAAACAAACATTCTCATTATTGTTTAATCTTTTCATTTTCTTTCGATGTATCACCTCCGCATTTCGATCATAAATACAGAAAATCCGCAATCTAAAAATCACGAATACGATTACTGAACAATTGACTCGATAGATAACGCTCTTAAGAACCAAACATCTTATTTTGAGTTAATTTTATTCGGAGAATAGTGGAAGTATTTGTGAATTGATTTACTTTGATTTCTTTATCATTGCCGGTACCGCTAACACTAAACGCACCAACCCCTAAAACTACCTGATAAATATTGCCTTGTAAAAGAACAACATTGAATGTAATCAGATTTTCGGCAATTTTTATCATAACAAATGTTTCAATAGGGAAATTCACTCCACAATTTTCTGGTAAGTTTAGTTTCAACGGCATATCGCTCACATTGTAAACATAAATACTTACGTAAACATTTGATTTGTTCGATGAAACGATATCTGCTAGGGTTAGTATGTCTGTCGTCGCTTTCTCTCTTTGCTTCCCCTCTTGCTTGCCATTCATCCCTCTCCTCTTACTTTAATCGCGATACGTATTAAACTTCGTGTCTGTACGCGTGTGTCTGTGTATGTATACTCGTGTGTCGTTTTTGGTCTGTACCGTGTTCGTGTGTGTGGTAATGCGCTATACGTTATAATTATCTGAATATTCTTTTTTATTTTCTTATTTCGTGCATCTCGTCGCTAGAACCTCTACTTTATTTCCCCTTGTTTAAACGCTAAGTAATGTAAATAATATGTATTGGGTGTATTCCTCCCCTCTGTCTACACCGTTCCTCGTGCTCTCGTCATCATATCTGTTCATCCTTGTTGCGTAGTCTGTCTAATTTAAAAAAACGTCACCGTTTTTTTGCCCCCCTCTCCTCTATCCGGCCCCCCTCCCCCCTTTTTATTCCGTAACCTATCTACAAAAGAGCCTAGCATCCTTCTTGGACACTCGGTGAATATATTTATATATTTATATATATTTATAGAATATTTTTGTTAATAGTGTCGTCGATCACAATCGACGGTTGATCTTGTTGCTCGCGCGCCTTGCGCGTCTCTCTCCGCTCCTCTCAATTTTTCTCTCCCTCTGTCCCTCTCTTTTCCTCCCCCTCTCCTCTCTATTTTTTTCTTGCTTAATTCGCAATGTGTTTGTTTTCAGCTAAAAACGAAAAACGCGGTTGAATGCGTTCACGCGTTGGTTCTCTCTCTTCGTTATTAAATATATATATATATTTATATATTTATAATTATTTATATATTTATATAGGTAATAAACTATATGCATATTATGTATATATTTATATATCCATTCGTCGCACTCGAATCGCAGAGACGAGACTCATGCTTCAGGTAACGTCGGCTGCGGCGCACCGTGAAGCGAGAACACACGGGCGCTTCTGTGGCACTTCTTCTTCATCCCCTTCATCCTCTTCCATCCCCTCTTCATGATATACTCGCATCGTTGACATATACTCTTCTCCGATCCGTTAGTAATTTTTGCAAAATGAGAAACATGAGAAAGCTATTTCTTCCTAGGTCGAACACACTTTGTTGATCCTCTTCGTGTCTTCGGGTGCGTGTTCGTTGCTCTTCAGTGTCGTCTTCAGGGTTGTCGACCGGGATGTCTGCTCTTCTTGAAAAATAACGTGACACAAGAAGAATCTCTTCAAGTTGTTCAAGTTCTTTAAGTTATTCGTTCGGTTGAATTACTACTCGAAGAGACTACCAACAGAGTTGGTAGATTCAGAGAGGGACTCTCAACGATCCTTCTCGCGACCGAATACTCTACCCCGTGACCACTGAATCCCCTGTCCTCACCCCAACAGCCCTTGTCTGCCGAGGTCGATGAAGCTCGACTTCTTCCTCTATTCCTTCTGATTTGTTTATGGTTCTTCTTGTTCCTCTTCTCTCTCTTTACTGGAGGAATTTTCTTCTCTCTAGCACATCAATCTCTCTGGTAACTCGCACCGCGTTTTAAGCCCCACGATAACACTGTTCTTTCTTTCCTTCTTTCTTTCTTGCGATCGGTTTTACGTGAACATCGTTGGATACGTGGCCATGTTCTGCGGCAGAGAAGTTATGTAATTGGGGGTGGGTGGTCGGGGGCTGTGCCACTGTGGTCAGAGATCACGAAGCTTCTTTATGCCGGCCTGAACGTAGCGCACCAGGTCCCGCAGAGAACTCTTCAGAGTCAGAGGTCCTAGCTTCTCGTCCAGCTCGATGAAGAAGTCTGTGAAAATCGAAAAGAAATATTCAAACTTCTAATAACACCGTCCAACAAAATTAAACTTTTCTCGTGTTCGGAAAATACTGTTTGGTGACTCTTTATCTAGCAGGAATTTACTATACAGGATTGAATTCTACAGACATTTCCGATAAAGAAACCATTCGCAAAAAATATTTGGTTCTGTTATTTGATTTTCGAAAGACAAACTCTACAAGAATCAACAGTGATTTCTGAACAAATTCGGTGTTGTACAGCGTAATTAAAAATCAATTCACCTCTATGCTTATCCGTCACCAGAGCATGCGCCTGATCCCACAGTTCATGGCCGTTCAATATCAAATTGAACTGATAGTTTTGCTTGGCCATGGCGTTGTGGACACCGAAGGGGACGCTGACGTACGGGATTGCCTGTGCTTGACCGGAAGCAGCCCCTCGGTTCGCCAATTCTCCGCTGCTGTACCCAGAACTTTGGCTGCCAACAGAACCTACAGAGCCAGCTGGCGAAGGTGTCGGTGACAGAGACGGCGTCCCTTGGCCTTCTGGTTGCACAGGTGTCGCCTGAGCTGCTTGCTGAAAAATCAAAAAGCAAAACCACACGATAAATCCCCTATCTCGAATACGAGAACCATAGAAAGGACATTGTTCGTTCTGATGCTGAAGAGCCTTACCCTGATGCGAAACAAGGATCTTACCTTCTGATGGTACTCCGTCAGAAGTTTCTGGGTCTGTTTGACTTCCGGTTTATGCATATGGAACAGTTTCAAGTAGATGAGGGACTGGCAAAAGAGGCTGTAAGAACACGTGAAAGTTAGAGGGGTCGTATAAATCGTTAGACAGAGAGAGAGGCTATAGTACTCACCTTAGAATGGCCAGCTTATTGTGTATACTGCTCTCGGGCGAGTTGTTCTGCTGGCTCTTGAATTTCGACGAGATGTACCTGGACGACAAGAAGACACGTAGAGAAATCGGAGATCGGTTTAATTAGAAAGAATTCTCCTAGGGAGCTTGGTCTCGCGGTTAATTAGAGATCTACTCACTTGATGAGGCTCAGAGTATCCTTGTACATGGTGAACGACGCCCTCTCCGTAACGGGATCCGACTCCATCGCGTTCCCTGTCAGCAGGAAACAGAGAACTGCTTCGAGGTAGAGCATCCCCTGCGCTGTGAGCTCGCACTCCTTGTCGGCGCTGTGCTTCAGCCGTTTCGCTTCCATCAGGTACTGGTTCTGGTCCCTATCGAATATTAACATTCAATAATAATTATCAGCACGTCTTCAGCGTCGGATGTTTGCCACGGTGCCCGACTTTCTGATTCGATGCATTTATCACAACAACTTGTGCGTACAATTTAACCTTTGTGTAGTCAACCGGGTACCCATTTACTGTATTTCTTTCAACAATTTGTTAATCTTCCTCTAAAAAAATATTACAAATTTTCTCTGAGTGTCCATTCTTTACTCGCTAATATATTCATTTATAGTCTTATAATGAGAATTTGTGCAAATATGTTAAATACAGAAAGGTTTTCAATAATCTATACATTTTAGTTGACTACACTAAAATAATGGTTCTAATATTCTTAATTTGCGATTATTAAGATTGTAAAGATGCTTCCCTGAGGAATTATTTACCAAATTTATTTCTTTGGGTTTATATTATTGGAAAAATAGCCAGAAATTTGGATAGACACATTCTTGTTATGTTTATAAAATAATGTGAAATAGTTATTTCTAGAGCTCCGTAAACCTAGCGTTAAATTCGCAGTCTAGTGATTATTTTTCAATGTTGAAGAAGTGGTCGTACGCGTTCGATGATTTTTGAATGCAAATAGGGGAAGATATTCTTGTCTAGACTCGATATGACAGAGAATGAGCGGGATAGGGGTGACAGCCGAACAGAGATGGCAAACCACGGTTTGGATAGAAGAAGACCAGACTCACCACCTATCCTGATCCTCCATCACTTCATTTTGAGGGTTGAAGTAGGAATAATAGACGCGTTGAGGCGGAGGCGGTGGAGGCAAGAGACTAGTGTCAGGTTTCTCTTCCCGCTCGTGATTCGTTGGTTGTATACCACTCTGCTGTGTGAGGAACGGTTACGTTAGTTCTGTTACGGTCGGCGGTATCAAATGTACATTCAGATTTTAATAACCCATTTGCATCATTAACCTGTGCACGCTCGCAATTTTCTAGACAACAATACGTACCGCAACGTGCAAATCACTAAAATATGAAACTTCTCCCGTGTCGAAATTTTTCTAATTAAATACAACAACAGAAAAATAACAACAGAAAGATAATTACGTTTGATCGGTCCTAACGATTCAAATGGGCTGATGCAATTGAACGATAAGCTAGTGCGACGCTAGAGAGAAGTGAGAACTATTTAATATCCGTCTCCAAGATAACAGTGAGTTACCAGCCAATGAGGACGAAGAGAAAATAGCTTCCACTGCTCTCTAACGTCTCGCCATGCGTCTCTTGTTCGTCACTTCTTCCTTTCTTCAAATTCTGCATAGTTCTGGATGGGGTCGTGGGATTGTGGAGGATGTGGAAATGGAGACACGCACTTATGGTGACCCATAAGTGTGACGTTAAGGAGGGAAACAGTATTTCTTGCAAATACGAAGGCTCCTGTCCTGCTCTCCACCTTTTCATCTCTGTATATCATTTATTCATTAAACTAAAAGATCAACGAACTCTTTCTTTAAGATCAAAGGAGCCTCGCTCACCTGACTAGACGGCCTGGAAGCGACAGCCTCGATGTCAGCATGTTTCCTCTTCCTCTTCTTCTTCTCCTTGTGCTCGGCCGAGCCCTTGGCCTTCGACTCCGCGGCACACACAGTACTCAAACTGGACACAGAACTACAACTCGGGTTACGTTTCCTCTTGGGCGCGCTACCCGCCGCACTAGCACCACTACCACTCGCACTAGCACCACCACCAGCACCGACGACCACACCGCCGATGCCGGTCTTCGAGTCCGCGATCGGTTCGCCCTTGATCACAGCACAATTCTTATGATCGTTGTCGGCGTTCACGTCGCCGTGTATCCTGGTATCTGAAGGCAATTGCTGAGGAGGCGGTGTATCAACGATCTCACCTTCTTCAGGAGTTGGTGGCCTTGGTGCTTGACCAGTCAAGGTCATCGGTTGCTTCGAGGACGGCCTGGTGTCCGGCAATTCCGTTCGCTCCCTGAATTCCTGGCCCCTGGACAGCTGCGATATGTGCGGCAGCCTGCTCAGATCGATCCTGCAGAACAAACTAGGCACCCCGTCCACGTATGTCAACGGAGGGAACGTCTGAATTACGCTAGAAGCCTGCGACGACGGTCTCTTGTAAGGACTCTCGCCACCTGTCGGAGTGTTCGCCGATGTTGTGTACTCCTCCACGTAAATGCCGCACTTTCCCCCACCTTTACCACCCTTTCCACCTTTACCACCACCCTTCCCACCACCTACAGAGGTGGAGAACACCCTGCGCAACGTGTCGCTCTTCTTCTTATCTTGAACGTTACCCGCGTCCTCCTCCTGAAGCTTCGGACCTGGACTGTTGTCACTGTCCGAGTTCTCCGGGGACGTTGTCCTTGTCGGTGGAGCTCTCGGTCTTGGAGGAACCCTGCAAAGATTTGTCCGATCAGATATCACTTTCAATGCCTCTTCTATTATTATTGTACAGTGGATCTTTATGGAAGATTTCCTACACGATTTGCAACCGATTAGAATGAAATTCAAATTTATTCTCTTTCTTAATAGGTTTATGTTGTGGATCGCGCAGCGACACTCGCGAGTTGATATGGGAAAGAGGAGAAAGAGGCGACGGGCTTGCCAAAACCATAACAATGACTCGCTCCTGAGAGGCTCCTCGTCACTTCTCCCCCCACCGTTCTCGCTTTTCAAATTCAGTTGATTACCAGTGAAAGTCACTTGCTGTTCGAAAGCTAGCTTTGTTTGGGCGAAAGAGACGTGCTTAGTTAATTAGATTAATTTAAGATAGACTTGGATCTTTAATCAAGTGGACATTGGACATTTCTCCTGCTTAAATGCCAAGATATTAATTCTAGCGCCGTTATCTCCTTCCTCGATTCTTCTATCCGATAACAGTTTAATAAGTCGAAAACATTAGATGATTGTATAAGTCCGATTTGAAAATAAAATACAATGGTTAAATTCCTAAAATCTTTTGTAGAATTAGAACATAATGGTGACTACATCTATGAAAATGGGGCACGAACTTATGCAATCAACTAATATAACAGTGTTTTTAAATTCCTCTTGAATTACACCTACTCATTTTCGTTATAAATCCGTAAAATCCGCTGTCTAATTATTATTTAAAGGACCCTGAATCCTTACCAAGCAACCTGTTTGCGGCTGTTCCTCACAGAAACTTCAGATTCGCTGTCAGAATCCGAGCCAGCAGCGTTGACCCTGGAGCTCGACCTCCTCGATTTTGGTTTTGGGGGACTCTTCTTCTTCTCCTGCTTCTTCGGAGAGTCGGCTAGCTTGGTCCTCTTCAGAGGCATCCTCCTCCATCTTGAATTATCCTCATCGGAAACACTATTCGTCTTCCCATTCGCCGGACTCTCATCCTCGCTAGAAGAACCGCTGAGTCTCGGTCGCCTCTTTTCATTGACGGTAGTGACTGCAGGCGATACTCTGGCAGGACGATCGCTATCAGAATCGCTGGAAGCACCCTGAGACCTGTCATCACTGCCATCATCGCTAGTTGCGATCGTAGGCTTCGAGATCGGCTGCTTCTTCTTCATAGGACTGCCAACCGGCCGTGTCCGGCTTCGTGGTTTTCCATTCTTTAATGCCTCTTCTGTTCGTCGATGTCCACCTTTGGGGCTCTTCGTAGGTTTCCTAGGACGTCCTCGCTTTCTGGCGTCTGCCACCTTTGGTTTCTCTGGCGCACGAGTCTCTTCTGCTGGCTGAGTTTTTTCTTGGTCCGAATGGTGGTCGCTGTCACTCATCATCGTGATCAGCGAGTCCGTGTGGGTCCTTTTGAAAGCCTCGTCTAGCTTCCAGTCGTGGCTTGGTTTCTCCCTAAGAGTCTTCGCGTCCGGGACTACTGCTGGGGAACCATCGCGCCTCGTGCAATCCTGGGAACATGAATTAAGATGGTTGGTTCATCGGTCATTTAATCTAATTGGGGGTTTGGGCGAGGATGAATCACTTGCTTGAGATCGAACATTCTCTAAACATGAAATCCATAATATAGCGATGAATTTGAAGACTCACCTGCGGCTGTTTGACCTCAGCATTCTGATCGTGGGGCACGGCCGTCTTGTTGATGAAGGAGCTGAGATTCCACCGTGGCTTCGACTCCTCGATCACAGGGGGCGGTTCCTCGATGAGGTTGTCCTTCTTTGGTGATATCGAGGGCGGGGTCGAGGGACCTTTGCCAGGTTGGGGACTGATCTCGTCATCGGAATCGTCGCTACTCTCCGAACCAGACTCGGAACCGGAATCGGAACTGGAACTGGCGCTACCGGAACTCTGGGGTGCCTGACGCGGTGGGCTAGGTGGCCTCTGATGGATCGTAGGACTCAATGGACCCTTTGATTGCAAAGGGCTCACCGGAGGTGGTGATAACACTTGCTGAGGTGTCATCTGTTTCAACGGTGACGAAGGTCTGGGCGGACTCAACGGCCTTGGAGGCGATAAAGGACCCACCGGTGATAGACCCATGGGTGACATGGGCGCCAGAGGTGGAGGCGCTGGTGTCATCGCTATCAACGGTGCTGACAGGCTGTTGGGACAATCGTTGTTTGGTTAGTTGACGATTTTGAACAGAATGTTGCTAATTCTAAGTGGTAATGTTGGAAATAATTGGTGTTAGACTGGTGTGAACAGGATTTTATTAGGTTGGAGGGAAAGTTCTGTCGTATTTTAACACTACATTGTTTCATGAAAATTACAAGAATGAACTTATATAGATTTTTAGATAATACGTGCTTGAATAAAGAAATGTATTGAATAATTCCTAATGGAAGCATCTTTATAATTTCAATACATAAAGATAAAAAATGTGAAACCGGTCATTTGACCGGACGTGATACGGTTAGTGTTAAATAAGCAGGTAATCTAGCTTGTAAATCAAAAACACATGTTGCTAGAGAGTCATTGTGTGAATAATATTAAACATATATTTTTATAAATTGATTTAAATGTTTTCTTTAAAATACGACAGAATTTTTCCTCGCGCGCGCGCGAACCTAATAATTGAATAGGGGATGGGATGTTGTTCTAATTAGTCCCTCTGTTCTACTTATTATTCTTTTCAATTAGATATAGTTGTTGTAAGATGTATTTCAGGGTTGGATTCCACATGCAAATGAATAAATAATTCCAGAGATTGGCTACTTACTCAACGGAGAGATCAGGGCTTCTGCTGCCCCTCGTCGTTCGTGATAACGTGCCCTGTGAGAAGAAAACCATAACAATTACGAATTATCCCCATACAGTTCTTTTCTCATATCTTCTTCGACAGTTGAAACAGCAGACAATAATAGTACAAAGTCACATATTAATTACCAAAAGCATATTCGACCAGAGAAAGAGATTGAGAGATAGGGAGACAAGAGTTCATAATATTAGCGTACATGAGACTTTGCACTATGGAACGGTCGATATACCAAGCCGTCAGAGTGGCAAACGCCCATACGCTCAAGTTTGAACCTAGTTAATTAATTTATAGACTCGATTACCTTGCTCGTTTCATCCTCGCTGTCCTCGGACAACCTCAGGTCCCCCTCCACCAAATCTCTGCAACAAAAAGAAAATGCATTTTGTTAGTTACATGTTTCCATAATTTGGCCAACTCACTAGAGAATCTTCATCAAATCCTTTTTAGAAGGATAAATCATTTCTATGGATTTCCAAGCTTTCCGAACGTACTCGTCTCCTTCATTTGTTTTCTGTTTTAGATATTGCAAAATTTGTTACTCCATTATAAACCCCAATGAGCATTGACTCGAGCAACTGTGCTCCAATTTAATCCTTAAACTGTCCGAATTTTCTGGAAACCATTTCTAGGGGCTGAAATCAACAACTGTATTGCGAAGGAAATTAATTTTTTAACATGAATTCGTAGAATTGTCTTTTTGAAGACACAAGTTGGTTGGATAAGGGTTGAAGTCGGTCCGAGGCTCGGTTTACGAAACAAAAACGGCTTATCCGCGTATAAAATCGTGGATAAAAAGACGGTGGTGGGGAAAGCGGAGCCCGGTGGGTAAGAAGAGGCAGAGCGCTCTCGATTAGAATCAACAAGAAGAAGAACGTGCACAGCGAGGGAACGCGTGCCGCGGCAACCTGTAGAACACGAGCGACGCGAGCCGAGGCAGGAACAATCGTTCATTGATCTCTGAAACTGCTGTTTCACGCACGCCTCGCCTCCTCCGCCGGTTTCTTTGTCACCGAGCCTCGTTCCTGTTCCTCGCATTCCCAGCTGACGCTCTCGCTTTCTGCGTGATCGACAATCGAAGATGCAGCAATTGGCGATCGATCGAGGATTTGAATAGTCTCTTCTGTTCGTTTGCAGGAATTGTCTAATCGTTCAATTAATTTCAAACATTTTATTTGAACATTTTCAGTAAGAATTGAAGAATTATTTTGCATGAAAATCTACTGTCCATTGTTTCGTATTTAACCCTCAAGAAGTTGATTAGCAAGGATAAGGGTGGCTATAGAAACTGTTTGGCTTGCTAAATTAGCTGTTGTGTAAGGGCGCAACCAAGGGGTGAGAGCAAATAGCTCGATTCTTCAGGATCATCCACGGATTCATTCGAAGTTCCTTCCCTCCCCATTATTTCTTAGACCTCAATTTTCCCAGTGTCTGAATACCTCATAGTTCTACCCTCTCTACCAGATGTATACAACCGTTCGCCCCATTTAGCAAAAAGAATTCCTCCAGCAACCCTTCGAGAAAGCTACGCCCTATTTAAGGCTGTCTGTCCATCTAAAAGTAGACGGATCTTTTCTTGGTTCTATTTAAAACTGTCTACTCCACCCAAGTAGACGGATTCTTCTTCCCTTCTTTGTTATCCTGTCACGCGTCCAGTTACCGGAAACAGGAACTTTTGCGTTACTTTCGAATATATCTCTCGTAACGATAATGTACGTCATTTTTGCATGGACAATAAAGAACGTCGATATTGTGGATCTTAAAACGATGATCAAGTTAGGTGAGTTTTCTTATATGATGCTAAGTGTACTTCATAAGTGGACTGCGGATTTTCGCAGAAAATAAAAATTGTCTTATGGAATTAATTGCAAGGTGCAGGAGCTACGTAGACATGAATCTCTGTTCTTAATATGCTTAATAGAGAGAGAAAGAATGGAACTCTCTAGTAAATAAATATTCAATCTACTATGAGCACAGGCTAAAATTAGAAAACGCCATTCCACCGGCCACGCGAAAATAATGCCGGGAGGTAATCGGATTGCGGTGAATAGTTCACGGTGGCGAAAATAGCGTCCCATTCACGGGGCCATCACTGGATTTATCATCGCTTAGGAGTCACCGAAATATCGACATCCTGTCCAGCCACGAATCTCTCAATCCGCGTTCGAGTTGGTGACCGGCGTAATCGCGCGTGCGGCTCTCGAGGGTCGAAAAAGAAGACGACATGGAGGAACAGAGAAAAACATAGGCGAATAGAAAAGGAAGAAAAAGGAGGAGCGAAGACGAGGGTCGTTTCACCCTGGGTCGATGTTCGCGAGCCTAAATCCATGAAAATATGTTATCCGAAGCAGAATTGGGTCGGGGAAACAGTCTCGGCTCGAGAGATGATAAATTTATCCCTATTCTTTTCATTTCACGTGATTCAGACAATTATTCGCGCTTTTGTTAGCACAGAAATGATCCATTAAACTTCGTTCTCATCAGTGAAGTTCATTCTTTTACACAACTGTTAAAAAATTCATCGTCATCATAGACATACTTTGTTGAGCATATTTGCCCCCTAAAATGTACTTCAATCGATCATAAAAATTAAACATCAAATATATCAGTAATAATTCTAGTTCCAGCTGATCTCAAACTTGATACGTTTAAAATTATGTACCGGCATTAAAAATGCGTTAATTTCAAAAACAAAAATAGTTGAACTAACTGCACACAATTTTTGTTTTGTCGAGACGCATTGGTAAACAGGACGACTTTTTGCTACGTTTAGGGTATTCGGTCCCCTACGTCCTTCGTGGTAGATAAATTGCGCGAGGCGCAGAGGGAAAACAGAGAGAGAGAGAGAGAGAAGAGAACAGCGACGGAATGAAGGAGAAGAAAGAGAGGGGAGCTGAAAGATAAAGCGGGAAAGCACGTGAAGAGCCGAACGCGGATGTGCCGAGGGTCGACGACCCTAAACACGCTGTCCTGCGTCCTCGTCGATGCTCGTGGATGCGAGAAACCGTCTGCTGTGCCTAAGGTCGCCTATTCGCTTCCTCTTTAATGTATTTCGTGAATTTCGATCCACCAAGAATGCTCCTGCGCGATACACACTCCCTAGACCCTTGGAAAGCACGAGGAAAATTCGGGGTGGCGAGCAAGACCGTTCAGGGGTTGCGCGATCTTCAAAAATCTAAATCTGACATCGTTTATTTTACATAAGGACCCGCAATAATTATAAATCATTACACCTGAACGATTAAAACGGTCTGGGATTTCTGGCTGCGCTTAATTGCACGAAACTCTTAACTTTTAATTACTCGCGTATAGTATATACAATCTCAAAACTTTAAATTTAGTGTTTCAAGCATAAACAAATGTGTCGATCACAGTAGCAAATATTTATTACCACGTTTTCTTGCATTAAAGTAGTTATTTCATTGAACAAAAATTTATCTGGAGTGATGTGAAGTTCTATATCTACGAAGAAAGTGGAGTGCGAGTAATTGAAGGATAAATTCGAAAATTCTTTCGGTGCCAAACGAGAGCTCTAACAACAATATACAGTGGAAAGTTAGATTGGAGCACTCGTTTCTTGCAACATAAATTTCGGGTTTAGTCCAACTTGGACTGCAAACTGTCCAAAATGCAGTGCGCACAGTGCACCGAGCCGATTTTATTGATTTATTAAACGAGATCGCGTTAGAAGTTTTGATTGACTTCGGAACTCGCTTGGACTCTCGATATGGCCGCCGGGAAATTGGTAAAATACTCGGCGGAGGAAGTATACGAGATGCATAGATTCCCGGTAGGTGCAAATTGCACCGGCGCGGCGGCTGCGGGTTTAGAGGTCTGATACTTTCGGTGATGATCGCGGTAACTTCTGGTTTATGGCTTGGGTTTTATATGGTCTCGGGGATTAGGTGAATAGAGAGAGAGGGTTCTACTATTGGGGAATATTGTCGGTGGTATTATAGTAATCTACCGGTAAGCTGATTTCGCTTATTCGGCCGACGTTCCTATTATCTTGCGACGGCTTAATACTTGTTCAAATACTCCAGTTTTCGGTGGTAGGGTATTGCGGGTTAATAACAACGCTCGGGATACTCCGATTTCAAATTAAAAGAAAATTAAACATTCCGACCTAGAATAATTCCATTCTGTATGATTTTTTTCATTTTATGGATATGAAAATGATATAACACCTCATACAATATTTAAATGTTTAGTAATTGGCTTGGTGACAACTCTAAGGGTTAACTTTAACCCTTATGTAGCCAACCAAAATTCTCATTTTAAGACTATAAATTAATATATTAGCGAGCAACGCGCGAATAGACATTCAGAGAAATTTGCTACACAAGGGTTGTCAATTTCTGGCAATATTTTTGCAAGTACACAAATGATCGTGTACGATTGGCACGATTGAAATAAATCGTATCCAGCGATCGAATCGATAAAACCGAAACAAAACGTATCGTTCGATGGAGTCCCGTTCGGGTCACGCAAATTTTCAATTTCCTCGAAACTGGCGAATGTCCGGTGACTAATGGACGACGATGCAGAGTTTACCTGTGCAATCGGCTCGCTCATTCGAGCACAGAGGGGCCGCGCTTGTGTTCCGTTGTACACTGGCCCGAGCATACATAGAGAATCTCGCGAGGCGAGGTTGAAGAAACCTCGGCAAACAGGTTTCTGCTCCTTTTTCCGCGCGATCGCCGGAACGAGCCGCATTAACGCAGTGACAGATGGAAATAGATTCCACTCGCGATTGCCCTGTACCGTTTCCCCCGAGAATTAATGCTTCGGACGGCCAGGATTGAACGATATCGATGATCCTTCGCTCCGAGGACCTCGTCCAATAAGCCGATCATTCTGTTATCACGGGAAATATGGCCGACTTTCTTTTCCTTTCCTCGCCCGAGACCGATGCGTCGTTTAGCAGCTTAGGCGTTCCCCAGTTATAATACTCGAAGACTCCGCGATCATAAACCGCGAGGATTTTAGACAAAAAATTGTTTTGATAATCTTGTTTTGATGATCTGGCTTTGATGGACGCAAATCGGTTAGATAGTTCATTTCATTTATACCGAAGTGTAACAAACATTTCATTTATACCATTGTCAAAAATTGTATGGAAAGCGTGTATCAAAATTGAGCCTCCCACCCGCCGGACCGCAACAGAATAACAAATTGTACTGTTGATTATACTTCGTCTAAATTGGAGTCTCGTTGCTCCCCATCATTTAATTACACCGTGAAGGGGTTGAACACATGGTCGGATTAAGCCTCCCCCAAGCTATAAGCACTCTTGAATTCGACTCTCTCTCTCTCTCTCTGTGTCTCTCTACCACTCTCTCTCAGCTCTTCCCAATTCCTGCAAAATATTTTGTTAATCCTGTTTTCGATGGCCGTGGGCAGGGACGCCTGGGCAAAGTGTAATCTGATTACAACGATGATTGAAACGCAACCATCAATTTCGTCACAAATTGTTCTACACTCTAGAAACTCTCCAACGAAATCACAATCGAGAATCGACAACGGTCAATCTTTAAAAAGAAACATGCACGCTCCAGTAGCTTCCCATTAATCCTCATCCGTCAATCGTGTCAATCTGAAACAGTTTTCCCGAAATAATTTTATAGACAAATTTTAAGAAAGTGGAATGAAATGAAATCTTATTTTTAATGGGAACAGACTTTGTAGATCCAAAACAAATAAAAATTGTACAAAATTCTATCGAATTTTATATTCTAGTCTTTTGTGAACATTTTCATAAGTCATATAAATGCATAAAGATCCGCAGTCTACATATAACCGAAAAACCTACGATGTAAATGTTAACTCATGAATTTGATTTTTCATGAGGGTTAAATATTGACATTACAAAAATAGAATTCCAAAAGGTTAAAGGAGCAAAAGGATTCTACATCGACAAAATTCCCAAATTACATAGAATCCACTCTGCACGCTGTTGCAAAGGGGTTGAAAGATCGTCTCGCAAAAGCCACCTCCTGTTATTATTTCCCAGCGCGCTAATTAAGCGGCTATTCTCCGCCATTTCTAAATCCCTTTCAACGTCCGATCGAAACGCGCGAAGGATCGCTCGATGAAAGTAGACCATGGGGATGGCTTTGGCCTCTGGATCGCAACGAAATCTGCGCTCGTCGGCGGCCATTGAATAAAATATTCCATCGAATCGCCGCGCCACACACACACACACTCGCACATAGAGAAAAAGAGAGGGAGAGAGAGAGAGCAACGTCGTCTCGCGCACAATTTTTCAGCCTTCTCTCTTTTGCGTTGGCAATTACACAGGCGCGTCGTCAAAGCGTTTAATTCGATGAAAGGGCAGCCGGCTCGCGGGCCGGTTGCCTCCCTTTTTCCACCCCCGCAGCACCCTTCATCTCTTTTCCAACTCTTCCTGCCTATCGCCCCTTCCTTTTTACCCCGGAAACATTTCGCGTTCGTTCCCAGCGGAGCCGGATGCGCGGTCTTTCTTGTCGCGAATGTCGACACGCACCACCTCTGCACCCCCAACGACCCCTCGCGTGTCGCGTTTATGTTGCATTGTCGACAGGAATTTGTAAAAACTCGGACGAACTTCGTGGATTTCTTGATTGTACTGTTATTTGTTGGCAGTGGAATTGTTTTAAACGTTGTGGAAGATGATTTTGTTATTTGTTTTCTCAGAGGAGAAACTACTCTTCTAGGGGATGGTTTTCTTTAACTCCTTGCCGTATTTTAACCGGTCACACTCGTGATGAAATACAAATATTTTCAAAAAATACTAGAACACAAAATTCAATAGAATTTGTTACTGCCAATCAGATTCTATTTAATTCAACTTTTTAAAAATTAACTATAAAAAATTTTAAATTGCATAAACATCCGCAGTCCAGTAATCGTTATTTAAGCATTAAAATATAAATTTTCTTTTCTCTTCGACTACATTTTTCAGGATGAAGATGTTTTAATCACCGTCACTGTAAAGAAAATGTTACGACAGGTTAATAGAAAACATCAGAGATTCATTTCGTAAAGATATACTTTGTGGAAGTAATACTAAAGCAACTTCTGAATCCCCTCAGATCCACGTTCTATCAATTGTCAACGTAGAATCAAAGGAGATAAACGTTCTCCGAAGCAAGTCGAAATCCCAACAAACCTTAACGGTTGCAGTCTCATTCAGCTCGAAGGGACAATCGTTCCATTAGCCATCAGGCTCGTTTAGCTACTCTTCTGGCACGTGCTGCTCTATCCTGCCAATCCGCCTCGACGACCTGGTTCATCCGCGGGAATCTCGGCCATTCGGCCGAGATCCGCAGCGAAAAGTGCCACCATCGCGGGAATTAATTAAACCGGGCAAACTTCGAGAAGCACGTAAGCAAACGAACCACTTAGAGCTCGGTTTACCTAATTACGGGAACCGAAGGAAACCGAGGAGAGAGGGAATCGTCGAGAAAAACACTCGAACCCCGATGTCATCACTGCCGCAACATCGATTATCTCGAACTAATTGTTCCTTGGTTTACCAATTACCTAGATTTACAAAATACATGTTTGAAATTTTCATTGCAGGCACAGATAAAAAATTTGAAAATCCCGACCTTTACTTTTTTCTTCGCAATTGCGACCAATAACAATTTAAAAAAAAAATCTAACCCTTCTAACGTCTCAAGGGAACTCAAGCTGTTGGGTCGAATTTTGAAAAAGTTTTTTGTGTTTAAAAGCAGTACGAATACTTTCAGTTTACAGGGTTCGGTAGTTCTAGCGTCGAAAAACAAACGGGGCGGTTTTCTGTAAAGGATCGCGATTTCCGGTGACAAGTGGCGGATCGGAGTCGGCGTTTCTTAGCGGAATTAGCGCGACTTAATAATCGACAAATAGATTCGCAGTCTATCCCACGCGAAACGGTGTTCTTGACGCTCAAAGCCATTTCGAGGAGAATCTTCGAGCGACGGGGCTACAAAGGGTCCCGGGCAATCACGGGCCAACTGCTCACGGGCCCAGAGAGAGCAGAGATACGAAGGGGAATTAGCAAAGCGAAGAGAGAGAGAGAGAGAGAGAGAGAGAGAGAGAAGACCTATGATCGCTTCAGCGAGCCACGGCTGTCGCAGTCGAAGCAATTTCCAGCTGGAAGACGGCCGTGATTGCGGCGACACGAGGCGAACCTTCAACGTTGTCAAGTTGCATAATAATTAAACGGAGCCGAGCTAACCTAAGCGAGAACGGGTACCGGGTGGTCTGCTCGGACAGCCAACCCTTGCATTTATCACTCGACAGACGGGACGGTGACCTTTCGCAAAAATAATTCAGCTACCGTAACTACCGTCGTCGCTGACGATGATCGATTAGCTTGTCCAGGAAACGGGTGCTAAGAGATTTGCGCTGGCGAAGAGCTTGGATTGATCTGACAATGATGATTCGACAGATTTTGTAGCGAAGAGAAATTTCAAAGATTGTGACAACTTCTTGTTCTTCGTTTAATCTTTCCTATGGGTTAATTTTCTATTTTATCTTACGATTGCCTTGCAATTTCATTTGATCGGATGCTGCAAATACACGTCGATGAATAAAACGATTTTGCTGTAAAATCGGTATGAGCCTGAAAAAACCGTCAGCTCGGGAAACAGTCTACCAACAAGTCGCGTATCGTCAGAGTTCAACGTCTCCTGTCAAAGTGCTGACAGTCTCTGGGACTCCATGGAATTCCTGAGCGCTTGTAGAGCGCAATAGCGAGTTCTGGTGGCCATTAAAACAGGGACGATCGGTCGGAGGAAGTGTGGAAGGTGCATAGAGCGAGCTCGGTGCAGCGGAGCGAGAGGAAGTGCAAGCGATGCAAGCGGTGCAAGCGCAAGTGGTGGAATCGTTGCAGGCGGCGAATGAAGACCGAGAGGGGGCTGTGAAAGAGAGAAGAGAAGAGAGACGAGAGAGAGAGATACGAGAGAGATACGAGAAAGAAAGAGAGACAGAAGACTGGGCGGGAGAGCGGAATTCCACGAGGCAGACTAGCGGAGCTGCCTGTTGCGAATAACTTCGGAAGTTCCAGCGTGTATACCGGCGTGTTTCTCTCTCGCCCTCCTTCCTCCCTATTTCCTATCCTCTCCCGACTGTCTCGTTGAGTCTCTCCTCTCTCCACTATTCCCCTCGATCCTCCTTGTTCTGCTACAGTTCAGTGTCTCTGTCAGTTTTTAACCCCCGCAGACGCCACCCTCCGATGCGCGTTCCGTCACCCTGTCTCTCGCTGTTTCTCTCTCTCTTCTCTCCTGTTTCAACCCCTGGCGAGCCACGTTTTAACCCCTTATTACTACCCCACGCCCTTCCCCGCGGTTCGACTGTCTCCAGCATCCCCTAACTCCTGCCCACAGCTTGGGGTGTCTTCGTCTGTGCGAGGCCGCTTCTTCCTGCGTTCGGATACAGTGAATAATATCGGGCAGATAAAAATTTGTATTGTTAACATTCGAAACTGTTTTTATCGGATTTTCAACCCCGCTCGTTACTAAAGATTGAGTTTACTTGGATATTTCGATTTCTGTTATATCGCGAAGGGTGTGTCGCGGTATCATGCTACGACTGTACTTTATTTTATTGTTATTTCTAATTTATCATGAAGTAATAATATGCGTAAGAAAATGACAATTGGTGGCCCTCAAAACCTATTACAACATAAGAAAATATTGAAAAATAAAATCGATAACAGTTTGTACACCCGCAGTAATAGGAACATTTACCCTACGACTAATTGAAATTGCGGAACACGAAGAGCGAACCGCGGACAAATCCTTAGCGTTTAAGTCAGCTCATAAATCGGCAAGCGGCTCGGTTTTCTAGCGGGGATGGCAGGGTGCTAAATTAGGATACATCTGGCGGTCGGGCTTGAGCATCGTTAAAACCATAGAAGCCACGGCCCTCGACGTGTTCGAATGAAAGTGACGGTGGGCGGGTTCGTCGGCCAGGTAAAACACCCTCTAACGCGTTGAAATGTTACCGAAGGGGGCGGTTTGGTAAGTTTGATGTCTCCTTTAAGCAGAAACGAGTCGGTGTGGTTGGTTCCGTTGGTGTCGCGTCGGTGTCACCCTTCTACGCCCTCTCCGGTGCCCTAATATATGTATACGGTGTACGCATTTGCATGTACAAGTTGTCCAGACTCCTCGGTGGTAGCCATTTCGCATTTTACTGGCACACGACGACGTTCTGAATCTGTTGCGACCGCTTCTCCATCTAATAATGCTCAATTATTCGTTTCCTTTGGGGGAGAATACGGGGCTCAATTTCCCGTCAAAGTATTCGAAAACTTCAAAGCCGCAACGAAACCACGGGAAAAGAGGACTATCGACCGATAATGCGATGTATTTCATTAGTTTCCTCGAGAGGTTACCTATTTCTTCTTGTCCTCCCTCTCGTTTCGTCATCTTGATTTATAAAAAACAATTTGTGCTTCACGTAAGAACCAGATTATATATCATCGATGGTAATGTTTCTCTGATCTTCAAGATCTTGCTAGAAACTCGGTTCATTAATCGCAACATCGCAGTACTTGTTTATCATTTATAGTGGCCTTATCAATTTGTAATTCTTCACGACGCTCAGTGGAAAATTTGCCCGCTGTATCTTATCGTTACCGGGCTCAAAATGATTCTTCCGATCGGCCGTCTTTGGACAGGTCCGGCTCGCCGGAAGCATTATTTCGTTATTCGAACTGGTAAGGCGACTTTGTATTTCTGCTAGTTCGATTAAGGGAGTAGACTCGTTTCCAGGATTGCAAGATTGCGAGATGCGCCTTCTAATTTCTCGATAATGCAAAGATGGGGTTTTTCAGTAGTCGAAAGCGCTAGATAAAAGTAAAATTGATTCGCATTATTCGAAGCTTTAAAATAGGAAATTTGGGGGCGACTGCAGCCTAGGTTGATCTTTTATCTAGCGCTTTCGACTATTGAGAACCCCCATGTGTGCATTATCGAGAAATAAGAAGGCGCATCCCGCACCTTTGCAATCCTGGAAACGAGCCTAGCCTTTTAAGCTAGATGGCAGAATCAATAGGTGCAAAAATAATAAAAAAAATTCTTGAGTGTGCCAACAACGCTACAAATCGTCTCCGAACGCCGAAAGAACCGATCGATGCTCTCAGAGTTGAAAGATCCCTTGTTTCACGCGAGTTGGCCTAATCGCGGCGCGTATCGTCGCCTCGATTCCGTGAGAACGGATCGAGATCAATTGAATAACGACACGGTTGTCCGAGTGAAATTGCTCTTAAATGATTTAACGGCGATGACTATAGCCGCGGGGGAACGAAATGGGCATCGAGAGACTCTCGGATCTATAGCTCCTTTGTCGCCTCACACCTTCCTGACCCTGTCAAGATCGAAAGAACTGCCGAATCTATAGAGGAGCCGATCCGAGAGGGAAAATCGCGGCGAGGATAACGAGATTCCTCCATCTCTCCTCGGGGTCGTTTGAAACGGAGCGAAGCCGGGAAACCAGTTAAGAACGAGCAAACGGAGGATGCCTGGGACAGCAGACTCCAGAGGTGGTGGTCTCCACGATCAACGATCCCCTGATCCGACTTAATCCGCGACTTAGTTAACACCGTGGAAAGCCGCGGCACATCCTGACTGATCGGAGGTAAAAGCTTCTTCCTGTTCGCTCAGCTACGAGTTCTCGCCCGGAGACGGATGCAGCTGTCCGACGATCAATTGACGACGCGGTGCGATTCTGTGAAATAAGCGACTACGATCAGCTACGTGACTTTGCGAGGCACTTTCATTGGCTTCTGGACTCTCTTCGTGGCAGGATAGATCTTGTTGCGTCGCACACTGGACTATTTTCACGATCTACCGAGACGAAATTATTGTGTCCGAGAAGTGTGCTCTGAAAAGTGGATTCCGGGTGCAGGAAAGTTCTGTCGTATTTTAAATAAGCAGATAATTTTGCTTGTAAATGAAAAACACGTATACAAATATTTTTATAAACTGATTCAAATGTTTTCTTTAAAATACGACAGAATTTGCCCCCCCCCCCCCCCCCGACCTAATAAAATTGAAACACAGTGAAAACGGGCAAAACAAACAAGCAAAGAATCAACGACTGCATCGTTATAAATTAAGTCCTAATTACAATCACACGAAACGAAGCGACACGGAATCCTGCCCAATTATACAAACAATTATTGGCAAAAGAAGATCACAAAAGACTTCAATCAACAAGTTAATCGGCGTATAATTTCCATGCGATATCATCCTCTTTCGCAACATCCGGTTCCTCTACTCTCGTAACTCATCCTCTACGATGTACGTTGCGTCGTGAAAATCCAGATTAAATAGCGATCGTAAAATAGTAAGTAAAAGAACGAGACGGCCATGAATTTTCAGGGAAGACTGATAAATGACCGATAAATGACTAACGCTCCGGTAGCGCTCCAGAGCCTGATAATATGAACCCGAGAGCGAACACGTAAATCCTTGAGATTAGAAATTCGCGTTCTCTTTCTCTCTCTCTCTCTCTGGATCCGGGAGATCCAATCCCACCGGTAGCAACGGTAATTCCTATGAAAGCGAACGACTGTATAAGATTTCGGGAGAGCTCGTTACTCTTTCAGGACAGAGTCAGCTGCAGAGGAAACGGCTTGCTCGATTCTGATTGCACGTTCTCGTTCCTTCTGCTTCTCCGCAAGAATCGAAGGCTCTCCCCGGGCCTTCCTGCTCCGAATTCCAGATCGAGAAGCTGCCTCATGCTACCTCACCCTGTCAGCCAACATCTCCTTTCCGAATATAGAGCCTCATTTGTTACGGTTTCATGGAAATGCGCCGCGAACGTCATTAGAGTATTTCCCGCGGACCTTCATTCTTCATCCCCCCACATACACGGTACTTGCTTAAACATGCATGCGATCGCTCACACACTGATCACTAGACAGCGGATTTTATGCATTTATGACACAAATAAATAGGTGTAATTTAAAACAGTAAAAACATTAGACGAATTTCAAAATGCTCTTATATCATTTTCAACCTATTGAACATATCAAGAGACAAAATCAATTTCCATTTCACTCCAGCAAATCAGGTAGAAAATGCATATAGAAAATAGACAGGTAGTCTAGTAATAACTGATAAACTGATTTTTTTATATTTTTGACTTAGACCACTCTCATAATGAACACTAAGTGCAATCATTTATAATTACATTGAATTAATTTGGTTTAAAATTACATTGAATTAATTTGGTTTAAAATAATGTGATGTAAAATAACTGATAAACTCATATTTTATGTTTTTGACTTAGACCAATTTCATAATGAACACTAAATGCATTCATTTATAATTACATTGAATTAATTTGATTTAAAATAATGTGATGTAAAATAACTGATAAACTCATATTTTATGTTTTTGACTTAGACCAATTTCATAATTATAGGCACATATATTCCTCTTTGATTAAGAACCCCTCTCAAGGAGTCTACGAAGATAGTAATTGGTACGATCGTCTACGTCTGCTGTAGATCGAAACGTCTCGTGTACTCTTTATCAGCGAGAACAATGGAGGAATTGTACACATTGCGAAACTATAGCAGGAATCTAAATAACCTTGGCGCGTTCAAAGAGCCATGTGCTCTCAATTCAATTTAATAGAAAGGAGAACGACGACGTTTCAATAATTGCAATTAATCTCGACGTTAATTCATGTCCCAACCTTTAAGAAATAAAGCGTTTTTTGCCGAATTTTCCTTATTGGACTACGAAATTTCGGTACCTTTACACAGACTAGCCAAACAATGCCATGGGAACTGCCCTAACATTTTATTGTCTACAAATATGACTAGATTGTCATTTAAAAATCCAATTGGGGAACATTGTCAATCCATGTCGTGATCATGTATATAATAAATAATCGTGTCCAATGTTTATCTCATTCTCCAGACGAAATTCGAAGACAGCGTTGCTGCAGCACAACAATTGATTCATCAATGTCCAGTTAAAAATTGCAAAATTCTCTCACTGATTAAACTGCACTAAACTGCAATAAAACGCGATAAATGTTTGCAGGATTGTGCCACTATCAATCTCATTCCTAAGATGAAATTCTGCCACATTGTAGCTGCGACAATACGACGACGTAGAATAAAAAATTGCAGAATCATGCCACTGTATATCTTATCTTATCTATACTCCGAGACAGTGTTGCTATCAAAACACAGTAACCTGCAAAAACCTGTCTATCTCAATCCGAAAACTAGCCAACAGAATCTGTAAAACAAAATGTGAAATAACTTCGTTCAATTTTCGTTCACAATTCTCGATTCCGTAAATAAATATGGACTCTCTTCGCGAGCGAATTGCAATTTGGCACGTGTATTCGAAATCTGATGCATCACACAACAATAACAACAACAACAACAGTAAAGTCTCAACGGTCTCGATCGTAATATTCACGCGAATTCGCCGACGTCAATCTGCGTTTCTGCGAAACGATCGCGGAGTATATCGGTGATGCAAGGAACGCGAATTATGTATATCGTCGCGAGGGAATAATGCGAGTCGGCCGGCCACGATAACAGTGCTCGGCTAGAAAATTAAGAGGGATTAGCCGAGGAAAGACAAAGCCGATGCCGAGTCAAGAGAGAGAGAGAGAGAAAAGGCAAAAACGGACGGTTTTATTGCGGAACGGAGAACGGCCAGCGAAATCCCTTATCGTTCCGCACAGCTCGCGAGTCGCTCGTTATCGGAATTGAACAAGGCCGCGAGACGGTTGCCTGATAACGCACGGGTCCCTCGTGTCGTTGCATATCGCCCGTGAAAAGGGCAAAAAAATATCGTCCCGAATTTTCGATCGCATCTGCCGGCGACGTTTATACTACCTTCCTCACGCGAACTCTTAATTACAGGAATTTTGCGCGGGATTAGGCCATCTATAGCTTTCTGCGATACGTCCGCCGTTGTAGATCGTCCACGGAAGTTTACTTTGCGGATAAAGATCGAGGAGAGTTGGCCCGACAGTTATGTGAGCAATTACTTTCCCTTTATTGCGGCCGAAATACTATTTCTTGCAGAATTGTGTCCGACGATTTTTGGTTTGTTGACATTACCCCTCATTTCACGAACTGCATCTGACCCTCGGTGTCAAATTGACACAGTGGTGAAATAACAAGGTAAACAGTTATTTTTTATGTTTCTGGAGCTATTTTAACTCGAAAATGAAACATTTGTTCGACCCAGAATATTTCCATTCTCTATGATCGTTTAAATTTCACGCGCATGAAATTGATATAATAACTTATACAATACTTAAATGTTTAGTAAAATTCTTGAAGAATGGACCGTAGGACCGTACAAATCGTCGGACAATTTTACGGAATCATTCCCCCCTGGCGATCGAGAGCATAGGCCAGAGAGAACTAACGAGGCTGGAAACGGTAGACGGAACACGTTTCCTCTCCACGTTTTCAACCCTCTCAAGAGAGGGGGTTGTTGCACGAGGGTTTTCGGCCTCGGCCACCGTAACTGCCTTTAATAACCCTGCCTCCGTCGACTCATCGATGGGAAACTGGGTCGAATCGCTTATCGACTTCACTTTTTTCGCGAGCGACCCGATCGGGTCTTCGGTAAACACGCTTCTCGCTGTGGCACCCCTGTTTCTCGAATTTTCCTTCGATTTTTCTTCGATTCGTCCCTCGTGTCAATTTGACACAGTTTTCCCGAAGTAAGTTATACCGTTCTGTTATTTCTAGGCAAATTTGCCCGAAACCTCGTGACTTTTATTTTTCTAATGTGAAACACAACCGAAAAACCTAAGATATAAATGTTCACCCTTAGTGCTCGAGTGATGATTATTCAAAATATTGTTTACATTATTAAATATGTTGGTATCTAACCAATTACTACACATTTCATAAAATTTTAAAAATCATAGGGAATGGAAATATTCTAAGGTCGAAAGAAATGTTTGGTCTTCGACTTAAAATAACTCCGAGTGCAAAAGGTTAAGCCTAGAAGGCGAAAACAGAAAATGTCGAGCGAATCGAATATGAATTCTAAGACCGCGGGAACAAGTCTGAAGTGCAGTTGTAAAACTGAAAGACGTAAATTGTAAAAATTTGGCGATTTCGGACTGAAGATGGGATACTGTAGATCCCAGTGATCGTTCCCGAAGAAATTCGATCCGGTTCTCCCGGTGTCCGAATTTAAACGAACGAAACGTGCCGCGATCAATCATCCGCGATAAACGATTGCTCTGGCTCGGTAGTCATCGTTTTCATCTCTCTCTGTTTCGGTATGTGGTAACAGTTGGCACGACCTACAATGTTTGCTTTCGGATTTATCACCGTTGTTTACAGCAAACCCGTGAATAGCTAATCGTAAGTATATATTATTTACATCGACTCGAAATAACTGGACGAGCAAAACAAGATGCTTTACACGTGACAAACTCGCGGACGAGTTTGTAACCACCACGAACGGTGGAAGTGCTTTTCCCTACTATCGAGATACACGTGAAATATTTATACTCACGTGCGCCGACGATCGCGTAAACTCTACCTTTTAAGCAGGTGCTATTTTGCTAAATTGATCTGACGTATTACAGGCCGACGTGTTCGGTGACCTTAGGATGACCTTGACTGAATTACCGTTCTTATGACAGAGAGCGTAATTGGACTTCTAATCGTGGAGGATTTCGAGGAATAAATAATTACTCGAATGGTTTTTAAACCATTTATCTATCGCCAAGATTTTCCTGTTTGGATGATCAAGAATTGAACGTGTTAAGCACACGTTCCATATGATTGACCTAGTTGCGTTAATGCAACATTTCATTAGCAATTTCTTATCAGTACATTTCCATAATTCCAATCAACTTCTCAACGCTCCGTTTATAAAAAGAATTTTTCCGCTGATTCGCGTAAGGATCGTCAGCGTTTTCTCAATCGAAATCATCAATAAGAACATCTATTCTTGTATGTACAAAATCTCCACGAAAAAAATTGTTTTCATAACTTAAATCGCACGATCTGCTCGGAACGTAATTTTTTTTCCAGCTCTCTTAGTTTTCGTTCGCGTTGCTTTTCAGTAAGTTGAAAAGTTTTCCAACACCGTGGAAAAAGTCCAAGGAAATATTTACACACGGACTACTGTTTACCTCACTTTCACTATGAAAAGTGCACACTCAAGGCTCCGTCGTCAGAGTGCAATCGAGTTCGAGTTGAAAAGAAGACACGCAAAGCAGACCGGAAGTTTACAAATATACAGAGCAGCCACGCAGCTTCCTGCCGATGCGTGGGAAGCGCATGAAGCGCGTCTTCGTCCACGGTGTTCCCCTAACGCGCATACCTGTGGACATCGCGTTTGTTTTTCTCGGTGCAGTATGCAATGTTAACTTCGTTGGAAAATGCACTCCGAATTTTCCAAGGTCAATTTCCATACTGGAGACCACAAGAAATTATTGAAATATCTCATTCAAATATTTCCTGGAATATATGAGAACTCGATCGTTTCTCCACCCAACATTTTACGTTCATTGGTTCCAAAAATTCAATCGACAATTCGAGCGTGTGTCTCCGTCATGCACAAGAGTTCGGAAAGCTTGATTCTCGCCTGTTTTTGATTTGGCCGAGAAATGACCATAATTTCTTGAGAAAATCGTTCAATTTATTGGATACTTACGCGGATAGCCTGTTGGCGCTGTGTCGCTCGCGCTCTGAAACAGAAAAAAAGGGACGACAATTAGCAACTGCGAAGTTAATTAGCATACAGTTATCGGCGTCCAAGGACGACGATCTCCGCTGGAGAGAGGGCTGAATCGATCGGCGATTCGACTGTTGCGAGATCGATTAGCGATTCTCCTGATTTTGATTAATTAGGGACAATTGTGCCTATAATTATGAAATTAACACTAAATGAATTCCATATAATGTTGAAATAACAAGCACTATCTCTCGGTTAATCTTTGAAAATATCGTAAAAATTACATTGAATTCATTTAGTTTCAAGTAATGTGATGTGAAATACTATAAATAAATTTTACTCTTACGTTAATATTCGAGTACCCGAGCGTTCACTTTCAATATTGTTTTCCATACTTCCTTAATATTCTTGCTATTCGAGTTAATCGGTTTTTTAAAAGCAAGAAAATCTTCCTGTTCCGTCACCATCAGGGATATATTTCCCGTCGAGAAAGGGGACGGAAAAGTGTGCGACTTCGCCCCACAGAAGCCAAACTACAAAAAGGAGCAAGCCAATCAGCGTTCACCCCATCGCGGAACTTTCTCTGCGGGTAAGTTCGAGGGTCTCGAGGAACAGGATGTATTAAAATAAGAGTCCCTCGAGTCGGAGAGTGCTCTCGGGTCACCGAGTAGAAATCATTGGCGAATTTTAAAGAGGCGAGAGATCTTTGTGGATCGACTTGGATCGACTTTGGATCGACGACGCAACTTCCGGAGCTACCCCTTTGGAAACACGATGACTCAGCTAGTTCTGGGAGGAATCGAGAGAGAAAAAGGAGGAAGCGAGACTGTGGTTCGAGGAGAAAGAAGAGAGAGAGTGAGAAGAGGAGGCTTGGAGTAAACAATGGAAAGCAACGTGCACGCACGTATGCATGCATGTATGCACGCACGCCATGGGAAAGGGGCTGCGACAGAAGAGGACAAGGCTTGGGACTGGGTCAAAGGAGAGAGAGAAAGATGCAGAAAGATGAAGGAAGATGGCGGAACAAGGGAAAAGGGGGAGCTCGGCCTCGCCAGAGAGGGTTGCGACTTTACAACAGCTGTTTGACCGGGTTCGACCGCGACGAGAAATAAAATTCTGCTCCGAAATCAGCCTGAAACATCAAATAGAGCATCTATCCTCTCAGCCTTCTGCTACTCTCTTCTTTTCCCTCGCGTTTTCATAGAAATCTTTAAGTACACTGCTGATTTTTATGCAAAATTTTCACCTTCGATATTCTGCATCGTATGCGTTCATCAACGACTCAAAAATAAGCGTGCATTACGAACATAATGAATTGGCTGCGTAAACGTTTGTTTTGTTTAACCATGTTTTCAGATCGTGTATTACGCGGACGGTTTGCACGGAGTGCATGCAATTACACGCAAAAGCCAGAATTGTGTAGCATTCGATATACACGAATATGCATGCACATGTATATACCAAGTCTGATGCGATTTATGTAACTCGTAATTTTTGTAATTTAAAATTGTGAGCTACCTGAAATTCCGACTATAAATTCTTGCTATATTCAGCGGTAGTTCTCGCATTGATCTTTTTTATTAGTGGAATGCATACTTCTGAGCTTCGGATGGAATGTAACGGCTTGAAAATTAATATTAAATGGTATTTTATTCCAACCTTCTCGTGACTCTTTCGGAATGAGCTATGTATATTCCTGCCTGAATTGATTCGATTAACCTTACTTATACACAGAATTATTGATTCACTCTAAAACCACACAGGAAATTCCTATCAGGACCGTTTATTTCAATATTAAGCGATATTTCACGTTAATCATTTAGTACGAAGCAGTGTCCGCGGATCGATTTGGTTGTTCCATTTTTATTACAGAAAAGTTATTAGTCGACTGTACAGAACATTTCAATGTTGACATCGATGGTCCAATGAAATATATATTCGCACATGTATTTTATTTAATTTCCCTAATTGAACAAAAATCCATCCGCCTCGTATTCATATTAAAACATATTTCGTATCAATCGTATTAATCCTGAAGCCATTACTTCGATAATCTCTCCAATAACAAAAATGATTAACCTCCTCTAAAAACACCTGCATACGTCGATCGTTTAACAACCCCTATGAAAACTAAATCAACACATGTTCCCGTATCGATTCGTTTAATTTCTCGTACAGGGAAAAAAAATCAGCCGAAGCACATAAAAAGCGTGTACCGTGCCCGCATCATTTCAGCGTTAAATAATATTTCGCAAGGAACGGAGAAAATAGGCGATTTTTCAAAAGCGTGTTTAAACGCCGCGCCGCTTTAGTTCGAAGAATATTCGATACCAAAGTTAATTGATTTATAATCTAATCTCCATAAACAGACTGTGCGTTCTGTGATAAATTCCTAAAACATCTTATTCGCTTTTAGATGATTTTTCAAGTCCACTCTGTTCATTTTTATGCAGTCTTTTCACTGCGTTTTATTTATTTTTGTGCGCTTGTTAGTCGATAAACCGAGGACCGATCGAAGCGATTTTTCGTCTCGCGTGCCCCATCGGCCGGCGTTAATGAATTCCATATGTAGCGCGATTAATATACGATTATACGGAGTCGGAGGCGTCGCGATGTCCAATTAGGGGGATGATTTATCGGCGTGGATCGTTCGACGACCGCGTTACACCGGTCCTCGTAACTCCCGTTTGAACAAAAGCTACGAAATTCCCCTGGCGGTGTTCCAACGGCTAATTATCACTGTTCAGTGTAGACCCCCGCGAATCCGTTCGAACGGATAAGTGGCGATCAATCAATGACACAAGCAATCGCGGTCGATGCCGGCGGAGCGATTAATACAGGGGCAAGTATCATAGGGACGAAACGCATAATCGCCGTCACCAACCTGTCGGATAACCAAAGAACTTTTCTCTCTACTCTCAGCAACGCTTATATTCCCAGCGGTTTTCCTCGTTAACTCCCACGCGGAGTTTGTAAACTGAGAATATTACTTGTTGAGCAAAGATGCTCTCCCACGGTGGAAAAATTAATCTCGGACATTAATAAAAGCGGGCTGTCTGACAGATTGTTCGAATGAATTTTACTTTTAACGTTGGTTTTAAAGTAATAAAATCATTAAGGGATGAAATCGATTTTTATTTTATTCCTGCTTCCCTCAATTAATATAGAACATTTTTATTTTGCATGTAAAGATCCGCAGTGTAGTTATTACTTGATCTTCTTTTAAATTACAAAATCCTGTTATATCTTGACAGCCTTGTTTTTCTAACCAAGTTTCAAGTTTTTTTTGTCGTGACGTTAAATATGCAAAATCAAAGTAGGAATTTCCATCACCTTCTGCTTTTTTATTACCGCAAGGCTCATTTTTCTCCCTTTTTTCTTATGCGTTGTAACCTTATGTAATATTCTTTATGCGTTGTAAACCTGATTTCAAATAAAAGGTCATATAACTCAATTCTTTGCTAATAAAAAACAGAAATTCTACGGGCATGGTACCGTTAATCCTTTGGGCTCGAAGCAATTTGAATTTGAAAGAATCGAAAAACATTTCTTTCAACCCAGATCATTTTTATTTTATGTAATCTTTTTTACACGATGCACAGAACAAAATGCCATAAAACTTATTCTAAATGGTAAAAAATGGGTTTGGATTTTCCCTTGAGAAACCGAAATGACTTTCGGAACGACGTAATAATTCCGGAAAGATGATTCCGTTTGGTGGGGTACTTTAGCGGGTTGAATAGATCGATAAGAGGGGTTGTTCGACGGTTCGATCGGCATACCTGATCGCAGAAGGTAGCTGACAGCGCCCTGCAGCAGCTCGAACCTGCTGAACATGACTTATCGCGCGGGTAGCAGCAGCCGATGGTTCATGTTACTCGGTTCTCGCTGGTGCACGTGCTCGCGATCAATCTTCCCTTTCCACGGACTTCTGTTCCTCGCTTTCTGCTTGCTCGAAGGAGGAGAAGCCGCGTTGCGAATTCGAGCTGAACCAGAGTATAGCATCGATCGGCGAGCACGCAAATCGCGCGTCTCTTCTCTACAATACTGGTGCAGTGTTCCAAGGTCGATGCGTGCGTGCTACCGACGATGCACGCTTCGGAGAATGCGACGCGCGACGAGATAGTATACGGTTTTGATCCGTGGAACCGGTTGCTCTAAGGATCTATCGATGATGTGACGATCGAGCAACTGGATCGCATAACAACTCGTCACATTTCTCTCTTTGCACTCTCGAAACTTTTCCAGAGGATCCACCTTTTAACTTTTAAACCGACAACGCAATTTCTACACGATACTTCAATTAAGAAGGTACATAAGTTACAGCTCACTTAGGCTCGTAAACAATCGTTATGTTAGGTGATTACCATCGTCACTGCTCCATTTGCAATATATATTATTTATAATGAAGACAGACACAATTGCACAACGCACTTTCAATAAACAATGTTTCCCCATCATAAACAGTACTCCGAGCATACGCTCAACAACGAAAAGCACTCTCAACGGTATACAAACTGAATTTTCAATGGAGGCATTCACTGTCAAATTCTACTACCACAAGAATAAATTGACACAACTCTTGAAGATGAAAGTACAGTGCACCGAGACAATTGTAACGGTGTAAAATGGCGGGATCCACTGTCAAGTTACGTGACTACTAAATATAATTCACTAGGGTAATTGCAACCGCTCGAAACGGAAGCATTTATTTTCAGAAATGAAGATTCAATGGTTTGGGACAACAGTGGTAACGGGTTGGAACGAACTCGTCGACTGTCAGATAGTTTTCGAGAGCGTTTGAGAATGAACGAACACCGTCTGAATAGCAGAAATATCAGCGTAACGGAAGCGGTTGCTCGACCGGCGTACACTCGCAGTGACGCGCATCGGTTGACTGAGGCTGCCGGGTCCCAGCAAGGCCCGGCCCATTGCGGGCTCGGGTTGCTGCTGCTGCCTTGCTGCTTCTGCTTCTGCTGTTACTCTTCTGGCCGATGGTAGCCGAACACGCGCCAACCGGGCCCCGTCAGGGCCCCGGCGCAGCTTGCTAAGCAGACGGTCGCTTCACCTGCGTCCGATGGCTTTGTTGAACGCAACCATAGTCACTCTCTTTTTCTCTCTTTCTTCTCCTCCCCTCTTTCTCTTCTTCAGGCCCCTCTCTTCTTTCTGTTGCTCGCGAACCTTCGCAGGCTCGAGCCCGCGCGCGTTTCCTTCTACGCGTACTGTTCTTTATTCCCCCTCCCTTCCGAGCCTTCCTGCCCCGATTTTATAACGTTCGAATTATGTAAGGACGAATTTTGGGCCGATGCCCCTCGCGCAGCTTGGTAGCGAATTCGTTTCACAAGGATTTTGGGAATTACCAGGTTCGAGGGAAGGTTCTGTCGTATTATAAAAATATTGATTGAGTAAGTTCGTGCCCGATTGCATAAATTCTTTTCTAATTGTAGAAAAGAATGGTGCTCTTTTTAAAATTTAACCAAACCAGAACGTCTTTGTTCTGGAAAGTCGTGTTCGCTGAGTAGAGAAATGGTTAAATATTGATTATTAATAGACTAGATTTCATGTATTCATATGGTAAACCAGGGATGGTTCCCCAGGGTTGAAACATCCCTTGATTACTTCTGGCTGAACGGTGCGTAGTAACGTCGGAAGGGTGTAACAGTATTAATACAATATTATAAAAAGAACACCTTGAATAACAGGATGGTATTGCGGAATTGTTTAAAGTAGTCAGTTCGTTCTTTGCAGCCTCCGATTAACAGCGTTCTCAAATAAAAAGTTCTTTTCAGCCTGTTGAATCGATCGAGGACTGATTCTAATCTCTATTAATCGTCATTAACCGCACCTCAATAAAATCCTCTTTCCTCGCCCGTATGATGCTCATGAATTTCAGTTTCTTCGGCAATTTTCGGTCTTTCTTTTGTCGGAACCGCCGGTTTTGAAAACGGGATTGCATCACTGTTTAGACAACGATCTCCCAATTAACAGGACCGAATCAAGTCGGCTCTATCAAGGAAGCATTGTCCGAGATTCGTGGCCGTTCGACGGATGTTCGGACCGGCTGGCTTAATGGCGGCCATCGGGTCTGTGTTTATGGAAATGTGTGCGTGCTGGCTGCCCGGTAAAGGATCTCTCACTGTGTTATTAAGGTGTGCAGTTAGCCGGCACACGCCTCGCCGGATAACAGACACTGTTGCACCTGTTTTCGGCGGAAGGTATCTGGTACGACTGCCTCTCTCTCTCTCTCTCTCCCCGTTCGATTTTCATCCTTCCCGCGTTTACTATCCTTCTTCGGGACCTGCAACCTTGTTCCCGACGAATTTCGCCGAAAGTCCCGGGCCAACTGTGCTCCCGATGTAAGAATTTAGCAACTTTTTTGCTGGAAAGTTCGTGAATCGACTGATATTCAATTTGCCGGCCATTTTAATGGGGTTTGTGGGCCTCGGACACGGAGGAATTAATCGAACAGAGTAGCAAATCATTTCCAAATTGTTAACAATTTAATACCGTACCGTTTCCCGAATAGTTCGTAGACAAATGAAATCAATGCTTAACATTTAATTACTCGCATATTGTACTTGCAATCTCAAAATATTTATTTCGCATTGAAGTAGTTAATTTATATATGTTGGAATCGTATAAAGTTTCATTTAAACAGTTATGTAGAAAAATAAATTGCGAAGCTCGCAGAAGATTTCCCCGAAATTTTTGCGCGAGTTAGGCGTGCGTAGAGATTCGCGACAGCCAGCGCCAATAAAATTTGCATTCGCGAGTGTAAACGATTCCTCTACGCGACTAGGTAAAGTGTTTTCTCACTAAAAGCATAAGTGCATGCAGGATGTGGTATTTTTACCAGCGCTACCATAAATAGAAAACTGTTATTTAAATCGTGGTGGCGGCTGATCGACGGTCGCATAGTTTCTTATAATAGCGACACAAAGTCTAAACAGTCCGAGGATAATAAAAATTGCGACACCGTTACTGGCAGTGAAGAACGAAAGAGCGAGAGAGATAGAGAAAGAGAAAGACAGTGCGATTCAAAACGCGGACCTCGTTAATAGCATCGATTATTCAGCCAGGAGCGTCTAATGAGAGTTCGATTGTATTTACAAAACGCTTGCGCAACAATGGCCGATTGTTCTGCACCGCAAAACGGATATAATTCTCCGCTGGCCGACGCTCCAGTCCTTCGACTTTCATTTAATCCGATGTTTTATTTAATTCCTATTGTGCACCTGTGTGCGCAATTATTTTTCATCGATGATACGTATATTACACGTTCGTTGATTGATAGTAAATGCGCATCAAATTATTCTGCAGATAATATACGTTTCTGATCAGTTTAAATCGGTATATGTATTCATGTCGAAATATTCGGAATGGTATTCTCTGTCTAAAAATAAATTGTCAGCTGTATGCATTGAAATAAAAGCAATGCAGTTCGGGACAGATTTTTAAAGAATCTTTTTAAGCGCGAGAAAATAAGCGTAGCTGTTGTTCTCTAAATTGATAGCTACCTTTCCACAAATTGCAATTCGAGCTAATGAATCGCAACAACCTGGATTGAAATAGACATTCATAAAATCCCCAACGTCGTGGAGAAGTGATAACTACTAACATAAAGGTTGGTGTTAACGATTTCTTTCATTTTACAAATTTCCAGGTCGCAAAATGCTAAAAACAGTTCCGCGGAATTGAGAAACACAAACAGAACCACAGCTGGAAAATGGCGTCTCGAGAACGAAGACAAGAATATTTACTACTCCTTGGAAATGGGAAAACGAATTTCAGGCAACTCTATTCGGTTCCGTGGAAATGGTAAACGAAAAGGAGGCAGATTTTTCGGGGAAGACTCGCGTCATTCCTCGTATTAGGGGATGCGATCATGCCGAACAGAATAGACACGAGAAAAGACACCTGCCAGCGGCAACGACGATCGAGCACGCTCTCCTGGGTGTCCTAACGCGGAATAGTCTCTCGCGAGTATGGCAACGCCAGTTGTCTCCAGCTTATCCGAACGACAACTCGTTCGGAGGACTTGAGAGCCTCTATTCGGCTTTCGGCGAGAAGCTTGCTGAAAGAATGGGATCCTTCACTTTTTTCCCGGTGGAGACTGAAATGAAATATAACTGAGAACGTGACTCAAACAATAGTTTCTCCGGAAAGGTGGTTCCTATTTTTTTAAGTGTATTTAAAGTATCAATATTCCCAACGAACCACTTCTCAAGATTTATCGAGTATCGAGGATTAAATTCGCCGATTAACCAAATTGCACGGTTTTACTTTGCTTGTAAACTTTAGGATACAGCTATCGCCGCGAAATCAAATCAATGTAATTAAGGGAGTAGACTCGTTTCTGGAATTGCAAGATGGAGTTTTTTCAGTAGACAAAAGCGCTAGATGAAAGATCAACCTAAGCCGCAATCGTCTTCAAAAGTCCTATTTTTACGTTTACGTAAAAGGCGTAATTTGCATTATTCTGTAGCATGTAGCTGCCGAATAGCGATGCACATAGAAACAAAAATCACAGCATCGCTCTCCTCAACGCTCCACTATATTCCCTTAGAAGATTCACTTAGATTCACTTAGATTCACTTAGAAGAAACGCGACTGGATCGATTTCATTAGTTCCCGAATTAATCTATAACCGAATTCCGATCGCAGGGAGCAAAGACTATTCGCGAGAGCGTCCTTCGGCACCGCCAGCAATACTGGGTCTTGATATGATTAGTTTTTACGCGATTGCTGGAGGAATACACGGGCCGATGGAACAGGATATTCGATGATACATCATTCGGCTGACCCAGTTCCGAGATATCGAGTCTCGAAGTGGCGGAGTGTGGCGGAGCGTGGCGGTCGCTGAAAGAGCCGTCGGTTAATGGTTTGCTGGGGAAACGAGGATAAATAGCGAACACCGGGGGAACGGAGACATTGACGTGTATGCATCCGAGGAATTGTTCGTGGAACAGTTGGCGGATCGATTTTTGACACTGTCTTTCAATCAGCGAATGGAACTTCCTGCTGAATCGTCTGCGATCATTTCGGTCTTGAGAAAGATACTGCAAAAGCAAGTTGTTGTGAGCTCATTTGGGGATGGGAAGTAGCATGATTTCGTCAGATGGGGCTTACATAGTCGTCTGTCTTCTCCAATAAAAATTTTCTTTACTGACATAGTTACAATACAAATCGGTCATAAATGCATAAATGCTTTCTTGTGTTTCGTGCGTAAATATAAATTTTTGTGGACCAATCTGTGAATAATCGGTAGTATGATCTGGTCAAATAAGCATCCATTCATTCCCATCCAAGTTCCCATTCGTTCTCTCGATCGTCTCCATGTACTTTCGAAGTCTATTTAAGAAGAGCTTCCGTGCACACAGATTCGCGGCGGTTTTTATAAATAGCGGCTCATTCAATATTCATCAAGCAGCTTTAAAAACAGCGAAGAAACACGGCAGACACCCCTCCACCTCAAAACTTGTTCCTGTTTGAAACCGCTCCATAGTCGCCAAGACTTTCTATTAAATATATTCTCGAGTGCTGTTCCCCGCGGTATCGACGTTTTCAAACTTTTATCGACTATGGCGTATTCCGAAGTACAAAGTAGTTGCTAATACGAAGGAACAACGTTCAAACGGTACACCAAGCTCCTGGAGAACTTGGTGATTGCGCTGCTATCGTTTTTCCGAAATATTTCGCCTAAACGTCGCGCTGACAACAAAATTCTGATAATTGTAGATTTGAAAAAGTTCGAGAGGTTGAATAGGATTTTCTATGAAATTTTTCTCTCGGAAGGAGTGTTCGAATTACTTATGGCAACGACGAGTAAGTGCAATTTAAATTATCTTATCAAAATCATTAAAAGAGAAAAGCAATTTCAATGTCGGGCGTATTCCTTGCAATTAAGGTAAACAATTTTTACTTCCGCCAGCCGAAATAAAAATATTTTACAACCCGATGCGAACGCGTTCGAACGCACAAGGTGCATAAAATCATAAAATTTGCAATTCAGTCGCGATGCAGCAATGATGGCCCCGGAGCAGCTAATTAGGGGTGTCTTTATTTCGCCGTATCAGTAGTTAAATGTTTGCTCTTGATTCGCAATGCAAGGTGCTCCAGCTCGAAACTCGAAAGTCGGCTGCAAGAGCGGGTTTCCGCGTCGCGAAGTTCACCGAGTTCGCAGAACTTCCGGTCTCGACTGAAAGCAGTTTCCGTCCTCGGAGATGCTGCGAGCTGCCGCAGGCAACAATCTTCTTAATAAATACGCCGATGCGTGGCCGCGAGGCTCTTGTGTATCAACTGATGCCCCTAAACAGCCATGATTCCGACGATCCAACTCCCGTTTCGCCCCAGGACCTTTGATAAACCCTCTTACTCGCAGTATGTCCCCTCAGAGTACCAAAATCGTCATTTAATCACTCGATTTAAACTGGAGATTGAATTGTTAAATCGTTCCGAAAGTCATCTCGTTTTCTCAAGGGAATATAAAAGCCAATCTTTTACCATTTAGAACAAGTTTTGTGGGATTTTCTTAAAAGGTCCCATGCTCGTGGAATTTCTGTTTTGTACTGGCGGAAAATTAAGTTACATGACTTTCTACGGTCTTTATGCATTTATGGCTTCTGAAAATGTTCAAAAAATGCTAGAATATAAAATTCCACCGAATTGAATACGATTTTTATTTATTTCAGATCTATAAAGTCTACTGCCACTGAAAATAAGATTATATCTGTTTCTGCTTTCTCAAAGTTCGCTTAGAAAAATTAAAAATTGCATAAACGAAATTGCTTTCCGCGAACGACTCAATAAATGAATTAGATATAATATTGCACAAGAAATATCTAAGTGTTAAACCAAATATTGACAGTGTGGATAAATCCTGAAGAGAATAAAATGACATCGAGATAGATGATGGAAGAAAGAAGTTTCCGCGAAAGTTAGATGTTCGAGGGAAGAAATTTGAAATGCGGTTTCGCCAGCCGATTCGCGAAACCGCGACCGGATTAGCGGATTGCTTTCGGCTTGGCATTGAGCTTAACCCGCGATTAATCGATAGTCTTTGCGAAGGTCGTACGCTCCTGTGTCGTCTCCGCCTTCAGTTCGCCTGTTCGATCCATCCACCCACACCAGCAAGCATTTCGAAGGCTCTCACGCGATCATGATCGCGTGTCCTCGGGAACGGGTCGCGTCGGGTAGTCGATAACCCGAGGAGGAACCGGGTCCTTGTCTACCTTACCCTCCGCGGCAGATTAAGTAATCGCGACAGATTGTCCCATTATACTCAATTTGGGCATGAAAGCGGGATTATGTTCCGGTTACCGGTATGTAAACCGCGCGAATCAGCCTTTGCTGAGACTCTCTATCCGTCCGAATTCGAGATTCGATCGTGACGTGAACACTGGACCACTGCCCGGCAAAATGATCGGTTTCAAATCATTTTTTTCAAGGAAAAATGAACAATTTTTTACCATTTAGAGCAAGTTTTATGACATTTTGTTCTATGATCTCTTGCGATTTTTCAGGCGACTTAAAAATACATCCTCTAGTTAAACAGCACACAATTTTTTCTTTCGTGCACTGCATCTTTACCCTTGCGGTAATCAAGAAGCAGAAGGTGATTGAACTGCTACAAAGGTTAGAAAGCACTACAAGGCAGGAAATGACGTCCGAAATGTCAGCTGTTAAGATATACCATAATTTTGTGATTTAAAATAAGGATAAGTATTAACTAGACTGCGGATTTTTATGCATCTATGACGAAATTAATTGGGCGATATATAAGACAGTAAAAAATATAAAAATTCTAAGAATATTGTTATGTTGTACATAAAAAGACTATTAAGGGGTGAAATGAATTATTGAACTACTGCTTCCCACAATCGATGCAGAATATTTTTATTTTGCATAAAGAACAACGAAATTGCTTTCCGGACGACCTAATACATCCGTGGGAAACTAATATTTTTTGTATAAAAAATTGTTTAATTCTGGTGCCCAAACAATGAATATAAAAATGAAAATGAAACTTAGACGCGCGAACGGAATAATGTTGGAACATTGTTCCAAGGGATGTTATGTTACGATTGTAAGAGAAAGAATTTAATTTGTGGCCCACACAGAGCCGAATCGTTTATTACAGGTTGATCACAGTCGACAAGCTCCATGATTCAGAAGAAGTTTAGAGTACAAGTGCACATCCAGGCTCTAGACTAATCACAGTCTTTATATCCCCGGAATCAATTATTTCTTCTTTTATGATAATTGGTCCAGTTTGCTGATAAACTGACGAACATTTTCTGGTGTATAGCAATTACAGGATAACTGCCCCTCGAGCACAGTACACCAGAAAACCCGTAATCAGACGATAAACAGCGAGTGAGAGATCAAAGAAGTTAGATTACTGAAATCGTTCTGTAATTAGGTGCGTGGGATGGAAGTAAACCCTAAGACAAACAATCTCAAAATATAAAAATATATCACGCGTGCTTTTTTTCGATTGAATTTCTCGATTCTGTTCTCACAACTCCTCTATGTATATCGTCTGGCTGCGCCAACATTCGTTTTCTACCGACAGCTTTGAATAAATTTCAATATTGAGTAGACAGTTCCCGGAACGAGATTATGGCAAGCTATTCCAATACACCTAATCCTAAAAATACTTTAAGCAAAAAATCGCGAATGATGAACATTTTCCCAGGAACGATGGACGATCTAAATTAAACATATCTTCGAATGGACTATAATATTTAATAGTTCCTCGAAACGTACTTTATCGAAGTGTGTTGCAGCTAAATATACCAGAAAGAATCATGTTTTCTGCACAGATTCCTGGAACGAAAAGGCGCCACTAAAAATTGCTGTACCATTATTCGAAATATTCTTTACACTATCAAATAGGTTGGTCAATTGCTAAAAGCATCGTAGAGAATGGAAATATTCTAGGTTGGAAGACGTGTTTAATTTTCGAGTGAAAATAGCCCCGAGTGCAAAGGGTTAAAATGTTAATAATTGCAGTAAGTCAAGAAGAACATTTTGAAATTGCTCTAACATCCCCACAATTTTGAATTTCACCTGTACATTTGCGTGATGAGTGCACAAAATCAACAGTCGAACGCTCATAACTCGCTGCAACTACAAAAATGCGGGCGGAAATTAAAACATCAACTTTGAACAACTCGAACGTATCTCTCAAACCTCGTACAAACTGTCGAGCATCAGCACAAGGGTTGAAACAGTTCGAAACAATGAATGGCCAGCAAAAGAAGAATACAAAAATGATCCCGTGTGTCGCAGAGAAGAAGTTGACCGGTCGCCATTGTCAGCGGAGGATAGTGGGTCAGCGAAAGAGGTATCCGATTGTTTCCCCGGGGTTTAATTGAGGCGTCTTCAGTTTATCGGAGAAGTCGATTCCTTTTTTTCCTGTTGCCGGTCCTCTTTCAGGCTCCATCGTAGAATTGTCATGCGTCGAGGGGTTAATTAAGAATTCCCGCGGCGGGCTGTCATGGCATGGGCCGGGCCGGGCCTTCTTTTCTCTCGTCTTAATTGGAGGGCTCTTTTAGCAATTAGAACGCGAAGGGAATTCTTTTCTCTTAATAATTCGCCGTTACGAAAGATATAAACGAACCTTTCAGGAACATCCTCGCGAACCTCTTTTCATCCACCTTTCTTCTCCCCGCTCGCATATTCCGGTGTGTACCCTATCGACGGGGGTGAGTTTTCTGTATTTTCGTTGGGTTGGTTGGCTTGGTCCTTGGCATTCAGACGGTAGGTTTGCCGTCGGAACCGGCCCGCGCCTAAGCCCGCGAAATTTATTTTATATCCCCCCAGTTTTAGGTGAATAGGGAGGATCCATTGAGATTCTACCTGGGCTGGTATGCCATGCAACGGTACCGCCGTCTGCCGAAAGGATTTTCCACGGGAAATCTTATATGAAAGACGAGTGAGAGAGAGGGAGAAGAGAGGAGGATGTTGAACTCTCGCTTCGGCGATCTGTCCCGAACGGTCCGGGTTATTCATAAGACCGATATCGAGCCGTCTCTCGAATGCAAATCGAGCGGAAGTCAACGATGAGCCGGAACGACCGCTATCTTACCTCTCCTCTGTGGCAGCGACCGGCAAACATCGAGCAGAAACAGACGGGACACAGAGAGATAGACAAAGACATATTAATCCTTTGCACTCGGAGCTATTCTAACTGGAAAATCAAACATTTCTTTCGACCTAAAATATTTCCATTCTATGTCATTTTTAAATTTAGTGATTAATTAGTAGACTGCGGATTTTATGCATTTATGACACAAACGAATAGGCGTAATTTAAAAATACTTTCATATTATTTTCAACCTATCAAACGTATTAAGAAAGAAACTAAATTTCTTAAATTGACTTTTTTCTGTAACTGTCATTTTATTTAAATGAACACATATCTGATTAAAATTGTGTGAAATAAACACAGTTACCTGCTACAACACTATCCATCATCGGTTTTCTTAAAATAGCTTTCGTGATTAAAAATATTTCACTTCGAACGTTGGTAATGCGGACGCCACGGCGAAAGGCACAAGCACTGTACTGAATGACTAAACTTCAAGTGATCATACCTCCGTACGGAAATACCAAATCGGGAAAAAACCGATGGTTTATTGACCCCCCACTATTCAACTTTTCCAGGTAACAACTCATTTTTACTTCGGATGAGTTTGACGAAATCGACTTTTGGCCAGCTACATCGGCCAAATACCCCACAGTGCGATGTTCGTTTCCGCGAGTGCATGTGTTCCGTGCAGTCTCCGGTGCATCGATGCGGCTGCAGTAAAAGAGAAGGGGAAGAGAGAGAGAGAGAGAGAAAGAGAGTTTCCTAGAGGAAGAAGAAAAAGGAAAGGAAGAAGAGGAAGAGATGGGTCATCGACTTTCGTGACGCAACGTGCACCATGCGTCGAGACGCTTCGGCCAAGCGGATCGGCCTGGTAACCTCTTCCTTCCGGAAATGGCCCCTCCCCGTTTCCCTTTTCCATCCTCTCTTCCTCGTTTCCAGAAAGCCCCAACCAGACGAGAACCAGAGGGAAACTAGGAGAGGGAAGGGGAGAGAGGGAGAGCGTAGCAGAGAGACTGATTAAAATCTGCTCGATGGCCAGCGACGAGAGCCGTCTAAGCGATGTAAATAAACGAAACCGAGCGGGTATAAATACACGGATGCTCTCCGGAATATCACTCGAAATCTATTTCCACGAGGGTTGCGTCACAAAGAGGATTTGACGAGCAGGGCCGAGCTTTTCCAGCGAAAAATCTCTGACTCACCGATGCCCTATACATATATGGGCCTTTCGATCGATAGAAGCGCTGTCTTTTCTTGTTCGACGAATTTTGGTCATTTTTGAGAATGTTTGATGATGTTTTTGACGGTTTCCCAATGTGAGAGGCTTGTGGAATTTGAAGAATAATGTGTCGATTCAGGCCTTCTATTCTAAGCAGGATGGTCCCCACTGTCGTGATTGGAGGATAGTGATTTGAGGGTGCGAACGATATTCTGTGAGGGTTGCCTAACCTTCCCTAAAAGACTATTACTATCAATCTAATTGAGCGTGGCTCTGTAATGAAATCGTTAATCCAACGTTATTAACCCATCGTACCCGAAGCACGTCCACCTACAACGAAGTACAGATTGTAATAATTTATAAGCAACGAAGATCTTCGTTCAAATTGAATACATTCAGAATGTAATTCAGTTTTCTATTCTCGTCGAAGCAGATTCGATCTGTACTTCCAGACGTTCGCTCTTACACTATTCTTGACTTTCGAGGAGGTAGTAGGTCAGACGATTTACAACCCCCAAGGCTTTACCATCTACGAGAGAAAGTACCGACGTATTTCCTGCGGCTTTCTCTCCTCACAATTTTCTAAAATATTCAGCAGTTACATTTTTCTAAGCCGTGTTTCCTGACAACTTTACACCCTCGTTTCATTTCAGTGGCGATATAGATGCTTCTCGAGGCGGGATGTAACGAGCGCGTGAGGATTTTTATTCCTTCCCAGGCTATTGTTAATCCACTTTGGTAGAGTTCGCTGGAAAATTAATCTTTACTCAAAATACGTGCCGATATGATACACTCTTCCCGCGCTTTTTGAAAGGAACTTCCCGAACTTCTTCGTTTGGGAATCAAGAGAACTATTCCATATTTCTATTTCTCCGAATCTTCTCTTATATTATATTAGGGTGGAGGGAAAGTTCTGTCGTATTTTAAATAAGCAGGTAATTTTATGAATAATATATTAAACATATTTTATAAATTGATTCAAAAGTTTTCTTTAAAATACCACAGAACTTTCCCTCCAACCTAATATTTATTTTTTCCTTTTCTCGAGTTTAGAAAAATGACAAGCATCTGTTTACTTAGATTCTGTGCAATTTCTGTTACAATACGTGCTCGGACAAAGAATTTGATCGAATCAATTTCCATGCAAGCAACTTCATAATTTCAATAATCGTGAGATGAAGGTTTAGTGTTAATAAATAACACCACGATCAGTTGGTACGGCCGCAAGATTTGTTCGTTCGGAGTAACGCTGTAGAACCACCAAAAATATGGCTTCGCTGCGCCTTTTAACGATTGCAGCCGCTTCGCCGACAAAACGCAAACGAGTTAACGGTCTGGCTGCTCGATCGAGCCGGAGGAAGAGATCGTTCGAGGATAAAGGGTGGAGAAAAGGCTGTAGGAGACGGATCGAGGCGAGAGGAAGCGGCCGTCACGGGCGGAAGGGAGGATTTAATCACGTTAAGTAACTCCGAGCTGCTAGCGCGGACTGATTCGAGGGTGTTCGAGGGCGGAATAGATAGGCGGCGAAACCGGGCGCTAGAGAGAGAGAGGGAGACGCAGAGATAGAGGCTGTATAGAGAAAGAAAGAGAGAGATGAAGCCAGAGGGTCGCGAGGATGCATGTTATCGACCCCTTTCGCTTCGCCTGCTCGAGTCCCTTCGAGTTGGCCAGCACCCTCTGGTCTCGTGGTTCGCGCCCTTTTCTTCCATTCTTCCGCAGAGGACGACGGTCCCTTTTTCTTTGTCAAACCGCGACGTACAGAAAGATTCACCGAGAAAGCGAATGTGTGTAAGAGACCCCCCGAATAAAATTCCGCGCGGATTTCGCGTATAAACTCTCTCGAAACTCTTTCTGCTCCCGGACCACTCTAGTCGACCCGATCGCTAACGATCCTTTCTTCCCCGCCACGAATGAACAGTCCTCGGCCCGACAGGCTCAAAGAGACGTTCCCGACGCTCAACCGAGCCACGGTCGATACCATAAACGCGCCTCTGTCTCGGTTTTTACCCAGCCGCATTATCTTACGATGCCGCTTCCTCCTCCGTCGTCGCCCAGACGTTTGTCCGATTATTTATCGAGCAAAAGGCGCCCCTAGCTCCCACTCTCTCTCTCTGTTCACCGTGAGAAAAGCCAGTTCGAAGGGATGAAAAGACGCGCGGGAGTCGAGAACCCTAAGGGCGCGATTTCAGACGGAACACGGAAGGGGTGGCTTCTCAACGCCCATCTTTCACGCGATCTCTGACAATTTATTTCTGGAGAACTATTGGCTTCAAGTATGACAAGTTTTGCAAAGATATCGCGGCATGATTGAAGTAGTACTCAGAATATTTCCAAGCATTTTTCTCAAAAATTATGGAAGCTGTGTCATGACCTTTGAACCTCCACAGCCCGGTCAATTTTCCAAATCTCCCAACAATACTCAGCAGACGCATTCCCAAGATCAGAAACTCTATGGACACGCGGAAAAATTCCTTCTTTTTTTTTTAAACGAGAATAACCTCTCAAGACATTGCCGGAAGATGAACGAAAAGAAAAGAAGCGCGGGAGAGAGAAGAGGAGTATAGTCTAGTCTTCTTCTCCTGGCCTCGGCCGAACCCGACGTTATTAGGAAAATGGACCCGGTTTCTCCTGGCCCCACCTCACTTCTGCCTCCTTTGCACGACAATAAACTGCATCTCTTTCTCCTCGGCCGAGCGAGTACAGAGGCGTCCAAGTTCTCAGCGCGCCGAGGCCAACTCGCCGCCGGCAATTTGCTTCTTGGAAGCGCAGGCACCGTCTTTTCCGCTCGATCGGGCCGATGCGCGTGTACACGTAGCCTCTTCTCCGACGTTCTTCTCTCTCTGCAGCCTTTTGATAGCGGGGGACCGATGGAATCTCGGGTCGATGCGCGAAATCACCTTCGAACGCCGATTACCGAAATCATTCTCCAAAAAAATCTGTTCCAAAGACTACTCAACTTGAGAAACATCTATTCTAAAGATTTACTCAATCCTATCAAATTTTATAATCCAGCATTTTGTGAACATTTTCATAAGCCATAAATGCATAAAGATCCGCAGTCTAGTAATATCTTTTTAAGTTAAACTAGAAAATGATTAAGTGAGTCTATGTTTATTTCGCACAAAAATTCCAAATGTTTGTAATATCGATTGATAAACACATTAATAAAAATGATATTATTCAAATACATTTTTCAAATATATAATTACATCGTAACGAATCAATTGCTGATAATAAAATATCGGAATGTTATATGAAACACACTGTTCCATCAGAAAAACCACTGTAAAACGCATAATGCTATGTTCTCATGGATCCTGGACCGAGAAGAAGCTCGAGCAATGGCGGCCGGTTCGCTAGAATTACGCGTGGAAACAGTTACTCAGGGGATGAAATCGCGACGAGCTTCCGACAGAGAAAAGCGTGGGTGGTTGCACGAGAAGACTTAGGGTTGCTCACGCTGGTCAAACGACGCCCACGCGATTGTCCGTTCGTGGGAAGCAACTTAGTATAGAATTTAATGAGGATACACAGTCGGGGATATACGCTATAGTTGGAACTCCGTTTATCCAAACTACTTTTCTAAAGTGGTGCTCGCAGTTTATTCAGGTTTCGGAAGCAAATACTGCAATCTAAATCGCTGGGAATCCCATGAATTTTTACTGTATGCGAACATGGTTTCTGTTACAGGGTCTGGTCGCCATTGTTACGCAGCCAGGGATGAAATTCTCGTTGTTCTTGCGTGGTTTATGATCTGCGGATCTTTCCGCGAACTTCCCGCTTTTCGAGAATCATTTTGGAGAATTCTGCGGTGAAGAACATTTTCTAAAATGCACAATCTATTTTTATACAATGATATTTTACACGTCTATCTAACACGTCTATCTACGTCTAGTATAAGACATAATTTAACCCCCTGCTCTCCTTTGTCGAGTGTGACTCGACATCGGGGAAAGAAAAATGTAACTAAACGAGATTTTATAAGTTCCATTATATTCAATATAATTAGTAAACAAAGTTGTTCAAAACAAGTAGCAGTCAAGGAACTGTTCCTGGAAGTAAATTTCGAATAAAACGCTTAAAACATTAGGGAGTTGTTGGCAGCAAAATTGAAAAATAATTCGGAGTGCAAAGGGTTAATGATTATCATCGTCTCCTTGAACCTTTTGCAGAATGTCAGGTTTGCACGATTCCGAAAAGACATAACGCTTGAACGAGCGAGGCGACAGACTCGTTAAGAATCCCATGGAATAAATTAACCGAATGATCGGTATACATAGAGAGGCGGAGTCTTGTCGCGGAGGGAAGATTACAGGCTCGCGTGCTGATAATGCGTTCTGTGGAAGGAAACGCGACATCATTTGCCGATGATCCCGGCGCGGCGAGGCGACGCGACGCGCGCAGAAGTATAGTACAGGACAGTATAGTGTATCGCTGGAGGCGCGTCATCTCGCAGTTACGCGATCAAACGGTACAAATTAGCGGACACCACGCGGGCATCGGGATGACAGAAACACAGCGTAAGCGTGACAGAGGTATGCTGACATTCGGATGACATAACTGACGCCCGGAGGCTGCGATCCGGCCGGCCTGATCTAACGCGACGACGCCATTCTGCCAATCGATCGTGGAAGAGTGCGCCATCGATTTTGTTTTTCGAAGATGTGAAATCGATCTCGTTCGGATCGAGAATGTTGCGTCAGAAATGGAGATGAAGCTTCAGCTGATTCAGTGACTAATAAAATTTCAGATTTTCGTATACAAGTTTTGCGAATCAATTTCAACCTTCTACAGATAAAGTATTTTTAAGTAAGTTCTTTTAACGAAGATCAAATTAAATGTAAATTAATTGTTGAGAAATTCAAAATTGTATTTATTGCATAGACGTACATCAAATACTTATTTAAAAGTAATTACTAATTAATTAATTTTGTAATGTATGAAAACTGTGTGCAGATATGTATACTTATTGTAATCATTTTCTGATTAATCAATTTTAAGAATGGAAGTACATACGCGTATTTATTGAAGCGTGTCGAGTATCGAGTCTTATAATTAAATCTAAATAAATGAGTAATTTTAAATATTCTTAATGGGTGAAATTGATTTGCAAATAATGCAGATACTAACCTATAGTGTCTCAATTTCATAAAATTCTGAAGGAACAGACTAGGAAAATTTCAGTTGATATAGAGTGCCTCTCGTATAAATTTCAAATAATTGAAAACAATATTTCCACTAGAATTTCATTGTTCGTTTTGCAACGCTTAGCTCGAAGAGCACGAGTATGAATGAAAACTGTGAGAACATGAAAGATAAATGATAGAGCCTTAATCATAATGGAACGATGTATCTTTTTCCCTGAATAGCGAATGACACGATTAACCGTTTTTCCACCGACAGCATGTGTCACGATCGACGGTGAACATTTTTGATCTGAATGATCGAGAGAGAAAGAGAGAGAGATAGATCGCAGCACGGTAGCACTGATAACATTGTAGGTAATTATAGCCCGTCGGGGTACACATACATATATCTCGTTGACTATTCCAAGCGATAGTGTCACGATTAGCTCACCTCTCTTTTGATTATTATAGGCGTTGAAACGCGTGTTCCATTATCAGATTGCGTCAACGGAGAAACGCGAGCCATCGCGACGCGTCTTGTCGATCGGTCTTTAAAGCTCAAAGAGAAAGAGAGGGATGCAACGACTGCAGAATGCAGTCTGCAGAGACGTCAGGTTATACAGCGAAAGTTATTTAAGTCGTAGATTGATCGCCTCAAAGGTTGCCGGGGAGAATTCCACTGTGTTCCGTTCAAAGAAGTGCAAGATGCAACTCGCAGGGAGTGCCTCGGAACCGAAAGCTGCTTCCCGAAGGGAATTCAGAAACCCATTAAGGGATGAACAAAGTGCAGAGAAGTTGAAGCGGATTACGCAGGAAAATGACACGCGCGGCAATCCTGTCGATATTAAATAAATACTGCCTCCGCACCGCCTTCTCTTCAACCTACGCCCCGTAAAGACACTTCGTGATAAAAATTCCACCGCCATTCCTCTTCGAAATCGTCGCTTTACTGGACTAGTCCAAAGTTAAAGCTCTTCTACAAATTATCGTAGAGGTATTCCGTAATTTCCAGCTTTTATTACTTTGCAAACTGTACCAAAAAGAAATTGTCAAATTGATCGATTCCAATTTCCTTTCGTTAATAATCCACATGCAATTGGCATACTTTGCCTTATAATTGTTTAAATATGTACTTCGATATAGAAGTGCCCTGAAACAATTTCTCAGAAAAACGTATTCATGATTTTAATATTTCTAAAAGAAAACAACAAATCAGGAGCAAGTCATTTTGAACTTGGTAAAATTCTACAATTTTTCGCACAACTTCCAGGCGGCTCAACGTGAAAGGGCGAGACCTGGCAGTCGTTTGAAAAATCGAGGCACCAAATATGTAGAGTTTAGGGTTGAAACTGCCGTCTAGGCGACAAGTACGTAAAATCGGTCGTAGGATAAGGTAATCGTGTTACGAGCGTCGGAACGACGGGGTTGACAGAAATATGGTCGGACAAAGGGCTCGCAGGGAGTTGCTTGAGGGCCGTGCGAAGTATTTACCCCGACCACTTCAGAATCGAACCGCAAATATTGAATATGTACTACCCTTCGCGTCGAGATTACCGTCTCCCTCCCTTTACCCACCCTCGCGGCGGGGATCAGTTAAATTCGTCCATTTTAGCGCATCGTCGAGTACATAATAGCCGTTACTTGATATTCGATGCTTAATCAAATCGATTACGAGCGTAGCGATAGCCATTAGCGCGCGGGGTCGTCGGATCGATCCGATAAATCTGGCGGCTTGCCACGCGCGAGAAACGCGTGCTCGATAAAAATGTCCGGCACGAACCGATCCTCCGTTGTCCATTCTAACTATAAATTCTCCACTGTGTACTCGTTAGGCTCGATTGAAGCTTTGAAATATGCTGGGTGCACGCCGCGAGGATGCATTCCAATTTCTGTCCGCTTCTCCGCAAAAACGCTTCGTTCGGTTCTTCAATCTTAACTTTTAATTACTCGCATATAGTATAGTACAATCTTAAAACTTTAAATTTAGTGTTTCAAGCATGAAGAAAGGTGTCGAGTACACTAGCAAATACCTATTTTGCATTGAGGTAATTGTTTGATTCGATAAAAATTTATTTATGTTGAAGTGATATTAAGATATTTGAGTAGAAAGTGGAGCAACTATATGACACCAACATAAATAAATTTGTATTCAATGAGATTACTTCGATGCAACATCAATATTTTCTAGTTTAGACGGCACCTTTGTTTATGCTTGAAATACTACATCTATTGTGTTCAGATTGTAAGCACTGTGTATATGCGAGTAATTAAAAGTTAAATTTTCCACGTGTCTATACAACCAATTTAAAAAGACAGTCGAACGACCGACATCAAAGTCGGTCTACTCTTTGCTTACAGTATATACGCAGACATTTTTTCAAATTGCTAAAATTCCCGCCTTTAAAAGAAATTGTTCAACAAAGCAGGGTGTTAGAAAAATCACAGAAAGTCGATGCCAGTCTCCGAACTGGTCAGAAAATCGTTTGCCGGTCTGCGGTACGTCAGGAATCGTTCTAACCCAGATTCGCGGCGCGCGGACACCTGCCGAGCAGGTAATCCCGGCTCATTAAATTGCAAAGGGGTTAACGAAGGGGCCACGCCCGGAATTAAGCAGGATTCGGCGTTGGTGCGATCGGGATCGGGGATAAACCAAGGTGCCAGGGGTGTTGCACACGCGTGTCGTGCATCCTCTATCCACCGGTTCCATCTAAAGTCATGATTTAACGACTTCGCGGGGGCAGCCCGGTGTAGTATAATTGGACAAGTAGGTCAACTCCGCTCGATAGGGTACACGGGAGAGGCGGCTTGCCGAGGGAGGGGTCTCGATACTCAATATTTAATTTGGCTCGGCACGTGTATGACCCCTACGACGTGTAAACGCATCGGCTACGGCCTCCGACCATGCTCGCGACGCTTAGACTTGCTGGACAACGATTCTGAAACGGTCGTTCTGAAACTGACAACTCCGAACGCCTCACTATGATCTGGAATCTCGCTTTTTGTGATTGAGAGTCAATTTTTCAAGGTTAAGATATTGGAAAAATTCTTTTTATAGAAAACAGAAATCACAAAAATTCATTTTTTAAGTGTTATTATATATTTCTGACTTCATAATATTACAGCTGGTGTCGAAAAAGAATTCGACGACCTAGCATACTGTAACCTTCAATTTTGAAATAACGCTAAAATACTTCTGGCCACGAAAAGCGGGTTTCCCTTCATGTTTACAATGCGATAGGAACATAGTTCATCGAAGAACAAGCTGACAGTAATTGTAGTAGAACAATTCATTAATATTGTTATCCGATAGGAATTCATCAATTCGTTATCCATATAGTGAATTTAGGGGTGCAATAATGAGCTGCATTAAACGATATTCCAAAGGGGCGGAGCTACTGATGGACTTTATTAAATATAAGTGGTGGAATATTATAATACCGCGTGTACAATGTTAAAAGTGTGAATGCTTGAATGCGTATAACTTTATAACTAAAACACAGCAAGAATGGTTTCTTTACAAAATGTGACGACGCAACGTGTTAGGCTCGACGGTTTCCTTGCGACTGTCTTCGGTCCTCACTTTTTCCTTACTCCTAGGGTCGCTTGTACCTAAAGGCTGTAAACCCCCTTAAACCTACAGTTTCAAGGAGTGGCAATCATTGCACACCAACAGCTACCCTCGAATAACGAGCGCCAGAGTTAAAATTAATCTGCCAAATTGAGATTTTAGTATCGGATTCAACTAAATATATAAAATTCTGTTATAACGATCCTTTCGGTAAAAGAGAAGATGATTAACCACTCGTACTTGGTCCATTAGAGCTCACTCTCGTGGAGGAAGGGTGCAGGCAACCCCCGAGTAAATAAGAAGCATCAAAATCGCGATTGACTGGATGCGTAGGCGCCCTAGAGAGAAAGAGAGAGATCGTGGATCTGGTAATAAAACTGATCCCTCGAATTAATTGAAATCGAATCGCGCCTCGCGCGTGTTGTCCGCGCGACAATTGTCGCGTCGACTCGGTAATTCGCTTAATTACGCCAGCATATTTCAGAGACTACGTCGGCTCTGCTCGGCTCTGCTCGGATCGTCGACGTCTCTCAATAAGAAATAACAATTTCTGACGATTTCATAATTACGGGAACGTCGCGTGTGTATCAGGAAAAATCAAAAACGGGTATCTAACTTTTAGCATTCAAATAACGAGTTAGTGTTTAGTACGAAGTGTAGCTTTAACTAATTTAACCCCTTGCCGTATTTTAAATCAGACTTGCGATGAAGATTTGAACAAAGTCTAACAAATATGAATGTTATGCCTTTCTTTTTCGATGAAATAATAGACTGTGGATCTTTATGCAAAATAAAAAATGTTTGCATTGATTGCAAGACACAGGAGCCAAATAAAAATTTCATTCTTCTTTTAATTATCTTATTAAGGTGAAACTAATAAACTGGTGGCCTTAAATCTTTTTAATATCTCATTTACATCATGATTATGTTTTCTAATTCGTTTAACAATTCGCCAGTTCCATTTAAAAGAATTCTAAAATGTGCCTTATCGATGACGTGTCACGTCTCAACCGTTCATGGTCCGACATCATGATACACGCGCATCGACACACATGTACACTAGTTCCCGGTACACACACGTACAGAGCACGCGCACAAGAAATACGCTCGTACACGTGTAGGTACCAGGAGCTTCGCAATAATAGCAGCTGCACGCGTGTCCTCCGACTGCCGAACGCAGCTCAACAGGTATCGATTCGGGCAAATGTCAAAGTGCACACCCGGCCCCAGACTCCATTTTCCGCCAATGAATTTACTTTTCGAGTCGAACCGTGATCTATAGACTTTCGGGTTTGCCCGTGCTGGCTTTGTGTAGAATCACGTAATTCGTGTAACATTCAATCGTGTAATGGAAATTACAAACAGAATCTGAATGCTGTAATATTTTACATTGTTGTGTTGGCTCCTTTTTCTAGCAATTGGTGCAGATCATTTGAATTCTAGAGAAAGATCCTCAGATTGTATTTAACAACGATTCAATACTACCTCTACTCTCATTATTCCGTATGCATTTATGTGAGACACAGGCGACAAAAGCATAATGAAATAATTGGTTCAACAAGGAGTAATGAGGAACCCCTCGTGTTAATATTAATTCAGCATAATCGCTTTGTCGACGAAACAAATGTTCCTTTCTAATTCATGGGATCCAATTTATGGAAATGAATATATCCATAGAGACGCACACTTTATATGCGGTGCAGCGAAAGTGTTTGAATATTTATGCAATTTTTGCGAACGTTCATTATAATCAAATGATGTAATAGTGTTCTCGGCGCAATGGTTCGATCATATAATTACAAAAAAAAAAGCAAATTTTGCAGGTTAAATTAGACTTTCAACGTTTCGATCCATATGTGGATCATTCTCAAGAAAGAAGAAAACTGCGTCTAGAAAAATTGAACAAAAGACTTTAGTATTATTGTAATGAAATTGAATGTAATGATCGAACCGTTGCGCCGAGAACACTATTACATCATTTGTTTAACAATCATACGATCGATAATAGGAAGAATAGTTCATTATAATGTACGTCGTCGATATAGTTCAATCAGAAAATCCTTCATCTTCCTATGAGAATGAAAAATTCCTTGCAACCCGTTGACAATTTTGATCAATCACATTTTATCTATACACAGAATCCACTTCAGCTCGAGTCAACGTAGAAACCGTCGAATTCGAGAAGACGCGAAATCCAATAAGCATGCTGCAGCAGATTTCATCGGAAACATGATTTCCGTCTGGCAGCGGTAGAATCATAATGCACCTCTGTGTTTGCACTCGAACACGATCGATACGATCGATAGAGCCGATTGTTTACTGACAAGAGAATATCCACGCACAATTATACCTACGAGCAGAAACAATGGTCCTTTCGAATCAAATGTCTCGATTGATAAATCCAAATATAGAATCTTTCAATTTCGCTTGTAACCACGTTAAATCCCCCATAAATGCACTTTTACCATTACAATTACAATTTTCCTGTGTTTGTGGAGAATCTATTCAACAAATTTATTTTTTGGGACACATATCCATTACGATAAGAATTTCAAAAAATTTGACTGAATAAATTTTCATCATGTTTTCACGAAGCAACACATAAATAATTAATCCAGCGCTTCCCAGATGTGCATTAAAGTGCAAATCACAATTTAGCGCAGCACCATCCCAGACAAAAAGTTACTGACGGACAGCTTAGTTACCCAGGGTTAATAAAATCGAAGGAACAGGTGATCGTTAACGCGTCTCCGATCGCGGAACAGCTCCCCAAGCAGAAACTGCGGTCGTTCGAAAGGCCAGCCGTTAGGTGTCCATCTGCATTAGCAATGGCTCGAACCTGCACGCAGCTTTTTATCGCGGCTTGTTGCAACACCGGTCTCTCCGAGGCACGTCTCCTATCCTACGCGATCGTAAATGTGTGAGAGAGAGAGAGAGAGAGAGTGAGTGAGAGTGAGAGAGAGAGAGAGAGAGAGAGAGGCGTCTGCGATGGAGGGACTCGTAAAATGTCTATCTAAACGCGATTTCTCGGCGAGAGCGGCTCTTTTTACCGTGGCAGTTACCGACGATCATAATTCCCGCGATTATCGGTCAGATAAAACCGCGAATCCGCAATGCTTTTTGTCTCGGACCCAAGAATCGATTGGCAACAAGTGTCGACCCGTGAAAAGCGTCTTCGCGAGAAACTCTATACAAAGTACATATAAAAGATAGTTTTATCATTTTTATTTCAACGCTGAAAGAAACTCTTATCAAACAGTCAATTAAATTAAAAATGCATTACATACAATTATATACGTTTGAGGTTTATTTCCATCTCGTGAATGTATAAACGATAATCACTGAATAAAATACGTGTCGAATATTTGATCGAGCTCGAAATTATTCACACCTTAATTTCACTAATAACACACGGTTCACCGAATAAAAGGATTTAAGACAATACATTATTCCCAACCATTGAAAATCATTGAACACATATAGAGAAATTCGTCTAATTCATCAAGTTCGAATAGCTTAATAACCCTTATTAGCGTTATATTTCTAACAAATGTACCTAAAGACAGGATAGACACACGGGTGTCAGTGAAGCCCCGACCTTCTGACCGTGTCCAATTAATCCGATATTTAAGCGAGACTTTTCGCAGCCGGAATTATGATCCTTTGAATACGCAAAGTTAAACGCTGGTCCGACGTAATCCTCTCGTCCCTCGCTCTCGCCGCGACGACGCGCGATAATGCTTCCTTTTACCCATCGCGTTTTAATTGCCGGCCGGATCGTAATCGCGTGCTCGCAGCGTCAAGATAAAGTCCCGTCGGAGGTTGATACATACTTCGCAGACTTCCTCCAATCTTCGTGTTTTTACCGCTGCTTCCGTTTCAATCCTGTTTAGGACTTGCGAAACGAGGACACAGACTTTATCGCGTCGAGTGGCAGATCTGCTGCCATAAAAATTCCGTGCAACCGCAGCGATTTAATCGGTGTAAGACAAAACTGAGGTTTTTGTCCAAGTTTGTGATAAGCAGACAGCGGATCTTCATAGAAAATAGAGATATTTAGAATAATCAAACTCGAGAGTTCTTTATACAAAAATTATTATTATTCATTCGTAACAGACAAGAATTAATTTGTCCGCGGAAACTTGAATCCTGATTCTTGTATAACGAAACCGCCCTCGCAGAAAGTAATTTTATGCCTCGCAGAAGTTTCCTCGCAGGTCACGAAGGACTGTGAGCAGGAGCGAGGCGTGCTATAGTAATCGAAAGGGCAAAAGTTTCGCCGTTTCCAGGTCTGACCTTTGCTCGGGCTTGTACGCAGGAAGATTTACGTCTTTTCGCAAAGAGCCCACCCTCGCCGCGAAATTCGCTCACCGGAAGAAATTCGCGCACGACGATTACTATTGCGATCCACGCCGGAGATTAGGCGGCGCGCGTTCGCATTTAATTCCTTGTCGGAGCATTAATTCCGAGAGCGCCCTTAGTTACGCGGAGTGCGGCTAATTATTTTATTCCGCGTCCGGTCGCGTGCTCCACGGCGATCGCGGAGAGAACCGCCCGCGGCGCGGCGCGGCTCTCTCCCGATCCTAATCTAACCATGTGAAGGCTGCTTAATATCGCGACCGTTGAAACCACCTTTACCGGCATGAAAACTGGACGATTATGCCGGGTCCGAGCAGCTTCTACAAATTGAAACGCGTCATGACAGCTCCGCAGCGTCTTTACAATCCGATAAACCCTTTCACCGTAATTAAGGGACACCGTGCGATGACAGCGAGCGATTCAGAATTTTTTTCGATCGCGCCGGTGGACGCATTAATTTCTAACTTTGTGGCTTGATTGGACACACCTCGGAGAGTATGGGAATATTTTTTTTGGTGCGGAAATTACTGTAGAAAGTGTTAATTAAATTAGCGAAAATCACACTTGTTACTCCCTCGAATAATTTTTCTTGATTTTCGGCCTGCAATGTACTGATATAAATGTATATAATTTATACGAGTATATAATTTATACAAAACAGATCCTTTAAATTTTCGTTACTGGCCCAGATAAGAAAGTTGTAAAAATCAATTTTTACCAAACGCATTTTTACAACATATTTATTAGACGTTATTTACTAAACTAATCCTTCCGGCCTTACAGAGAAAGAGAGGTCGTTTGATCCATTCACAAAAAGGTTATTCTGAATTAATGTGTGAGCAACTGTATGAACAGTTTTAGTAGTAATCGTAATTTTTCAAAACGATTTTCTCAACATACGATAAAAGAAGTCAATCGGAGATTCATCGGAGGGTACGTTTTCGTTAAAATAATATCTAAACATCAGATACGCATTGTATTTGAAAAACAGCAGTCACAACCGGAGACACAATGATCCGTAAAGTGCAAACAGATCGGAGCTGCAACATTTCCGGCAGGAAACTCGAGATGGGCGGTAAGTTTCCCGCGGAAGAAATTCGCCGGGAGCAGCTTGAACGCCCGGAGAAGAAGAAGAAGAAGAAGAAGAAGGTTCAACTCCTTCGCGAAGTTTTCATTCGGATTGGCCCGATAAACTCGCGGGGACTTCGCCGGCTTGTCCGCCGGATAATCGCAGTAATTATCCATGGACCGATCTGCCTTGAATACCGCGACAGGGAATTTCAAGTTTGCGGTAGTAGCTCTCCGCCTTTACCATCGCCGGTGCGCAGCAATTCCCGTGACATTAATTATTGAAATCGCCGCCGGCAGCCGCCCTCTCGCCCGCCCCCGTCCCTCTCCAACATCGTTCCTCCCACTATCTCGAACACTGTTCCCTCTTCGTTCTTCCTCCCTCTATTCCTCGTCTCTGTTTCTCTCGGTTTCGTTTCCTCTTTCCACCCCCGCGTTCTCCAGCTTCGTACATCTCCTTCGTCCCGGTCTGGCAGACGTTTCGTCCTCTTCTAGTACTATCTCGCTGCTCTCAGCCTCGTTTTCTAGCTCGCAGGAAGTCCCCTGGGCGAACTTCACCGAGGAGCAGACAGAGAGTCCGCCACTTAATATTCAATCGCTCAGCCCGTCTTGTCGCTCCTGGCTCGCGACGAGAACAAACGAGGCCGATAAATTAATATCGTTGATTGAGGACTTCTGTCCTCGTACCTCGAGTCACTTCTCTCTCTTTCTATTCACCATTCTGTCCGCTTTCTCTTCGCCACGCTCTCGATACTTCGAAGATGTATTGATCTCCGATTAGACACTTGCAACGTCGCACTCGACAATTTTTTAGAACGGAACCAGCAAGCGTAGCCATTTCAAACTTTTTGGGTATGTTCGTCAATCTTTGAGGAATATCAGCATATTTTTTTCATTGCGAGAATTGTGACGGAAATTATTAGTTAAATTAGTTGGAGGCACCGTTCCACAGTGTTTAACCTTCAGTTACTTTATACGACTCCAACATAAATCAATTTTTATCCAGTGAAATAACCACTTCAATGCAAAATAAATATTTGCTTGAAACACTAAACTTAATGTTTCAAGATTGTAATCAACCCTGAATGCGGATAAACGACAGAGCCTTACCGCAGGCACGGGCAGTATCATTGTCACGATAAGTGTTAATTTTGTAAGAATTTATTTGCATCGATTAACAAGTTTATCGCTTCGCATTTGCATTATTGAAAGCATTGTTGGAGGGAACGTCCTTGCGGACGTGGATAAAAATCCTTGGTCTACGAATCCGAAGAGTTCTGCGCGTTACAATGCAACGGTGTTTTTACGTTTTTAATTGTTCGAAAGCCTGCATAAATCTTCTTTACTGTTGTATGGAACGTTTACAACATTTTCTGCATGCAAATGAAGAACATTACCATTGCTTATCAACGTGAAAGTGCGAACGTCTCGCAGCGCGACTGCACTGTCTGGGTAAATAATTCACTCATGTTCAATCTGAATTTCACATCAATTCGTAATTTAAATTGTGGTAATCGCTGAATTCTAATTCTCCTTTGTGAGATTTATTTTGTTCCTTGCGTTTAGTTGTGAATTATCATTCTCACGGGGAGCTTTCAACGATGGTGTAACCTGAATTACTTTTCCAGTTTCCATTGTTCCAGGAAATAATTCACTTAATAATCATTTGCGTGATTCAAATTTCAGACATTTATTGCTAGTGAGTTATTACTCGTAGAGATTATTCAATGATAGAGTAAGTTTCCCTAGCGTGAGAACATAATTCACTCAATGTTAGAATATTTCAATTCCTTATGATTTTTTAAATTCTATGGATATGAAATTGAAATAACTAAATGTTAAGTAATTGATTAGATATCGATATATTTAATAATGTAAACAAAATTTTGAATAATGGCTCAGCAATTCTTAGTGGCGCCACAGAGTCCTATGATGTATTACGCGTGGGGATGAAAGGGAGTCGGATTACTTTTCGAATGATTTTTTGGGTAGACTGCGGGGCATTATTCGTAATTGGATGAGCCCGTGGAAATATTTGCAGTTGTTCGAAATATCGTAAGCAAAACGGGGGCATTCACGCTGCCTAACAGGAACTATATAAGCAAGTGGCGCGAAAAGATAAGAGGCAGCCATAGTGGGAGAAGTCAAACAGAGTGGTGGGGCCAGTAGCCTTGAGCGGTCAATTGACTTGGTCGGTTAAAGCGCATGAAGAGGGACGTTTACACGAAAAGAGCGTCTTAACACACAGCCCGGTTGAATGTTTCCCGAAGAAACTTGCCTCCAATCGGCACGTCGCTTCTACGAAGATTACTATTCACGCTATCGCTTAAGTTTCCACTTGATAACCGTTTACCCACGAGTGAACCCGAAGAACCAGCTTTAACGACCCATCAGGCGCGTGTATGACAAAAATCAATTTTTCTATTGAAATTCCGAATGAAAGAATTTTATTTTAATTTAATTTTATTTTAATATGATAGTATTTCAATACAATTTTCCATTAGTTTCTACTCTATTTTTATCAATAAGTAAGATTATTATAAAGTATGATATCTAGTTTTATTCAGTGTACCTAGTTTTAATTGACTTCTGAAAACAGGTTTCTTGTAAAGAAATTTGATGTTTGGCTCTTCTGACTAATGAGTTTGTCGACCACTGGCCTAGTAAATTGAAGAAGGTGGAAGGAACGAGCTTAGGCAATTTTTGGATTGAGCATTCTTCATTTTCAGCTGGTAAACGGATAAAGGATTTATAATAGAACATCAGTAGCATAATGATTGGCCTAGGAAATCATGGGAGGTCGTCGAAAGTAGCAATTACAATTGATCCCGGAGGCAGTCTACTCGCTATATCTCATGCTAGCCAAAGGCACGGTCCCTGGGCGACGTTCTCGCGATCGGTATCGCGTTCTGGGTGGTGATGGGAGCTCGAACCGAGATGCAGACACAGTCTGGTTTGGTCTCCATGGAAACTGCCTTCTCGTCTGATCGGTGCCGGTCCTCGCAGGCGTATTGCGAAAAGAGGAGGACGGTGGAACACGGGAGAAAAAAGGAGGACCGAAGGGAGGAGACACAGAAGGAGGAAGAGACGCAGAGAGACACCGAACGGGGAGAAAGATAGACGAGTGCGGGGGTGGAAAAGCGTCGCGACCAAGGTGGAAGGTTATTTGTTACGCTCTTATGTGCTCTCGCCTCAGCCCCCACGTGCCACCAAGCCTGGGCAGGTGTTCGAGAAAACCAGGCGAATCGGACCCGGTTTTATTCGGCCGTCGACGCCAGGGTATTAATATCAAACTGTAAATCCACTCGGTTCAACGGCGAACCCCGTGCGCTCTAATCTCTCGTGAATGCAACTCGTACTTAAAAATTGATTTTCAACGAGGTTTTTGGAAAAAATTTTCCGAATGTTCCCAACAAAACACCAACGAAAATCTTATCAATTATTTCGATAGTACTACAACGTACCCAAAAATTTTCCAAACAGTTATTTTTCTCTCCACGATAAATGAACTATTCTCGCCAACAAAAATCTCATCGATTATTTCAATAGCACCGCAACGCACTCAAAAATTTTCGAAAGATACAGTCGCGTATTTTTCTCCAAAAAATTCTGGAAGATCACCTGCTTCGGAAACGGACGTAGGGTCGCCTGGCGTGAAATCGAGGTTGTTGAAGGCATTTGGAGGACGTCACGGTATAAAATTGCCGAGAAATCGGTTGCCCTCGCCCCCGAGATCCATCGAGGTCGCCGGTCTTGGCTTAAAGGTCGCCGGTCACGCGATCACGCCCTCGCTCGTTAACGCCTACACGCGTGCTCTCCCTGTGCATAGTGCACAGGTGGATGCATTCCTGTTTGGCGGGCACGCGCGTTGCAATTCCAAAGCGGTTAACACGCTCCCTCAGCCTGTCCCGGGCTGTTAATCGGCTCGAGGACTCCCCGAGTCCGTTTTCGGGCTGATAAAGAGGACGAGGATGGGCGTTCCGGTGTTTCCGGCTCGGCAGGAAACGGCCCAGGAGCGCAACCGTGGCCTCAGCGAGCTAAATTAGGGGGCCGGAACCTCCGAGATTCGGAGATTAGATCCTCGGCAGCGTAAAACTCCGTCTCCGTGGCCCTCGCCATCCCCTAATTGTCGGATTACTTACGCTTTGCCAATCAACGCGAGATCCGAGGGTGAAAACGCCCTGTTCTAACCCCTTGACGCGTTTAGGCTACTCAGAGTGATCAATTGACTGTAGATTTCACGCGTTTAAGGTACATGTCCATCTAAAGAGTTCCTGTCGATTGTTGCTCTCGAGAGTACTCTCAATTTGCTCTCGGAGATTGACGCGAGAGTCAACTCTCGGAAAGTCCTCTCAAGCATGTGGTCATTTCAATTCCATGCGTGGAGCTCTCAAGATGAATTTCGATAGTTAGAAGAATACTCGTGAACAGAATGGATGTGCCAAAGTTAGCTACAATTGTTGCAATATACTTAAAAATCACAGAGTGCGGAATTAAAACCAAGCACCGACGACTATACACGTCGAACGCAGGGCAAATGGTCCTATTATAAATTTTACGAAAAACGAGGAAGGTTTTTATTCGTTAAAGAATTAACAATTCATTTTTTAAAAGGTTATTTCACCTTTAGCAATAGAGATTTGGATTGACGTGGATACACGTCGAACGCAGTTAGCTGGTTAAAACAGGAGAAACATCGAAATAATTGAAGAAGACTGCTGTCCTGGTCGATTGATCAATTGATGCAGCGGGAAGTTTGAATTTGCTCTCGGGAAATTCGAATTCCCGTCTCGCAGCGCCATAATGGCAATCGTAAAGTGCTCTGTATTCGATAGGGAGAGGGAAAAGAGGACCATGGAATGGTTAATTCATGAAACAGTATCCCTTCGTTCTCGACCGCTTAGGAACGTTCGAATATCAATGAATCCACAGGTTTTTCCCAGATATTTGAGAGTCGCGAGTCGAGGGGAGAGCCATGGACAGCCCGGTCAAACAGAAAACGTGAAGAGCCGACCGGAAGCTAAACAAATATTTGTATTTTCCAGTAAAACAAAAAAGAAAGAAAAATCTGCGACTCGCGCGAACGGATAAATCTGCCGGGGCTTCGTGCGGATTTGCGGCCGAAACTGTGGGATTGCTAAATGTTACACGGATTTTTCGACGTGTCGAAAAGTGACTAAAACCGTTCCATAGACGTCGCAGTTGTCCTCCATGGCCAGAGAGAGAGAGAGAGAGAGAGAGCTGGGAAATTATTTTACCCTTGCTTTTACTGCGAGGATACGCGGTTGCTGTGTATTTATCAAATTCTGCGGGTTTTGCCATGGTATATGGAGTAACGAAAGTCTATCGTTTATTATACACAGTGGGATATTATAATGAAGAACAAGATTACGTTATTGAAACTAGCAGAACAGTCAAAATGATGCATTTCAAATTCCCTACTTTATTATTACTGAAAATATCGACTCGTTCGTCCAGCGAACACAGAGGATTTCGCTAATTCCAGGACGATAAATCAATCAAAGGACCCCTCTCGCACGGTGTCACTCATAAATATCAGAACACGTGAGCCGTCTAATAAAAATACGCTCGAAAAATTCCCGGATTTTTATCGTTTCTCGTTCCACAGCGGTACAGACAATAATTATTCAAAAGATTCGATAATTTCGTGACAGGTTGTTCCCGAGTTTACTTCGCGCACTTGCGCCAAGACTATAATACGAATGAATGGTGAGTGTAAATCAAGATAATACTACGCTTGCACTCTGGGCGAGCTCTTCGGGGTGGAATCGCGACTGATTTAAACTGTCTCTCTTTGCGCAAACATCGCTCGAGCAACATTGATCCAAGAATTATTAACAACGCTTTCTACTTCCAGAGAACGAAACATTTACAATGATTGCAGGCAAGTGCAATTCGAGATTGCATTTCGGAAGAGTCCGGACACCTTTTGCATAAAATATGAGACGCGAACGTACGGTTAGGAAGCGATGCTCATTGCTACTGTCTCGTATAATGTTTACATAGTTTATTTCGCCGAGTTTATACGGCAATCTCCTGATTTAACCCCTTGCCTTACAATATCGTGTCTGACTCGTGATGAATTTTCTGAACAGATTCCGATAAAAATGTATGTTAATAATTTCCTTAAACACCGAAATAAAATTCTATTTTGGTTTTATCAATGTACAGCTATTGAAGAACATGTAGGCATACAATGGATATAAATTACCTCCTTTTTTAGGAAATTACGATCTACAAAAAAGTTTTAATCACTGAAACCGTAAAATAAATCGTAGGGCAAGGGGTTAAATCGAGATTGCGCAAGAAAATAAATGTTCTGGACGTTAGGAGGACTATTTCAACCCTTAAGTACTGCATTTTTTAAAGACATGGAATGAACACAATAATTTATAAGGAACATACGAGGATCAAAATTTGATAAGTCGCATTTCCGAACATCCTTTCAATTTTCTAAAAGTGTTGCTGTTTTAAAGATTGACGGACTAATGAGAATGAGATACAGGAAAGTTTCCTGAAGAGAAACGGGAGAACCAACGACTCACCCGGTAGAATGAAAAATTTTCACGCTGTACGAAGCGCCGCCAGCTGTAGCTCTTTTTCTTCTATGGCTCGCTCGCGTAGGCAGTCGAACAACGAGCGAAATACAAATTACACCGGGATGCGGAGTTTAATAGTTAAGGTCAACGACTGTAAAACGCGACCGGGAATCGACGTTCACAGTTTTTGCGGCTCGCAACGGGTCCCCGCGTTTTTCGAGATGCTTGTTCCCGGTACAAAATCATTCCTGCGCCGCAATTTCATGAAAACATTCCGCTGGGAGACCGTCCCGTTCCGGAGATCGGAGACTATTAGCACGGAGCACGACAGATAACCATTTCGCATAGATAATACGTAATATAATGTTATGTAAGGATTAAACTGCGGATGTTTATGCAATTTGCAATTTTTGTAGACGAATTTTAAGAAAGTCGAATCAAATGATATCTTATGGAAATGTTTTGCCAAGTTTCGTAGAAAGATGCGATGTTATTGAAGAAAATGTATTCTCTGCTTTGGTTACCGTTGAAAATACCATTGATCAACAATCTGTTGATTCGTTAACGCAGATTTCTTTAATATGTGATAGTAACACGTAAGAGCCTAGTAGATGATATTTACTATATGTATTATAACAAAGAACTCATCTCCAAAAATTGAACTTTTCCTTCTTTAAAACTATTGTACATATTACAAATTATTAACTCTTGTAAATAGTAGTACACGTAAACCTCTATAACTCGAAGATTTTAGATCTTCCCTCGAGATTCGGGTTAACGAGGGTCGACTGTATATGCAAGGGTGTATGAAACACGATGGATAAAAACAAAACTGATGAAAATGGAGTGGATGCGCGCCCGAAAAATCCAACCGCCTCGCGCAGCTAAACATTGCGCCGCGAACAATAACGAAGACAATAAAATCTGTGCGCGGGTTAACCGTGTAATGGACTATAAATGTTAACTAGGCCCGCACGGCTGCGTCGAGCGCACTTTTGTTCCGTTAAACACGCGCTGCAACTTTCTTGGAAATAGATACCGCATACACCAGCGCGCTGTCATTTTCTGTTTGCACATGGTAACGATTCCAAGGAATTATTTACAGGTGTCGGGACAAGTTCCCAGAGCCCAGGCAATTTTTCAAATCTTGCCCTTTTGTTCGTCGGAGAACGGTGGACAGAGAATGCGCATTGTTTTTGAAATTGAAGTAATCGTAGAGGAAATTGTTCGGAATTTTCTGCATGGGGGAATAGAGTAAATGTTGCCGATTGCTACTACTGCTAGGATAATGAGGATTAATCTGTTCTAGTGGAATTGGTTGCGGCCTACAATGGCCGATTAGTATGGCAGATACTTAATAATGCCGGGGTTTGTTGTATTGTGTGTCTGGTTATCCGGGTAATGCGGGAATTGATGTTCGGTTAATCAATTATTTTGCTTTCCGTTTCGTGGTTTAGACTGTTCTTCGGCATTACGTGTATTTTGTATTGTGCATACGTTAGCGTGTGTCTACATAAATGTCTACTTCAATCTAAATAAATAAGTAATTAATTTCAAAGATTCTTAACGGGTGAAATTGATTTGCACGAGGTTGAATTTGACTTGCAAAAATTGAATTTGTAGTGGAAAACCTGTAACAGTGGTTGGAAATTCTTGTAATGTTTTCACTGTGACGAATTGAACAGTTTTCTGAAAATATCGAAAAAACTAAAAGAGACCGTCTATTATTTGTACAGGAAGAAGTTGTTCAGAACGTCGAGATTTATAGAATATTTCAATTTCATCAAGACCCGTGAGGAAGGGACGTTTCGACAAGTTTACCAGTGAAAATAAATAATTTATTCACACGGCAATAGTTCGAACGAATGAAATTCCTTTTAGATTAGAATGATATCACTGACAAATGACTATCGTATTACGTCACAAACAACCCAAAGAGTGTCGCGAAACGATTCTCAGCGGATAAAGCAGTCGTATGCCGGAAGCTATCGATCCGATGTATCGCAGGTCGGATTTTCGCGGTACGCAGTTCGTTAAAGACGTAACAAGAAAGTTGGTAATATTAACAAGCGCGTTACCGTCAGTCTATAATAGGATAGGTTTCCAACGCGTCCCAGAGGCGCGCGCGCGAGAGAGAGAGAGAGTTATGTTCGAGCTGAAACACAGGTAACGGGATTCCGCGACTTTGATCGCGCCATCGAGCATTTCCACTTGACAGGGGATTACCGGTGACAGAAAGACAGAATGCAAGCGTGGAAAAGTTTACTTACGAGGCTTCGTCGGCTCCGGAGGCGGCACTTCGGTCAACTGCAAACAGAAACGAGGAAATCGTCAGAACCAACATCGAAAAACTGATACTCTTAACTTAACCCCCTCGACGGTCATACTAATCAACCAGTTCCACTCACCGGTTTCTCATTATCTATACACGAGCCGCTCAAGGGCAAACATTACCGCCGGCAACGTGGGTCAATCGAAATTAACCTATTGCACACTCAGGTACTCGTTTTCTTCGATCATTTCCTTACATTCCTCTAAATTCTAAAATGTAGAAACGATGCAAAATTTTTCTCGCCACTCAATCTTATACAGTCTTGAGGAGTGCAGCTTCCTCTCTACAACGAGACCTTGAAACTTTATCTACGATTTTTTTTAGTCCTTTCATAAAACTTTCGATGAAAACTGTACCATCAATTTGACGGTGACCAGACCTTTGATGGTGCTTTATTCCATCGAACTTGGTCTTCGATTTTACTTCATAAAACGGCGTAAAAAAATCGTACATGAATTTTTAAAAGCTTGTTGGAAAGAGGAAGCTACAGCCTTCAAAACCACGAATTCAATCCCGAAAATAATTTTTTAATGTTTTCGCAGATGTTTTAATTTGCAGCATTTTCGAGGGGAAACGTGTCTTCGGTTTTCCACCCACCGTGTCGCCAAAAAATATTTTAAACAAAAATGAATGATGGCATGTGAAAGTAGAGGCTTCAAGCTTTAAAATGAGTCCAAGCTCATTGTTGTACGAGTTTTTTTTTCGAGATAGATAAAAATAATTGTGAAGCTCTGGAAAGAACAGAGACTTCACGAGAGACCGAAGACCTCCGAGTAAAAAATTGGCTAAATTAACTGAAATTAGACCAGTTTATACATTTCGGTCGGCCAGCCAAGGGTTAAAAAGTGGCAGAACGATTTATGTGGCTAGGGCATTCTTGATAATGGCCTGCGCCGTTTTTATACCCCCATAAGGGCGCAGTCTAAAGCTTGACGTACTGCACGGGTCGCTATCCAACTTGGAAGGATGATAAATTAACCCCCAGACGACGGCGAACGCGTAATCAAAAGGCAACCGTTTCCCTTTACGTAGAAGTTGATATAGTCGTAGAGGTGTACGCATGCAGTTGCAACGTTTATTTGATTAAAATCAACGGAAAATGCAAATAAGCTGCGCCGCGAGACTTTATTGCCACGGAAACGGTGCAACCAAAACTCTCTGCCACACGAAAAACACCGGGTCACATTTAGCACTCCGATCGCCATCGTAAACGCAGAGATCCAATTAATTCCTCGGGGATCCCCGCTGAAACAATAGCTGGTTACATATACAATATTTATGCAATTTTCGAAAAAAGTTTTCCAGGTATACCGATCAGAAGTATTCAAACACTACCGTTACAGTTTTCGAAAATTGTTAATATTCAAACTATTGTAACTTTGTAAAAAAAATCGCACGACAATACTCTTGCACTCATTTCAAAGCCTTAAAACCTCCACTTTTACATGCCTGTGTCCATTTTTGGTAAAAAAAATTTTTGTGACCTGTTGGGTGGAAAACCGAAGACATGTTTTCCTTCGAAAATGCTGTAAATTCAAACATATGTAAAAACATTAAAAAATTATTTTCGGGACTGAACTCTCCGTGGATTTAAAGATTGAAGTCTCCTCTTGGTATCAAGCCTTCGCAACTTGATGTACGATTCTTTTACGACGTTTTATAAGAATATTTCTACAGACGGCGGAATGCAGTATTCTCGAGAAAAATCATGTCTCCGGTTTTCCACCCACTACAAAATCCTAAACCGTCTCAACGGAAAATAAACGATGCGTCGTAAAAGTAGAGGTTTCACGTTTTAAAATGAGTCGAGATTTACCGCGGTACGATTCGCTTTTATGGAAGTATAACAATCTAAACGTCGACAATTTCGGGAACGCAGCGATCGAATACTTTTCGAAGCCACTATACAATATATTGTAGCAGTGGCTCGTAGATCGAGATATGCTATGAACACCCGCAGTCTAATTATAAATGACTTTTAGAGACGAAGTTCGATGCCAACGAAAGTGCTGAAACCGATCAACTCCGGCTCGTTCCCCGGCGCGTTTATTCGCATTTTAACGAACCCGCGGGCAGAGAGAGAAAAGAGAGCTTAACAACGAGACCGCGATGTTATAAAGCAGAAACTTTTTCACCGGTTAAATACAATTACTTTTTGAAACGCAGAAATTCTTGGTCGCGTTACTACAAATGCTACCGCCGTACCACGTCCTTCCATAAAAATTCCTGCCGGACGTAATTGTCAAACGGGCGGTAAATATTCGCCGATATTACATTTCACGGTTCGCCAAAGACAAATTTCTCGTTGCGAAAAAATTCCAACGAACTGCGAACTGAAAACCGCGACTGGAAGCTCGTCCTAAAATCAAGATTTAGCAGCTTAGAACCGCTACAAGGAATTTTGTAACATTTAGTATTCGAATTGTGACTCTAAGGCGCCGATAAAAATTGCTGTATCATTATCTAATTTTGTTTGTATTTAATGAATTCCTAAACATTTCAGTATCGTACGAATAAATTGAAGGAAATATTCTAGGCCGGAAGAAATGTCTAAATAGTAATAGTAGTAATAGTAACAACCTATTAAAAATATTAAGAAAGCAAGCAAATTTCTATTTTGCTCCAGTTTGTTGCAAATCAGGTAGAACATTTTTATTTTGCATAAAGATTCGCTGTCTACTTATATCGCCGTCAAATTAATTATTATGGGTACAATTAGGCTTGTTATACATTCCCAAAGAAGAATAATATGTATGTTTTAAATATATCTACTTTCTGATATGACTTTTTTCCACCTGAAGTGTCCATTCGGTCAACTGTGCAGCGGATATCGATCGTGGAATCGCGTATCGATTCCGCAGCGTGCCATTTGGCAGCTGCTCAAGAATACAGACGGTTGCGGTGTGCGGTGCGGTGCGTTTTCCGCGGACAAGAAGCCGGCTTTCGATGGATGCCTAACCATTATATAAAACCAGGGGTGGGACGAGAGACTTCGGTTTGCCGGTTGTGCACGCGGCCGCTAAATACCACTCGTGCGACGCGTGTCCGATCGATCGACGCCGTGCCGCGCCGGAAGGCGTTTTCGGCTTGCGAAGGACCGAGAGGGCCGGGTTTCGTGCTACTTGGCATCGTGTCAAGAGTTTCGTGGTCTCGAAAGCCGCGACTCGCAAAGAAACTGCCGAAGAAATAGGCGAACCGCGCCGCACAAAAAGAAAAACGACCGGAGTCGATTAATTCCGCAGGGAATTAAAAACGATATTTAAGCAACAACAAAATTACTCAACGACTTATAGTCTCTTGGTACAGATTTGACAGAAAATAGCTAGATAAGCAAGATGAGTTGCGTGTACCATGAAACCCGAATTAATATCTCTTCGTTCGAATAGGGCCCTCAAGGGAAATTAAACTTCAGCGATTTTTTAAAAATCGATTTCCCAGCCAAAAATTCCGAAAAATGCATGATCTTGCGCGTCACCCGGTTGTTCACCAATGTTCATGAATTTTTTCGCAATTTTTCATTAACCCGTGCAGCAGAAATGGAACATACTTAAGTCATATTCTTGTATAAAGAGTTCGAAGGTTGTATTGTACATTAGAAGAATTTTCCATTGCAATTTGTTGCAATTCAGATAGAAAATTTGTATTTTCCATAAAGGTCCGCTGTCTAATAAATTCGGTATTTCTTTGGAATACGATGGATAGCGTTCAATCTTGAAAACTCGAAACGGATGCGGCGAAATGGCGAACGGTTCCTGCGAAGTTATTCGCCAGGTAGAGCCGATCTTTGAATTTCGCCGTGAATAATAAACAACGAGGATTGTTTCTCTCACCTTCGCAAGCATGGGATTGAACGTGAACTTCGTCTCGAGCTCCTTCCTCGGTGTCTGGGCGATGGCCGTCAGAGGCGTGGGCGGCACGGTCATTTCCTGAAACAGAGGCGGTCGATTAACATTTATACCGATCGGATAATTCAATATAGCGTGCTGGAAACACGCTGGAATCGTAATTTGTACCGTGATAATCCAACTGTAACATTTTATGCAAAATGGACATTCTTTGGAACCGGATGGGAATTTATTTTTTTCTTTGGAAATTTAAGTTAAAGCTCAAATTAAACTACGAGGATTAACAAGGTTGTAAGATTTACAGTAACAACAATTAGCAGACAGCAGCGGTTTATGTAATATAAAACAATCCGCGATACAGTAATAATTAGACTGCGGATATCTTTATGCATTTATGGCTTATGAAAATTTTCTAAAAATGCTAGGATATAAAATTCGATAGAATTTAGTAAGATTTTAATGTTTTGGATCTACAAAGGCTGTTCCCATTAAAAATAGGATTTAAAATTCTTAAAATTTGTCTATAAAAATTGAAAATTGCACAAGCAGCAGTCTAGTAATAATTCTTCCTTCAGGATACGATCGATTCGAGGAAGACACGAGGAACTGTCCCCTTTTGTCGTTCATAATGCGATAGCGGTGCTAATTTCTTTGAATTCATCGGGTTAATCCGATACCCCGTTGCTCCGGAACTGCGACAACTTTGTTGGGGTTAACTCGAAACTCGCTGCGATCGCTTTATACGGTGATCATTTAATTAACTTTTGAACTCGTGGCGCGAGGGCGGGTTCTCCGACCCGTAAGAACGTGGATTTCAAGGTTGAAATGTTTCCCTTTGGCAAAAGAATATTTTTCACGGACTAGAATATTATTTCCTTCGAAATAGATCTTTTTAAAAACGGGACGAATTAGTTCTTTGTGTAAAAACAATTCTTTTTTCAGGCACTGAGAATACCTGCTTACAAAATGACCAAATGCAATGTGTCCATGAATGTAAACGACATGGAAAAATGTTTTGAATTAAAGATGTCTGATGTCAAGAGAGTCGTATCACGATCTCTTGAAATAATTTCATTTGGCATAGATTATAAAACGTTCTGCGAACATGCGGTTCATACGTGGGACTCTGGGGTTAACAGCTATGTTTTCCTCGAGCAGCCTCAATCTGTACGTGTGGGTGACGGTACGCGGAATTCGTCGCCCTCTCGGCCATTGACGTAATCGTGGCCCAGATGCGATAGTCTTACGCAAAAGTACTGCTTTCGAACACGTCGCTCTTGCGTAACCTCTGATACACTCGATCGGGACCATGCTACCCTTCTGCGAGCCTAATTGCAACGATGGGTGGACGGATCTCTCGGGTCAAGGTCTGCCTCATGAATGCAGGGAATGATCTCCTGCTGGCTCGCGAAATTTTACTGTCTACTTTCCACTGAAATGCTGTACTTGACTTTTATTAGATGAGAAAAAATTGTTTTATACAATTCGTTCTGCTTTCATGAAAAATTGCATATTAATAAACTTGCTCATTTTTCAGAAAAATAAGCAGTCCTACTCTTGCAATTAAATTGTTTTTAACCTTCAATTACTCGCACCCCGCTTTCTACATAATTAAATTTCTATTCAATGAAATTTTAATGCAAAATAGATATTTGCTAGTGTAATCCACAACTTCGTTTTCGCTTGAAACACTAAATTTGAAGTTTTGAGATTGTAAAAACTATTTGCGAGTAATTAAAAGTTACAATTGGATGCGGATGAGACAGCAGCAAATAAGTTTCCAAAATTTCCCGAGCCGCGAGAAATGTATTTTTTCGCATTTTCGATTTGAGGGGTTCGAGAAGACCCCCTCCCTCGGTTCTAGGGTTAACGTCGATGCAATGTGGTGCTCTCTTGCATAAACGCAGACAGGCGCACACGTACGAGCGGACAGGACACGATGGAGGTCGCAAACATGCGAACAATGCAGTCTGGTGCATCGGCATGGCGTACCAAACGAAACGCATTTCCACTGGTGAATCGTCGAGACCGATTCATTGACCCGTCGAGACATCCGTCGACGGGAACAAAGAGCACCGAGACAAAAGACTCTCGTCGGAGTGCTTATATTCTTCCTACGATCACCGACAGACCGCTTGTTTACCAGCCGGGACCGCGTCGAATTATACAGCCGGGAAAATTCGACTGGTTCCGACCGCCCACGCGTCCACAGTCGATCAAACAGACCCTAAGCGAAAAAATTCAAGACCCCCACCTTCGCAAATTCCACCGCGAATCCACCTATTAGAGCCTGGAATCCAAAAATCACCCAGACAGTCCCTGCACTGATTCGTGAGTTCAATTTCCTTCTTAAGTTTATTATTAATCTGCGAATTTTTATTAGACTGCGGATCTTCACGCAAATTAAAATTTGTCTGCATCGATTGCAAGAAATAGAAACCAAATTGAATGTTATTTCTTCCCTTATAATGATTTTAATAGAGGAGAAATCATATATTGACATCTTCAATTTTTTAAATTTCCTAACAATTTTTAATTTTATCTACTCAATTTTGCTATAAATGCATAAGGATCCGCTGCCTACTGATCATATAAGAGTTCTGTTATCGCAGAAATAGATATTTATTACTTATTTATGCAATAACCGACAGAAAAACTTATTAGATATTAAATTTGAGATTATTGATGTTACATTTGTTCAAAGTATTTAATACGAAGTATGAAACGTCCCTGTTTCTGCTCAGCAAAAATTGAAACGTCCCTGTTTCTGCTCAGCAAAAATTGAAACGCTCGTATTTCCGCTCAAAAGCTTGTCCCAGTTTCTGTTGAAATATCCTCGCGCGATGTACGTTCCGATTGAAATGTTTAGAATTATACGTCGGATCATACAAATAAGCGAAACAGTTTGAAATTTAAAAATGCTGTTCTCAAGAGAACGTTTCTTCCATCGTAATACAAGAAGAGTACATCCTGAGATATCTTATTTCTTATCGGATGGCCATGAAGCTGAACGGTGTCTCGTGTTCTTATCTCGGCAGGATCATTTATACGATGTTTGTTTCTCAATTCGGATACTCGATGTTAAAACGAAGTTGCAGATTGAAATGTTCGAGGGCTACGAATTGGATCGCACACCTGATAAATCGTTGATTGGGCAACGACGGTGACTCGTTCCTCGATCGACGACCATCTTGGGCGTTTAAACGTTCACACTGCAGAGATAACGCACGTGCGCGTGGAGAAACGCGAGCTAGAAACGTGGACGGAATGTCTTCGCAGCGGTGTCCACTGTGGGAAAGGGGATCGCATTGTCGCCAGGACGAGGGACCTCGCGGGAACGCTCGCTGCCGGATGGAATGCGTGTAAAACGGTAATTTTCTTTACTCAGAAGCCACCGGAGCCAGCTACAACCGTGGTAGTCTGTAAAAATCCACGCAGAACGGCCGCGCAGCTGCGAAACGCGCTTTTGTGGGCAAATTCATATCGAGAAGAGTATAGTCATAAATAGACTACGGATCTTTATGCAAAATAAAAATTGTCTGCACTTACTGCAAGATACAGCCACCACTTGAGAATGTCTTCCTTCCCTTAATAATTTGAGCAGGTTGGAAGTAATGTATTGACAATCTTCGATTTTTTTAATTTTGTCCTGTTTCAAATTGCAGGTGCCCATTATTGTCGTAAATGCATAAAGATCCGCAGTCTAATCATAAATAATTACTTCATTTTTCCAAAAAGAACAGCTTCTTGCGCGCACAGTGCGTAATAACGAGTGCTGGCAATTCCATAAAAATCCGAAAAATTCATGAAGTATAATATATTAGCTCCAGAGAGTTAATTTCCCAGATTTTGCAATTTCCCGTTCGCAACGGTTCGCGCGTGGTTTATCGGCGGATTTCGCTCATTTAGCGATCGCGAACGCGGAAAATCCGCTGCGCCGCACCGGTCTGAAGGGTAAAACATGGTGTGCGCAAGATATTATATATTGTCCGCGAAAAAGAATAATGCGAGAGCGCCGGATCGTTCCACGATCATGCATAATGTAACGCGGCACGTCGCGGATATAACGGTGAACGGGAATGGCAGCGTTATCCTCCGAGCGGAAACGTACGGCGGAACATTGTTACGAGTCAGCGTTTCGATATTTTTCCGCTCCATATTTTTCCGAAACGAAAATTCCGCTCTTGCTCGGTTTTTCCACCAGCGCGATGCTGCGAAACACGTTCGCGATTTAAATTAATTAACGTCGTCGCCGACCACGCTCTTTTATCTGTCTGGAAACTTCTGGTGCACAGTGGCGTATTTGGCCAAAGAGACGGAAGAAAACATTGATTTCTGAATTTCTACGTATGTCATGAAATTTTTGCTGTCAGACGAAGTTTAAGGTCTGAAGGGTTGAATATTTCTCGTTTGATTTGGTATTCAAATAATAAATTAGCTTATCACCGATGTACCTTATTGTTAATCATTACAAGGAGAATAGTTAGGTTTAATCGCAAAATTAAGATACGCGATATACCGAGTGGTGTTCGAACCGTTTCGCATTTAGCGGATCTTACACAAATGTATAATACTGCGAGGGAGTAGAGTGCGAATTAATTGGTAAATAAATGAAGTAATTAAGCCCTGGATTAAATGGTGCGCGCGCGGGAGAGGGGATCGTCGAATAAGCGCAGTAATTAAAGCTGAGCCAGTGTGTAAATAAGTTTGTCAGGCTAAATGAAATTTACTTGGTGAGCACACACACACACGCACGTACACGTGTAGTGTACATCTACAAGTACATAGCAATCCCATCGAATTCTCGGAGGAGTTTGGATTGATAGGACGTCGATTGTTGGAAAAGTTTCTTCGAAGGTAGATCTTGCGAGTTTGTTCGAGCAAGCTTGTTTTATTGGCAATTGGTAACAACGGTTCGGTTCAGTCAATATGCTCATATGTATCAGTGGAAGGAGGAGAAGGAGCACGGAACATGAATATTAAACACAGAAAAGGAAAGGTCTGGTAATATGCTATTCGAATCGCGTGGAGAACAAGGGGAGAAACACGCGTTTGTATTCTGACACACAGTTGAAAAGCCGGTCCTCTGAAAAACTCGAGCGAATATTAATCAATTACCCGCGGTATATTATCGAATCCCAATCAATTCTTATTTGCCTTGAGGCGTTTATCGGACGAGCCGTTTCCATCGGGGAAATGTTAAAGTTGATATTAAATCACCGGAACGTGCTAATTCGGAGCTAGTCGATAATAACAGGCGTGAATTATCCATCAAGAATTTATCTGCGGGTTTTCAAATATACTGATGGGAATTTAATCGAGTCGTAACTGCGCGCGCGCGGCTGTAGTCGCCATTGTGTTTTCCAAGCGTTTATTCGTACGCGATCGTGGCCGCGTTTAATTAGGAACCAAAGCGGTGCTTTAGATCGTATTTTATCGAAGTCGTAAACATATGAGATAGCGCGGTTCATGCTCAAATATTAAAAATGTAGAACGTCGTCAAATATGGATATGACAAAGTGAAACGTATTCAGTCTGTCATGGTAATGTCTTTTTTAATATTGAGCAGCAAATGACTTGCAGCAAGAACTTTTTTATCAAGAGACTAACATGAAAAATATTAGTTCAGCTTTTCCAGGATCAGCTACCAAAGAAAAATAAAAATCGATCGATTAGGTTCGCTTGATCAAAAGCAGCCGCCTCAATTGATTCACAAGAAGATGTCGAACAATCGATAAAAATTTCAATCTCGCGCATCTTGTAGTCAAAGAACAAACGTTGGTGCGAATATAATATTCTCGGCACCATAAACGCCCGCGGAGATTCGGCTTTTCCGGAACAGCAGAATAAGAGTGGATGGTATATATGGATGGAATAAGGGTGGATGCACCACCGCAATGGTATTTGTATATCGCGACGCAACGCGAGCGTAACAATGTTCCGCGGAACATCTCTTCGAGAGGACTCGTGGGATTGCACTTGCGCGTTGCACTTGCTCTTTCCCTTCGTCGGCCGCACTCGAGAGACCGATGCAACGAGTGTCGCTACACTCCACCCTCTGCACATCCCCTTGCATCCCCCTTGCACATGCCGGCCGCCGGCGAACGTTAACATTTCCATCGACCGGCCGTGAAAATGACGAAACTTTCTCGAAACCGTTGAAAACCGGGAACCGGAACCAGTTCGGCTTCGAGTTCACTTAATCGACTGCCAGTTGACCTTATCAACTCGGTCTTAATTGTCGGACCTGCCTAAGACTGTGGTGAAGAAGTGTTTCGATTAGGATCTTCAAGGAAACCTGATTTTTGAAACGCTGCCTTGTAAAAAGTAGATTGTAACCTCGAATCACCTGACACAGATTTTTTATTTCGAACAACAATTCCTACACCATCTAAAAACAAATAACTTAAACGAATTATATAAACGTAAAATCAAATAAAATTGCACTTTCTGAAATAAATGAAAATCGTATTAAATTCTGTCGAATTTTAGCATTTCTTGAAAATTTTCAAAAGCTCTAAATGCTTAAAGATCCACAGTCTAATTACAACTTACTTGGATTTACAAAATACATGTTTAAAATTTTCATTACAGGCACAGATGGAAAATTTAAAAATCGCAATTCCGACCAAGAGTAATTTAAAAGAAAAAATTATTTACTATTAGTTTACTAGCAAACTAACCCTTCTAACGTCTCAGAAAAACTCAAGCTCTGTTGGGTCCAATTCCGAAAAAGTTCTAAAATCATTCTGAAGTCAATTTAAAAGAAAATGAAAAGTTTAGAAAAATCGTTCTGAAGACAACGAACAGCGTTTCCGAAAAGAAGAACGAGCTACCATTAATAAAATCGCTAAAATAATCGACGAGCAACGCTGCAAAGAGAAACAATAGCCACGCCGAAGCTCGGGGAAAAAATGGTAATAGCGCGATCGAACGGCGTGCAATCGGGAGAAGTGAAAGATACGAGATCGCGAGTCCGCAAAAAGTCCGTCGCCGATCGAAGAGAGCCGCGGCCCGGCGCCGCGCCGCGCCGTTGGTGCAGGAAAACTGGATTATCCGCGATTTATAGGGGCTACACGGGAATCGAATTTAAGCGGGGGTTGGAGGAGAGAGCAAAAAAAAAGATACGGTGGGTGGAACGCGAAATCCTGCGGCAACGACGATCGTCCGGGAGGAAGGTTACGCGAGTCCGAATAGTATCCCGGACAGTCGAGCCGTAATGGAAGCCTGAAAATCTCTTGATTAATCGGCGAACGGGGTTTGCAACCTAGGGATGCGACGGGGTGCAAAGGGGTCAGAAATAGGGTGGCTGGATTGCGAGCAGTGCTGGAAAAAATTTATAGAATAATAATTTAAATGCCGGTCCGAGTGATCGGTACTCTGTAAATCAGAAAGATGAAACACCGACACGGAAACCAAATATGAGCCCGTAATTATGAAAGAGTTAGTCAAAATGTAGAAGATTAAATTAATTCAGACTGCGGATCTTTATGCATTGATGAAGAAATTGGCTAGGTGAAATATAAAACAGTGAAAAATTAGAAAAATGTAAACGTAGTGTTATGTTGTTTTCAGGTGTAAAAACTGTTTGGGAATGAAATACATTTTTATTTAGCTCCTGCTACCCAGTACTGCCCACAATCGCGGCTGAACATTTTTATTTTGCATAAAGATCCGCAGTCTACCATTATGATCAATTGATAAATGTGCTCGTAATTATAAAAGTGGTCTGAATGAAAATTTAAAAGAAATGAGTTTATCAGTTATTTCACATCACATTATTTTAAGCTAAATGAATTCAATGTAATTTTTACGATATCGTGAAAAATAGACCTTTAGATAGTGCTTGTTAATTCAACAGTATATGGAATTCATTTAGTGTTAACATGACTTAAACCACTTTCATAATTTGGGCACATATAAGGTGTGCTCTTGGACTCCACGATGTTGATCGTGATTTAACGTTTTCGTGAAGCCCGATTCATACTCTGAATGCAGGACGATACTGTGATAAAACAATGAAAGCCAAAAAGAGAAGATACAGGCGTAGCAATCGAATGAATGGAATCATTGAATGGAACTCTCTACCACTTCGTTGTTGATTGGGACTTTGGTTAGAGTGACTTCCATCGATTGGAGGCACCTGAATCCCGATTCGGGACGGCATGGCAGTGCGTGTCCAGTCGAAAAAAAAGACAGCGATATGCAGGAGCCGGACTATCTGGGCTGCTCTTGTTGGGCTCGCGCCGGGCTGGTGGTCGTCGCCGAGCGCAATTAGCAGCCGCATTTACGATGCCTACTGGCGCAACTCTCGTATTTTCCCACGGGCAGAGCCGTGAGAATAATTCATGGGCCTCGACGGTGCTTCTATACCAAACGGCCAGCGCACGATGGGACGAGGATGCGGCTGACGGGGAGAAGGGGCTTTGCCAAAGAGAGAGAGAAAGAGAGTAGAGCTGGAACTGTACACAGACTGCCTAGCTAACAGAGAAAGAGAGAAAGAGAAAGCAAGAGAGACCGGCCAGGCGGTAGTATCGTCATAAATTCGCGCTCCAAGTGGAAAAGCCTGGAGAACGGTAACCGTCGACTACCCTCGACGGAAACTGCGCGAACGGATGGTCCATTTCGCGGTGATTCCACGCCAGGCCTGTCTGCTGCGACTGGTCACACTCCAACAACTGTTGGCCTTCTATACGGGACCACCGATCCTTGATAAGAACGATCTCTCTCGATTAAACGAGTCACTACGTCCTCTGCGATCTTGTGTTAGGATATTACTGAGCAAGGAACCTGAACAGCAAACCTTCACGGTTCGATACAGGGTGAGAGAAGATCCTGGAAGTGTCGCCGAGAAGTGTAAACATAACTAATCCAATAAAAAAACTTCTTTATTTTTCATTATTTAAGTCTGTTAAGATTGTAATTGTTTTTCAATTAAATTAATCTTTTTTTTTTTAAGAAAATACATCGTTCCCTTTACCCGTCAATTTGACGGATGTCCGTAAAGATAGGTATACAAAGAAGTCCGTGAACCTGTCCGTGAACAGTGTTAGAAAGATAGAGATGCCAGGACCAACCAAGTTTGAGAGTGCGGAGCAACGTTCAGCAACCCGATGCCCAAACACAATGATTCGCCAGGGGACACATAGAGAATTCCGCGAGATAATTCGGGCGTTCCGCAGCGTAAAGTAAAAGGCTGATCGGGGTCCGCGGTACAAAGGGCCGAATCCGAGCGGAAAGCCGATAATTAAGCAGCGCAAGCTGTCGACAAATTCCTCCTTCCGTGAAAGCGACACTCGAAAATGTCGGATCCGCCTACACACCTGGGCCATCGACACGGCATTAATCGCCGCGTCCCATCGGCCGATAACAGATCCACCTACTGTAAGGACATTAATTGCGGCCCCCCTGGAGCTCGAACGTGTGTCACAATATCGCCGCGCCATAATGATATCAATTCGCTGATAATCGCCGTTAAGCCGTGTCCATAAATTACCAGCCGCCGCGCCGCGCCGCCTGGCAACACCTGACAGCTTTTAACCGATCCCTGAAACCAGTGCATTAGAGATCGATGCAAGCGCAACATTCTGTTTAGGTTCGGTTTCGCTCGGTTGCATCATAGTTGTTCATCGAGGAACAAGAAGTAGACTGTTTCCCGAGAGGGTACGTCCATAGGTTTTACGTCGCCGGAAGATGATCGGCTGCTGCTCAAAGACTCCCACGCCTCTCCACGCTATTCCCAAGGCATCATTATTCTCTATTCACGAATAGAACTGGGTCAGGCAACAGTTTATCAAACCGACTGCGAAGTACCTGCGACACCACCGAGTCCGAGTCGTCAACGGAGACAAATTGTTTCGATGAAAAACCGCTCGGTGGATAATGACCGCCACTTGCTTGCGGAAGCGTTGATAAATATTAATGTACGAGACGAACTTTCGGATCTGATTATGCGGTGCGAGGAAATTAAGGTGAGCTCGGAATGTCGCCGAAATGATTGAAGATCTGCTTTCAACGTTAAAAAATGTCTGATTCTGCAGTTCACGGAGTTCCACCAAACAAGATACAGTTTGACCCATATTTACTGTAGATGTGAAGCATAATTTATAATTGATCGTATATTTAACATATGCATATAGCATTTGCGGGACCGCACGACGAGACCGGGTCTCCATCGTTTCGTCAAGTTGCGTCTTGACTGACGGACTGCGTAAGACTAGGTGGCTGGAGCGGGTTCCGTGGGAAAGAAATAGCCTGTCGAACGGTTTAGACGGTGTTGAAACGTCCCCGTCTATTTATACGGGCATCCTTGAAGCGTGCCGGTTCGTTTCGTGCTATTTCGAGCCGACAAAATCCACGGACACGGCCGTGAAACTAATCGAAAGTTTGACCCGCGGATTTGGTCGAGAGTGCCCGGCAGCCGCGCGAAGTCGGTTGCCTCTGTGCGTTCGATCTGCTACCCTTGAAAACCGATACAGTCACCGAACTAGTTCTCAAACAAACGTCTTCTCAGCGATCGACCATCGAACGCAGGAAGTTATCGCGAAGAGACGGAAAGGCTCCTTCTAGGATCACGTCCTTTCGTATCCCAGGCTGGTCACGCGCCGCCGTGATTACCGGCAATCTTCGTCGGCGTGTAATCGCGTTTCCTTTTAAATCAACACCGCGCAGCCGAGCAATTCCACACGATTTCGCAGGGACGATGATCCGAAGCGGAGCTCTTCCAAGAAGAGACTGCGAAATCGGTTGGAGCGTTCGCCAGATCAGGCTTACCGAGATGCGAATTTTTTCTTTCATTTGATTCCTCTTTTCCCAGAAATTCCAGTTTGAAAATTCGACGCGTACTATTGAATAGGAATCGTCTGACGAGTCTGTTCATGACCGACTCATTCTACTTCTTAAGCACGCTAAGCACGCGAGAAATGAAATGAAAAAATTTATTGTATATTTTCCACCTATTTTCAAACACAATTTTAAAACACCCTGTACACATATGGAATAAAATAGTTGACGAATCTTTATATGTAGGATCGGGTTTGGAATGAGTTGGTTTCCAGCAATATGTGGGTAACAACGCGTATTTATTTTAACGATATTTACTAGGATGAGGTTACAAGGTGATGTTCGCTCTCGCGACGTTCATTTGTTCGCGCGTCGCTTTGCGTTTTTCATCTATTCGCGCGAACCGAGACAACGCTGACCGTCGCTTGTTTTAACGGAAATTACTAATTACATTCGCTTGCGCGGAGTATCCTTCATATATAGTTCCTTTCCTTGGTATAGTTCATTTGAGACTTTCATCGCGATGAGTAGTGTAGGATACAATAAAAAACAATTTTAACTTTGGGTTTCAATATTGAGGTCAATTTTGCGGTCTAGTTTTATAACAAATCTCCGCCTATCTACATAGAGGTGCAGATTCATGCTGTAGTGGTCGCGGCATATAATTTTGAAACATCCTGTACATATCGAGAGCTGGTAGCAGAGAGCCAGAGCAAGATATTGGCGCACAAAGAGCGATTGTGTCCGGCAACACGAAAATCGGCGGGTGTCCGTCGTCGTCCGTAAGTGAAACTGTTCAAGGCGTCGAATGGCGTGGGTGTGGGTGTAACACGGAGAACCGGTTTGAAAGAGGACGTTCCATTCGGTTTTTCCGGAACACGGGGAAATGGAGAAGGAAGAAACGGTGTGTACGTCGTTGGATACGTTCCATTAACGTGGCGACAAAGTTTCCGTCGTTGTTGGTGTAGGGTGTGAAATTGTCTTCTCTCTCTCTTTTATCCTCGGCGACGAAAGCCGATACACACGGCTGCCCGAAACGAGTCGATTCGATTGAACGACAGCCGCGATATGACCGCGGAATGAAGAGAGAGAGAGAGAGAGAGAGAGAGAGAGAGAGAGAGAGAGAGAGATAGTTTTGTATCGCCAGAGAAAATTGACTTATCGACCGAAAGCCCGACTTCCAACGACAGCACGGTCAAGTTAAAGGCAAAGTTTCGACGTTTACTGGTCGAACGTATCGCTAGCGATTGCCTCCTGAAACACCGTTGGCTGCCCGATAACCCGGGGAATTGAAAACCGGTACTAATGGCGGCGAAAATGAACGCTTACCTTCATTATGATATCCAGGTCCGCGGAGTTCTCGCTGGGCACCGGCCTCGAACTTGTCCCCTGAAATAACACAATTTGGTTTCAGTTATAGTGCATTCTAACTGTCGGAAATGTTCAGGTTACTCGGATGTTCTTAACTCTCGTCCGTCCCTCGTGTCAATTTCACACAGTTCTCCCGAAATAAGTTACACTGTTCTGTTGTATCTAGGTAAATTTTACCTCGAAACTTCGTGACTTTTATTTTTCTAGTACGAACAATAACTGTTTACCTTGTTATTTAATCGATCTTTTATCACTATGTCAATTTTACCTAATCATCAAGCATTTTACTGTGTCAAGTTAACCCTTTGCACTCGGAGCTATTTTAACTGGAAAATTAAACGTTTCTTCCGATCTAGAATACTTCCATTTTCAATTAATTTTTTAATTTGTTGGATACGAAATTGATATAATACCTGATATAATACTTAAATGTGTGATAATTGATTAGATAGCAACACATCTAGTAATGTAAACAATGTTTTACATAATGGTCCAGTCAATTTTCGAATGTTTTCACGCAAGTTTTCAAACAAGTGGTTCATCGTTGGAAGAATTAGCCAAGCAGACAATCATCCGGTGATAAATCCCGAGTGGCATAAAGCCCATAGAATCTCCATAAAAACAGCCCCGCAGGTTCACCCTCCGATAAGGGATGAAACGCGTATTACCTTCGTGCGGTTTCTTCCGATCCTCCGTTATTCTCACCCTTTTTTACGGGGAGGTTTGTGGCGAGAATTAATCGACGGTAATCGTGTCGGACTCGGCAACGTTCTCATTTACGCGGTTGTTAATTAAAAAACGATCCGGCAGTCCGCGGACAAATCCGACGAGGCAGCCCGTGGAAAACTGTCGCGATTTATCACGGGAGCCGCTCCTGGGCGATCATTAATCAACACACCCGCCTCCGTAGCTGCCTGGGGGGTGGCTGGAGCGTTGAAAAGAGCGACGAGGCTGCCGGGAACGACGAGATATTACGAGTTACTGTCGAGTAGTCGTTCCTGAGAGGCAAACGCAGAGACAATGGAGGGAAAATGCGTGGACCGCGTGACGCCAGACTAAAACCGACTTGGGGCGGTGTGGCGGGGGGTACACGAGGATCTCCAGGAATATGGGGGTGTGCTTTAGCCCCGGGACACCGCGACGGGGAGACTAAGGAGTCAGGATAATCGCGGGAAACGCGGGGGAAATGGGAAAAATTGCGGAAGCGGAAAAGCTAGTTGATAAGTCGGGTGAAAGAGACCGAGCAACGGAATCGTTAGAGTGCAGTAAGCTCGAATTGAATGGGATTTACGGGCGAGTGCGTGCGCCGTTCGAGGGTGCAGTGCGTGGGCGGCGAGTGCATTGTCTTTCGCTTGCTTTGAGCCTCGAGGAAGACACCCGCGAATTTTCCTGCCCGCTGGAATGTTGCGAAAAGCTGATTTTATCGGAATGATAGATTTCACGAAGGAATGAGGTGAAAGGAAAACTGTGTCAAATTGACACGAGGAACGGAATGGGGGTTAAAACAACCCCTTCGACTCCACTGCCTCTTCTACGCAATCCAAGTTGAATTTCCCAATTTCCCATTTGAACCAAGATGAACATTTTGCCGGGTTGAATTTGAATGATGAAATATGGAAAATTCCCGCAGAAATCCGTTCTGAAAGCGTCATTTGTACATACATTCTATAAACGTCTTTAAACAGTACGTTTTTCAAGTTCAACACTATCGAGACAGATTCTCATGAATTCTTGATCCAACGTTGAATAGAAAATGTCCCGGATGGCACGATGGCAGAGATAAGATAATGAAACTGGAACGCGAAGAGTTCACAGGAAGAGTTCTCCGCAGGAAATTAAGAAAGATAATAAGCGCAATAGAACACGGTGCAAAGGATCGTTTCAATTCTCTTGTGTTGCTACAGGCCCATGTCGCAAAGTGTTTCACACTTTCAACCGGCACTGAACTTTTCACGAGCTGCATTCAGCACAAACACGCGCTTCCCCGTATAATAGGACACAATTCTCTATGCTTTGTAATAGAAAACTACCTGCTGATGATAATTCAAAATTGCATGTTTTTCAATTTCCGCGCGATGAAAACAGAACATTCCGTAATTTGTCGTCGACACTTTGCGGAATCGGACATCGAATTTACTACAACGGCAGTAGACTATAAAAATAATAACAGCTTTTCTAGACAAGTCTCGATTATAAAGTGGACTATATGACTATACTTATGATTAGACTGCGGATGTTTATGCAATTTTCAATTTTTGCAGGCAAATTTGGAGAAAGATCCGCAGTCTATTTATAACAATGTTTCACATCTCTATCATAAACAGAACGAAATGTGAATTGTATCCAAAAAACAGGAACATATTTCCGCGACACTGTGCGGCGTGCAGGAACCAAGAGGATGTCGACGTTTCTCGGGAGCAAGCCTAATTGCATAAGTACATCGGCGGGAGAATAGTTGCCTCTCTCTCTTTCCCTATGCTTGCGAGTTTCTCTCTCTCTCGGAGAGAGCGCGCGCAATAGTCAAGAGAGGAGACCGGATCGGGGAGAAGGCTCGATCGATAGTCAATCTCAATGAAATTTGCACCTCGAGGAGTCACGTGTAATAGGGCTCAACCAAACTCGAACCCTCGGCCCCCGGCCATCTCCTTCTTCCTACACCGTGTACTCCTCCAGCCGGGATTTCCATTGAAAAGCAATTCGTTTCCTGTCAACGAACCTATCCCCGCGACGCTTTCATCGAACGCCGACCCCGGAAGACGCTTCCTCCGCGACCTGAAGCGCAAGAGGCGGTAATAACCTCTTTATTGTCACTCCGACGCCGATTAATACTGGCCACCGTTCGATCCCGCCCTCGGAAATCGATCCCTCGATCTGAGAAACTCGGTAACATCCCCTAACGCCCCTCGCATTGTCCAATTTTATCTTCGTTTGTGTAGTGCTCTAGTTTTCAATTTTGTTCGTTTTATGCATTTGATGTTGCTCGATTACGAAGGTACTTAACACTAGAATTGCTAGACGAGTCGAAATTACTTGTATCTGACTTTTTCGCTAATATTCGGGGCTTTTTTGGGAAGCTGGAGCAATTAGTTTACTACAGGATGCGAAAGGAAACTTCTTCAAAAATTGCAAGTTGTCGGAATTGATTAGAGTCGATAAGAATTAATATTGGACCATTCGATTTGAACTTTTTTGAGAATCTAGAGCGATTAGTTTACTACACAATGTGAACAGAATTTTTGATAAAAATTTCAAGTTGTTGGAGTTGCAGAGAAAATACTAAAAGTTGTATTTTGCAACTTTTTTATGTGGGCCTATGTTGAAAATTTAAAAGATACGTTTTGTAAATCTGTATTTACTCTGCAATTCCGATAACATTTTCCGAAAAATTTTTTTTTTACAATCCTATAGTAATCTAATTGCTCTAACTTCTCAAAAAAGTTTAAATGGGATGGTCCAATATCGAAAATATTGTTCCGAATATGAGTGGGTATCACTGTACATATATCGTGACGCTACTGTGCATTGAATTTATGGGATTTTTCTACGGTGGCGGTTCGCTTGCCGCGTTAATCAAATTCAATGAGCGCCGATCGCAACAGGCTCCGCTGACACCTGCCTCTCTAATTTCACCGTAGCCGTGTCCCGTTTAACGACAGCAACCCGAGAGACCGAGTAAATAAAGGGCGGTTAAACAAAGCAGCTCGCGGTAAGGTGGACACGCGCGTGGAGTTGGCATCGCGCCTGCGAGTCAAGAGATAGACGACGTACCAACGTTGTTCGCAGAAAATACACGCGGGACAGGCGACATTTTACTCGTCGTGTAAACAGAAACGAATGACTGGAAGAATGAACGAGGTGGTGTTGGTGATAGCGACTGGGCGTCAGCAAAAATCTGGTCAATATTCCTGTCATACACTGACAGTTACAAAACGGGACAAAGGAACTTTGTTACAAAACAACAATTTTAGAGACTGTAGAACCTGATTCTTGCAGCATTTATTAAAATTATAGAATTACAATTAAACAGCGGATTTTATGCATTTATGACAAAAATGAATAGGTGTAATTTCAAACAGTGAAAAGATTACAAGAATTTCAAAGTATTGCTATATTATTTTCGACCCATTAAACATATTCAGAAAGAAAATCAAATTCCATTTTACTCCAGTTTGTTGCAAATCAGGTAGAAAATGTCTATTTTCCATAAAGCTATTTAATAATAATAATTAGATTGCGGATTTGATGCCTATTTATGACAAAAAAAAGGCATTTAAGAACATCTATGTGTTGATTTTAACTTTCCAAAGTGATTAAAGCAAGGAAGAAATTCGTATATGGCACTTGGGGCTGACAATTGATGAAGACAATTTTTATTTTGCATAGAGATCCGCAGTCTAATAATCCAAAGATTCCGCCGTTTAAGTATCATCCAGTTAGAATGTGTACTTTGACCACTATGATGTCGCCGATACATCGGCGAGCCTCCGAAGGGTTGATTCGAGTTATTTTACGGTGTGGAAGGGACCAGAGCCTAATCAGTATAGCATAGTCGACACACGGAATACACGTACATATACATGTGGGGGGACGGTGGTAGGGGGTTGTAGGAGACGGCGATGGCGGGTGGCCACGAAACAATGGAAATCGATACTCACGTTATCGAGAGGTAACCTGGACAGTCTGCTGGCGGCGGAGTGAAGCCTGCTGCCGCCGGAATTCCCGATACTCGAATTGCCGCCGAGCGTGCCGTTCCCGGGCGCGTTCGGGGGCGGTCCTTTGGCTGGTAATAAACCGTGGCTGCGATGATCGTTGCTGTTGCCCCCGTGCTTCACCGGTTGGCCAGGGTAGCCACCCCTGCCTCCATAAGGCGGCTTCCCATCCGCCGGTTTCACGAAACCACCCCGCTGGTGGCTCGACGACGAGGACGAAGAGCCTCCTGTTCTCGGTCCACCGGGTTTCTTGAATTCTTGGCCGGATGGAGAACTCCGGGAATTCGAGCCCACCGAACTCGAACTCGTTCGCAGCGACGAGGTCGCCGACGGCGGCGCCGGACTCGCTGGAACACCCTCGATACCGATCAAACTCTTAGTCTCGTCCAGCAGATGCTTCACCAGGGAATAGTTGCCCAGCTTCGACTGGATCTGCTGCGTCGTGCTGTCCTGCGCGTCTGGGTTCACCTGGAACAAAGAAATTTAAGGTGAGCTATTTGGCTGGGTTTCGTTTTAGTTTTCGAAGTTGTTTGGTGTTTGTTGTGTGATAATGTCTGGTGTTCCAGAAATTCGAGATTGAGATATACTGGCTGAAAGTCAGTGTCCCAGAAAGTCTCCTAAAATATAGTATAGCTAGAAAAGAGCGTGTGTAGAGAAACAGAAAGAGCAAAGGAAACGAAGAGAGAGAGAGAGAGAGATAGTAAATCAGCAGAACAGAAAAAGAAGGAGACCCGATTGAGTGCGGTCCGCGTCGAAGGAAAGTCCCTGACCTGGTCACCTAAGCGTTCTCTATTCTCTCTCTACTCCGGTAAGTTTCTCTCGGAGCTTCTCGAGGCGTCGCGTTTATGTCATCTCGGGGCTTGGCTCCCTCTCTAACGCGTAATTAGCCAGACACACAACCCTCCCGCGAGTTCTCCGGGACCCTTTGAGAAGACGGTTGGTAGTCGAGAGAAAAACATAGTCGAGTACCAAGAAAGAATGAGAGAGAGAGAGCACTCCCCTAAGATTGAATCCTCGGGAACATCGATTCCATCGAATTCTCGCTCGTACAAAATAAAATTCTCACTGACTAACTCCTGGAATTCGATTCGACCAGCCACAGGCAATTATCCTTCAACCGAATGTCGACATTTTATAGAACGGAAAATCAGTCTCGAGTGAAGTCTTAAACAAAATTGATTATACAATTCGATTAACCAGAGTCGACATTGTTCCGCAACGCGGAACATCTGGACGTGGAAACTTTTTCGAAATTAATAAAAATAACATGAAGCACCTAGTAGTATGTACTTTATTTTCAAAAATAAAATTGATGTTTCCCCTTCGTATAGAAATCAAAAGTATTACAATCATTTTTGTTTAAGATATAAAAAAGACATTAGTTACAATATATTATAAACTATTACATAATGTCTTCTTATATTCGAAACAAACACACGCCATCGTCCACACCATAATACGTTCCTAAAGCCAAGTCAACATGTGGTTAAAATTGAAATACATAGTTTTCAGAATAAATCTTAACCAGGCATCATTAACAAACACAGAAGAATGAAAATTGAACTGAAATAAAAATTGTCCTGTTCAACAGGGACGGTAGCTTAGTGTCCTCGCAGAATATCGATCCGCAGCACAGAAGAAAAAAAAGTGACGACGGCAGAGTGGTTAAAGCGAAGCCCGGTTGGTTCGAACTAATGATTTTCTCCGAAAATGCAGGATGCATCTCGATGCATCTGGATGCATCTCGACGCTCGTTAAAGAACGGGCCGGTTGGTCGGTGGCAGTGGGCGCAGCAGGCGGAAAAAGGGTTGTTCTCGGGACCCGTGTGATTTATAGCGCGCTCATTAATCACGTTACGTTCCCTGGGCGTTCCCCCGCCTCCTTATTAAACCACGATTTGATCTCATTGTCCTTGAAGACAAAGGCGGCGCGCGGAGGATCATAAACACGCGCGGGCGCGCATACGAGTGGAGCAAAGCGGAGCAGAGCCGAGCCGTCTGTCTTGTCCGACTGTCTGTTATTGTAGGCTTGTTGCAACAACGTCGCTATAATGGTAGGAGAGAATCTCTCCTCGCAACAGCCTCATAAACTTTGCCAGCTACTGTTTCACCGCATTAATTGTTATTGCCGCTCGCGCGCCCGCAAGTAAGCAAGAGTGCAAGGCTACCAACTTGCTTTCGCACGGTACTCCCCCGTGAATTATGGCTGATAAACCGAGCAATTTGGCTAAGCTAGGGTAAAGGTACCAGTTACCGGATATTTAGTGAAGCCTTGGAAGTCTTTTAATAATTTGAAGGGATTCCGTAATTTATTTTGCACTATTTGCGATGAACGATCGATTACCAACCTTTCTTCTGTACCGTCAAATTTTTCTGGACGATTTCGTGAAAAAGCGAAAGAAATATTAACGAAGTTTTGGTCTTATTTACCAGACACAAACAATTTGTGGCAACAAATTAATTAATTCTTTTCTATGCCGGAGCACAATAAAATCATTATTTTATTATCCTCTGGTGTATCACAGCTTGTTAGCATTTTCTAAGACGCAGACTGTGAACCGAGCAACACCCACATTTAATAAACAACTCTTGCCAAAGCCCTACACATATATAATACTTTGTCTAATCAGTAAAGTGAAGCTATAGATAACTATAGTTAAGAGAGTCTAGCTATAGTGTTATTGCAAGATGTTTACATTTGCTGAATTTTCAGCTTGAGAAGCGTTTCGCATAATCGGCTCCCGAGAATCCCGAAGGTTTTCATCGGCTGCACCGTTCCCGTCGCCGGCGGATCATGCGATGACGTGTGTACGTCCGCGAATCACCGTAAAACGATCGCGGAAAGCGTCGTAAACCCGCGGAATATACGCGTGTGCTCGTATAAAGTTGCGAGTCGCGTCGTTAACATCGAACGACGTGACGCAAATTCCACTCGGATCTCGGCCGAGTCCGCTTCAACCCGCTCGAATCCTCTCCAATCCGCTCGGGACTCGCGCGAGCTGTCCGAAGCCGATCGAACGTCGGCTTTACAACTCGGGAACCTTGTTCCCGGCCGATTTACGTTGGACCGCGATCGTAAATCGCGTGCTATCGCAAAGAACGCCAACGATTACAGGCACCGTGGCGTTCCCGCTGACGCAAAACGCGGCCAATTATACCGTTTACGTTCGAACGCGTTAATTCTGGTGAAATCTGGTTTGCTCGGTCTGTTTTCTACCGTGGCAGACCCCGCTGAGACCCCTCATCGTCGAGGACAACGAGTCAATCGATCTTTGTTAGATCGAACCGGGAATCGGCTCGTAGCGACGCTGCATGGTGCGGTAAACCGATGAATTTTGTGTAAAAGTCAAAGAACTTTTCATAGAAATCAGATAGAGCGATGATTTTTTCTTTTAAATGAAAGCTGCAACATTGCAGAATATGGGAAAAATAGAAAGATTATAATCATTTCAACGAAAAAATTATGATTTCATTAGTTTTGTTCGCACAAATTGATTTTTCCCAAAATCCTTAGGTAGCAGACAAATCTTACGACAGGATTTGAAATCAGCGCGACAACATATTAACATGGTATTCGATAAGTCACAGTTTTCTTGTAATTCTGCAAGTCTAACACAGATTTTCATTGTTAAAAAACGTTCCTACCATAAGCTCTCTATTTTCCCCCTATTCTGCAATAATCGCTCTATTTCGTTTCTATCGAAATTTCTTTGATTTTCGCACAACATTCATCACATTGCCCCACTGTGCGTCGGTGACTCATACTAATAGATTTTTATGCAAAATAAAAATTGTCTACATCAAGACACAGGAGCCAAAATGTCTTCCAATTGACTTGAACAATCTTTATGTTAAAGATGTGCTAAATTTCTTCCGATATTTTGAACGAAAGAAACAGAATAGTTTCTTGGAGATATTCCGACTTGTTTCACGTGCAGACACCCGTGATATTCCAGTGGCGTAGGGGCCAAGGGGCGTTCTCCTTTCGTAATCCACCGTGTCTGGCTAATATAGCTAAACGGCCGACGACGGGACACGATCACCTGGCTCGTATGAATCCGTCAGGAGGTGGAGGAACACGCATGGGAACGGACCACGTACCGGCACACGTCCACGCACGGTTGCCACTCCGTGCGAATTCGTGCGAATTCCGTTCGTGAATGGATAAAAGCGATCCACTCGGCTCCATGGACCCCCATGTCCATTTCCGAGAGAGAGAGAGAGAAAGAGAACAGTGCAGCGAACTTTGCTTCGCAGCAAATTGCGAATCAAAAGGGACGTTTTTGTTTGGACAACTCGCCGGAGATTCGCACCCTCTTTCGGGTGCCGAGCGATTTGTTTGGAAACTCTTTGCATGAGTTTCGGGGCCGGTAGAGACGTCTCTCGAGCACTGTGCAATTTTAGGATCGAGCCGCTAAATTTTCAGATTCCATAATTCTTATTACGAATCCAGTAATAAATTTTAATTCGTAGATCAAGACATTTCTTTCAACCCAGATCATTTTTATTCTATGCAATCTGTTTTACATTGTACACATCGAAGTGAATATGCTATCTCATACAACAGTTGAGCTTTTTACGGTTTATAGAATACAGAGGAATTTAATAATATTAACCCTTAGAATTAACCCGCACCATTATTCAGAATATTGTTTACATTATTAATTACGTTGGTAATTAATCAATTTAGGTCGTTAATCAATTACTTAACATTTAATATATAACATAACATATAAAATTTTTAGAGAAATAGAGAATGGAAATATTCTATCGGATGAAATGTCTAATTTTCGAGTTGAAGTAACTCCGAGTGCAAAAGGTTAAAACTGTTTTGAATAATTGTATGGCAATTTTTACTGGCGCCTCAGAGTCGCCATTCGAGTGCCAAGGGTGAACATAGAATGCATGGCTCCTTTGCGATGGAAATAGATGTTCATAATTGCACAGGACACGTGCATCGCTTATCGGTACACTCGATATACATTTTTCGCCTCGTGAAAGACAAGACAGGAGTTCGGGTAACAGGACACCCAAGGGAGCATCCTACAAGGAAGATCCACTAACATCAATCTCCTCTCCAATCAAACATTCAATAATCGAAGAAAACAATTCTCCGAACGGTTCTCCAAGTTCGAAAGAAAAACTGGTTCTGCACCGTTCAAATTCCCGTCGACTAACTCAATTTTCGCAGCAACATGATCCGCGTGAATCAACGAGAAGGCCGATGAGTTTTAATCAAAAAACGCGGCGCAGATTTCTTCAGGGAGCGAGAGGATGAAAAATACGAGAGGACGTGGCTGAGGAGAAGAGGAAGAGAGAGAGAGGGAATGGCAGCGAGGGTGAAACTTTATTTAACGTCCGCCTTATGCGGCAGGGAAATAGGAGCAAAGTGAATAGAAAGCAAGAGAGCGAATTAGAGAGAAAGAGTAAAAGAGAGAGAGAGAGAGAGAGTGAGAGAGAGAGAGAGGGAGAGAATCTCGGCAGTTGGCAAGCGGCGAGAAGATCGCGGCGACGCTTGTTCGCGCGTGAAGCATCGTCGAAGATTTCTCAGCTCGCTTCAGCAACGCGTCACATGAAAATTTCGTTTGGTAGTTGAAGAGCTCGCACGCGCGCTGATTCGAAATTAGCAGTGACTTCTCGCCTGTTTCACAGAGAGGTAGTACCAGTACCTACGGTGTCAGCGTCTCGCTACCTTTTCATCGAACGACCGCGGCTGAAAGCGTAGCAGAGAAAATGAGTTCGCGGTAACGAGCTGTGATTTCTCGCTTGTCAAATTTCTTCGCTGGTTAACGTCCGGCTTTCCGCCGTTTTCCAGACATTAATAAAGCAGAACGCCGCCGGGGAAAGAGCTGCTGGATGCTCCCAAATCTGCTAGTCCGTCGTTTGAAACTGGATTTTTGATGGTGCGTTCTAGCTTTCAGGTCGACCATCGTCTTCTGGAGTGAAAGATTTAAGACGGAGACTCTTGTGGCAATCACATTGATTTACGCTTTTCTTCGTTGCCGTTCGTTTATCTATTAATTTATAGCATGAATTATGATATACCCGGGAAAAATAAATGTATGCATAAATTGGTAGATAGACTGGCTAATAGATCGATTAACAGACAGAAAGGCATCCAATCAGACAAATAAGCTGACACACAAATAAAGTCATGTCATGTTTTTTAATTTTCTCGGAAACGAAGCCTCTCACGCAATTTCGTTATTCTTGATTTTCTTCCTATTTCCAGACATAGAATCGACCTGACCTAATTTGTACCATGAATTACGAAACACCCGGTATATTCATCTAGCTATTAGATTGTCCTATGAACCTATCTAACCAACTCTATTAATTTCAACAAGAACCGAAAGAAAGTAGCTGCCACCACTGTGCAGAATCGCCTCGCACGTATCCATCTATCCCTCTCTCCCTGCCCCCATCTTTTTTCTCGGTACGATTGAAACGGATCGAGCCAGACAGAATAAAGAAGTCGCCGAATGGATTTCCAGCGGAACGGAGTCGATCGACCGCGCCAAAACGCCACACACCGCCAACGCCGCGCCGATAGAAGAAACCACGCCGCTGCGTCGTCCAAGTACGGTTTCTTGCCACGTAAGGCTTGGACCACGCTCGTGAATCTACCACGGCGGTTATCAATCTTCCCTTTGGCGAACCGTGGCCAGGGTTCAACACGACAGAAATTACCCCGACAGGCATCTATATTGCGCCAGCCGGATCGGCGCGCGACGGCGGCGTCTGCACAGCATCACTCGAAATCGTTCTCCTGGAACGCGCGTCGGTTTATTTTCGAAAATTCTCTCCGCTCCATTCACTGGATCAAACCGTCCACAAAGCATTAATATTATGTCGTTCAAATAAAATTTGAACGTGGAAAATGAAAGCCGATTTTTTACCATTTAGAATAAGTTTTATGAGATTTTCGTAAAAGATCCCGTGCTCGTAGAATTTCGGTTTTCTATTAGCAAAACATTGAGTTGTCTGACTTTTTACGACTTTATTTGAAAATGTTGAAGAAAGTGAAAAAAATGATGAGGCGATGATACATCTTCTCCTTAAACTGCACACAACTTTTTCGTTCGTGCACTGCATTTTTAAAACATTTTACTTTGATTTTGCATATTTAATACGATTTAAAATAAGGTTGGGTAATGACTAGACTGCGGATCTTTATGCGAAATAAAAATTGTCTGCGGCGATTGCAAAAGATAGAATCGAGATTGAATGTTATTTCTTCCCTTGATAATTTTAATGAATCAGAGATCATAAATATACATCTATAATTTTTTAAATGTTCCTACAATCTTGAATTTCATCTGCTCAATTTTCCCGTAAACGCATAAAAATCGACAGTCTAATAATAACAAATGGAAGCGACGTCAAAAACGACCTAGTAAAAACAAAAGGCAAATAAACTCTCGTTTCAGTCTGCTTATCGCTCAAAGAGAAGGACCTGTGGCACCATGCAAATCTCTCTGTCCCCATAGACCCAGACTTAATCCAGAAGCCCAAAAGCTGTGATGCTTTCCAAGTCAAATAACATCACAGACAACAATTTCCTCGAGGATCCGTGAAAACGAGCTCATTAATTCCACGTCGATCAATCTTCCTCGATCTTCCGGCTCGGGGGTGAAGAATCTACACATCTGGGATCCATGAAATTCTAATTCCTCTTGGATCCATGAAATACTGGATCCTCTCGGCCGATCCTGCGTTCGCGTTACACAGGAGGCTTTCCTGTGGAATTTTCATCGGGGTTCAGGGATGCTCGCGACTGATAACCGTTGGAAGTCGTTGATACGCTGCCAGAGAGAGAGAGAGAGAGAGAGACGACGCCTTCATGGTGCCGGAGATTCGTATACTGGATGCCGAAGAGCGTGGAACGCGTGCTGCTCCTTCCCTGCAAAGGCTGTTCTCTGCTCGTCGCACAAAGAATTCCGCGCCGGCACAAAGGATCAGAGCAAAAAAAATACGTTGCTCCTCCCTCTCTTTCTCTATGGCGAGACATAGGAAAAACCCTGGCTGCCAAGTTGAAACTTTGTGGACCGAAAGAAATTCAGGGAGAGAGATACACAGCTTGGCCGGTTGCCTTCGCGAGAAACGTGCTACTAGCTCCCGGTTGATTACTATTTATTGTTGCAGTCTCAAGGATCCTCGACACCGTTTGTAATTATTCTTCTCGCTAATTTGTAACTTACTGGCTCGGGTGTCAATCGAGATTTCGATGTACACGGTGAACTAAAATTACGTTCGGACATGTTGTTCCGTTGTTCAAGGAACACACTTGATTGGACTGCGGATGTTCATGCCATTTTCAATTTTTATAGACGAATTTGAAGAAAGTGGTACCAAATGAAATTCTATGTTCATTGGTAATAGCATTCGTAGATTCAAAACATGTAAAAGTCGTACTAGATTCTGTTGCATTTAATACTCCAGCATTTTTTGACCATTTTTATAAGCATTAAACGAATCCGCCGTCTACTCTTGATGATCTCGGAGGTGTGTGGTTAATAGTGAGAAGATTAAAGTAACTCGAGTATTATCAATTCGATGGAGTTATTAATAGACAACAGATCTTTATGCAGAATAAAGATGTTCTACCTGCATGGTAACAAAGTGGTGTGAATTAGAAATTGATTTCCTTTCAAAATATGTTTAAAAGTTCGAAAACAATACAACAGTCATTTTTTCCATAAGTCATGCAATTAACGTAGACAATTTTGATTTCACATAAAGATCCGCCGTGTTCTATTCTTTAAAAAAGCGTGATAAGCTTCGCACCACCGAGACGCTGCCCAAAGGAAGAAGGGGTGGCTTCCCGATAACAAGATCCCGTTTCCCCGAAAGTGCAAAGTCAGTATTACAAACATGAAAGGCAGAGTAGTCAGGGGAACAGCTGTCGCAATTATCTCGCGCGGAGTAGCGTCCAAACAGCGAGTCGCGGAGACTATCGTTGCGGGAAGAATGCCTTGAAAGAAGAAGAGGAAGGAGAAGAAGAAAGGCGGAGGTACACGGTTAAAGGTGGGAGGGTGGGAAAAAAGAAGAAGGGGTTGGTTGTACCGAAACGTTTCAGAGAAAAGCCAACGGCCTCGCAAGAGTTTCTTGCTTGGAAGGATTTTCGGCCGGAGTTGTTCTGTTCTTTCGAGCTTCCCTTTGATATTATGCGGAGCGGGCGAGCACCACCACCGCAAGGGATGAAATATCGTCGGAGTTGCGATACGCTGCCGGAGAGGATGAGGAGGGATTTAAACGACCCGCCTTGCTATCGTTATACTCACTGCTTCTCCTCTCTCTCTCTCTCTCTATTTCTCTCGTGCTTTCAGCGCACGTTACACGCGAGCGCAATGGATAGCATACGGGGGATGAAGACGGAGAGAGAAAGAAGGAGAGAGAAACGGGGAGAACGTAACGAGTAAAATGTCATTTTCTGCGGTTCTTGCCGGCTCCGGGAACTTCATGCCGCGGCTGAAACGCGCGCTGAAGGATATTAACGAGCGAACGACACCCAACGTACTCTCAACGAACACCGACCCGGAAACACGTACAGGCCACATAGTAGGTCGAATCAGCCGGCTTTGGGGATCAAAATCAAATTCCGAATTTTTACAGATTATTCGGACCTGCTTCTCCTTGCTTAAGCAATTTATCGCTGCAGAATTATCGATTTGATACTGTATCGGGCGCGTGGTGCGTCGAATGAAGCTGCTTTGGGGATGAAATCAAATTTTGAATTTTCAGCAGTTGAAATAATTATTTGCAACTACGTCGTGAGTAGACTGCGGATCTTTATATATTTGTGGCTTATGGAAATGTTCAAAAAAGGCTAGAATAAGTATAAAATTCTGGATAGAATTGTGTGCAACCTTTATTTGTTCTAGATCTACAAAGGCTGTTCCCATCGAAAATAGGATTTTATTTCATTCAAATTTCTTGAAATTCATCTACAAAAATTGGAAAATGCATAAACATCTGCAGCCTAGTTGTGAAAATCGTTGCACGGGGGTGACTTTCGAATAAGCCGCGCCACTTTTTCGGATGGTGGATTCTAACAATTATTTCGCAGAAAACGAAGATTGATGCAAGAGCCCGTGGCCCGAGGGAGGGAACGGAATAATTGAGACGGTGAATCTGGAGATAAATTGGCAGAAGTGCGTGGACAAGTGGGCCACGAGTCTTGCAATTAACCCTCGTGTCGGTCGACTTTGATGTCGTGCCTATATAATTAAGTGGAACGAGAACCGTTTGATACTGGCGAGATAAAATTGTAATTCGTGGCGGTGCAGGTATCACACTAGGTCCGTGAAGACTAGCCTTCACCTGGAGGAATTAAATTGAAAAATACGGAAGTGAAAATTGATGATTAAGAAATTGAATGGATCTAGCCATGACAATCGTAAAATTGTGAAAAGTATCCGCCTAGCATTCAAATGGAAGTGGTATAATTGGAAGAGTAAAACCAGGTTGATACCCTCGGTTAGTTTAGCTGATTCTCGGTGTGCCGAATTGATTTCGCCGGTACTCCCAAACCGGGTATGATGTTCGCAGTATAAATAGAACGAGAGACGGCAGAGAGAGGAGCTAATGAATCTTGCTCGTGACAAAATACCGTCAAATATTATCTAGTCCGCGTGGGCGGCGGAATTCCGAGCGCTAGACTCGGGAGGAGCCTGTCGACGGTCTGGTTAACTCAATTAGAGCAGTCTGGTCCGGCAAACGAAGGATCCCCGTTCGAATCAGAGTCCGGCAAACCTACAGGCCTCTCTCTCCCTTTCCCTCTTCGCGTCTTCAATTATAACAGACTAAACAGAAGGAACATGAACGGCGCAGACATTGCTCCGAAGATCCCGCTTGGTTGGGGAAACAAAAAGGAACGACTTTATCAAACATCGTAAAAGAGGAATAGATAAAACGTGTATACAGCCGGGGACAATATTAAGTGGAAATATACTCGTGAAAATCGCATAACTTTTTTAAAATTGGTCCAATGGTCTTGAATTTCTTTAAGATGTTAGACCGACTAGTTTGCTAGAGACTGAGTAAAGAAAAATTTGTTTAGATTGCAACTGGTAGAAGTCATACAAAATTTAAGAAATAATGTTTTATATGCATCCTGAAAATTTGATTGAAAACCTCTAAAGATGATCACGTAAGAGCGACTTTCTAAAATCTGCGACTTTCACCCTTCAGCTCTCATCTTTAAACGCATGTATATATTAGGTTGGCCAAACATGATTTTCATCATCTTCTATTTCACCATTCAAGTACATTTAACCGTTTGCAATTTAATTTGCAGGCCCATCCCATACCGAATAAATTCGCAGTAGCACGGACAGCGCATTCGCGAGCGTCGCTCTGAATGGTTTCCTAATCGCGGCCATAACAGCGTTCGATAAAAAGCGTTCATCAGGCTTGGAGTGGCTCGTACGAGAACGAGGGACGATTACGAAGCATCAGAACCACGGTACAGCCCCGTTAACGGGTCTCCTTCTTCAAACCAGTTCGATTTTTCCGTAGAGAACGGTTCGTAGCCATGTGGATCTCGATGGCCGATGGAATTCGTGGTCGAAGTAGCAGAGCGAGCTGCCGGTAATTAATCACCGGCCATAGAAAAAGAGAGGAAAAGAGAGAAGGAGAGAGAGTCAAGGTCCCGAGGAGGCTCGACGGACCGTTCGATTCGTGGCGCGCGCGTTCGAAGCGTTAATTAGCGTTTTATTAGTGGCCGGGAATCGGAGTCGAGAAATAAAAATAATAGAATCGCCACGGCCGGCTAAAAGAAACAGAAAGAGAGAAAGAGAAAGAGGGAGAGCAAGGCTCTCCGACTGCCATTTAACCCTTTAAAAGTCAGCTTTTTGTTTGTACGCGCGCGAGATCGACGCCACGCTACGTCTCGGTTTTTGCGGGATTAGGCGAGGAAATTTATACGTTGGCCGACATGCGGGGGCGGAGGAGGCGTCGCGAGCGATATACTCGCGCGAGGAAATTTACTGCCTCCGACAACCCTCGTTCCTTCGTGTCTAACCCCCTTTCGTCCCGAAATCGTCACGGGACTGTTTGTCCGCGGACAGAAGGGTTATGCGATCGCCGTCCCAGCTCAACTTTGTTTCGTATAGAAAGTTCGCGCAGCTAACCAAGAAAAAAATGCGATTGTTGGAGTATACACCGAAATGCACGAGCATGCAGAGAAGGAAAGTTATTTTGACCTGCGTTTTATTGCACTAAAGGCCCAAATATTCTGTCAGTCAGTCCGAGCTAACACGGTTCACAAAAAGTTCAATTATATCACATCTGAACAACGTCTATTTCATTGTGCGGTGCTATTCGAATGAACATCCAGAATCCCAACAGCGATATAAGCTTCAGCATCTACAAAGTGCCGCAAAGAGTCTGTACGCGACTCGTCGTTCGGAGACAGTCCCACACCTCCGATCGTCCTGCCAATTGAAATCCTGCGCCTATTTTCCGAAGCGCGAGACTGGCTGGCTTCATGCGCTGGGCAAATTCAAAAACGCGCGAATTCATCTCGAAGCTTATAATGCTCGGTCGCGCTCGTACGCGATATTAAAACGGAGTACCGTTCTGTTTGCTCTCCTCTTTGCGATCCCGGAAGAACGGGCGGAACGCGCGCTGCAATCGAAAGGGTAAAAACGTCCAGCGTCCAAAGGGGGTGGTGGAACGAGCAAAAGGAGGCCGACAGAGAAAGGGAGAGGGAGAGAGGGGGAGAGAAATACAGAGAAACTGGTAGCACGAACAGAGAGAGAAAAAGAACCGACAGAGAGAGAGAGAGAGAGAGAAAAGGCAAAAAGTCGGAGCTTTGGCCGCGCGAAGGACGAAACGCTGTCGTCCGCGCAACGTTTCCCTCTCCTCTCTCCTCTCCACAGCCTTTCGTTTCCTTTCCATTTTAAAATGCTACGTGCCTGGCATCGCTTCCTGCGGTTCCCTGGCTTCTCTTTTCTTCTATGCATGTGAAATTCGCATTAAGCGACCGACGACCGCCTCCTACGCGAGCGAGCAAGCGTGCGCCTTTTCTACTCGCTTCTCGTCTTTCAACCCCCTGCCCCCCACTCTTATTCCCAGGCTCGTCGAGTTAATTGCGCGTCTACCGCAAATATTTTTTCTAACCCCAACTCTCGGGGCCAATTCAATTCGTGGCGACTTGTCCCGGAGTCGTGCAATTTTCGCGTGCAGACTGCGCCAGAAGTGTCTTCGCCGAGAGATGGTTAGGAAAAATGCTGCCAGGGTGGATTGTTTCGGATGTTTTGGCCGACCTAGGGTCAGCGCGAATCCTACAGATCTCGTACTTGTCAAAGAAACACCGTGCGCTGTTACGTGTCCATTGTTCATGTATATCCGTTACGCGAGGAAATAGTATCGTTCCTCGAAGAATATTACGTGCCTGTACAGGCGAAGAACAGAAAGAGAACAGAAAGAGCATAGTCTCCGAACTTATTATAGGTGAGCGAGTCTGTTGGTATCAAGATATATGACCCCCGTTGATTCGAAAATTGTGCTTAAGTACGGGAACGTCATTGCAGAAGTCATCGCGGCCATTAAAATGCAGCGAACGTCCGCTTCGGTGGATACTAGCTGCTGGAATTAATTACCAATTACTCCGGCCGGAGCTTCTTAGAACTGTGCCTTGAACCAGAATTCTCGGGAACGCGAGCGAGGCTCCTGAAAATTTAAATACCCGACAGTCTACCCGAACGGGGGCCTAATTAATTGTCAAGCTGTCGCTACAGTCGACTTGACAAATAATTTAATCGTTGCCAAATAAGACCACTTCGAAAAGTGCAATCCTTGGAAAAGAAAATTGTACATATGTATACACTCCCGTCCATAAATCATCGGACACTTATCTTCAACAAAATGGTAATTAAAGAAGACAAGCTTCTAGCTTGATTTTATTGTTTTATTTTGATTAGATGTAGATCGTTGAGATAGGAATGTTGAATTGATACGTATACTATTTGAATGAATGTTGAATGAATACATATACTATTTGAATGAATGTTGGCAAAAAGAGATTGAGAAATTGTGGGATGATCATGGAGAGCTCTATAAGCCAAATTAGAAAACAATTGCCCCACTTAAATTTCAAAAATTAGAAAATATAAGAATGATAATTGAAATGTAGAGAATATAGGATATCTTGGTCAGATTTGATTTACATGTTCTCTACATTCGAAAAAATTAGTCAATATCGCCTGGATCCAAATTTGGATAAGTGTCCGGTGACTTATGGTCGGGAGTGTATTATCTACACTGTGAATCTAAAAATGCATCCACTAAAAATCCATCCTACTGCAAGAGTATGACACCTATAAATTATGAAAAAGATAGAAGACTTACACAGAACAAAATAGCAAAGAAAATATGGAAAATAATATGCAAAAATGTGCCGTTTTACGGTATCGCGAGGCCCTGAGCAATTCATTTAGCCTCAACCGGCGGCGTGGGCGATAAAACGCGAGCGCGGACAGGCTGTTCGGAAAAATTTCGAGCCAGGGAATTGAAACACGAAGGAAAATCGCCCGCAGCGTTTCACCGTGACGTTTGTTCCGCAACGTTCCGGCAACATTCCACGTGGGTGTTGCCTATCGCACCGCGTCGAGAAACAATCAAATTCGACCGACACGGTGGCGCGGGGGCTGGATAGTGAAAAAGCACACGATCACAGAAGAAAAAGCGACGGTCCGGTGACGGGCCGTCGACACCCTGTTCCCGATAGCGGCCAGCATCGCGCAGACGTTTCCATTTGTTCCCCTGAAATGAACTGTTCGCGGGCCGATCGCGTCCTGTTGAAAAATCCGACGTGAAACGCGTTCTCTCTCTCTCTCTTTCTCTCCAGCGAAATAAATTCCCGCGGCTCGTTTCTCTCCGTATAATTCCGGCGCGTCGCCGAATCCAAGCCCTTCTCCCATCGACGCAACCCGACGAAGCCCGCGATCCTCGAATAATAAATATTTCAACCGTGATGGATCGCGTTTGAGTCCTCGAGAGACGATCTATACTTGATTGATAACTCGGAGCTTCGTTAACATTCGGTTTTATAGCTCTTGCTGGGGCGAGGCAAGATTTTTAGCTGGATTTCTGCATCCCTTGCAAACCTTTATACGTACTTTTTTGTTTAGTGTAATTTATTGATTACAGTGTTTTCTCGATAATTGTCCAAAACGATGTATACTTCATTATTACTTGTAAAGTCTTATACTAATGTATGCTATACAAACCGAACATGGTTTACGGCATCAATAAATAAATCAATAATTGTCCAAAACACGGGTCCGGCCAGGGATACTATTCTTTGACTCCTGAGAAGTGTAAACATAACTTCTTAATTTTTCAGTATTTTTTTATGGTACTTTGACCGGCATATTCGTGACATTTTTATAATGAAAATTGTACCAAATATGATATAATTCCAATTATATTTACTTGTGTAATTCGCAAGGGACGATTTCTGTGTAATTTATTGATCATTTACAAACAACTGAAGACCGCAATGAAAATATTCTAATTAATTTTCGAAATAATCGAGCAGACTCGGTAGAATTGAAGAGACTCGATTGCAGCGCAAGAGTGCAATTTTCCCCGATTTCCTGAACCTTATCGAGACTCCTAGTCTGTCTGTTTTCCATCGAGGGGAGGGTATAAACGAAATCCCCAGGCACTCGACGTGTTCCCAAAGACACTAAACGTTCGTTACACCGTCGAGGTAACTGCGGGGGCCGTGGAGGATTGGTTCCGCGATCCAGTGTTTGTCTTGGGATGATCTCTGCGGAGGATCTCCTGGCGATGACCCTCGGCGAGATAGCACTTCGAGACGTCTCGATACGTGGGACATGCTTCTCAAACACTTGCGCGAGACTGCCTCTAGCCGGAGAAAGAGGAAAATAGGAAGCTGAAGACAGAAAGATAGAGAGAGAGAAAGAGGTTCTTTCTCGCTGCTAAGGAGACAGAGCTGAATGGCCATCGTGAAACGCGCATTACGGTTCTCCGTGGGACTGCTGGTACCACCTGTTACTATGCACACCTACGCCAACAGCCACCTACGCATCCGAGAGAGCGTCATTGAAAAAAAATCGAGCGTGGCGCCCGACAACGGGTCAGCTGATCAAATTAATTCTCCAAAGCACACTGGGTGTCTGCTAAATACCTATCTCTATATTTTTCTCCTACGCCTCTATTCGCCTCCCTCCGTTTCGATTAACTTTCACGAACAACCTCTCTCCATCTTGCCCGGTGTCTCCCGAGGGAATCATCGGGACGGGCTAATTAAACGAACCGACCGGCAAACCTGACGCGACGCTATTGTTCGAGGTATCGACTTTTTTTTCGTCGACTACGGCTCCGCTGGAAACTCTCGATTGTAATGGCGCGGGAGAATCGGGGGTACGAAAGTTGGCCGAGAGGAAGATGAGCGTGAATCCCTTGGATCGAACGGTAGAGAGACCTCGAGTTCGCGAGATCATCATTTTAATCGTTATGGAAATACATAATGATACCGTGTGCTTGCTGTCGAAATGGCACCGTGTGAAATTACCAAAATCAGGCGAAAACGTGAGAAACGAATTTTTCGTTAAAGGAATTGTTAGACTGGTTACACTTTTAATTGGTCATAATTAGACTGCGGATCTTTATGGATTTATGGCTTATAAAAATGGTCAGAAAATGCTGGAGTATTAAATTCAACAGAATTTAGTACGATTTTTATTTATTTTGGGGATGTACAAATGCTATCACCAATAAAAATAGAATTTTATTTAGTTATTTATGTAGTAGAAAATTGCGTGAACATCCGCGGTCTAGGTATAATTCTTGTACCATTATTCAAAATATGTGTTGCATTATTAAATTTGTATTCAATAAATTGCTAAACGTGTTTAATATTTTAATAAACTGCAAATTCAGGATCAAGTTAAGAAAAACATATAAAATGGAAATATTTCAGGCCGGAAGAAAACTTCGCTTTTCGAATTAGAACAGCTCCGAGTACAAAGTTTTAACATGATTGGGATAATCGGAGAAGAGAAGATTGTACCATTTGCAATGAAATGGTCACAGTTCCAATTTGTCTCCCACGAGAAACGCTCGACCGGAACGAAGCACGTGATCATCGACTACAGCCCGTGACTATCTCTCACTGCTAAACGCTAAGCTGAGAGGATCCAATGAACCGGGGGGCAGCCGAGATAGCCAACTGGCGCGAAGTCAACGCGAGCTCATTTGGGTCCGGGAATTAATTAGCGGGAACAGCGCGGGAGATGTCGAGCTGCCTCGCGGGATTTTTCTTTTCGAATCGCTGCGCTGGCAATTACTTGTCGCTCGATCAATGTGTGACTATAATTGGACTGAGATAATGGTGTGACGCTAACGTGTTAAGACCATCGAATCACAACTGTTGGATTTTGTGAAAGTTTCTGGTCTGAAATAATCTAGCTGCGTACTCTAATATACGATTTGATAAGGATACTTTCTGATGTACACGTGTTTACGGTTCGACGTACTCTACAAGAAGACTCTACAAGACAAAACAGCTTGTACATACCGCATCCCGGCAAGAACAATGACACAACTCAAAAAATAACGATTTGAAGTTGCTATAGTGTAGTATAGTACTCTAACTCCTAATTGAACCGCAGGAGAGCAGTTACGTCAGTTTTCTTTTTGAGCTGGTTCATATTTGTAGTGGCACGAACAGTCCATATTACAATAGCAACAAGAACTGATTGCGGCACCCATAATACCATTTTATAGAGTCTAATCAAATCTACTTCTAAAAATATTTTTCTGAAAGACTAAAGATGTCTATACTATTTCGATGGAAATTTTATAATTTTCCTAAAAGCGTTATTGTGAGAATACTGCATTTTTCACTTATGTCTTTATTCTTGCCGGGGTGCGATATGGTCAATAACATAATCAAGAGACGATTGGTACGAAGTCGACCTTCTAACAACAACAATCGAAAGAACATTTACAGCTGAACGTGTACACGAATTTGCTTTGCGAAACGGGTGGTTACATCGTGGAGCACCTGTAAATCATCGATGCCCGCCTAATAATCGATAGCATCGTCTCTGTCCGTCGTCTTGGGTTTGCGCAAGGACACGGAAGATTTCAAGGGGGTGAAAACGGTGGCCTCGGAGGTTAAGGGTGGAATCGAGGGTTGGAATCGACTCGCGACGGAAAAGCGGGGAGTGGAGGGGGGGTAGGTCGGAGGAGAGCCGACGGACGGAGGGAAAAACGACGAGTATTTCTATGGGGGGATGAGCGTTGAGGGGGTGGGTGGAGTTGTGTCTGCGCGCGAGAAGGGATGGTGGAAAGTGGCGAAGGGGCTGGCGACGTTGGAACGAGTTAACCGGGAGGCGGAGAGGGATGAGGGTGAAAAAAAGGACGAAGGACGTCGCCGGTCGTGGACCGACGAACGAATGGCTGCTGGTTCGAGGCACGAACTATAGTATAATGCTGCGAGCGGCGGCGCAGGGGCGGGTGTCGTTGACGAGACTGGCGCGGAACCGGGGGTGAAAAATAATCGTGGATGAGCGAAGCGCCGATGGACGGGGTACTTTTCATCCCGACATTACCGTGATTAGTAACTCCGCTACTTGCCGACAGGTTGTCGCTCCTAATTTTTTCGGGAACTAAAGTGTGAGCACGGCCCCGCGCCGTTTAATCTTTTAGCGCCGAGGAGTTCGAGATTCTTATGGCGACCGTGTTAGGTTAATGGGAATTGTGAGCTACGATGCATTCGTTGTTTTGTGCTCTTGATGGCTGTTGTCGGGAAATTCTTCTGAAATTATTCCGAAGCGAAACTCGGCCCAGTTGTTTCGGGGAAGAGTGATTTAAATGGATTGATTTATCGCAGCTTACCCTTCCTCTCCGATCTTCTTGCTTTTAACTTAAAAGTTAAAACCCTTGGCATATTTTAACGAGTCACACTCGTCATGAAGATTCGCACCTTTCTTTTTAAATGAAATAAAATTTGATTCGTTTGTAATCAATATTTAAGCATTCGAATAAATGTATGTTTTCTCTTCTATGAAATTTTTTGGGATAAAGATGTTTGAATCACTGAAACGCTAAAGAAAATGATACGGCAAGGTGTTAATTACTCGCATATAGTACTTGCAATCTCAAAATTTTAAATTCAGTACTTTAAGCATAAACAAAGGTGTCGACTATACATACTAGCAGATATCTATTTTGCATTAAAGTATTTATAATATCGAATAAAAATTTCTTTATGTTGGAGTCATATAAAGTTCCATGTAACCAGTTATGCAGAAAATGGAGCAACTGAAGGTTCACTGTGCTACAATTTAAAACAATTGCTGCGTTTAATAAATTGTTAAACGTTCGAGCGCTACGTGGCAATACATTCGATTTTCATATGAACGAAATGGAAAATGGAGAAATGCGATTTGATGCATTTATAACAGAAATAGATAGCATGATACTTGCAGAACTTGTATTTCATAATTCGCAATGGTTCTACAAACTTTGCGAGGGTTTGTTCGACCCCAAGACGTTCCCAGGATACAGCCTCCGATTCTACACCGTGACAGTTCGATTGACCATCCCCAATTAATTTGTCGAATCGTAAGCCACTCGAGAGGACTCTTACCCGAGAACTTCTCGAGGACATTTTCCGCTGTTGGCGGGCACCCTTGGGTACACAATGGGAAAATTTTCCTGAAGCTTCCGTGCGGATGAAGGGTCTGCGGTAGGATCTTATTTTATCACTTGGCTTTCTCGAGGATCTTTACGCAAGTTTCCTATTTTTAAATATTGGAACAGAGGGGGGATTTATTGGACTTCTTGGTCGAAGACCTCTTGGTCGTAGGTAAGGTACCTAGTTGAGTTAAGAGCGTTTGCTACGTGTTATTTTACGACTAGACTGAGCTTTATGCAAACTTCTATTTTTATAGGTGGATCATTTGACTCTCGAGTTGAAATAAAATCGAACGAGCATTTATAGTTTTTCCTGAAAATTTTAGAAGGTGAATTTTGTTCAAAATAACATTGTTCAAAATATTGTTTAGATTATTAAATATGTTAGTATCTAATCGATAGACTGCGGATGTTTATGCAACTTCCAATTTTTGTAGACGAATTTTAATAGCAATTGTAATAGCATTTGTAGACCCGAAATAAATAAAAATCGTACTAATTTCTGTTGAATTTAATAGTCCAGCATTTTTTCAAAATTTGAGAGGAGATGTTATATCAATTTCATAACCTTAAAATGAAAAAAAATGATATAGAATGGAATTATTCTAGGTAGGAAGAAATGTTTAATTTCCGAGTTAAAACAGCTCCGACTGCAAGGGGTTAAGAATGCAATAGCCCGAGAAGTATGAGACGAAGGGTTTCAGCCTTTTCCCAGGGGGCAGAGCATTAGGCTGAAACAAATCCAATGATCAGCGTTCATTTCGAGGTACAACGCGCAATTCTACGTTCCCGGGCTCCGTGTTTCATAATCCTGTGTTCGACTTAAAAGTGTCTGGGATTATTCCCGGGAAAAGGTAAGACACAGACTGTGCGCACAAGAAAGAGAGACAGGGGATCAGCCGCAGAAGAAGCACCGTGCACAGCCTCTTGCGAGTAGATTCGCAATCCTCGACGCTGCTCAAAGAGCCCGGCAGTATTTCAATTCACAGCTGGATGGATTCGTCGTGGAATCGCGTTACCGCAATATGGGTAGGAAAAGTATGAAGAGGATCGAGTCCTCTGTGCGCCAGCACTCGCTAGCGTATTTTATTCCCCGTCGATGTTCTCCTTTACGCTCCACCGAGGACACCACCATTATACAATACTGTATACATCTCTACCTTGGTTCGCCGCCCGCATCATCGCTATACAACCATTTCGACGAGTGCACGGACAATTTCCTGTCTATCTGTCGGATGTTGCGGATAAGCGGCGTTCTGCGAGGATGATCGACGGCCAAGCGCGAAACCAGTTACCTAACCCGAGCCACCCGATGCTAACGAGGGAAGCCCTGCCCCTAACGAGAATGTTAAGTAACAGGAATCAGTCGCCGGAACTAATGGGCTGGAGTGCGCTTCCGCGGAGAGAAGAAGCCGAGGCGTCGCGTCGCCCAGTGTTCCAAAACGCCGAAAAGCTGGTTCGCAGCACCATTTTTCGAAGCAAAGAATTTTGTTTGTGCGGATGGTGATATCTAGACTGCGGATCTGTATGTATTTATGGCTCCTGAACATTTTCAAAACAAGGTAGAATATAAAATGCGACAGATTCCAGTACGATTTTTATTCATTTCAGATCTTCACTTTCTTAAAATTCGTCTACAAATATTGCAAATTGCATAAACATCCGCAGTCCAGTGAACCATAAAATCAGCTTCAAAAATTAATTAGAGCATTGCTCTAATAGAATATATCACCAGTTCAGTTTTCCTTCATTCAAATACTGTGTTAAATTCGAACACTTTAGAGAATAATTTTGTGATTGAACATTGTTCCTCGATGACAAAGTAATCAAGTTGTACTAGTAGGAATACTTTCATGATCATGAACTTTTCGTATCATGAAGGAAAATCATGTTGTCCGACTTTCATCTGAAATAACAAAAAAGCAACCATCGGGCAAGATCATCTGAAAAATTGTTCCGAAGGCCGCATTCGGTCCGACCATCGTGCAGCTTCCCAGAAGATAATATTCTCTAGCCGACCCACAGACACACACATACACACGACATCCAACAACGAACGACGTGCATAGCAATTTTCCCCAGGACGAATCCCGGCGTTCTATTGTCGTCAGACCTCCGGTCGTCTGAAGGATCTTCCCCAACCCTCTCCTCCAGCCGCGAGACTGTCTTTTTCCTCCCGATGATCGTGTCAGTAGGTCGCGATCGATGGCCGAGGACGCGGGCAAACTTGACATACTTTCGCGTTTTCGACGGCAGCCGCGGTGCAGCCACAGCCAACCGATGCGATAGGAATCATTATGCACCGAGTATTCGGTGAATACCACGGTTGCACGATGCTGCGGAACGCAGTAATCAGAATTGACCGATTCGGGCACATACAGAGGGAGAGAGCGAGAGAGAGGGGACAAACAGAAAGAGAAAGATAGAGTCGATTTAGTATTCCTATTGGTGCACGCTACACCGACGCCTAGTTAACAGCCATTGAATTTGAATATCCGGCCCCCCGAACTATTTGACATTGAATCGCCAAAGAGAAAGAGGAATCATTAAGATATGCTCAATTAAAATTGAATTCCAACGAGGTAGTTGTAACCTGACAAAACCAATGCAAATTAATTGTAAGTTAGACACTAAGCGGTATTGTAACATAATCCTTAGACTGCGGATTTTATGCATTTATGGCAAAAATGGGCACGTACCATTTGAAACAGTGGACATGTTAAAAATATTTAAGGATACCGAGGTAATGAATAGGATAATTAAAAGAAGAATATCCAATTTTTATTTGGGGGGCTTTTTTATTTTCCATAAAGATCCGCAGTCTAGTAATCATATATTGTATAATTTGTAATGTATACGCTAAATAAATAATAATAATAAGAGAAAGAGGAATATACAGGAAAAACTCCAATTCCCAACGCAACATTAAGCACCAGAGATTGTTGTCGTTGTTGCAGAGGTCGCGATCTTGACCGACGTGATTACCTGGCTACTGTCTGTTCCAGGCTGTCAATTGTTCCAACTATACCGATGGCAAGTCCTCCATTCTCTCCACTGCCTATCACTGTCCTCTGAAAGCGCAGTCTCCTCCTAAGCGAACGCTGTGTATCTCGAGAGCTGCTTTCTAACGCGGTCTCCGTCTCGAGCTGCAAGTGCATTCACTCGAGCCCGTTGACTCCGACGTGCATCGGCCAGATGCAACCAATACTTGGCCGAAGTGAATCGCGAAATGCATCGACTCGGAAATTGTTTAAATTTACACGTCCTTGAAGACTGACCGTTTTTGTTTTATGATCTCCTGCGATCTTTCAGGCAACATAACGATCTCGTGCTCGTAGAATTTCCATTTTTTATTAACAAAAAATTGAGTTATACGACTTTTTACGACTTTTATGGCTTCTTTTCGAAAAATGCTAGAATATAAAATTTGACGGAATCTAGTACAATTTTTATCTATTTCAGATCTACAAAGGCTACTACCACTGAAAATAAGATTTCATTCAAATCGCATAAATATCTGCAGTCTAGTAATAGCAAATGGAAGCAATGCCATCTTTATACGAAAAACTTTCCGAACAGCCTAATATATTGTTGTTACTTCTCACTTATTGTTAGAGTTGGAACACTCCGGGCGAAAACAGATCCGTGGAATGGTCAAAAGAAAGCAACATCTATGAAACAGTTTCGATTGAGAGCGAGGAAAAGAGAGATCAACAAGGAGCGAAGCGTCTGGAATTGACTATGGCAGAGTTAGCTGGTCGGAAGGGCGGCTGCGTGTAAAGGGAAATTACCTAAATTCACGACAGACATTACCGAGGTTAAGCGGGTGCTACAGCCAAATTCGAACGGTGGACTCCTGCCAAGGGTGCAATTAATTAACCCCCGAACATCTAGCTCTCGGGGGGTGGCTCCCTCCATCGAACGTGCATACCGAGGAAAGGGCTTCGAGCGACGGCCACCGGTGTACCGAACTATTTGGGTCGAAGACGAGGCAAATGTAGCGCGAATCGATCCGCTGAACCGAAAGAACAAACCTGCTCGGGAGGAGGAAACTTGGAGTGGGAGGGAAAACGCAAATCGAAAGAGAAACCTCCTTGAACCGAAGAAGAAAAGAGATAGAAGAAAACGTGGTAAGGATGCAGTCTCGCGATGGTTCGGAATAGAAAGGAAGAAACAAGAGGTCGAGGGAAGGAGCTAAGATATCGTCGGATTACGGGAGCTTTATAACGAACCCAGGAAAACCGGGGGTGGGTATTGAAAGAAACGAGATTGCAGCCGATGAACCGTCGCCGGTTACGGCCAGATGGAAAACCACGGAGAAGAGTTTTCCCCCGTGGGACAGGGAATTATTTGCGCGCCCAGTATACGCACAAGTGTGCATTAGTACAATGGTATCGTCGGCGCAATTATACTTCTCCCCTCTCCGTAACATTTATATTCTTTTCTCCTCTCTCCCTCTCTCTTGGTAGAATAACCCACGAGCCGAATAATTCCGCCGCGAAATTAACGTATTTAGAAAACCGGTGTGGCGAGCACCCTTAAACCGACGCGGCTCGGCTCCACGGCGAAACGAACCGCGAGCGTAATGCGATTATTATCGCCGCACGGAAGAAAAATACCGGGAACCCGGGGAGAGAAAAACGAATGGGAGAATTATGAAGAGATCGTTCGCGCCGATTCCGGGACCTATACATTCTCCGCAGAGTCGCACTGGTCTCGCGCGTAATTTCCTACCCCCAACTTGCGCTACCCCTCAAGAGTTAATCCGTCGTCGAACGGGTTTCATGTGTGGTGTAGATGAGGTTGGAGCGGGTGGATTTCGATGAATGATTTAGGGAGGTCTGCTTCGGGTGCGGATGGTTTGGCGAACAGCAAAGGTATGTGTGCTTCTTATCATTTTATGGAGTGTGAACGTGCACCATTTATAAATACTCATTTGGAAGCATTGTAGACAACATTCACATTGTCTTTTTAAGAGGAATGCAACTTTTAAATGTCATAATTAGACTGCGGATCTTTATGCATTTATAGCAAAATTGAATAGATGAAATTCAAAATTGCTGGAAAATTTAAAAAATTCAAGAAGTCAATATACGATTTCTCCTCTATTAAAACCATTAAGGGAAGAAACAACATTCGATTTCATTTCCATTTCTTGCAATCAATGCAGACAATTATTATTTTGAAAAATTCTTTATAATCTTATTATACTTACGCAAAAATTCCCATTGTAGACAACATTCATATCGTCTCCTTAATAATTTGACAACCCACTGTGATGTCGGATATCAGTGACAGGACAGCAATTTTTAAATCACATAATAGTGAAAAATTCTCTATAATCGTGTTATACTCGCGCAAAAATTCCCATTGTAGACAACATTTGTTGGATATCACTGACAGGAATGCAACCTTTAAATCTCGTAATATTGAAAAATTCAATTTTCTCGTGGGATTTCTCTGTGTACCGACCAGCAGCCTGCCGAAAAATTGAAATGCCCACAACTAGACACTATCAGCATAATCTCGCAATCTCCCTCGCAATTTCCCCCTCGTTGCAAAATTAATGCGTCGTCGAACAGGCAGCAGCAGCAACAGCAGTTCGTCGCGCGAATTACATATACATACACAGCGAGCATTCTGAATCGTGTCTCCATAACAGTATTCCCAACGATCGTCCGCGAAACGTGAAAATGGACGAGGGATAATGGTCGCGATTATTACTTGCCAATAAAAGGAAAAACTCCCGTAAGAGAAGGGTTGAGAGGAAGAAAGAGAGCTTCGAAATGCGAGAAAGAAGTAAAAGCCGAGAAGAATGGCGGCCGCGCCGATCGCGGAAGAAGGTGGTTACTGGGATCTCTCCATTATCCGGTATCGCGAGTAATTTTAGCGGCGTGTAGCCGCCGAACGCGGGTTACCAGCGGCCATTGTTTACTTCCTCCGGTAGTCCTCGAGGCCTGTGTTCGCGGGTTTAGCGTTGTTTCTTTCTTCATCAACCGTCATCTCTCTCCCTCTGATTTTTCTCTTCGACATCTCTCTCCAACCCTTTCTATATGCACTCACTCTCCTCCCTTCCCAGAGACACCCCCTTGCCCCTTAGTAGCTACAACTCTCGTCAAGCCACCGCATTATCCCACCCTCTCACACACCGGTATTGATTCCGTCATACCACCCCCGCCGTGAAAGCCAGGGTTGCTCTCTTTGTGTGCCGGCAACCGACACACACGGTCCCGTTGCCGCCGACTGCCTCTCTGTGTATGTGTATGTCGACCGTTCTACTATCTTTCTCTTTCGCCAGCTACCTATCTTCCTTCCTCTCTGTTTCTGTTGCCCTTTATCTCCTACCTTCTCTCGCTCGATCTTTTCCTCTTTTCTAGCCTTCTCTCTCTCTCTCTCGCTCTCTGATTTTGTCTTGCTTTAGCCTTCGTGTTGCTCCGGTTTTCTCGCTTCATCCCGCTCGTTTCTGTTTCGGCTCACGTTGGTTTCTCGCTCTTTCCATCCATGTTTCGAGTGCAGTAGAGTCGGGGCTCAAAGCGAGCCAGAGGAGAATCCGACGGAGGCGGTTTAATAAATTACGCTAAATACCAGCCGACCGGCTTGGTTTATGCGACGATAGCAACCGCGCGTGTATCGCGGTCACGCATCCACGTTGCGATGACGGCAAACCCGAGCGACAACCAAGCGGTCGAGACCCGGCTGGAACTGATTGGCTAATTAACGAGCGAACGGGGAAAAATGCGGGATCTTCCTCGTATGGAGATTCTCCGCCTCCTCGTGTGGAGATACGCATGTCGTCGCAGCTACAGTTAGGAGCATAACTGATCATGCACTCTTTAAATCAGAATAACTTTTTTATGAATGGACCAAATAACTTCAATCTCTCTGTAAGGCTAGAATTAGTTTAGTAAATGACGTCTAATAAATATGTTGCAAAAATGCATCTGGTCGGAATTGTGAAAAACAATAGTAAAATTTGATTTTTACAACTTTTTTCGCTGGGCCAATAACGAAAATTTCAAAGATGCGTTTTGTAAACTCGTATGAATTATATACGTTCTGAAAATTTCATTGAAATTGTAAAAAGTGGCAAAAATAGCAGTCATAGGCCGAAAATCATGAAAAATTGCAATATCTATTTCTGGTAGCTAATATATAAACATGAAATAAATATGTTTTTGTAAAACTACTATAATAACATACAAAATGTATTGCGCACAAATTCTTTTTAGAATTTCTTGGCAAGCTGCCATCCACTTGTTTTTGTCATAAATGCATAAACTTCACTACAACATTTCCCAACATTTGTATACAATGCATTTGGACATTCGATGTGACGCGATAAAGAATTCGTCACTGTTATTAAACGGTGTAAGCGTTAAGTGGTCGAAATTGGATGGGAAAACTGTAGTTTTTCAGCAGGGGATGAAACGCGAATTATTATTTCAAGAATCGCGAGAGGTGTCGCACGCACTGTACATTTTAATTTCCATGGGACACGCGTTGGTCGCGAGCCGATTCGATTACAGTACTGATAACGTTGTGTAATTCAACGGTATTCTATTAAACGGCGAGAATTGCCAGCGACCAGCCAGCATTTGTTTCGAGCCGGTGTTTTGGAGGATTAACAGGGGAAAGAGCGAAGTGAAATCGTTCTATAGCGAGGGATACTTACTCGAATCTTTGATGTAAACCCTCTATGTTCGACAGAAACGATTTCTCAAATTTGATTCCGATCAGAAAAATACAATGGTCCGGATTAAGCTTGATTAATCTTTGATGTAAACCCTCTGTGTTCAGCAGAAAAATCTCTTTTCCAAATTTTATTCCAATTGGATCAGAGAAATGGTCTGGAGCCAGATTCAAGATTCAAGATGTTCCACTAACCATAATAAGTAGAATCGACAAGGGGATGGTTCTTCAAAATTGAAGAATAAAATTTTTCCTTAGAAATTTTCCCTCGAAATTAAATCGTCCCACAAAAAGAATGTGATCCCACACTTTCGACGCAAGTCTTCCTAAAGAATCCCCTTATCGGCTCTGACAGAAAATTCTTCGTACAAACGCTGAATTCCTTTGCGTTTTTCCGGTTCAAAGGAATCGGAGGAAACGTTCTTCCCCGTCTCTCAATTAAAAGTAAAATACACCGACAGGAGATTCTGCTATATCCTGGGTTTTACGGTTTCTAGGAAACGTGTACGCAGTCGCACGAGTGCGTTGAACATCGGCGGTGAAGCGTTCACCGGTTCGGAACCTGTTCATAGGTAGAAACAACAGTGATCGTCGCGGCTAGATAGGGTGCCGAGAGTTGAAATAATAAAGCGTGAAGGGAAGCCGAGTGGCGCCAGCGGACCCGCGCGGCCCGTCTGGGACCACGGATCGCCGCGGTTTAATTACTTCTGCTCACGTTTAATTAATAATTTAATTAGCGGACCGGCGATGGCGGAGAGAGAGGGAGCACAAACACGTTACGCGCAAACGTATTGCTCATTCCAACGCGACGGGACTGACGGGAACGCAAAGGACTCGACAATAACATTAGAAGCGAATTACGGGAAACGGCTGAACCATATTCGAACGCTTATGGCTTAAACAAACTGTTGTTTCTAGCGAATCTTTCCGCAGAATCGCAATCACTCGTCAAAATGATTCGTCAAAAGAGGATTTTTTAAATTTTTATACTGAAAATCTGTTCTGTGCAGCAAGTTGTACTTTTCGCAGCGAGCGTGAATTAAATAATTTTAGTTGATGAAGCTTGAAGCAAGTTACCAATTAAACATTTCTTCCGATCTAGAATTTTTCCATCCCCTATGATCTTTAAAATTTTATGCATATTTAGGATGACGGGTAAATAAATGGCTCTGGTCTCGCGTGGTGTAACGGGTAACAAAATACTAAAGTTTATTAAAACAATAACAATAACGAACCAAGCAAAAGTGAACAAAATGTACTAACAATAACAATAACGATAACGAGAAAGCTAATCGATAACGAATCTAATACTAACGAGATATAAAGATTCTCACGCGGTGACGACAACTCTAGAATGATGTGTACTCAACGAGTGCCACAAGCTTTCTGTCCACTGGTAAAAATCCTTTTTGGTGGGAGGATTAGCAGCTAGAAAAAACCGTTGGAAGTAGGGGAGGAATTCTCCGTTCCTCAAGGGTAAGGAGAAAGTTTCCTTCCCCAAAACGATTAAAAATCTTCGCCGTCAAGGACCGTGCAACGGTTGAGTCAGTGTTCTGGCAATCGTCACTTTTACGACCGAACCCTCGACGCAACCATCCAAAATATGCACTTGAGAAGGATAGAATTTCCGCGTCCGGAAAGTCACTCCCTCCCATGCACATGTCCACTACACATATGAAACTGATATAACACCTCATACAATACTTAAATGTTTAGTAATTGATCAGATACTGACATATTTGATAATGTGAACAATATTTTACTTAGTTTAGAGCGCTAAGGGTCGATTGATGCAGACTAGACGCTCTTACTTGAAACATTATAATGAAAACACGAATTGCGATGTGTCGAAATTCTACGATTCATGTGTATAGCAAGTTATACAGTTGGCAGCGAGCGTGAATTAAACACTTTTAATTGATGTAGTTTGAATGTTTTTATTGGGAACCGTTCGTATATATTTGCCCAGTTGGCAATGCTTCATTAGACGATTTTAATTGACATAATTCCAATGCTTTTACTAAAAACGTTAATTTGTACAGCGTGCAAGAATAAGCGAATGGTAAAATGATTTAGTGTAGCAAAGCTTAAAGCAGGACAAACAAGATAAAGAAGAAGCAGAAGAGAACTTATCCGCATCTGTTGTAAGAAAGTGAGTTTTCTCTTTGCACAATTTTTTCTCTGTGTTTTTTTCAATTTTCATCGTCTCATTCTTGTCATGAATGAATAAAATTCGTAGTTCGGGGAGAGTGGGGAAGAATGTGGCTTTTCCCACATCGTCGATAGTCCAAACACTGCCGAAAAACACGGGATGCCGACAGAAATTCGCAAAAAGGAAAGCGAAATTCGCGAAACCAGTGGAGGGTTGGATCTCGCGAAAGGGTCGAGGAAACGATGAGGAACCGAACGAAAAGGCGAAGGGTAACAGCAAGAAGGAATGTTTGCCACTCTTCGACTTCTTCATCCCTTTAAAATTCACCCCGAGATTCTTCTTGCGACAGATTTGAATAATGTAGTAGGCGAGAGGCTGGGGGATGGGGGTTGGCTGCCGGCAGCCGCGTCTGCAATCTTGGAAATCCAAAACTTAAAAGCCGCGTAAGGGAAAACGTCGGAAAAGAGAGACCGTTTCCGGGATGCAGCCGAGAGCAGCCTGTATAAACCATCCGAAACGGATTCGAGTCATTACGAGAGATACCAACGAAAGAGAGAGAGAAGTTTATCGAGTGGTATAGTGGTTGGTCTCGACGATGCTCGATTTAACTCGGAAACACGGCGAGTTTCCGATTACGTATGCGCGACAATGTTTGGCGAGCGGCCTCGTGTTGGGATAACGAGGTTGGGAGATCAAATATAATCTTATATGTTTAATATTTATTCAAACTCCACGACACAATGAAATAAACGTCTATCAGTTGTGAGTTACAATAGTATGTACTGTACGCATATAACACAATATGATGATTTCTGACTGTTACATTGAAATTGAATTATTGACGGTTAGAGAAACTTTAAATGCTGTGAGAGCTGTTACTAGCAGACTGGCCCGGACTGACTTGACCATTCCTTCTTAGGCCCTATAGTGCGGAAAAGATGGCTACGCTTGAGGTGTAATAAACGAGACCTTTCGACCTTTCCCGAATCAAAAGAGACCTTTCCTCCTCCGCATGTTCCGTGCATTTCGGTGTATACTCCAACACCTCGCAAATTTAAAATATTCGGCCAAGGAAATGTTTCTTTGCAAGGCGCGATGCTTGCTAGGAAATTCTGTTGTTTGCCTCGCGTCAACCTCGGAAGAAATCATTTTTAGAAACGGACATAATTTTTGTTACAGTAGATCCTCGATTTACGCGGATTCTTAGAAGCAAATCAGAAAAGTAATTCCGAACTGTGAAAGGTACATATGTGACAGAAGCGAAGATCAGTGTTTGCTTGTGTACAGCACAGGCATTCAGCTATTTATCAGTGATAGACTGCGGATGTTTATGCAATTTTCAATTTTTGTAGAGAAATTTTAAGGAAGTGGTACATAAATGAGTAGGTGTAATTTAAAGCAGTAGAATCATTAGAAGAATTTCAAAATACTGTTATATTATTTTCAACCAATTAAATATATTAAGAAAGAAAACAAATTTCGATTTCACTCCAGATTGTTGCAATTCACGTAGAAAATTTTTATTTTGCACAAAGATCCGCTGTCTAGTAATAGCACTTGCAGATCCGAAATAAATAAAAATCGTAGTCGATTGTATTAAATTTGAATGATTCTTTGAAAATTTTTACAGGTCATAAATGCATAAACATAGCTGATTTAGCCGTGTGAGTCGAAGAACTACGGTAAAATGTTTATATTTGATCAGTCAATTAGAAGATTGCAGATCTGCAAGCAGGAAAATTGTGGATGAACATACATTTATACAGAACCATTTAGGATTTCGATCAGGAGAGGCAACTTATGGTCACTTTTACAAAAGACAATGCTCAAACTCATGATATTGAAGGAAGAGTTTGCAAGGTTTGTAGAGGAAGGTTTATCCATCGCATCGTAGCGAAATGATCGCTCGTTTTCCTCTTCAATTTGATCCAGGCATTCCCACGAGCGGAACGCGCGCGTGCGCCGTCTCACTATCAGCCGATCTCTTTCTCTCTCTTTCTCTCTCTTTCTCTCTCTTTCTCTCTCTCTCACGGTGGTTATTCCTCGCTCGGTGTTGCCGGTCGTTTGTCATTTTCCGTGCGACCGGTTGGAATTCCAAGTCAGACACGAGAGCGCACGCTTGCACGCCGTAGAGGTAATTCCTGTTGCGTATTAGGAGAACCGTCTCTGTTTCGCGCGGGGGAATACCTCGTGTGTCGATCGCGGAAAAAACGTAGCGATCGATTTATTTCTCGCGGTTACGAAACCGCCGCTGCTGCCTCCGGCTCGACCAGACGTTATTAATGAACGTGTCCCGAGCGCTAAAATTAGAAGATCAAGAAGGAAACGGGAGCGAGCCGAGAACCGACATCGATCGAGAACGTTTGTTTTGCGCGTTTTACTTCCCGCCGATTTATTTATGAAGCTTTGAAGCAGTAGGTATGATTGTGATTGTGAATTACAAGTCTGTAGGACGGGAGCGAGTGGAAACATAAATTAATCGAGTACAGCAATCATGAAGTTTATTAGAATACCCAGGGATGTACAATATGTATTGTTTGGCTCCAGAATGAAGTTATTAAATCGTTCGGTTTCTCAAGGGAAAATGAAAGCCAATTGTTTACCATTCAGAATAAGTTTTATGACATTTTGTTTTGTATTAGTAAAAAATTGAGTTTAAAAAAATGTTGAAAAAAGCGAAAAACAATGGTAATCCGATGGTACATCCCCTCCTTAACGTTTCCTCCAGCACACAACTTTTTCTTTCGTGCACTGCATTTTTGAAACACGTACTTTGATTTTGCATATTTAATACGATTTAAAATAAGGTTACGATTTAAAATAAAAATCGTCTGCGTCGATTGCAAGAAATAGAAGCCAAACAGAATGTTATTTCTTCCCTTAATAATTTTGATAGATGAGAAACATTTGATCGTGAAGAACCGCTTGGAACACAGTATTAGGGAAACAATGCAGGTAAAAGGCCGAATATGCAGGTGCACAGCATGAAAGCTAGAAAGCGTGGCAGACGGTAAAGGAAGAGAAAAAATCAATTCTCGAATACCGCGCGGACGTGTGCTCGTTAGCGTCGAACGATCGTATCCGCGGCGACGAAACGCGGATTATCCGAATTTTTCCTGCCTGGGAAAACAGAAGAACCGCGAGCCAGTGTGTGAGAGAGAGAAGAGTGCGAACCCAGGTTTGAAGCGGATTCAAGCTGAAAACCCGCGTCTCTCTTTCTCTCGGTCGGACGTAACCGCGAGGAATTTAACTCGGCGAGTTCCGACGTCTGCCATCCGATTAGTCGGCCCGACAGCTATGGTGAAAACGAGGTCAGAGACGAGAACGAGAGGCGAAGACGGCCACTGCGGCATGCACTGTGTGCATACTGCATGCATGCGTGCGTGCACGCACGTACGACACGCATCGACACGCGCAGAGACCAAGGAAATGCGGATCGAACGCTTCTGCGACTTTGTGCTCGGCGATCGAACGGAATCGGCAGATCATTTGCAACGGTGAAAGAAAATAAACTTTGACTAACCACTACAATTGTTTGTATTTAACGAATTACTAAAAATTTAGAAAATTTTCAGAAAATGCTAGAATATAAAATTCGATAGAATCTGGTACGATTTTTATTTGTTTTAGATCAACAGAGGCTGTTGTCACGAAAAATAGGATTCCATTCCATTCAACTTTTTCGAAATTGCATAAACATCCGCAGTCTAATCAAAAGTTTTATACGCATAAAATGGAAGAATCAGGAAATACTTGATTCTGGAGTTCCAATATAATTTGTAAGATAATTCCCAATGCTCGCAATTGATGGCTACAATTTTTATTTTGCATGAAGATCCGCAGTCTACTCGTCAGAGCTATCGATCGCTGGTCGTTCTTATTGATCACGCGTGGGCGTTCCTCCGTCGCGGGTTAATTCTTCGCCGGATAGATCCGTCTTTCGCGATCATCCGATCGTCTACCGATCGTCTATAGGATTAAGTCGTACTCTCGCGTTAAGCGGAAAGCGAAGCCCGTGATTTGTAGGTCGTTTGATCGCATTATACCCGCCTGGTGGTTTACGTAATCCCGGCGTTCGTTCTCGTGTGGGTGTATATTTGCGCGTGGCTCTCTATCTCTCTCTCCCTCTCTCTCTCTCATCCCGTGCTCGCGAGCACTAGGGCACAATAACGTCTGTTATACTGTGTACGTGATCGCGTATATACATGCGATCTAGTCGTGCGCCAGATTATAGGTTGGGCTAGTTTCACGACGATTGTACTCTCCGTGTTCCTCACCTCTCTCTCCTCTCTCTATTTCTCTCCCTCTCTAATTCTCTTTCCGCCAAGCTTTCCGTCTTCCCGACTCTCGTTGCTCGACTAAGCGTGGCTCTCAAGGTCTCTGCTTTGCTCTTGCTACTCTCCGCCTTCGGGATTCTTGCTCCCCCCCACTCGCGCAACCGCGAATTCGCGATACTAATCGCGAGAAACGTAGGTTGTTGGCCTGGGGACTCGGCCGAGCCATACTGGCATTCCGCAGATGATCGACGATGCTTCGATCTTCGTTCTCGAGGATTTCCCGAAGGCTTCCGAAAATAAAGATCTACAAACTTATTATTCTACAAACCGCAGCATCTGGCCCCGATAAAAAAGAAATCCCAGCGAATCTCTGAATCTGGAAGATCGCCGGGCCGATCGACACCTCGGAGGCGCATTGGAAAATGCATCCAGTCCCTCTCGAACAATTTCTGACAGTAAGAACAGCTTTCGCAAGCTTTCGCGAGAGAGCCTTGGCCTTCCGATAATATTTCCGGAGCCGGAAGCCTGTCAGTTTCCCTGTTCCGAGCGTCGACAACGGAATATCGGTTTTGGTCGATGCACCGGTGCTGGCGGCGGCTATCGACAATAAACTCGCGCGGAATGTATCGATTGGTGGATTACATAATTTGCCGGTAGGGAGAGAGCGTGGTTTAATGACTCTGCACGCTGGCCGATGACGATGTCCATCGTACAGAACGAAAAGGGGGTTCTCGTCCGATATATCGGACCGACGCGCGACTCGACCCCCACGGACCAACGACAAATAGCGATCGTATGCTCGTCGCGCGTTTTGGCAGCTGGAAATTCATTACGGGCTGCCACACGAAAGCCAATCGAACTCTCTGTCTCTCTCGATCGAGAGAACCGGAACGAAGAAGCGACGAGCCATCGGAATCCCCGCGAGAATCGAGCACCGAAACCCTCCGGACCGATTTTCCGTTCGATGACGACTGTCTCGCGAGCCTCGATTCGCTATCAATTGTAACGACGAGAGTCCGTTGCTGTTTGCAATCGCCAGTTTCTATGCGCGTGCCTTTGCTATTAATTTACGAGGGTAGCAAGTGCTCCGCGAAAAAATATTTATTGAAAATATTTATTGATTATGTGTCATTTTACTAGACTGTGGACTTTATGCATTTATGACAAAAATGGGCGGATGTAATTTAAAACAGTAAAAACATTCAAGTTAAAACCATCTATATGTTATTTTCAATTTGCTAAAATCGTTAAAGATAGAAAGAAATTTTTGTATAGTTTCTGTGTCTTGTAATTAACGAAGAAAACTTTTATATTACCTACCCTTCAAATTACACAAGGTGCTCCGTCAAAATTCAAAGACCTTCAAGTGCTCCATCAGAGAAAAAGTTTGGGAAATCCTGATTTACGTGGTCGTGTAGGAAAACTATTTTATACGTAGAAAACGTAGAAAAGGACAGCATGTAAACACGGACCGCGCGGCAGTTCGAACTTCTTGACCCCTCACGGGGATTCCCCCAGTGGAGGGGGTAGGCGAAGGGACAGGGAGCTAGATCGCGACTTTACGGTAATATCAAAGTTATAAACAGCCGAACGTCGCGACACGACGCTTCGACTTTTCACCAAGTGAAAAAAGAGAAAAAAGCTACGTTTGTTTAACGTTACTGCTCGGACTGCACGTTACATTCGGACATTTCATACTAGCTGAACGCAGCTACCTACTTCAATTCGTGATCTGCCTCGTAAACGGGTCTGACGATCTAATCAGGCTATGCCTGGTAATCCATAGTTTTTCAAGGTCCAACTTTCCCGGAGCGGATAGAATAGTTCGTGAAATACTCGGCGCAAAGTCGTTAATCATCCGTCAAGCAAGTTCCAGTAAGTATTCCAGCGATTTGTTAGAGTTCACGCGGCCTATACACTACTGCACTTTCGCGGCGAACGGACCGACTATAGATCCATTACTAACGATTATGGGACACTGTATAATGTATTTACGTCTCTATCCCTGCCCAGGAAACACCGATTGAAATAGAATAATTTTTTTCATTAGTTGTGAAATCGCATTTCATTAAGCAATTTTATGATACTTGCTGCTGGCAGATGAAAATTTTGATGGGACTTTGTTTACTCAGGGTCGAAACGGACCCGGGTCCCGCCGTCCTAGATTCCAAAAAAGATGGAAAATCTCTCGGGAACACAATTTTTCTTATTTATACCACATTATACCGTACACTTGCTAAAAATACTTCCATAAAAATTTATTCAATTTATGTAAATAAGTTTTAAATTACTAATATGTGAATTCCTTGAGAAAGGAAAGCGTGTCATTAGAATTTTAAACTCCCGACAAATCGCAGTGCTTTATGAATACTTGCATGAGAAAACGAATACCGCGATAGATTGTTCCCCAGATATTCAACTAACTCGAGAAACAAAAGTTTCACAATTTACGTACAATTTTTCAAATCGACTTTTCACCGCATTTTCATTCGTTGAGAGAGAAAACCGTGTTATCAGAATTTTAACTCCCGACAAATCGCAATGCTCCATGGATACCTGAATGAGGAAACGAATATCGATAGATTGTTCCTCAGATATTCGACTAACTCGAGAAACAAAAGTTTCACAATTTACGTACAATTTTTCAAATCGACTTTTCACGCACAAATCCGCACATTTCCGGCAAAGTCGCGTTTTATTTCCGGATAAGAGTCGTTCCACACGTATCGTTCCTGGTCCACGTAGGTGTTTACTGACGCAGGCAGGTGGAAATGCACCTTGAAAGCTGTAGCCGAGAGATAGGGAGTGCAACTCCCTCGCACAGGTGTCAAGTTGCGAGAACTCGAAAGAAATTCTTCCTGTCTTTCCCAGCCCTTGCATTCCTCAAGCGTATAACACATTCCTCTCTCTTTCTCTCTTGGTCTCTCAGTTTCGATATCAAGCGCAGTTTCGAGCAATGCAAGCTGTACGCAAGCTAGACGCGAACGGTCGAAAGTTGGTTGGCCGATGCAAAGTTGATGCAACAACCCGGAAGGGTTGATGAATTCGTGGCTCTTCGATATCAACGGACTGCGCCAGTTTCAAACTGCAATGTGCAACTGTAACTACACGGTGGACTATAAATTTCCAGGTCTGCGGGCGAGCTTGTGTCGGGGGAATCCCTGGCGACTTCCTTTTGTTTCAAAGTTTCGTCGCACGGAGTCGTAGGATTGGCGACCGGGGATGTTTATGCGTTCCCTGCACGCGATCTGGGACACTAAACGAGACTTTCTCATTTTATAATTAGACCGCGAAGGAGCTAATCGATACCCAGAAATCCAGCACTTCGAAATCCTCCACAATAGCAATCATTGCAGTCAATTAAGTTATTGGAGTTTGCCGCCACCTTCCGAAAATCCTCCAAACAACTCTCACTTAATTCTGTCGTATTCTTCATGCAGGCGCTACGTGTATTTAATTAATAAATTGAAATTATGTTTGCCTTTTGTTACGTCTTCCTCACCATGATAAATTAATTTTGACGTTAATTTTGACATTATTTTGACATATTAAGAGAGTACCTTTAGAATAACACGTCTCAACTGTTCATCTTTCGTTTTGTTTTACAAGCAAAATTACCTGCTTATCTCAAACACGACGGAACTTTCCCTCCAACCTAATAAATTAACTGTGTACATACTTTGGTTTTACAGAATTTTTCAGGCTGAGACCCAGCAGATCACGTGTCTGTCGCGCGCTCTCCATCCAGGTTTTCCAGAAGAGTAAATCGCAGTTATCGAATAGTTACGCTTGTTACATGCACGCGCGGATAACACGCTCGTAAACAGGTTCGGAACGGGTTCGCATAGAAATCCCGTCCGTGCAACTTTCTTTGGCGTGACACGCGGAAGAAAATCTGCCGCCCTCGATGCAAAACCGACACCTTCTGCCCTTTGCGCGAATTCCACAGAATGCGAGGCTCTGTATCACGTAACCATCGTCGTTCGCTCCTGTGAACGATTTTTACCGAACAAAATTATCTTCGCACTCGGAACTATTCTAATTCGAAAACCGAATTTTTCTTCCAGCCTGAAATCCATTTTATATGATTTTCTTAATTTGATCGATATAAAACTGATAAAATACCTCGTACAATACTTTCAGTAGTTTATTGAAATATTAAATACGCCTTTAGTAACTTATCGAATACAAATTTAATAATGCAACAAATATTTTGGATAACGGTACAAGAATTATAACTAGACTGCGGATATTTATGCAAAATAGACATTTTTTATGTGAATTACACAAATTAGAGTGAAATAGACATTTATTTCCTTTCTTAATATGTTCAATAGGTTGAAAATAGTGTAACAATATCATTAAATTTTTATAATGTGTATAATGTTTGAAATTACGCCTACTAATTTTCGCCATAAATGCATAAAGATCCGCTGTCTAATTATTAGTGTCTCCTTCTATCAACTTCTAGTGTTAGTTTAATAATCCCGTGGATATGGGGAAACAATTAGTCTATGTCGCATAGAAATGCACGATTACCCCTCGAACGGACGAATCCGTTGTCCACTAGAAAATAAAACAGTCGTTCGAAACCAGCGTTTAAGTGTCCGCGATAAATGTAAGCGGACGATTTTCTTCGAGCGCAAGACTCCGTTTGTTGTGCCGCTCGTGTGTACCTGTCTACAATACGGCAATTTGATCATTGTTCTACAAGTGCTCGTTGTTTACATTGTGCACCGATGAAAGCACAATGTTTCTTTGTTCGGTAGAATCATATTTCACCCGTGAACCCGTGTGCACAGTGTTTTGTACGATCGTAGTATTCGTTTCGGGGACAGTCGCCGTCGTCGTCGACGATTTCCACGGTGAGCTGTTTTATGGAGCCGGGGATTGCTGAACTTTGTTCGCCACGTTTGCCACTGGTAATTCCTTGAACAAAGTTGCCACTGTCGGCAAGCAGAGAATGCGCGAACAATAGGACGATCTACGATGTGTTGACGCGTTCAGTGCGGAATGTCAGCTCCAAAAATTCGTGCAAAATCAAAATTCACGCTACTAAACTAGTTCTCGCCACTAAAGGGTAAAGCAGTTAAAATATTTATAATGTTTAAAGTTTGATCTACACTTCGCTCCTATCTTTCCCCCTCTCCTGTTGCAACATTTGTTAGCTTGAACTTCAGTTAGCTAAACTACTGGAATAAAAGTGGAAACGAAATATTATAGCTGTATTACCTGCATACTACACTTTGTCTATGTATCCAACCTTGAGATTCAGATGAAGTTATAGTACTATTTATTTATACTTTGATTCTACCTATCCTTTTTCCAATTGTCTTCTTGATAAGTCTACAAATTAGAATCTGAAATCAGCGACGTAAGAAACATACTACTGTCTGCAGATTATATCCTGTAGAGTATGGACTATAATACAACGTGGAGAATAATCAATTGTGTATTGAGACTCGAAAGAAATAAACAAACGTGGTAAAAAATTATCGGAAGCTCGATTGAGAAACGATTTAAAAAAGAATTTAGAAGTATTTAATTCGTAGAAAGATAAAAAAAAATAATAATGGAAAAGTGATTTACTACGTTCACGTATCAGGTCCAATTGAAACACAGAATATTTTTAATCTTTTCATTAACTCTCGTTCCTTATCGTCTCCCATCTGAACTCTCGTTTTCAATTTTCGATCAATCGCATCGTTAATCAAATCTGCTCGGGTCTTTCAAAACACCGTCGACATCGAGCAACAAGATTAATTTCCCGCACAGAAATAAATCAATTCGAGGCAAGTGGGTCCGTTATCAAGCCCCCAGAGATAAAGAAAAATATTATATACAATCGATCTCTGCCGCACGATTAAAAACACAGATTGGTTCTGGAAGCGACGATAGGAACAAAATACGCTCGAAATTAACAAGAACCCAATCCAGAAACGAAAATACTTGAACAGCGACTTGAATAGATACTGTGTGTGTGTTCCATACCTCGAAAACCCGGAGATATTATGCATGCATTTTCGCGAAAAGAATCCCTAAGGACTGCCAGAGACAGTATCATCCGAGGGTAAAGTAGTACGAAACCGGGGAAAGAAGAATTCGCGATTAAGCGAAACACGGTTTGCGTTCTCCCACAGGTTATCTCGGGTTCGCAAAAAGACTGGCCCGTGGACAAATTGCTGAGGGCGCGACGCCCTCCAAAAGGGATTACGCTAACGAGTATGGCCACAGTGACGGGCCTAAAAACATCGATGAATCAAACAATTTTTTTCAGTATAGAAATGTTGATTTTTCAGATCAATCAATTGAACGATTCTTTTCAATATAAAATAATTCTAATCCATCTTAAGGTACTTAAACAATTTTTTTCACACATTCGAACATTCGAAGAAAACGAAGAATCTATTTTAAGGTACTTACTCGAAAAAATTTTTTAGGTTTTTTCCACTCAAAATGACGGCGCTACCGCTTAAATAAAATCTGACGCACTTTCCTCTGAGCATTTGAAGAATAACAGAGAATCTATCTTAAGGTACCTACTCGAAAAAATTTTTTGGGTTCTTTCCACTCAAAATGACGGCGCTACCGCTTAAATAAAATCTGGTACACCTTCCTCTGAGCATTTGAAGAATAACAGAGCATCTATCTTAAGATATCTACTTGAAAAAAATTTTGTACGTTTTTTGGACTCAAAATGGCGGCGCTGGCGCTTAAACAAAGTCTGGCACAGCTTCCTCCGAACATTCGAAGAACAACAAAGGATCCTGAGGATCAGAATCAGAATGAAGAACCGGGTCGCAGCGGGCGAGCCGCAATCGTTTAGGAGTAGGACACGGGTAGAACGTCAACGTCGGCGTGTCTCGCGCCTTCAATTAACCTAATTAGCCGGCGTCACGTACTCGTTAGGCCCCCGGGTGGCGGTTACACGGTCGCAAGCGAAAATTCGCATCGATTCCAGCAGAAATCGTCTTCTCCTCGGTGGCCATCGTACAATATTCGTTTAATTTCGCCTCCGCAACGGAATAATTGTCGAACCGCTTTGTATCTGGCTCGAATACGCCTGGTTTTTCGTTCATTAATTTTCCGCCGGAAATAGGTCAGGCCACGATCCATACTACGGTTTCGAGAGGGGGAGAAAGATAAGAACACTTGGAACAACGGTGATATTCGGGCTTGTTGTTGATCATCTTTCGCACGAGGCTTCCTCCGAGCGGTGGCAATGAACAACGTTCCCTGTATTAATAGAATCGTAACCGCGACAGAAGGCGCCGACGATTGCGTTTCATTCCGCTCGTTATGCAACGGACAAAAGGACTCGCGATACGCAATTAACGGCGACCCGTTTCGCTATTGCGATGATCCATCGATCCTACCGGATCACTGCCGGATTTCATAATTATCGAAATTGTAACGGCTCATTCATGCTGTTCGCATATTTGAATTTCCGAATATTCGAACAAGATATGTGATTTTTACGATCTTCATGCGAAATAAAAATTGTCTGCATTGATTGCATTCATTACAGACAATCTACTTTTGGTGGAAATAAACTTAAACTTGTTATAAAATATATATGTTTCTAGCGCACATATATTACCTCATATTTAAAATTGAACACTTGGATAGATTATTTGAACTGATCATATCAGAATTTCATCAAAATCCGAGAGGAAGAACGTTTCGACAAGTTTACGTCCGGTGAATTTCAATCGAATTTTTAACGACCTGTAATCAATTCGAAGATCAAGATGAGGATTCTTTATCGTCCATCACAGCGTCCCGCGAGACACGGCTAAATCTTTCAACAGCAACTTCTGAATAAGCCATGCGACCAACGAAAGCAACCCGGAGCGATCCGCTAATGGAGTCCAGGATCGCAGAAGCGTCCCATTAATTTCTCCAGTCGATCGCCAGGCAGAACCTTCCGCTGGACAACGTCTCGACTTTACGAATGTGCACTGCTCTGCAATCGAGGACTCCATTTAGAGCTGGCTGTGCTTCACCGATTTTTCTACGTTCACTATAGTTCCATTGTTCTTTGGCAATGCCAGCAAAAATACGAAACAATAAATATCGTTTAAATCGTAGCCATGGAAAATTGAGTCTGAGGAAAATAGAGTGGCGTTAATATATTCCCGATTCATCAAAATTATTAAAAGAGGATATTTTTTAATTCTTGTACCGTTACTCAAAATATTTGTTGCATTATTAAATTTGCATTCAATCAATTACTAAACGTATTTAATATTTTAATAAATCACTGAAAATATTGTACGAGGTGTTACATCAGTTTTATATCGACAAAATTAAGAAAATCATATAAAATGGAAATATCAGCTAATTGCCTCATAAGTTCATGCTCGATTTTCAAATTGTACTGCATGGCGGAGTGTAAAAGAATTATATTCTACAATTAGAAAGCTAACAATTTATCTAACAATAGTTAGATAAATTAACATTAGTTAGATAAAATAACATAGCTAACAATTTAAAATTTAACCATTGAATTTTATTTTCAAATCGGGCACGAACACAATCATCTAATATTTCAGGCCGGAAGAAAAATTCGGTTTTCGAATTAGAATAGCTCCGAGTGCAAACGGTTAATGCACATTTCTCATCAAAATCCGCGGTCTAGTCGTCAATAATCAAGCGTCGGAGCAAACATACAAGAACGGCGAATCCAAAGCGGAAAGCGAGCGGATAACGCCTATAAATTGGCACGGGTTCGACTGGGGGCTCGTAAAATTGCGCGACCGCGACCTTTATCGGCCGATTGCACGAGTTTTTTTTCGCGAAAGATCGACAGAGAGAACGATGCCGAATAAAGACGCCGGACAGAATAAGAGCGCAGAGGAAAAGCCGCGAGCTCTCTCGAGCACACATCGCGCCGCGCCGCGCCGCGCCGAGAGCGTATTTATTACCGAGATTAACGGCGCGCATTTGCATTTCCATGTAGCGGCGGCTCGCACCGCGAAAACTTATGATTTAGAGCGAGCTCGGCGTGGGGGATGAAAATGGCACACAGGGTGGACAGCTTTTTCCGCGATACCGGCCGACGTAATGCGCTGCGACAACAACCAACCAGAAACAACCTCTGCTGCAAAGGTTGTTGCCAGTGCGCGATTTTTAATAGTTAACGCTGCCTTCTGTTGCGCTGAAAGTCCTCTAACACTAGGTTTACGGGATCCGTGAAAATGTTTTCAACCCCTTCGCACTACGATGTATTTTGCAGTGTGTTGAATGAGCTCTTTGATTCGAGAACAATCTCGATTTCATACGAACAGCGGATTTTATGCATTTATGACAAAATTGATTGGCGCAATTTAAAACGGAAAAAATGCTGTTATATATTAAGGAAGAAAATCAATTTCTAGTTCACTCCAGTTTGGTGCAAATTCGATAGCGAATTTCTATTTTGCATAAAATTTGGGCATGAGAACACATGAAAACAATGTGTTAACACTAAATGAATTCCACATAATGTTGAAATAACAAACACTATATCTGACAATATCCTAAAAATTACGTTACATTATCATAAAAATTACATTATAAAATAACGTGATGTGAAATAACTGATAAACTCATTGTTTCCAAATTTTGACTTAGACCACTTTCATAACTGTGGGCAGATATAATCCAGCAGAGCTTTCCCCGAGGTTATCATCGACAAGAAAATGGCCGAGTCGCTTCCCGCGACCGCGGGCTCGTTAAAGATCCTATTAATAAACGTTCAAGCCCGTGTTAACATTACACCGGCCGCGGAAAGGTCCCGTTACGTCACGGAACGTTTACAACTACAAAAACACGAGCCATTCGACGCGTAAAGAATTCATTTTTACGAGGCAGCGTCGATCAAGCAAAAATTCCGGTCTCGGTTTACAGAAAATCATACGCCTCGAAAACGGTAAATTATTTCCTTTTTTTTTATGAGCACACTGCTGTACAAAGTCACAAGTGACCCAGGCGTCGGCTTTCACGGTCCGCTCATGCGAGTCGCATTAGAAGTTGTAAAAGCCGCTAATCCCCTCGGCAGCGCGTGCAATCATCATTATCCCGGGCCGCGATAAAACCCGGCCGTTCGTATAGTTTTTTGTGTGGCTCCGGCGTTATAGTACGTGCAATACGGTATATACTTGTTGCTCTCCTAGCCAATAACGAGCCGAGCACACACCGTAATAAACGTAACACGGGGGTCCGTGTTTTACGAGCGATGTCACTGAAATTTATTTACAGCCGACTCAAAAGTGGACGCCTCTTTTCCCTATCGTTTCCTCTTCACCGTTCTAATATTCACCATTCGGCTAGGATAAAATGAGAAAAAAATTAGTTCGAAACTCCTACGGTCAACTACTCGATAAAAAACAATATATTTACAGAGTCTACATCAGCTTTTCATTTACAATGATCTAGGGTAAATGTAAAATACGTAAAAGTAAATATTTTGCCCTGAATAAATTTGTACAACTCGATGAGAATCTATTCCCGTTAGCGAGGCAAACAAAATGGTCAATCATATTCATATTTTTATAATGAAGAGAAGAGAAGTCGAAAAACTTCAAGGACTGAAGAACAAGGTAGACTAGAGCCAGAAAATGATCGAGCACATTTATCTCGCGGCACCAACAAGAGTTGAGAAGAAAATCACAGAGAGCAATGAAATTTTTGGGCAAGGCGGCAGGTGCGAGGCCGAGGTGCTCGTAAAACGATTATTAGGAAAGTTGCGAAGTCGCGAAACACCTGTTGAGTTACAGGAAGGTTAGCTAGGTTCGAAAAGTCATTCGCGGATCATGCGTGGAACCGTATCGATGATTACATGATTACAGACCGTTCTTACACGGACATTCGGCATGAACCAATCGCTGTAGAACTGCCGAATCTGAAAATATCGAACTGCTACATTCTGCAAGTAACGCGTATGTAAATTTCCGCAGCTACTTCCAATTTATTTCCAACCATTGTTCATTGTTCTTCAATCAGAAATTCATCTGCATGAAAATATGCATTGAAAGCATTCGATACAATGTCGTTGAACCTCGTGAAAGATTTTAGTAGCTGCCATAAGGGTTAACTCGTAGCGATCGGTTGTCAAAGGTCGGAACCGAATCCGTTCAAAAAGCTATAAAATAGGGCTTGCAAAGGGGGAGAGAATAGGCTGATGTTTACGAGCCATGGAAGAAGATCAAGGTATGGGATTTCTCTTCGTGAACCTTATAGGCAGCTGGCATCGTTCAGGAATTCGTCTTCCACGTTCGAGGAGACTGTATGTAATCGGAAGACGTCCAACGACCGGCCAAATGTTCCGTCGACGGGGGCCGAGGCTCCCGGGCGACGCCATATGGCGTCTAAACGAGGCGACGACGAACTAATACCCTGACGAGCGACGACACCGGAATATAAGCGCTCCGAAAAGTCGAGGAAACTTGGGAACAACGAAACATCTTCGCATCGTGGCCTCTGGCAAACCTTGGTCTCGAATATCCTCGATTTTTCTGTCGAGAACCGTCTAAAACATCCTTCCAGAGAGTTCAGTGTACCAAGAAAAATTAAATTCATTGGGAAGATCGTGCAATTATGCAAATATCTTTATATGAAAATAGACGGAACATTTATTTGAGAAATCTTAACCCCTTGCTGTAAAATTTTCTTTCCAGTTACAGTAAAGTCAAGAAAATTTATATTTATTCTATGGCTACATTTATTTCAATACTTAAACATTGACTGCAAACGAATCAAATTTTATTTCATTTAACCCTTTGCAATCGGAGAAATTTTAACTCGAAAATTAGATAGTTACTTAACTATCGACCCAGATAGTTCTATGTATATTAATCGTTTTATTTGTACGGATATGAAATTGATATAATACCTCATACAATACTTCAATGTTTAGTAATTGATTAAATACCAACATATTTAATAATGAAAACAATATTTTGAATTATGAGTTTGTTCGAAATCTTTACCACGAGCGTGACTCGTTAAAATACGTCAAGGGGTTGACTTCTGTATATCGAAGTAACGAAAGCGACTGCGCAGCAGTGATTCGCATAATTCAGTCAACAACCTGTCGAAGTTTGTCGCACGCGCGAAGATCAGCGTAACGATGACAAAGCGTGTTTTCCCGACGGCAGCCGATGAAAGTATAATATTTGCAAACCACGCGCAAGCCTCTGCGAATCCACCTGTCGACGGGCGATCTTCGTAAACGTTCTCGAAACTCGAAATAAATCGTTTTATCTGCGAGTGTTTGCGAGACAGTCGAACAAAATATGTAGCTGTACAGCTTTGACCGGTGAACTGCAACGTGGATGCATCGCGGACGATTCAAACAGCCTCGTTTAATATTAACAAAGTGGCGGCGGTTGTTCGTGACGGATTCGCGTACACAGCCTTTGGAACCATAAGTGCGATCCATCAGATTGTGTGTACAGTTGCTTGACGAACGGAATGGAGACAGATTCAAACGAGCGGAAAACTGATCCGCCATCTGTCACGCGAATCGCGATGATCGACCAGGCGAACGGATTTTCTGCGATTTTATGGCAATAAATTGCATTGAAAATTGCAGAAAGTCGAATAAATAAATGAGCTCAGTCTTCTAGATTTTATGAGACGAGCCTCGGTTTCAGTGCCCGCTAGGTTTAGTATTAAAACAACCATATTCTCTCCGGCAAGTTCATTCCTCGCGCGTCGAATATCAACGATCCAAGATCAGCCGTTAATTGCGGTTTATATAATTCCGCGCGCGGAACGATAAAATATTATGTAACACGAGCGCCCTGACCAGGGAACGTATTCGACGGATTGCGCTGTTTTACTTTCCATTAATGTGTGTACCGTGGAAATCGAGTGCTAAAACGATGCTCGTGATACTCTGTTCATTTTAACTACGCTGCCGCGTTCGCGGAAAATTAATCTTTATGTTTCATTACGCTCATTTCGTTGGGGAATTATTGCGGTTTCTGCAATGTGTTTTGTTCTTGATCTTCGATCTTGAATAACGAATACAGGGTCGTTCCCACAGTGTTTTTCAAGCTCTCTGATGTATTTTAGTATATTATTCATGCAATTTTCAATGCTCGTGGATAAATATTATGAAAGTGGTACCAAATAAGATCCAATTTTCATTGGCAATAACTAGCCGGCGAATGTCTATGCGATTTGCAATATTTCTAAATGAATTTTAAGAAAATGGAATCAAATCAAATATCATTTTCAGTGGTAATAGTGTTCAAGTCTTAAAGCTCGCCGCCCGTTTAAATACAAAACGTGTTTCCCTCCGCATTTGTATCCCGATCACCCTCACCCTAATTCGCAGCAACGAAAAGCCTAACGCAATGAATACCTCGGAATACATTTTGGGAAAGCGTGGCGGGACAAAAACCGCCCTTATTCGCGTGCCACGGAATTAGTGGATGCTCACGAGCGTCCCGGGGGATCCGTTAATCCTGTTTCCCGGGTGAAACAGACCGGCGAGCTTTTTGGTAGCAGTTGTCACAGGAGTAAAAAAGAGCAATCCGTAGAAAAATTAGATCAGAAACCGGGAAAGGACGCAGACTTTCAGCTTTTTAAAATTGCATTATTAATAGCTAGCCCTAACATTAAATAGTGGCAACTTCTAGGATGAACTGTGTACTGATTTGTTACTACATACTCGTGTGTACTGTTGTGTATTTTTGTGAACAAATACTGTTCCCTATCCTGTCCTTGTTTCGTTCTGTAATTGTGTGTAGCATGTTGTCGAATGAAAGAATTTATAGAGTCTCACCCTGACGGGAGCGCGGAACAGCTGCGGGGCGAGTGCGTGTGGATTAGAATGATGGTGAGCGTGGTTATGGTGGCCATGGTGATGGTGTCTGGTGTCAGGACCACCTCCTGCAGCCGCCTGTTCGGCCTGGACCGACATCGCCGCGCGGGCCTGTCGTTCCCGCTGCCGAAGCCGGTCCCGCTCCACGCTGAAACAGACAAAATTAGGCTGGTTAGTTCCTCTGACTAATTAACTTCGTCGCTTCATAGTTATCCTTTAATCTATACAATCTAGATCAGGAGTAAAATATCTTGAAAGCTCAATAAAAAAAGTTAACATTTATAAACACGGTAGCCAGCGAAGTTCCTCCGTAAAAATGCAGACCGACCGGATTTGCAATTCATTAGTAAAAGTCTGATGATCTCGTCGCCAATTTAATCCCATCGTCTCTCTATTCAAAGATCTTCAACAGTCCTGCTATTGAAGACGCGACTGCATACAGATACGTAGAATATATAGGGGAAGAGCACAGGTAGACAACCATAATTCTCCGGCGCGCCTCCACCAGCGAGTCCATGAAAGGCGGATAGCATGTTCTCGTCGATTTCCGATCGGCGTAACACGTGTCGTCATCGTTGCCGTCGACTTTTGTGCAACTACGGTAGGTTGAAAATTATTACGTTTCTCGATATACACCTACTACGATGATTTCATCGCTTGCTATTCACGGCCTACGTTCTTATAATAAATACGAATGAAAACTGCATCATTGAACGGGTTCAAAAACACAGTACCTTTCCTTCCCCATTGTGTGTCGTTAAGGAGGGAAACAGCCACAACCTTCCTGCTCCCATAATCTAATCGCAATGATTCTAAAACAGGACCAAATTAGCAGTCAGCTCGACAAAACGATTTCCTCTCGCGGTGCGACGTAATGGGGGGGAAACAGCCGAAACAGCCTCTTTCCGTGAAACCGTCCAGTCTCATTTGAAAATCGTGTGTTTCTAGATGCTACCAGACAGACTTCGAGAGCATGATCTCCACGAACTAAGAAATCATTCGCATCTAAACTCGTAAATGGGAAGAGACGTGTATGTACGCGCTCGTTCGGAGGAACGAGGCGCGATGGTTCGCCGCCGGTAATATCCGTCCCATCGCCGGCTCGTCGGCCAATGGCCCCGGACTCCATCGAACGAGAGAGCGTACGAATTCTGGCCCGCGTCGCGGAATCTCTCCTCTCTCTCTCTCTCGAAAACCCCTGAATTTTCCATGATCTCTCGCTCTCGTCCCCGTTATCGAACCCGTCCAATCTTCCCCGCGTCGCGATTCCTCCCGTGTCGATATTTCCGGCGAACCTGTGGAGGGGAGAGAGAGACGAGAAAAAATGGACGAAACAACACACGAAACCACCCCTCTCCCCCATCGTCGCGCGCGCGGTTTCCAACCGCCCCTTTGGTAATGAATGTGAGGATCGATCGGAGCGCCACACGGAAATTATCGATTCTTTTCTGGTTTAATCTCGACTCGCGGATATCCATTCACCGGAGCTGATGTATTCGAGCGAATCGGAATCAAATCGAGATACATACAGCGGTGTCCGGATGTATGGCCAACGATCGCTAGATCAAAAATCGATTCTCGCAATATATTGTAGGAATATTTTGAAGGGACTGAGGCGTGGCGTATCGGGTTAAACAATCTAAGACTCTAATACTTTGAACACGTTCTCTTTATTGTCTCTACGTAGCTCGCAACTTACAACTTCGCTCGCTCTCAACTCTCACACTTCTGACCTCTTAGCCTTTTTTTTTTTTTAAACAGGACTAGCCTGAAATTTGAACATGGGAGTGGAATGAAAGATTCCTAGATCTAGCGATCTCTACTCTTTAAACATGAGCGGGGTAACTGTATGTCAAAGAGGAGGGTTTAGTATTGACTAGAGTCATCATGGTAATAGAGGAGCAAGAAAAATTTCAAAAAACTTGCGAAGAAGAATCACACTTCTGACCTCTCAGCCCTTGCATTCGTTCCTTTTATTCATTTCCATTCCTCCTCTCCCGCGCTCTCATTCTCTCTCTCTCTCTCTCTATCAGTCTCGCATCCATTCGGAAAACTCAGTCGTTCACGTACGCCCTGCTTTTGGAACCCCTAGCCACTTGACGCTTGTCACTAAGATCCAAACACTCTCCTTTCACACCTCGGCCTACACTTCTTTTCACGTAGGACCCAAACATGTAGGCGCCATGATGTCGCGTCCACAGTCACTCTAAACATTCACACCACTACAATATTGTAAATAAGAAAAATTTTCATCTTCATTCCCAACTCCATTTTCTAACTCTGCCACTGCAACGAAGCTGAAGAAATTAAATCTTGTTGTTTTTATTTCACGCTGCTAGCTAGTTTTATTGCTCGGCAGGTTGATCGTTAAAGTCAGTAGAAGATCACTGTTGTCGCCAAGAGGTCTTATAATTCCGTAACTTGTTAAATAGTTTATGATACGTATATCGGTCATATTAGGTACATAGGTGGGGGTAATAACTCCTTTAATAATAGTGTCTGAGGCAAAGGAGTTACGGCTTTACAGAAGCTTCAACTTCTTCGGAACTTTTAAAGAGTTACAGCGATTTCCGAGGCGTGTGATTAATGAGGTCAACTGATTAGATATGTGGTTTTTAGGATCTTCAAGCGAAATAAAAATTGTCTGCGTTGATTGCATTCAACACAGACAATCTACTCTTAGTGGAGATATATTCTACAGTCTTAAACGCATACATGTTACCTCACATTCAAAATTGAAAATTTGGATTAGATGACTTAAACTGAACACATGAAAATTGGACATTTGGATAGATCAATTGAAACGAACACATTAAAATGGAACATTTAGATGGATTAATTGAACTAACCACATTGAAATTGAACATTTGGATAGATCATTTGATCGTCTACTCAATGATACTGTGAATGCATAAAATCCGCAGTCTAGCGGTAATATATCCGGACATCGCTGTACTCCGCAACACGCTGGAAGAAGAAGAGGGACGTTTTTTTAGAAAATCGTAGAGAAGAAACGCGCGACGGAATCGGTGTGTAATTCGGAACGAGCTGTTCGTCGATCCGGCACAGGATGCGGAGCCGCCGGAAACGCGGCTAAACAGGTGTTTGCGCCAGCTGCAGCTGCTCTCTCTGCGCCTCGTCGTTGGCCTCTCATCCCTCTCTATTTTCTCTCTATATATTTGCGTCCCAAAGACGTTAGTCGCTGCTTTGGCGTTTACTAAAACGGTCCGGTTATTCTCGGCGAGGTATCCTGCACGCAATGGAATTCCTCGTTTCTGGGATTTCCTTTTGGACGACGATAAAGAGGAAAGATATCATTTTCGACGAATTTTCGAACGGATAGATAGATGTGTGAACGTAATGCTTCCTCTGTGCCATACAATTTTAATTGGACACAATTTTCCCTTCGCCCTGATTGGCTCCCAACGTTCAGTGTCATAAGCCGGAAATAGAACAGCGACGTTAGAGCAGTCGTATTTCGCCCGTTAGCGTATCAGAGACTCTAATACGCAGATAAAACGCCGACGCAATCCAACAGCACACGCCATTGCGTCCCGTTCTACCACCCCCGAATCCAATACAAATATCGCACGGATTGCGACGGGTTTCGAAGCGTATCGATAACACACACTGAAAGACCCACGCCGTGGCGGTTGTGGCGGCTCTGCGAATATCGAAAACTGCGGTGGAAATTCGGGAAAATGTTGCTGCTCCATTCAGCGACGATATCGTAATAGAATTTCGCGTGCTACGACCCGCCGAACGAATGCGAAACGAGACTAAGGCAGCCTGATGAGAATGAACAGTTTATGAATTATGGATCGACGATTATGAAAGCGAGAGTGACTCCTGGAATCCTGACATCGATAGCACGGTGTTATTCTAGCTTAATTGACTGCTAATCGTTTTCTGCGAGACGATCACGTTCGTTCCTGTCCTGTACGAAATTTTCTGAAACACTTTATTCGTTCGGTAACCCTCTTCAGTAAATATAAATCATATTCAACTGTAAAAAAATGGTGTGAGTACTTGAAAGTATCTTATATTCGCCTACTCACTGTTTTCTGGGAATAAATGTTATCTTCAACTCCATAAGGATCACCCTATCCACCTAGTCGCTCGATTCACTGAGAACTAAATTTCTATTCGATCCAATAGACATTATATGAGAACTTGAAGACCTTTCCGATTGCTTATTCACTCTATTTATTGGAAACAAATTTTTATTCGATGCTATAAAAATGTTTTAAAAGAATTGTCTTCAATCGTACTTTGGAGCCTGATAACATATCATTGTTTCGATCACTCACAATGAAACTCTGGTACAGAACTAAACGAAATATCTTCGATGAAGTTCATTATCGAATCCCAATGATAAAATTCTTTTTTAGAATTTATCGAACTCGATAACACACAAATACTCGACTCAATCGGAAGGGGGATCGCCTACACAGCCAACAAAGTAATTCCGCGAAGTTTATCATTGATAATCGATGACTCGGGTTGATGAATCGATGACGAGGATTTTCTCGGATGCATCGTTTTCACACCAAAATCCCGACGCTCGCAACGAGCGAATAATTCTGCGAACAGCCTGACAAACGCTCGAATTAGGAACATCCACTCCGCAGAGGAAACGCTTGGTCCCGATTCGAACAATCCGAATCGTCAAGAGGTTCTAACCAGCAGATTTCGAGATTACAATGAAGAGAGCGACGAGAGAGGGACAGAGTCACAAAAGCCGGCAAAGTTCATCGTACTAACGAAGCCTGCGCGTTTTCGTGATTAGCGCCTCGATAAATGGACGCGGGACCACCGCCAGGCGCGTGTGCTCGGCCGACGAGCAATTTTCCAAATTTCGCGACCGACAATTCACCGGTCGACGACGCGTCTATTGATGTCATCGAGTGTCCCGGCGAATCGTTCGCGCCGGCAGACGGACGCAATTGATCGTCGACACGAGGACCACCCACGCTTTTTCCTCCGTGGCATAGCACACGGCCCACTCGCGCGAAAATTTGTTTTCGCTGGCCGACGATGTGTCGGAATTTTTGCGATTCTTCTGCACGCCCCTGTTGCGATTTTCATTGCCATCTTTACGTAGAGAAATAATTTTTTGATGATGAAAATGTGTCAGATATTTATGCAACCCTTCTGCACGCCCCTGTTGCAATTTCCATTACCGTCTTTACGTAGGGAAATAATGTCCTGCTGATCAAAATATGTCAGATCTTTATGCAACCTTCCTGCACGGCCTTGTTGCAATTTCCATTACCGTCTTTACATAGAGCAACAACTTTTTGATGATGAAAATGTGTCAGATATTTATGCAACCCTTCTGCACGCCCCTGTTGCGATTTTCATTGCCGTCTTTACGTAGAGCAATAATGTTTTGCTGATCAAAATAGTTTAGTAAAATTCAACAATAGCGAATAGTTGATCAATAGATCAACAGAGCAATAGGTGCTCCAAGTTGAGGATAAAACTGTGTTTCGAATTTCTCCTGGCAATATTTGTCATAAATGAGTCTAGAGTCTACTGGAACAATCGATACCGGCATTCCCCTTCTCTCTGCGCTCAGACATCCTTATTATCCTTATCGCGAATGCCAGCTTTCGATAGTATAGGAACAGTATACACAGTTCCGTCTTTGTTCCCGTCGTCCCTATAAATATCGACGATATGCTCCCGCAAGATTAATGATCCTATCGGTAACGAGATAGCGACTCTTGGTCAATTGCAGCTGCCTAGCGTTCGAATGCATTCGCAGATTGTGCACTGAAAGTTTCTCTGTTAACTATCCCGGTCCCCTAATGCCTTTAGAAAATTGCCGTGTGCAATCGAGATATTTCTGGAAAGAAACACTCGCTGTATTTCGAACAAACTGTCGAAAACAAGAGATTGAGAAATTGTGGGATGATTATGGAGACAGCTCTGAAAGCCAAATCGAAAAACAATTACCCCACTTGAATTTTAAAAATTAGAAAATATAAGAATAACAACGAAAATTTAGGAAATATAGAATATTTTGATCGGAATTGCGATTTACATGTTCTCTACATTCGAAAAAATTAATTAAATTTGAAATAAGTGTCCGGTGACTTATGGGCGGGAGTGCAAATAGTTGCGCACCTGTTCAACTTGAAAATAAATTCTCCGACGCAACATCCGGCTGTATAAATTCCAAAACCCCGTTCAGTTTGCTCGGAGTCGTGCGCCCGAGCACGGTATACAAATTTTTCCCTCGTCGTCCGGGGCCGTTCGAAAAATATTTGCACGCGAATCCGCCGTCTATAAGAAACAAGACGAATACTGTGAGAGAGATTCGAGCATCTCCGTGAAAACCGCTGGAAACATCGGAAACTCTTTCTCTCCTAAACATTCTCAGTTAATAGCGGCTATTTATAAACCCGGGCGGTAGACCGTCGACGAGAAATTGCAGAGCCTACTTCCGTTCCAAATATCGTAGCGACGGTTTAGAAAAAAAGGAGAGAGAAAAAGGAGGAAAAAAAAAACTCGTTCGCGTATAAAGGGTCGCGTCGATTCAACGAGTCCTCGGAAACTGGAGCAACAGTTGCATCGAGCGAAAGAGGAGATTAGCCGATACCTTTTAAAACCAGACACGAGCGTCGTTGCCGACGACGCGACGGTGTAGTCACCCTGGCAAACGAGAGTTTTTCCAACGAATCATTTAGCGGCCTGGACCGATCTCCGTGATCCCCCGAGGACAGGTGTGCAGCCATCGCCGGAAATAATTAACCGGCGTTAACTAGCCGGTAACGATGCACGCGGTGTCTCCAGCCGATTTACAAGCTGAATCGAAAGTCCCGATTTTATTGCGGAATCGCTTTCTGCGAGTCTTTCGTTCTCTAGTGTTCCCAAAGAAGCTTGTCTTCGTTTAATTCCACAAATACAGTCTACAAATATTAAACAAAAGCCCGATGCGATTTTCTCGCAGGAAGCTCAGATTTCTAGGAAATCGAATGTGAAATTCAGCGCATCTCAAGTACAGCGCCAGGTAATTTCCAAACAGGATTTTCTCGAAACCCATCGCTCGTACAAAGAATCCGTCGGCGTTAATTAGAATCAGGTATATGGTCGTGTTTGGTAGTAATCGCGGTTGTAGAGACAGCCTGGACGGGGTGTCACTCGTTTATCATTATTCTTTCATCGGTAGGCGAGTCTTGTCCAATTAATCGTTTATTAAATCGGCGTACGAGGCACGTTGCACCGTTGTTCGATTCTATTTTCGAAATGACCGTGCGCACCGATATCCCGTGGCACCCCTGGTGCCTCGTCCCTCTGTCCCCGGGGCTCTGAAACAAAGTTATTGACACACGGACACGGGGCACACGGACGCTGCTTGTCAGCGTCGAACAAAGACGAGAGAGAAAATATTGTTCGAGCTGTTCGGTGAACCGCGGCGAGTCGAATCGATTCGCGTGGTCGGTTCGTAAAAACGTCACCGTTCTGGGAAGAACAAGCCAGTTTCAAAGGGTACTCCCAGCTTTCCGCCTGGCCTGTGTCCTCTTCGATCGCGCGATAAAGGATTATTACGTTATCGGGGCGAGCGCGACGGTGAACGGATCTATCTTTCTCTCTTTTTATGACCCTCTCTCTTCCAGACTCTTTCTCCCCCTCTCTCTAACCTCTCTCTCTCTCTCTCTCTCTCTCTCGCTTTCTGTCTTCGCGTGTCTCTCTTTCACTTCTCTGTCGGTCAATAAAACATCGTGACCATGTTTTACGACGGACCGTCGAGCGTGTTCGCCCTTTTTATACGGGTCGATAGTTCACGGTACGAGGACGCTGACGGATTCCGGCTGCCCCCCGACCCTCCATCACGAGGAATCAGTTAACGGGGACTCCGCCGTGTCCCATTTTCGATGATACCCGAGACCCATTCGGGAAATACTTACGAATTATTCACGGGAAACACCGCCCTCCCCATGCGATTTCAAATGCGTCGTCTGCTTTTCTGAGAGATTTCATCAACCATAACTTTGCAAGTGGTGCACGTTTATCGAGAAGAAAATTGTCAGGTACTCCCCGATCTGGGCCCTTTCAAATGGTACAAGAATTTTTCAGCTACCTCTTGTAGTTTCTGAGAAAAAAATTATCAGAGATGAGTTTTCTTCTGATTTCCTGATAACTTTGCGATTGATAAATATTTTTATCAAGTTATGAGATACGCTTCAAAATATACTCTATCGGAAACAAGTTTTGAATAAGATCGTCCACATTCTGAGGAAAACATTCCCAAAAATCACTTTTATTCGGCTCCACAAGTAATATTAAGTAAGATAAACATTAAACGAATTCTATACAATGTTGAAAAAACAAGTTCATTTTCGACAATGTCGTGAAAATTACATTGAATTAATTTATCTTAAAATAATGTGATGTGAAATAGCTGGTAAACTCCTCTTTTAAATTTTCACTCGGACCACTTTTATAATTATCGGCACATTTAACAGCGTGTTAGAAACTGTCTTGCCGTTAAGAATCCATGAAACTCGTGTGTCCAGGACCAGGTGGGAGTACGATCCGTTTCGAGTCATTGCGAATTCATTGGTGACACGTGGAGCACACCCGCGAGCCACCTTACCTGAACCTTCTCGTCGGTGAACCCGGGTGGATTCTGTGAAGAGGTGATTATTAAAGCATCGAGTACGAAGGTGGAAACGTCTCTTCAGGCTTGGGATGAATCTTTGACGATCTGTGCTCTCCTGATCTTTTGTACGCTTTGGAATTCGGATGGATCCCGATCATGCACTCTTGCTTCGAGAATAAGAATCGTCCCTTTCAAATAGAGATCCCCATTTCACATATATTTAAATACACGTATTATTTTTTAGGATACAGTTACTAATTTTCGATCGCAAAATATGGGTATATAATTTGTGAAACCATAGTCTCTCTCGATACATAAATTACTATCAATGTTCTAAATGTATTTAAATACATTGTGAAATAGTACACGTGTACTTAATGAATGGCACGTGTACTTAATGACACGTGCTAAAGTACGAAAAGAACCGAAAATGTTTTCCCATTGATGCGTCAAACGTTTCCCGTTCCGACGGATTTTCGAAAATAAACGATCCAGTATGCAGGAGTGTCGATAAAAATAAGGTTGCTTCCAATTGTATCGAACATGTACAAAAAGCAAAGAATCGTCAAGCGCAAGATATCTACCGGAGCAGCCTTCGAAATACGTGCTTTATCTGGCAGCTCGAAACAAGCGAGCGGTATGATCAGCCATCTTTCTAAACTTTCGGCAACCAGGTTTGCTTGTACAGTACACCATAGCACACGCGCGTGTCGACACATGTACATGCTGGTTTTACTTTTTGTTGTTATCTCCAGCTTCTTTTCCCCCTTGTAAGCACGACTAATTTCTGCTTGAAAGTCCGGTTTAACGCCGGTCATATGACTGCGCTTCGTCTTTTATGATCCGCTTTTACAACTTCTGCCGCTCATGCTATTCACGATCTTATCATTGTAAACGTGTACGACGGGCGACGGTTGTATGCTATTATTAAATGTAAACAAAATTCCATGGAACTCCCGTGTGCCTTTCCGATCCTCACCGTCACGGTGTCGATATGCACATGGTAAACATGGTAAACACATACAGAGTTTACGTTCTTATAGTTGCCACTCCCCTTTTACTGTGGATTCTTGATAGCTGTGTCAATGGAGGCATTCATTCGATCACAGTAGCGACAGTTTCTCTGCCAATGGAGAACTTTTTCATTATAACCAAGAAGTGTGTTAGACAATATCATAATCTTTTAGAGAATTCAATAGTTTTTCGAAATACCTTTTAAACATCGTAGACAACTGAGATACCATCCCTTGAGACATCGACGACAATTCTGGAATTAAGAAATAGTTTTCATCATAATAATCGTGTGTCTTTAAATAAAGTTACACCGTATAACACACATTTTCAAAAAATCCTCGTCCACAGCAAAGAGCAGCTACGAAATCCATACAAACTCTCATTCTCGAGGAATCCGAATGCAATCCCGAAAATCTTCCGAAATGGACTGAATGAACAACGTCGAGGACCTCCCAGGAACTTACAACCGCGAAATAAGGAGCATCGATCGACGCAGTAAATAATAACAATTATTATTGTCACGTTAAACAGAAGCAGAGCCAATAATTACTATCTCGCTGGCTCTCTCGCTCGTATCGGTATCGTATTTTAAAGAAAACATATAGTTTCCATTATCTGTAACAACTTGTTGCCATCTTTCAGATAACCTGACAATTCCTGTTTCCCAATGACTCGCTAGCAACATCTGTTTTTGATTTACAAGCAAAATTACTTGCTTATTCAAAATACCACGGAACTTTCCCTCCAACCTAATTATATTAGGTTATTAAATATTAAATTATTAGAATTAAAATATTAGATTAAATATTAAATATTTAATAATATTTACAATCTCAAAACTAAATTTAGTGTTCCAAGCATAAAGAAAGGTGTCGGCTACACTAGCAAATATTTATTTAGCATCGAGGTAGTTATTTCATCCAATAAAAATTTAAGAAGTAGTTTAAGAAGAAACAAGAAGGGGAAAAAGCAGCATACCCTTATTATTAGTTTTTATAGTTGTAAAAAATGTAATAAATCTCATGAGATTTCCTAAATAAAAAAAATTTCAGGCGATCGTGTTAGATGGTTCATCGTGCACGTGGCCCTACGTGTAGCGAATTGGAATTGCGCGTAGTTAGTCAATGAGAACAACAAAGGCAGAGAGAAAGACGGTGAGAGGTGGGATTCAGGGAACAGAGAGAAGCAAAGAGAAGATCGACGGGAGGACAGAGACGCGAGGATCGAGGAAAGAGAGATGGATCACCATGAGGAAGAAGCGACGCGGGGGGAGAGCCCAGTGTGAGTTGTCGCGTTTATTTTGAGCCGACGAAGGCTAAATGCCGGATTGCGCGGTCGCAAATTCCCAGCGATTCGACGGCCTTTTCTCCTCTCTCTCTCTCTTTCCTCTCTCCTGGTTGTTGTCTCTGTTTCCTCTCCTCTCGCTCGTCGATGTACCGTAATCACTCTCGCTATCCTCATTTTCTCTTTGCCCGTTGCCCGACACCCATCCCTCGTTAATTACCGATTTCATTAGCTTATAACCCGCCGGGAGATAGACTCGATCGATTACCGGGAAAATTCCGCTTTCAACCTGAGAGAGAGGGAGAGGGAGAGTTTCATTGGCAACCCTAACATGCAAATATGATCTTACGTTTATGGGTCTCTTTAGCACAAATGGATTAATTGTAAATTTCATTTTTATAAAATGTATGAATTGATTAAATTTAAAGTAGTATAGAAAATTTGGCAGGATTAAGGAACGTCGATATTCTTGTGCGATATGGTGAAATTATTCAAGAAAGGAATTCTATATGGTGGAATATCCATTCTCAGACCCCTGAGAGATGTTTGATCTGACTCGAGCGGTGTACATGCCACAAAATCGAATAAAATAATTCCACACGGAACAACGATGACAGTATCTTCCACAAATAAAATTTTTACGTGCCGCAATTTGATGCTGGAGTGAAATTTTCACGTATCAAGGGGTAGATAAGAAGTTTGCTAGTTAAGGGTTGATTGCTTTAGCTGAGTGGACGGATTGTCAGGCAACTGTGTACGATCTATCCAGCTTGTCCACCCCTGCCGGTGGTTTGCGCCCTATTTATTTTCAATGGAAATACGGTGTAAATGCTAAAGTGCTCCGGGCTGCTACTCTGCAACCCTAAACTGACTTAACGTCACCCTGAATCGGGACGCTATCCAGTTCACGGATTTTGCTGTTGCGACACACGTATTTTTGTTCTCAACCCCCACTAAGCTCTACATTCCCTTGTGCATTGATAGAGCAACAATTTTTTTATAATTTTCAATTGAGAAATGTTTGAGACGATGCAAGAAACTTCTCTGTCAGCTTACTTTGTATGAAACGAATTGCGAAAGTTCAAATTTGCAGAACGATAAGTTTGCTCAGCAAACGAGTGAATTTGTGAGTCGACGTTTGTTCGTCGAACGACGTGAGTTAATGGACAAGTTGTTTATTAAACACCTCACGTCACTAAATGGATTGCTAAGTGGTGTGGTGTTAAATATTTCTGTACTACAGTACACTGTCATATAACGAGTTGAAAAAATTGTTTAAAATTACTACGTATCTACATCTTATGTGGAAGTAAGTGTACAGTCGTTTTACACAAGTCTTTTTGCAAACTTTTTTAAACAAGTTTCTGCGTTATACGGGAGTCTACTGTATTTTAAATTCCATTTACCGAACATCCTAATAATGGTATAAAATTCGCGGTGTATCGATCACAGCGACCTTCGCGTTACGGAGATTGCATTATAAGAGAAAGTTTGAGCGGTTGCTATGCGCAACGAAATAAAATTTCATCCTAGGATCGTCGAACGGATAGTCGCGAGGCAAAATCTGCTAAGGAGAGCAAGATCCGCGAAAGACGAGAACGCGGAGAGCGACGACGACGTGCAAGCTAAACCGCGATACCATCTTCCCGTTGAATCACAATCGACAAACCCAATGACTCGGTTCCATTGACACTGACACACTGACATCGTTTCGCTGTACGACACAACCTTCGAAAGCCGCGTTTCGTTCGACGCTCGTGCTGCGCTAATCTCCTTGAACGGATTGACAGAGGCTGCTGCCACCGACTGCTAACTCGGCAGACGGAATCGTCAATTCAATGCTTCCACCATTTCTCTGCCGTAAACGTTCGACAAACTTCGTTCTTCAAAACAAACTAATTTTAACAAACTAATTTGAAATTAAGAATCGAGATTAAATCAAGAATACACCAAACGATTTGTTCTGCAAAAATATATTTTGCTCAATTCTTTCCCCAATAAAAAATATTATGGCGAATGGCTTTCTGTGGGTACGTTATTCTAATAAACTTTATACCGTACATAATTTATTAGTATCATAAAGATGATGCATTAAACAACAACATAATGTTTCCACAAAAAACTTTCTTTTCTGGATAGCTAGAGCAACTAATTTACTACAGGATGTGAAAAGAAATTTTTCCAAAATTGCAATTAGTTAGAATTGTAGAGAAAATACTAAAAGTTGCATTTTACAACTTTTCTATGTGGGTTTATATTCTCTGCAATTTCGACAAGTCGCCATTTTTTTCAATAATTTTTGTCACATTGTGTAGCCCAAACCAATTGTTCTAACTTCTGAAAAAGGTTCAAATGTAATGGTATGGTCCAATATTTAAAAAGTTATCGACGTTTTCACAGTGTTACGTTGAATTGCTTCAATTTGTCAAAGAAAAGTATAAATACCGCATCTTAATTTCAAAATAGCTATTTCATAGAACTCGTAAATATTGTAAAAATTTCCTTGAATGTCAAAAATATTCAGGAATATAATTTAATATTTGACCACACAGATCAGAAAAACAGCGCACAGTATAAAGGTGAAAATAGCATCGTACTATGGTATCGTTGGATTCCAACAGATGCAACTTTGTGCAATTTTGCGCGCGATTCCGCTTGACCTTGGACGACCTTGAGCGCAGCGAGGTAGCCATAAAAAAGAAAAATATAAAACTGTGCAGACAAGCGGGGAACGAGGTCTCCATCGTGCAAGATTTAAGTAGGTTGTCGTTTCACGGCGCGATATTCAAATATTATGGGTGGCTCGGTGGCTCGTTAAATATTAAAGAGTATAATATTGGCTTTACGGCCTTCGGGGACGGGGCGAACGTTTCCTAAAGGGAAGCGACGACTGCGAAAATTCCCGGTGTGCATTATTAATTCGATAAATATAACGAGAATCGATCGATCGTTATAAGAAACGTCGCTCTCCGGTTGCTTCGACGAAATACTTCTCTTTCTATCATTCTCGAAGGTATCCGCGAATTTTACTACCGGGAACGATGCGACGTAGCACACCGGGTCGATATCGCGAAGGCGGTTTTACAGAGAAATTGCCAGAATTCGGCGAATATTCCGAGGCTGACCTAAATTAATGGCGTGGCTCCAAGTAAATATGAAAACAGTGATTAAGGGACGCTAAACTCTTGGAACTGACAGGAATTATCTAGCGGATCGTATCTCCCTGAGAATAGACACAATTAATTGCGAATCCCTTCCTACTCTTCTCTTCTCGAGAACGAAACTTCTTGCTTTTACCTTCGCCCATTACAAAGCGTGCCCACGAATTCGTTATACCGTCTGTTTCGAACAACGTTCTCCGCGAAAGAATGGAATCGCGGATAAATCAGAACACGGTGGACAGTTTAATCTAGACCTCGTTCTACCGCTGCGGATATTACGGATCTCGCGGGACAAATTCATTAATTAATGTTTCTGCTTACCCACTTCCTCCGGTAAGATCGCTGATTTTTCAGACGCCAACTCGATCAAGTTTAACCTCTTGCAGTATCGTTTTCTTTACAGCAACAGCGATTAAAACGTCTTTAATTTTATTTCAGTTAAAAAGAATCAAAAATCAAATTTTATCTCGGTTAAAAAGGAAGGCACAAACATTCGCATTTGTTAGACTTTGTTCGAGATCTTCATAACGATTGTGACTCGTTAAAATAAGTCTGTATTCATTCTGCATAAAAATCCGCGGTCAGTAATTATTACGTCGCTCCCAAATTCCTCAGCACACAACACTAAATCGTTAACGTTAAAGTAATCAATCTGCGCGAGCAATCTTCGATAGTACTCGAAAAAGGAGCCACTCGAGAACAGTGCTCGTCGTCAAAGAGGTTCTCGCTCGAAACTTTCACCATTCGTTTAAAAGCAGTACATGCTCAGACGAACCTGGCGCGAAAATGAGCGGCGGTCTCTTTGAGACCGATTTACAATGGATCATGTTCGAGTCGTTCGTCCGATAGAAAACAGATTCCGGTTAGCTTGTTCAAAGTAATTCCGTGCGCTGGCCGTTGTTCTCCGGCTTTGTTTATCCGGGATTCAAAGAGGAGGATATCGACGAAGTGGAGAAGCGAAACAAACAAAAGAATAACAAAATAGAGAAAAAGATGAGAAAAATAGTGGACAGAAAAAACTTTTCGAATTAGTCGTTCGACCAGCAGACTGGCGTAACTCGGTCAAAGTTCAAGAACGAACGGTCGCCGGTCTTCCGGCGTGATTTTTGGTGTCTAGGCTTCTAGATTCTACAATACTTGGAAATTGGAGTTCGTAAGACAGAGAGAGGGCTGCGCCTTTCTCGTCCGCTGTCGATAGCGATTACGCAACGTTCAACGTAAAAAGAGAACGAGAGACTCTCCGGAATCTTCCTAGAATATTTGACAACCTCCAGCAGAAGATAATAATCGTTCCAGGGAACGTTAAACACCGTTCGATCGTCCGTCCGTGGGTTTAACATCCGATATCCGGTATTTAACAGCTCCTCGTAATAGTAACTTCAGTCTGGGAACTCTGGGAAGCTGATAAACCAACGCGATTTTTGGTAAAATTGCTTCAGAAAATGCTTTCAGCGAATTCACGGCTCATTTGCAACGCGTGCGATCGAATGTTTAATGCGGAGACGATCAAATATTTTCAAATATTCAAATTCTCAAGCATGGTCCAGCGGTCCCCATTTTTTATTGATATTGTGTGCAAAATTTTAAGTCGCTAAACCCTCATTGGAAGGTAATACGAGGGTAAACACCCTAAACTTTTCTGAAAAGTTTGTTTAAAAAAACGATCATTCAAGCAATTTATATAATGCATCTTAACATATTTCTTTAGATAGTAATGCTTTGACATTTCGTTCGAAACGAGACGTCTGAACACGTCTGGTACGTCACGTAAAGCTACAGTTTGATTCATAATTAATGTATGTTTCCATTCGTTTAAAAAGATTCACGAGGTACTAGACGAATAAAGACTGTAAAAAATAATAAAGTACAATATATGTTGAACTGATTAACACGTTAAGCGCCACGCCGAATTTGCGTGCCTTTCCGTTCAGGCCACAGTTAGCCGTCAGGCGGGCCCTGCCGGTCCGTAGGGACCGACGTGGCCTGAACGGAAAGTCTAGCGTCGGTCCCTAGGGACCAACGTGACGCTTAACGTGTTAAAATTGTTCGGAAGAGAAAGAATGAAAATAGAAATTCAGAAAAATTTAATAACCCAGTTACATTATTGTGAGCTTACTTAATATATTTCTTTAGCTAGTAAAATACTCTGACATTTCGTTCGACACGTCTGAACTAATTGAATAAGTCTGATACGTCAAGTAAAGCCACTACAGTTTGACTTATAATTAATAATATGAAAAAGATTCACGAGGTACTAGACAAATAAAGACTGTACAAATAATAAAATACAATGTATGTTGAACCGACTAAAATTGCTCGAAAGAGAAAGAATGAAAATGCTAGATTGCGAATTTTATGCGTTTACCAGGGAAACGAGTACGAGTGAAACAATAAAAATCAGAAAATTTAATAATCCAGTTGCATTATTACGAGCTTATTAAAATGATTAGGATACTTATTTCACTTCAATCCTCGTTTCTCTGACGTAGAAAACTGTTATTTCAAATGAAGATTCGCAGGTGTCACGAGACTCAATGACGCGTGAAACATCGACGAATTCAGACTCGAGAATGACGTTTCGCGTGATCGAAGATTTCTCAATGATCGTCTCATTGGAACGTCCGTCGCCTTGCTCGTCATTTCCTTGTGCACGGCTAATGAAATCGCGTAAACGTTGCGGAGGATACACAGCCGGCGAAGTGGGGAAATTTGCGTCGCAGTTTTCGTCGGATCGTTCACGTGTCTGGTTCGCCCGTTTCGCCACGGTCTCGCATACGATTTCGTCGATCGTTTATCGAGGCCGCTTTACGCTCGTTTAGACACCGCGGTTGTGGTAAACACGCGACAAATTCGCACGCGAAAAGAACCTACTGCTTTTTTGCCTTCCCGTCGCGTTGTTTATCGGCGGCTTACGTCAATCCGTCCGTTCGATTATACTTGCACGCATCTTCTCACCTAGTCTCCGGCTTTGCTGAACGTTCCCAACAAAAAAGAAGATACCGCGAAGAAAAAAGAAATACGAACACTTCTTCCGCTTCCTGCGACCGATCCAGACATTTTTCATTTAGCATCAAGATCTGCTGTCTAATCGTTGGACTGTGGATTTTTATGCAGAAGAAAAAATCTCTGCATTAATTGCAAGCTACGACATTTATTTCTCTGTTCTTAACTTAGAATAATTTCGTTTATCTTAGAATAATTTCATTGTATGTTAATGTTCATTCTTTGTACAATACAATAAAACAACTTTCTATAATACATCATACAATATTTAAATGTTTAGTAATTGAGATTAGATACCAACATATTTAATAATCTAAATATTTGAATAATACTATTATGAATAATACTACTGCTAAGGGATAATAATTTTAATATGTCGGAAGCAATATTTTGTATATCGTCTGGTCATTTTTGTTGGAACAGAACTAATCGCTTCAAATTGTATTATAACTCGTACGTAATCACGTGACCACCTGTAACGCGTGATTCTTCTCGTTTAGTCAGTCGAACTGTTCAGACACGTGTTTAACGTATAAAGTTGTAACTACGCATTTATATATCCCTAATAAAAGAAGTTATTCTTTCACATATTCGGCATCGTTAAACCATAAGTTCCATCAATTTTTCTCATAAATTGCACAAAGTTCGCAACGATCATAGAACTTTAATAACGAAATAATATTCTTCCAGCTTGATTGAATTTAAAGAAAAGTTACTAAAGAAACAATGGAGGGTTAGGATTTGTTGGTATAAGCTCCGTTTATCCAGAAGACCTGACAAGAATGTCAGCGGACCGTGCGTGATGTGGAACAGGTCTCGGCAAACGTGTCTGTTCATCACTCGCCCTTTCTACTTACTGCGATCACGAACGTCTGCGTAAACGCGAGCCTCCGAAGTCGATTTTCTCGGGAACACGAAACTGTATTCGCTACTCTATTTACTACAATTTTTGTATTGACGTTTTCGTTCTGCGCATCGGTGTTATCGAACGTTAGCGCGAACCTCATTCATTGAAACGTGTTATTAATAGACCGCGGATGTTGTGCGAAATGAACATTGCTGACGACTGTAACAAACAGCATAGAAAAGAAGCCGGATCCACGGTCTACAAATTGATGTTCGTTAGGAGACGATTCATATGGTGAAACATTCTTTGCACATACTCTTTGCCACACAATGAACCTCACAAAATGAAAATTATTGATAAATGAGATTCAATAACAACTATTTCGTGAAAGACGATTTTTCCCAGCTACTGTTCAACTACTCTTTTACCATTGCTACCGGTAAATTGTTCAATCGTTAAAAAAGCTGCGGTGTTTTCAGAGAAAATTGAAACTCGGCGCGTGAAATAATAAGGACTTATCATTGTTGTTATCAACATCGGTGAACGGCGACGCTCCGAGGCGAATTTTATCGAGGCTCGGCCGCTCGTTATCACCGATTAAGCCTATTATCGGCGACTATCGCGGCTCTAATCTCGGTACAAAATACGATGTTGTTACACTCGGACTCGACGAACCTTCTCGACGAAGCTTCTCGACGAAGCTTCTCGACGATACTATGAACCCGAACAACCATAAAGACAACGATTTCCGAGCTTCCTCTTTATTGCCTTCGCTCGGAATTTTACCATAAACTCGGTGAACGGTTCTTTTGAGCCTCTCTCTGTGCTTGTTAGAACAGAATCGCTTTGTTTTTTAATAACACTTAATAACAACCAATCTGCATTCGCTGATTTCAACGATCAATGAAACTCGACATGATTTTCTGCTTTGGTGATTACTAGAGCACAGATTCCGTGCGTTTATGGCTGAAATTGGAGGGTGCAAGATTCAATAAAAAGTATTTTGATGTTGCAATTAAATAAAATGCAATTTCTGTAACATTGCGTATCTTTATGCAAAATAAACATTGTCTACATCAACTGCTGAAATCGTAATTTCCTTCTACAATAATTAAAAAAAATCGAACACAATTTATCGCAACTCTCAAATTCTTTTAATTCTACCATAAACGCATAAAATCATTAGAATGGATTGTCGTTGCAATGCAAATTGAAATGCAGTTCATCGATCGCTGTTTAATCGGTTAATTACCGTGTAACTTCTATAGGAATTATCGAAGCTGCTCTTAAGGAATTGATAGTTTTTTTCCAATCTCAGGTACGAGAGTAATGACGCAGGTTGGCGATGATGATCGATGACAGTCCCCGTTTCGAATGATTCATATTCAGACGAGAAAGACCCGGTTCAGACACGTTAGAAAAGTTTCCTGTCGCCTCTGAGAATATTCTTTCCTGCGTTTCGCGTTACACAACCAGGAAAGACTTCCGCTGCCAACAATGCATTGACCTAATAGCTACTAATAACAGTTCTGTGCTTGGATTTTGACACGGTTTACACAACTGTCTGTGGTTGACCTACGCAACGTGCTTCTGAAAATATGCTTCTCAAATGAAAATGTTTCGTTCTGATCTTCACAAAATAATTTTCAAAAATAGAAACTTGTATAAGGATCCTCGTTCAGACACATGATCGATCGACAATCTACCTATTCCATTAGACCGCGAACAATAAATTTTCAGAGACGCTTCTACTCTTTAATTTGCAAAAATAGAAACGAATATGAAGATCCTCGTTCAGCCACATGAGCGATCAGTAATCCACTTATTAGACCTCGAACAATAAGAACGATGAGCATTGTTCTTAGCGTCTGTATCCTAACAATTAATTTTCACACTTCAGAGACGTTTCTACTTTTCATCCTCGCCATAAAGAATCTTCTATTCGTTGAAACAAATGTGTCTCTCATTTCGACGTTCCAAAAATAATTAGTAAAGCTGCGAACATGTTTGCAAATACTTCTCTAAATAATAAAAAGAATGATCGTTGTCCCAGCGTTCACGTTTAATCTGCAATTTTTTCGAAAGCCGAGCAAAGCACTGAAAATTTCGAAAGTTTGATGTCATTGTCATAGTATACAGACCCAGAGAGCATAAGTTCGAAGCTGTTAGGTCAAATTGTGTGGCGCGTGCACGCGAGAGAAACGCGGCATCGTGTCGCTGTTCTGCGACGCAGAACGGCCGATGTTTTCGACACGAGATGATGTTTCTCGGGCCAGTGGACGGCCATTTTTAAAAGGAAACCAAGGCTCTTTGGTAGCAGCGCTCTCTGTCACTTACGTAATCCGAAGTTAGCGCTCGGCTCGACGGCGACGGCGACGGCGAGCAAAGCGGACAGGAGAGGAGAGGAGAGAAGAGAAGAGAGCGCGAGAGTGAAACGGAACGTTCGCCGGAACGGAGCGAGACCGTTTTTCGCGTCAGATAGACCGGATGACGAATCGTGACGACCGTAAAATTTTTACCCTTCCCCTCCTTGCCCCTCTCTCTCCTGTTTTGACTCACCTCTCGCCAAAATTTATCTGGCGAAAATTGGGACACTACGACCGAGATATCGAAAAGGAAATCCCCCAACGAGCGCGTAAACACTCGCCGATTAGACTAACTGTACCGATTACTGCGGTGTCGTGCTTCGGTCGTATTTTATTTTAATATCATTCCTAATTTATCATGAAATAATTAAAAACCGATAACATTTTGTACGTATTACTGCGTACCCGAACTACGTATCTAGGCATTCATTTAAATAAATCCAGAACAGAGTATAACAAATAATTCTTTTCTTTATCACATTTTAATAATATCACATAAATAACTACATACATTATTTTAACAAATATTTGAAATTTATTATTTTCAGTTTGAAGCTGTTTTAAATTAAGAGCACTATGTTGTTTACAATATTTTACAATTGCATTTACGATGTAAACTCCTTTGTCAATACTCATTTTTTATTTCTTAAAATCTTCATTCTTCCTCCGTTTCTTTACCCTTCGTATATTAATTTTTTTCTCTGTATGAATATAAAATTGACATAATACCTCGTACAACACTTAAATATTTAGTAATTAAAATTAGATGCCAACATATTTAATAATCTAAACAATATTTTGAAGATCAAAGAGGAAATTGTTTGTTACTGGGTTTCAACATTGTGGATTCTCGCGTGCTTCGTACCAAAACCGAGAGATTTTAATCCGATTTCTTTTCCACAGTTGCACACGCCTCGACGTTACTCTGCAATTAATAATTTGCCAGAAGGGAAATTAATTAAGCGTTCATCCCGTGTGTACGATGAAAATTGAATATGTATACTGTAGACCGGTGCAACAGTATTGCGTCAGATTAGACACGGGAAATAAATTCTCCGTTTACGGTTACTAACCATCCCTATTATCGTCGATGATAACAACGAAGACTGCACTTGATAAAATCAGTTTTCATCAATGCGCATATACGCTCTGCGAGATTGCAACACCAGGGGTGAAATATAGTCTCTCTGTGTATGCTGGGACGTTTATATCCCATCAATTAGATATAATTTTCCTTCGCGTGGAATATGCTTCGTGTTAATTGTGTTGATTAATTCTTTCTGTCTCATGACGACGATAAAAATCGATTTTACCAATTCAATTATTTTCTCACAGGGATCTACAGAGGTAAGAATAGTACATTGTCAAATTCAAGTACAATATTTGCTCAAGTACAATGTTAGCAACTCGGTGCAGTATTAGAATTGTTTCCATATTCGTTTAGACAGCGTTGAATTTCGAATCGATGTCCGGCAGAGCGATAAATATTCAGAAAGAGACTCTCGTTCACGAGAGCATGCGCATTCTTAATAAAAATTATTTGAGACGATGTACGTACACCGTCTCGATGACGTATTGTTCGACGTTGAAGCCGAGCATTGCATTGTTTCCGTGTTTCTCGGTAAGAGCGGTTTTTTCCGGTTGCCGTTGTCCTGAAGTCGCTAGTTCGCCGAGTTCGTCGTCTCGAAGGACACAGCTCGTAAATGACCCATGTCCTCGAGGCCGAAACTGTCCACCGTGAACAATCATCGGCTCACTATGAAAACCGGCGACCCTTTTCTTAATGACTTAAACCGGCAGTTCTCCCTTGCAATTCACAGAATAGTTCCGAACCGATAACCGTTTGCTCTATCCACGGAGTCAATGGATTTATTACCTGACTGCGGATTTTATGATTTTATGATGGACAAGAATACGCGCGTCGAAATGGTGGAATATTTTAAAATAAACTGCTTTCAGCACTGCTGTCAGCTCTCTTAAAAATTGCACGGGGACAAAGCAATTTATTTAATGGTGCACATTAAAATGGAGAAGTTTTGGGACACTAAAATAAATGAATTTATTTCAAGTCGGAAACAATTTTGCCTTACGAGAAACAAACTGGAGTCAAATAGAAATTGATTGTTCTTTTTAATATGTTTCATACAATAATATAATAGCATTTTATTAGATTAGAGGTTAAACATTTTTGTTATAAATGCATATAATCCGCAGTCCACTTATTATAATTATGTCCAAAGAAGTAAATTAATCGAGCGAGTTTCGAGACAGAATTTACGTCTTCCAGAGCATTCGTAATTAAAAAGTCACTTACTTAAGAATATTAAAAAGACAGGAGACTCGTGGACGATCTCATCCGTTTGTTTACACTATGCACATTCGAAACGAGCATCAGCCGACGTTGTCAAGTTATTACTTCACAAATGTTCCTGGTTGAAATTCATATCAGCGAGTGTTTGTTTGCAAATTCGCCAAAAGCCATTCATTAAACTTTATTCGTGAAAATTTAATTTTGTACACACAGATTAAGTGGATCTCCAAAACTGCAACAAGTTAATTCGTTTATTCAATATCGGATATCCGCGGAATTGTTGAGTAAAGATCAATTTCGCGGCGTTCGAAGAGCACAGTGGAATAATAATCGTTGCATCAACGACTATATAACAATTAATACCGCTTGAACCTCTTACGCCTAACATTCTGCTAAGGTTGCGCAATGGTTCTCTAAAAATCATGGAATAACCGAGAGCTTGTTTTAATGAATCTTAACAATTCAGTGACAGGAATTTCTTTCACAATCTGACAGACTCTGTTGAGTAACGTAGTGTAACTTAACAGATTGTTACATCAACGAAAATTATTGAGTTTCTCACGGAGACGACAGAGTTATCGGGAAATTTATTAATAGTCTTCCTGTTACAACGCCGTTAAAGATTAAACGTTAATAATGCAGACAGGCCTGCATCGATCAAGAAACGGAAATTCTAGGAGACGATTAATTGCGGATGCTTGTGCGGCTTCTACACGTTTAATTGCGGAGTTCGTTACCCATTTACGAAAATAATAATCATTATTATTAGACAGCGGATTTTAGCGTTTATGACAAAAATGAGAAGGTGTTATTTAAAACAGTGAAAACATTAGAAGAATTTAAAAATACTGTTGTATTTTTTCAACCTATTAAACATATTAACGAAGAAAATTAATTTCTACCTCACAGTTTGTTGCAGGTTCAGGTACAAAATTTTTATTTTGTATAAAGATCCCATTAACCCCTCCTTGCCGTATTTTAAAGAGTCTAACAAACATGAATCTAACGCCTTTCTTTTTAAATGAAATAAAATTTGATTCGTTTGTAATCAATATGTAAGCATTAAAGTAAAGCGTTTTGTGGACAAAGACATTTTAATCACTGTAACTGTAAAGAAAATGATACGGCAAGGTGTTAAACCGGCTCAGAGCGTTTTAGTTTGACTGTGCTAGAGGGTTCGTTACCCATTTACCAAAATAAAAATAGCAATAACAACATGTTATTCGTCAGGTCTTATGAGTAAGCACGTGAATCAGCGTTTGGCAGAGTGCTCCGTCCCGAAAGTTACTTATGTATTGCTGTTGCGGCCGAGGAATCTCATCGTCAACAGTTTCGTCTACTCTATCTCTCAAGAGAGAAAGACGGGAGAAAAACACCCGGAAAAATCACGTGTCGCGTAAACAACCGGTGACGAACATAGGCCTTCTTTTCGACCCGGAAGCAAAACATGGCGACCAGATCGCGATATCTGTTGGGGTTTTTTCATTACAAAGGACCGTCGATAATTCTACCGAATCGTAAAGTACCCGAACAGTGTAGAAGCTTGTTCCAAGCGTTTACGATGTTGGCTCCGGTATTTATACCGTGAGGAATCTAGTTTTAGAAGTCGACGGTCTCCGAGAACCCGTGTAAACACCGTGACCGCCTCCAATGTTACCAGCCGAGAATTCCCTAGCCAACCGCGGACAGCGATCGACTATCTCTCTAGCCAGATTCCTGTCTGAGGTATTCGAACCCTGTACAATCTAATTTCGAGCATCGCCGAGTGGATGAAATAAAACCCCTGCAGGGCTGCCAACCACATTCCCTCTTCAGCCCTTGCGTCCTCTGATTTTCGGTAATTAGGGGATCAAACTGTTCTTGGGACTTTTCATCTTTATATTGCGCGCTGTATTTCCGATGGTCAAATATTAATTACTAGACTGCGGATTTTTATGCATTCAAGAAGAAGTCGACTAGGTGTGAAATATAAAACAGTAAAAAATTAGAAAAATCGAAAAATAGTGTTACGTTGTTTTCAGGTGTTGAAAATTATTAGGGAATTAAATAAATTTTTATCTATCTTCCGATGCCCGCAATCGCTGCTGAACATTTTTATTTTGCATAGAGATCCGCAGTCTATTATGTTCCCCAATTATTTCGACATTTAAGAAAATTTTTACAATTCTTACGATTTCTATGAAATAGCTAATGAAATTTCCTTAAGATGCAGTACTTAAATGTTCCTTTGACAAATTGAAGCAATTGTTTATAGGTTCTAAAGCCAAAACAATATTCAACACGTGTCATTCATCCTAACTACAACATTATCCCCAGGGGTTGTAAACAGACCTCAAAGATGGGGTTGCAAACTATAACAAGTGATTAATCACACGAACCACTCACCGAAGAGGAGAAAAGTAATATATACATCACCACTATATTACTCAACGCTTCACTTCCTCCTTTAAACAAACTCTTAAAGGATTTATTTCCGAAACCTTCTCTTATCGACGACACGAAGAAAATCGACGACTCCGTTGAATTCTTTAAGTCGATGAATATTTATTATATTTATCTGCATCGAGGAAAACAAATTTACTTAAACGTTCGGTTCCAAGGAAAAACAAGCTTGTTAAGGATTTAAAAATGGCTGACAGCTCCAATTTACACGACTATTTATACTTATGAATACAAAACGACGTCCAGGAAAGGAATCAACAAACGTTGTACATTTTCCTGGTTGCAGATAGATCGGACGGAAAACATTCCAGAATTTAAGAAGAACATTAACTCCTCGCTCTACAATATCGTGTCAGACTATGTTATTATTAATTATTGGACATAATTATTAGACAGCGAAAACATATGACATAATCGTATACGTATAATTCGACACAGTGTAAACATACGAAGAATTTAAAAACACTGTTATATTATATTCGATCTATTGAACATATTAAGAAAGAAAATAAATTTCTATTTCGCCCTAGCTGGTTGTAAATTAGGTCGAAAAATTTTATCTTGCATAAAGATCCGCTCTCTCTAGTTATTAATTTCCTTTAAACCGAGGCGAAATTCTATTTTGGTTGTGTTAACGTATAGTTATCGGAGAACATGTAGGCATACAATATATATAAATTTTCTGCTTTCTTAGGAAATGACGAACTACAAAACAAGTTATAATCAGTGAAGTAAATGGTAGGGCAAGGGGTTAAACCACAAGTCCCACAACAGCTCTATCCAAACACATCACGATCTCCCCGAAAACCGCAGCAAGAAAGTCATTGTCATCTCGATCACTTCGCAGAAGAAAGGTTCCCACGTGCTGCCTCGCAAAAACAAATCGGAGCACGCTGTATAAAATCAATCGAACTAACAAAGAGCTCACCGATCGTTCAAGAGCGGGCTGGCAGCGGCCGTTGGTAATGCGTATCCGAGAATAATCCTCGTCGAAGGTAGTGGTCACTAGAACTTAGCTCGCGAGATATCGAGCGACCGGTGGCACTAACAAGAATCAGAATCGGAAGTGGACGATTCGCCGATGGCGACGCGTAGTTCGCGCGCAAAATCACTCTCATTCTTTTGGGCGATCGCGCACGAGGGGAGCGGCTAATCCAGAAGCGCGCGCTCCGCTCGTGTTGTGTCAGCGGGTGACTCACTATCGAAAAACAGCCGCGAGATGCTAGAACACACGGTGCCGATAATAATAATACACTTCTCGAAGCTGCCGAAACAGCGAGACACTTGCCGGCCACTTCGCGAGTCGCGTTCACGAAGTAAATGCCGATGGAAGTTAGGCGATTATAGGTCTAGGTAGAAAGAGGACCGGTTAGGGGACGGCTAGCACGGGGTTGGAGGATTGGGGAAGGGGAGGAGTTTAGGGGTTGTTAGAGGAGACCCCAGCGATCTAGGGTCCCTTCGGTCGGATCGACGAGGACAATGGGAACGGAGTCGTGGAGAATCGTTACGAGGCGGCGTGTCTCGCGGCAGCATTCTTTGTTTACCCGATCGGGAAAGGTGGCACAGGTACACACACTGACGCGATTCGCACTGGTTTCACACGGATCGAAGGGTGACAAGTCTCATCGGCGATGTCGATGCACTCGCGAATTTCTGCACGAATCTTTAAAAGAACGTCGAAGAACAACGGTCGAGACACGTCGTCTACGCGAGAAAGCGACGATGACGACGTCGGCGACGACGACGACGAGGCGGAGTGTGCACGAGACGATCGTCGACGAGAAACTGGCACCTTCCGGTCGAGACGAGGAGAGGGAGAGCCGATCGAGAGAGACAGACCAGGCGCAAGCGGAGATACAGCACACATGCAACCGCGACGCTATGCCGAAGGAGCAAGCGAGCTGGGAAACTGGTGTGCGTGTCTAAACGAGAGAGTATTGGTCTTGTGTACGTCGGAGAGGAGAGAACGAGGAAGAGAGAGAGAGGAAATCGCGACACTAGCGACCGCACACGCTCTTTTCCCGCAAAAGCTGCGGAAAAAAGAAGCACGCACCCGATCCTCCGCGAACCATCCCCATCTTCCACCCCCTCGATTCTCACTCTTTCTCTCTCTTACTATTTTTCTCTCGCGCGCGCATTCTATCTATCTCTCTCTCTCTCTCGCCCTTGATGTATGAGAGAAGCGTGCTCTCCAAGCTTGTGTAGGAAATTCTCTGTGCGTGTTTAAGAGAGAGAGAAGGAGAGGTTGGTTCGAGGAAGGGAGAGTGCGAGGGGGAAGGGTTGACAGAAAGAGAGACAGAGAAAGAGAGAGACAGAGGAGTGGGAGATTATCAAAATGGCCGCGCGCGCAACCTACTCTCCACCTCCTACTCCTCTCTCCGCCACCTATTCCTACGATACTATTCCTCCTCTTCGGTCGACCGACACGCCGCGCCGCCTCGCGCGGAAACCGCCAGGCGCATTGCCACCGCGCCAACCGGCATCATAATCGCTCTTGTGCACTGACTACCGTCACACAGGACAGGCCACTGACTTAGCCTAAGTGTCTCGTTTCGACCCAATAGTCGGCCTTCCTCGAAACAAATTACTTGAAGATAATGTAGGAAACGATGGCTTTCAAACGTTTCGGTGATGATTTGGCTTTTCGTTGTTGCAGAGTCCAGCGACATGGACGCTTGTCATTCATTAGCCTATTCCTGATTGGGTCAATGCGCTTTCGTCAACGCAATTTTCACAACCAACCCATCTGTGTCGTTATTCGACACATATTGCAGTGTTTCCGGGGTGAATTTATCGGAACGTTGCTTCCTCGGATTTCGGTGAAATTGGAATATTTTGTCAAGATCATAGTTCTAAACAACTTTTTCGTATGCACGTAATAGGCGGTCCCTTTTAGATCGTAGATGTTCGCAGAAATATTTTTTATATTTTTGTGAAATCGTCACATCTTGTGTCTTTATTTAACGTGTATTGAAGGATTTGTGATTTGCATGGTTGTCTTTGGGGCGTAAAATACTTCTTGGTAAGGTGTTTGATAAGGAAAAGTTTGCTACCCCCCTTCGGGCCTCTATTTTGAATTTACCTCCTAACGAATCCGAAGCTAAACAAAATCCAATAAAACCATCAGTATTTCCCCATTTAACAATTTTTAGAAAGCGCAGAAGTAACTATAAAATTCACTGTACGACTCTAAAACGGATAAACCCCATAATCTGCTTAAAACGAGTGCTTTCTCCAAATACACAAAATAACAACGCTTTCACAGATCCACTATCGACCAGATCAAGTTCAACCATTCTGAACCATTCCCACTATGCTCCACAACGGAGCGGATATACTAACTTTCCGGATATACTAACAGGGAGCTCATTCAAAGACGTACAAATTGGATTTTGAAATTTCCATCTAGAAGAATTTAGGAGATACAGTGTTTTATCGATATAAGTCCCCAGCACGGGTCTGCCGAGGGACATTTATGCGCCAGGGATAGTATTCTTTGACTTTTGCCGAACGTAGATAAGGACAGCCGAGCTCGAGAAGCTCGGTCACCGAGAAGTGTAAACATAACTAATCTGAATTTCTAACTTCTTTATTATTCATTATTTTTTTATGGGACTTCGAAAAACGTATTCGTGGCATTTTTCTAATGCAAAATCATACCAAATATGATATAATTCCGATGATATTTACTTGTAATAGACGATTAAAGTAAATATCATTTACAAGTAAATATCATCGGAATTATATCATATTTGGTATGATTTTGCATTAGAAAAATGCCACGAATACGTTTTTCGAAGTCCCATAAAAAATAATGAAAAATGAAGAAGTTAGAAATTCGGATTAGTGTGATCTCACCGATATACTCGAGCCGCATGATATCATACTTCTCGGCGACCGAGGCCTCTCGAGTTTCATGGCCCGTCAAGGGGGTATACCCCGCAGTAGTGGGCATAGATATAGGATATTTATGGATAAAATATTGTATTTAATAAAATAGATTTTTCTTAAGACGAATATGGGCAGCTAAAAAGAATACGTGTTAAATCTTTTTTTGCGTTCTATATCGTACAAAAATCCCATAAAAATCGTCGTGGTACGATTGGGTAGCCTCCCTTGTAAGCCGAAAAATTTTGCAAAAATTTCTCGTAGTGTGAAACAGTTCTTTTAAAAACGAAATAAAATTCTATTTAATTATGGTACACAGCCCTAGAAAACAAACGTAAATTATGAATGACAAAGCTGCACTAATCACTGTAACAGTGAAATAAGTCGTAGTGTCTATGGGGCCTTTGGAGCTGTGATGGGTTCCCCGATATCCCAGATCCCAGCAAAGCTTCTTTCGTTAATTACCCGGCCATTATTGGCCCGTTTACACGGCGGGAGGAGGGAGAGAGAGCGGTCATCGCGTTGGATTAAATTAAACTGGTAATCCTCGGGTTCCGGAATATTATTTTAAAGCGGAATGCCCGCGGCGCGTGTCCTCGCGTCGAACAAAACGGGGTGGTGGAAGTGTACACATTCGGTACAGGGTATGGGTAAAACGTTTTAGAATGCACAAGGGTGGAGGGGGCTTGCATGGGCAAAAATCCCCATAAAGGCGTACTCATTCTCTCTACCGTGCGCGCGCATACGGGGCGCGTGGCTTTTGTGCCATGAAACGTATCGGAAATTAATATGCCAATTTTCTGCCGAAAACCGGCTTGGCACCGGCTCACTCCCCCGAAAACCGATGTAACCGGCCTTTGTCTGGGAAATTAGTTAAACGCGGCAAAGCGCGCGCGTTTCCGACCGTCAAAGCGATTTAAACGCAATATGCGGGCTTTCTATCTCGCTCTCGCTCTCTTTCGTTTTACGCAATTCTACTCTGCACTTCCGTCGCCTGTGGTTCGATCGGGAACACGTAACTTTAAATCGTTCATTTGTTTGTTTATTTGCCCGTTTACGGGAAACGGTCTCTCGCGGCCTCCCTGTTCCGCCACGCAAAAAAGTAAGCCGTTCGAACCACAGCGGGTTCGAAACACAGTTTTTCTGACTAAAATTTATTTTAGCGGTGTTTCAAGGTTTAAGGTCACGGTGCAGCAGGTAGCTCAATTATATGCTGCTCGCTTCAATTTAAATTTAGTTTTATTTCTTTAATGCGGAACACATAATCGGTAAACATAAGATGTAAATGTTAACTCGTGAATTTGAATGAAAGGACATCGAACAAATAACTGTTTACATCGCTGTTTCATCGATCTTTTATTATTGTGCCATTTGACACCGAGGGACAGATTCGCTTCGTGAAATGAGGAACGGATCATTGAAAAATCGAGATAACCTCCATTTCTTGCGGGAAACAAATTTTTTTAAAACGTATTTATAAAATGTTCTTTAGAAATTGTTATTTCTATAAAATGTTCCAAATACGAAACTTCAGAAATCGAATTTTGGCCACAAAGAACGGGTTTCCATTCGACCGGAATGGATCCTGAAACTGAGGGGTGCGTTTTCAATGGATACAGGCACGCGAGACACACCGGGGGCTTGTTGTGCCGCGCAATCGGTAGATAATAACACGTGTATTATTTTAACGTAATGTCATTATTTGCGGTAACGTTTATTACCCCCGGGAAAACGCTTTCCGCATCGGCCGCAGTGCGATTTGACGCGGAAAGCGCTGGGAAACTTTTAACGTGTTTTTTTTGCGCTCGACGCGCCGACCAGTTTTATTTGCGAATTTTTCTGATGATCGGGTAAAGTGAAAATCGCTTGATTTTTTTTGTACTCGTGACGCGTTGAGATAGAAATATCGTGACTGAGATTTTTTCTGAAGCAGCTTCTTATAAACATCGTTTCTCGCGTTCCGTCTTCGAGATCATTCGTAATTAAAAAGTCACTTGTTTAAGAGTATTAAAAAGAAAAGAGAATGCTCGACAACCTCGTCCGTTTGTTTACATTGTGCACTTTCGAAATGAGCAAAAGGCGACGTTGTTAAGTTATTTACTTCATAAATGTTCCTGGTTGAAATTCATATCAGCGAGTGTTTGTTTGCAAATTCGCGAAAAGCCCTTCATTAAACTTTATTCGGGGAAATTTAATTTTGTACACACAGATTAAGTGGATCTCCAAAATTGCAACAAGTTAATTTGTTTATTCAATATCGGACATCCGCGGAATCTGTAAATAAAGATCAATTTTGCGGCGTTCGAAGAGCACAGTGGAATAATCGTCGATTACCTAAATCTTCGAAGAGTTGCTTCGACGACTATCGAACAATTAGTAAGTTCGAAAACTAATAATCGAAAATATTATCCAATATTGTATATAATTGTATATAATATTGTCCAATATTAAAAAAAGTTATCGTCTCTCTAACAGTGTCCGAATATTAGTGGGAGTCCTTGTACGTTTCCATGCCTTAATCCATCTCATAATAAATAAAGAATCTTTATAAAAAAAGGTAATCTCAGAGGTGTGAAATTTGCTATTCCCTCCATTTCTATCCCAACACGTTTACCGACGATCTCAAGCACGGTAGCAATAAAACAGCCTAACACGATTACAAAAACCCCATCAACTCGTAATCGCCAATCCGAAAACAGATTTCATCAAGCCATCAGCTCTCTGATAATAATACGCAACGACAGCCATAAACGTCGCGAGAAACAGGATCGACGACTTTTCTATGTTTTCTATTGATACTTCTCTTTCTGTTGCACATGTCCATTATCTGGCTAATGGCAGGACGATCAACACACAGCCGCCGCGGTATCGGTTTCGATAAGCGAAGGGAGCAAGGTTCAGTAGCTCGGAAAAGTCGGCCGCGTCGTTTCTCGAACAGCCATAAGCAGCCGATACAAATAAGCGGCTGGTTGATCGATAGAAAATAGAAACCCAACAGTCGAATAACTTGGTAGCCGTTGCTCGAGGGTAAATAAATCGTCGGAACTGGAGTCCGGAGAGAGGAGAGAGCCACTGATGGCGGATGGGGATTGGGAAAAGACAAACAAACGGTACACACGTTTGTTCTTTTTGCTGTGTTCTTTTTCGTTCGGATTGGAGTCGCCTGGACGAAGAACAACACGGTCCCTGATGTCCTAGGTCGGGATCGAAGACCGACCGAGGATTAACCGGTTCGTTCGATTGGCTATAGTCGAATCGCTGAGGGACTTAGGCGACACGGTCATTTGCCAGGTTGATGGATGCCGACTGTTGATGGCTTGATCGCTTGGCCGATTGGTTCTGATTTTTATCGGAATGATTAAATGATTTTTTAGCGGCGCATTTTCCACGATATTCAGTGATTTCGCACACACTTCAACGCGTATTTTTACGCCTCGAGTGTGAATGAATCTCCGGGAACAGAAAAATCTACAATTTTACTATTTTTCGGTGATGGTTGGACTGCGGATCTTTATGCGTTTATGAAGATATTAGTTGGGTGACATGTAAAACATTAATAGATTAGAAAGATTCAAGAATATATTAGAATGTTATCATTATTTGTTATTTATTTATAATTAACAGAGAGCGACCATTAGCGCGACCACATGGTTTACAATTAATTATAACCAGACTGCGGATCTTTATGCGAAATAAAAATTGTCAACATGGATTGCAAGAAATAGAAACTAAATTGAGTGTTACTTCTTCCCTTAATGATTTTAATAGATGAGAAGTCATATATTAATATCTTCAATTTTTCAAATATTTCAACAATTTTCGATTTCATCTACACAATTTTGCTATAAATGCATAAAGATCCGCAGTTTAATTCTAACATATCTTACAAAGAGGGCTATGGTTAATGGTGGCATAGGGATGAGAGACAGCAACATAGATTTACAGCAGTTTATATACATCGATGGATCTAAAGAAGAGGAGGGCGTTCCTGATGAATAATGTAATTTTCCTTTTAATAAAGTCATTAATGGATGAAATCAATTTTTATTGTATTCCTGCTTCGCATTCTAAAGATCCACAGTCTAGTGATGATGTTAGAGAAGTTGTTCAAAGTAATTGCGAGGACTCTAGGAAGGACTTTATGGTACGATCAACAATCTAGAAGTTCTTCAACAATTTCTTCAATAATAACAAGAGCAATTAACAGGTTTTATGACTTATGCTATTTAGACTCGCAGGTCTAAGAGACCGTATCGTAAAGTACCAGTGTCGAAGGAACAGTCAATAACGAACCCGAAGAAAGCAATAATGGGTGCAGTATTATTAGTCTACAACTGAAGAACGTGAAATTCGAGTAAAAGCGAGTAGACACCCTTCACTGACATCAGCGAAATCGGGGACCGGTCTACTCAGGGGCGTATAGTTTTACTGCTCGAGGAAAATCGAATACGAAACAACGATGTCCCATCGGGACAACAGGATGTTCGACGGGAAACGATTCCCGGATAACGAGCAAAAACAGACGAAAGCCGACGGGCCGAGTGCAGCATCCTCGAAAAACGAGGAAAAAATTCAAGCAAGAAATCACTTTCCCTCTCGAAGCTACTTTCACCCCAACAACCAACCCGTAAAACACGTTTTTCGCTGATCTCTCAAACGGAGACTTCTTTCCTGCGATCCGTCGATCTCGGGGGAGAGTTTCGGGATAATAATAGTCGTCGAAACCTAGATGTTAGTCAGAGGACTATTTTTAAGCTGCCGGCTCAACGTCGAGATCGCTCCGCGTTTCCTTCCGACCAAGATTTCTTCGGCTACCGACCTTGAATTTAGGCGAGCTGGACCAGAAACCAGTAGTCAGCTAGATCAGAAGATCTAGATTAGAAGAATTTAAAAATCACACCAATCAAAATGTCTAGGTTCCCAAATTTGTATGATTATTGAAATTGTAAAGAGGCATTTATGGGGAATGTGATACAAAGCCCAATTGCAAAAGGTTGAATTTGGAGTGCGAAACCTATATCCTCTATTTAATATTCCTATATTCCTGTATTTAATCTGGTCACTATATTAAAATGGAACTGGTCATTTTTGTCACAAATGCACAAAATCCGTAGTCTAAAAATTCCCGGAGACTGATGTCCAATAAAATGGATCGATGAAGATTGAATTAAATGGTCAAGGACCATCTCAGAATTCAAATTAGCTGAGCTCATGGATGACGACGTATCTACGTCAACGTATATTTATCTTGAGTGAATACATTAAGGAAGGAAAACGCACGGTTTCATCCTTCTTGTCGTATAGATGAACGGGCAAACAGATTGTCTGTCATTACTCTGGCGAATTAACATAAGTACACGTACGGGACGAGAAATTTTCCACTGTACAAACTGAAATCGTACGTCTCCCGACTCCGACGTGTTAATCCTGTTAACAGAGTGTGAGGTTTAGTCAATATACTAATCAACTTGTTCTCGCGATTGCGTCCTGAGTTATTATTTTCATTGAGGCGATACGATACAATAACACGATACGGTAACAGCAAATATTGCCGAATCTCGGAGTAATTTATTGAGCTAGGCTGAACTTATAAAAGTTTCGATTTATCTCGTTGATCTCGCTCGTCATAAATACTACTAAAACCTTAGCTACAAATGGCGACAGCATTTCACAAGCAGATCTATCTTTCCCCTCGAGACTTTGCGAAAAGTACGCGACGAATCCGCGGGAATGGCGCCGGTCAAAAACAGAAGATAAGAAAGGCCGGCGTGCAATTACGGGAAGTTTACCAATTAGTTCGCGCGAGATATCCGTCCGAGGACATTTCCGTGGCTTCGGCTCCGAGGTTGCGTTCCATTGGCCCAGATAAGACAGAGAAAGAAGCGAAGATAGCCTAGCTGTGCTTCTCTTTCATCCCTTCTCCCTTCTAACGATTTTGTTGACGCGCCAGAGCACAGGGCTAGAAACATTATTTATAGCTCTTTCTCAGCGGAAAAAATTTGGTTAGGTACTTTAACACTAAAATAATTCCATTCTATATTGATGTTTTTCTTTGTACGAATATAAAATTGATGTACTTCCTCGTACAATACTTAAATGTTTGGTAATTGATTAGATACCAACATATTTAATAATGTGAACACTATTTTGAATAATGGTACAGCAATTTAGCGGCGACTCTGACTGAACATATATGTATCTATTCAACACGTTGTTTCGAACAAATTCCCGAAAGTTCATTAATTCCTAGCCGTCCAGATCGGGTACCTTTTTCAATTTACTTTTTAGCGTCTACCTAGTGTCTATTGTTTTACTATTTTTCCACAATCTTCCACTGTTCCGGCTACATTTTGCCCCGTACCTTTTAGCTACCTTCTGGCTAGCTTCCAGCCATCCCTTAACTCCCTTCCACCCCCTCTTTGTCCAGCTCGATCACCTACCGTCCAAATTGCAGCCCCATTCACCACCCCCGAATTCCAATCTCGCGAAAGAAGCTAATCCAGAGAGGTCCACTGTCCAGGTCGAGCAATTTTCACTTTTCCAGTTCGCACCCCGAGGAGCTCGACCCATCTCGACTCCCGAGTTTTGCGGTGTCGTCTTTTCTGTTTGCCGTGGTGTCCGTCGCAACGGGACTCATCCTGGAACAACCGTTGCCCGGCTGGTTCATCCGGTAACTCGTGTTTTGTTCCGCGGCCACGAGATTCCATCGACTTCTCTCTACTCGCTACGATATCAGCTTCGCACGCGAATGAGATCTCTTCCAGCCGCTCTTCTGCATAGATTCGGCCTGAAAGAAGTTCTTCGACCATGGGAAGAGGGCGCGAATGATCGGTGACCAGCAGTGTCTTCAAATTAAGATTTGTCTGCGCCTCTACCCTTTCTATAATCTCTGTAAATGATCTTTGAAGGTAGTCTCGTTTCCAGAATTGAAAGAGGTGCGCCTTCTCGTCTCTCGGTAATGCAAAGACGCAATCCTGGAAGCGAGACTATCCCCTTAATCTAGTGCTCGAAATGTTCTCCGTTACATGTGCGTATTCGATAAGTGTAAGCGATACGCTAAAGTGTACGAAGTTTCTCGTGGACGAAGAATGGAGGTAAAAAGGAAGAAGGAGAGAGAGAGAGTAGGTCAATGAGAGAGATTCCATATCCTTCGTTCGAGAGGAAGGATGGCAACAGACAGGAAATGGGCTGACGCGAGAAAAAAGGCAACGGCGGCTATGATGCCGATGGTGGTGGTTGGTTCGTTCCCTTTGCCGTATGCCACCTTCGTGGCCGGTTCTCACGGGCCATCTTCATTCAGGTTCGTTATTATCCGAGGCCCCACGGTTTCCCTTTGAACCGTGAACACACACCGTTCCCTGAATTTCATCAAAGCGTAGCCGGACCGCTTTGAACGGTCTGCTCGTGATATCGTCGCGAGTCACTTCTCAGGATCTGAACCCTTGCCGAGCAGAGTCGAGTATTTTGCAAACCGCGAGAGATCTTTCGCTAGTCGCCAACAGGCGCGAAAGAAGCCGCGTTCCGAGGTCTCGATCTTGCCTCGCTTTGCCTCGCCCTGCCTCGTCTTTCGTTTTCAACACCGAGGCAAAAGAATTTCTTCAGACCGGACGACCCAGGCTTTTCCGCTACGTTCAAAGACGTTCTTGCTTTGTGCAACCCCCTGCAAACGGGTGAGATCCTCGAGGAGCAACCTTGCTCTACAGCTTGATTGGCTGAGAATTAATTTTTGTGAATTCATCGACAATCTATTCAATCCTTTTAGCGTAGATTATTTAAAACCATTTGTATTTAACATATTTACAGAAATTCTCATTTGAAGAGAACCCACCAAAACGTAAAATTTAGCTGTGACAGAAAATAGCCGAAAGTGAACCAAAAGGAAAATAAATTGTAGCTAAAGGGTAGCTGGAAGATAGCCAACAAGCAGCTACAAGGTAGACAAACTGTAGTCTAAAGATAGTCGAAGAATAGTCGCAGAGTAGCTGTGAGGGAGTCAACAATATAATAATAGCCAAGAGAATGTGAAAAGAGCTATAAAATAGCCGAGACGTACCCAGAACAGCTAGAAAATATCCAAATGGCAGCAAAAAGAAAATAGCTAGAAGATAATTGGACGATAGGTAAGCTAAGAAAATAGGTAAAGGATATCCGAAAAATATTTGAAGAATTAGTTCAACCAGAATGTAGTTAAAGCATATCTAGAAAAAGCCAAGAGATTGTGAAGTGGTAGTTCAGAAAATAGCTACAAGATAACTGGAAGTTAAGTAATGGTCATTTACTAGGTATTCAAATTGTAGCTAAAAGATAGTGGGAAGGTAGTGGAAAATTTTAGATACAAATTGTCCACAAGGATAGTCCATAGATACGAGAGCTAACAAACTTTTGCAACGAGCGTTTCAAAAGTGTCTTACTGAAAATTGCTTGCGACTAGAGATCGTCCGATTAAACGATTACAGGTTGCCGATCGAACCTATCGCAAATTTAATTATACCACCATTCGAATAGCACCTGCATGGAGACCATAAGAGTCTACGCAGGTGTATTTTCTGCGTTTTCCGTGTTTAAAGGCTGTAAACCTTGCGAACGGTTAGTCAGATACGGTTCCTTTCCGCAGCAGCTCCGATTACGTCGCGAAGTTCGCCCGAACGCGATAAGCGACCGGAATTTCGCTGACACGCTTTGTCATCCTCGTCGACGTCGACTTCTGTATCTTCGGGCCTGGCAAAGCTAAAGTAGCATGGCACGAAGCGGCGCGGAACGAGCGAGACAGCTCCGGGGAAAGAGAGGAAAATTGCGAGACGAGAAGAGGGCCACGAGAAGACCTGTATCAACCAGCGGTAAGAGGAAGCACGCGTTTGTCACCGGCGAAAACCGCGTAACCTAACCGGTAAGCGATCGTTTATCGGCTTGGATGAATCGGCGATTCGCTCGACAGAAACTCTTCGAGACCTCGACAGTGATCGAGCGTATCGAACGTCTCTCGAACGTGCTCGACCGGTTTCGAAGAGTCTCGAAAAGTTAAATTGAAATTTCGAACCGCGAAAGAATTTGTCCACTTCATTACTAAATAGATCCGCGTTCGTCGCGGAAAAGTTTTATGTTTGTGTTTCTGATCACAGAGTTCTACCTATTCGCATAATTAAAGGGCTAATAAATCATTTGTGTAACGAACACTTTGTCGTCTCCAACAGAATTTATTGCGTGAATTGTATCAGCACGTTTACGGGAACGTTTAACGGCGTTGACGATAAACTATCTCTCGCTTGTAATCACCGACTCTCGAGTCAGAGAGATATTACATAACAGCTCTCCGACTGCGAGTTCATTTTCTTAACGATAATATCGTAGATTGTAGATCATAGCGGATCATAACACAAGTAGAGACAGAATCAGCTCGAAGGCAGCAGCAGTCGAACTCCTGGCGTCTCTGATTACCCTGGGGACAGCACCGGCTGTACATATGTAACCATGCTGCTGGTAGACTGTGAGGACATAGTTCTAATTACTGTAGTTGGTTACCGAAGCCGAGCCCCCGCTATCCTCTGTATCCCCTATCGCTCCACAAATTGGTTAACGAAAAGCCAGGACACAATGGACCAGCTAAGAATCGGCTGAAATCCATTCCCTTTATACTGATATTTATTTCCTTCGGATAGAAATTAGAACTATGGCAATGGTAATTGGTAGACTGCGGGTCTTTACGCATTTATAGCGAAATTGTTGAAAAATTTTAAAAATTGAAAATATCAATATATGAAATTATTGAGGGAAGAAATAACATTCGATTTAGTTTCTGTTTCTTACAATGGATGTAGACAATTTTTATTTTGCATAAAGATCCGCAGAACACTTCCAGTGACTCTACTATCAAGTGATACTATACTATACGTTAGATGAATTTATGACATTTTTGAGCTAGCAAGTAAGTATCCTTCCCCATTCGTGATGAAATAAACTGTTCGAGAAGCTATCACTTACGTTCCATTACCGAGACTCAACAAATTTCAGCGTATTATTCGAGGCCATAACGACTCCAGAGGGTGAAATTCGCGGAATTCACGCACCCCAAGCTGGAAGCGCGTGCTCGATCCATCGTTACCAACCCCTAAGCTTTCTTTCTGCACGGTTATTTATAAGCGATGTCGGTGGCTATCGCTAGATCGGCTCACGCACAGCTCACGCGTTATCGAACAGATATCATTTTCGCGGCACGAGCCTCTCGTTTTATGGTTAAGTGCGCTAAGTGGGAAATCTCACGTGTCGTGGAATTATTTAACACTGGAGCTGTTGAACGCGACTGATACGCATTGCTATTGATTTTATGACTGCGGATTTTTCTACAAAGTAACAATTATCTTTATCAATTGTAAGATTATTTTCCTTAAGAGAGAGAGAGAGAGAGAGAGAGAATTCTATTCAGTTGAAAACAACCTGTGCTCCGAGTTTTTCGTTAATCCCTTATCGTATTGTAACGAGTCAGACTCGTGATGAAGATTTGAACAAAGTCTAACAAATATGAATGTTATGTCTTTCATTTTCGATGAAATAAAATTTGATTCAAATAAATGTGGCTGTGTGTAGCCGTATAAAATATATAAATTTTCTTTTCTCTAGTACATTTTTGGAAACGCTGTAATCACTGTAACTTTTAAAAAGATGTTACGGCAAGGTGAATAACTTAACAAAACCACGAAAAACATTTTCGCAAAGGAGAAAATTTCTTTAAATGACCTGAGGGGTCACTCCTTTCAAGGAACTACATTTTTGTAACACACCGTAGAATTCGCGATCCACATTGATGTTAGAAAGTCGAAATTGCAACAAAGATCGCGCTCGAAATGAAATCAGTTGTTCCCTCTCGGCCCCCGAAGATGACGAAAGGATAATTGTCGATGCACAGTCCCGCCCCTATAATTGTCTCCCTAACATGATTACAGAGAGCATAGTCAACGATTCCGTAACCGTTTCATTAACCCTCGCGTCTGTTTTTCTTTCTTTCTCGCAGAAAGAGATAAACGTTGAACCGCGCCCGTTTGATGTATCGTTACGTCTTCACCCTACTCGATCAACGATATCCTGAAATCTTCTCGGTATAATCATGTCGTTAAATCAATAAAAAGATCACCGCGTGATGATAACGTGCGCGTAAGTCGCTCTAATGGCGAGCTCGATGTCTTCGCGTTGCTCACGATAATTTAATGATCCGTGCAATATTCATCCACTTTGCGAAATTATAGAAAAAGACGCGATTGTCGAAGGTGCGCATTAAATCGATACCTAAAGGAAAACTTTGTATGGAAACACATGAGGAGAGTTTGATACAGTGTTCGTAGAAATGTGAAAGATTCGCGATTAAATTTGTGGCATTTCCATTTTCGGGCATAATGTTAGAGTATGGTTATGTTGGCCTTATTGTGTTAAACGTCTGAGGTAACACCGTTATACAGGTGAAACATTACAGAAGAGCAGCATTGTGTGATTCAAACGTTTTGCTCGAACTTCTGTGCTTCCCTTTGGGATTGCTTTATGGGGATAGATTCTCGTTTTCAGAATTAATAATGCAAAGATACATAAAAGATCAATCTAGACCGCTCTTTCCCTCAAAAGTCCTACTTTTACATTTACGAGGCGTAATTTGCTTTATTCGGCAACACGTAGCTACCATAAATCAATTATGAGTAGACTCCGGATTTTATGCATTTATAACAACAATGAGCAAGTGCAATTTAAAACAGTGAAAATGTTAAAGATTTTCGGAGTATTAATCTGTTATTTTCATCACATTCAAATTATCAATGAAGAATATAAATTTATATTTAGCTTCTGCATCTTGCAATTGATGCACAAGCTTTTTATTTTGCATAAACATCCGGAGTCTAATTATTATTAGTAGTCTAATTAGACTACCTGTATGCCAGTTACTTGTACAGCTCGGTAGGTTTAGTGTTAATTTTGTGCTTCGATGTCCCTACACTGGAATTGAGATGCTCGTTCGAGCAGGGACCACCCAATCTCGAGGGAACGTGGGCCGACAATAAAAGCCATCGTTCACAAGGGGACTATACCTGATGCACCGTGAATCATCGACGGAAACCGAAAACGAGCATCATCGTCCACCGAAACGTGAAACATCGGAGCTGCAGCCCTTCCGAAAAATTTTGAAGCGATACGATCTCTCGCCGCTTTGAATGAACGAGCCGGCCGGCCGGACGTTAACCCTCACCCATTCCGGAGCTGCTTCTTACTTCTCCTCTCTCCCACTCTCTGTATGGTCTCGTCTTGTAACGTAATATCGCCAAGTGCAAGCGGAACGAGTTCATAAAACCGCGTTTCGCCGCTCTCCGAGCTCCGCCGATGCGAAATCATGTAAACGCCGTGTATCGCGATATTCTTTCCCTTCTTTTTCCCGCTACCGCTTCCCTTCCACCAAGCTTCCTGCACGCTTTTCGAGGGCTCGGCTCTCCTGTCGCGATTCCTCGTCGAACTTAACCCTTTGCACTCGGAACGATTTTAACTCGAAAATAAAACATTTCTTCTGATCTAGCATATTTCCCATGATTTTCAAAATCTAGAAAAAGATTCCAAGGTGGTTCGGAATCCACCTTAATAAAATGACCACAGCAGTTGATGCGACGTAAGACAAATAAATAAATAATAGAATATTTCCATTCCCTATGATTTTGAAATTTATGGATATGAAATTGGTATAATACCTGATACAATACCTAAATGTTTAGTAATTGATTAGTAGACTACGGATGGGTGAAATATAAAACAGTAGAAAATTCACAGAAATATGTCTCGGCATCATAATACCGAAAGAACCCAATCGCGCAGCCGTCGAACACAATAAATTCGGGGCAAGTAATAAATAGGACATTGTCGCAGAGCAACAATGCCCAAAATTTCTTCAGCAAGCAACGTAGGTAGCCTCGATTAGGGGAGATACTTCGGAAAGCTCCAGAAACGTAACAACAATGAGTAAGAAGGCAACGAGGGCAAGGGAGAGTCAAAGCAGACTCCAACGTCGGAAGAAAACGACGCCATTATAGCGAATACGCGCGGGGGAACAAGTCCTCTTCTTTTCTCTCCCTCCCCTGTTATTATATCCTTCCGATTATGCGAATAGAAGGAGAGAATCACGTGTATCGATTCCCGAGGACTTGTTTCGCCTAACTTCGCTACGGAGGTGTCCACGTGTTCTCTTGTTACCTGAAACCGGAAATCGAGGGCTAATCCGAGTGACCAGGTAGAGATCGCACAGGTACTGTCAGCTTTGCTCAGATAATATGTAAACAATTCGTTCGGCGGTCGACTGATCGTTGTTCCCGATCGGGAGAGTCTTTCAACCGAGGTCAATTAACGAAGCAGGAGTTAACCCTGAGAACAGCAAGATTTTTTCCAGTATGGTCAGAAAATGCTTCCTCTTGCTGCTAAAATATTTTTCAAAATTGTTTCAAGCTTGGTTTCTAGTCGGATAGTGGAGATATTTTTCTGATTGATCAACGTTTGTTTCATCGCAAAAGCTGTTTGTCCAGGGACAATGCATTTTGAACATTCGATTCGTCTGCGGATGCTTACGAAAAATAAAAATTGTCTGCCGCAATTATAAGAGGTGGAAGAGTTTTAGAAATACGATCCTGCAGCCAACGGGTTGATTAAGAACCCTCTGATCCTCGAAGGAGCTCCTGGGCTAGTCTTCTCTTTACCTCTCTTTTGTTGTCGCTTTTTCAAATTTCCGTTGTTGACGTTACCGTCGGCTTCCCCCGTTGCAAAGGGACGATTTGTTGCAGCTTCGTTCCTTGAACGGAGGTGTTATACGATCCAAACCCTCGACCGAGCAAACCCTTCTCGTACTTCGAAACCCTATTACACTTGGGTCCCTATTTTTCCGTAGGTGGTTTATACTCGGAAAACGGAATTACCTTGAAACCTTACTCGTAAAGTCGAATTCTCGCGTTGATCGGAAACAACGTCGTTAGCCGTCGCCACCCTCCCTTGCAAGTTAGTCTCGGTTACTCTCGGCGTTAGTCACGGGCTTTTGTTCGTTTACGGTGATTAATGCCTCGTGAATGCCTTCCGGGTTTCGGTGGGATTTGCTTGCAAAACAGGACAGGTTTGTCTCGAGCAATTGTGCGTGTTCCGTGGCACGTTTCACTCATAACTGTTGGGGATTGTTGCGCTTTGATCCCTGCGCTTTGACGCTTTCCCGACTTGCGATCGAGCATGAAACACAATCGCTGTGCCCGATCAGCTCTCGCCGAGCTGTTCGCAAGTCGATCCTTCCAATCTTTCGGAAACGAAATTTTTCGAAAGATCAGCTTCGAACAGTATCTCGACAAACAGAAAAGTAAAGTGTTTATTCGGGATGATTATAATTAGACTGCGGATTTGATGCATTTATGACATCAACGGGTGGATGTAATTTAAAACAATAAAAACATTAAGACATTTAAGGACATCCATATGTTTTACATTTTCAATTTATTACAATTGTTAAAGATGCTTTGCATAAAGATCCGCAGTCTAATTATTTCAGAAACTGGAGATTGTTCCCGAAACGCTTAATCTCGAAAAATGGCGATTACGATTGACCTCCACGTTCGCCCGATTTGACGCCTCCAGACTTTTCCCTGTGGGGATATTTAAAGTCCGAAGTTTATGTTGACGCGCCACGGTCCCTCCAGAAGCTGAAAGATACAACCCCAATAAAGGCGGTCTTTTGCCCGACATTGTATTCTACAAATGAATTATTTGTAATGGTATAAACCAAATTAAATAAACATCGCAAACTGAACTCGATTTAATTATGTTTTCACTATTTTACAAGCATTTAACATATGGTACCTATAGACGGCGCATCCTGTACAGTGACGTCCAGGAAACATTTTGGGGAAACGGTGTATCAAACGGAAATAGGGAATTATCAAATTGCTCGCGCGGCCGCAATTAAGGCGGCAGCTATTAAACGTGCGGATTGAGCGTCTCGTTGAAAGTATCGTTAATTCGAGCGAGGCAAACAGGTTCGGACGCTGGCGATCGCGCTCGTATATGCGAGGGACAACGTGTAGTTTTGCTCGGCCTGCTATACACGGGCCCTAAACCACTTTTTATTACCTGTTTTTGCTATATCCTCTTGCCCGTATCCTCTCCTGTCCAGATTCGATCGAGGGAAACCGAAAAGAGAGAGAGAGAGGAATCACCGGCAACAGGATAGAAGTTACTCTATACGGCCAAACTGTTGCGCCTGCGGCCTCTTTTTCAGGGAAATTCCTTCTCTTTATTTCGAAAAGGAAAGGTCCCTTTGCCACCCTTATTCCCATTAGAGCCGACCCTTACAGCCTACCTAACGCGCCCTCTGCGAGCATGCTATTCTCCCCACTTCCCCGAAAATTCATACTACCTTCCTGCTGAGGATGCGTTACGATCTGGAGTGTTATGCGAAAATAATGATATGTGCTATCGAGTTCCGAGGCTCGAGTGGTTAACTACAATACCCTTAGGGTTCTTCTGGTTTTTCGGCAAGGAAACTGATCGAAGACGAAATTTTTATTATTCTTTGTAGTAAGTATTTGGAAAAGATATTTTAAATGTAAATGATTATATTCTTTTCAATAGTTTGCGATATTGATTATAATCCGCAGTGCTTGATTGAAAAATAGCAACAATCTTTACAATCCGCTACGCTTATCTTTAAGGATAGATTTTGCACTAAAAACTCCCATTTTAACAAAAACGGTATACGGCACAAAAAGTAAAAATCTCAAGCTATAAAATGATTGCTTTCTCATCAAACTTGGATAAATTTTAGCAAAGTTATAGCAGTTTAAATATATTGACTACACTCATATAGGCACGAGTCAAATGAAATAGTCATTTGTTCTCTAATAATTCTAACAAGATTGATGTAATGCAATTTCTGTTTTACCTAAAAATCAGCGGAAATTAATATCCGACTCCAAAAAATATAATCTTCCTTATCGATATTTTAGAATTATCAACTTCTATCGTCTACAATATTTATTTTACCGGTTTTATATTTACGTCTCGTCGCAGGCGTAGTCTCGCCGCGATTTTTCGCAAGCGCAACGGTGAAGCTATCAACCCATACAGGATAGAGCATCTGGGAGCGCGACGCAAAGGGGGTACTGGTATAGTAGAATCGTTCGGCGCGCTTTATGGTCGCTTAAAGTCCGCGACGGCGGTCTAGTTACGCGGTAATTCGCGGGGACGATAATCCGCAGAATGTGTCATTAATTTCGCAAACCCGCAAAGAGAGGATATCCTCGGGGCTCTCTGTACCGTCGCGATCGATAAAAAATTACTTAGAGCTCTGGGTCCGGGATATTTAAACGCGGTAATTAAACGGAATCGTTCTATCAATTATGGAAACGGTTTCGGGATTCGCTAATGGAAACCCGATTGCCCGAAACAATTGATAAATTCAATTACACGCGATACTTCTACGCATGCTGGCGCGCCACGATCATTGGTTAATTACCAGAGCCACGGCCTATAAATATTATCGTAATTAGGCTCGATATCGCGCGATTCATCATTCTCTAGAGAATCGAAATACGACCTTGAACTTTGAACAGCGAAAATAGAGAAGGAGATCGCGTGACATTAGAAGCGATTAGATCGCGAATTAGAAGTTCCCCCGAGGGATTCTCTTTCTCTCTCCCTCTCTTCCTCGGTCAATTTTCAATTAGGAACAAATCAATGGAAAAGTTCGACGGTTCGGAAGAAATCCAGGCTTCTATGATGGAAAAATCGATCGGAGGATATGAAATCTTTCCCGAAGACATTCACTGAAGAACGCTAGAATAGTTTCCAATTACCGCGGTGGCATTCGTGGAATTCCCTAGACGCGCTTAGGCGAATGCCGGGATCCCACAATTAAATATAATTGTTGTATCGACGCGGATGAAACGAGCTGATTCACCTTCTCGATGGTTGCGGATTAGGTAATCTTCGTGTAAACGATTACAACAATATAAATTCAACGAATAGTTAAATTTGATGTTCAGAGGATACTGAGAAATATAAATTGAACGTGGTGAAAAAATGGTCTTTTTCGCAAACGAATAGCTAAATTTTAGCTGCTGATGAACAAAACAAAAGAATTGGAATGGTTTCCTTGCAGTCTCTTTTCCCCAGAACGTAATATTGACGGAACGCGAAGCGCGTCGCAACCGAACCGTTCCGCGAGTATCAATTGCGCCTCGAATTAAACAGCCGGCTCCAATTAAAACATTATGCATCGCGTCGCACGAGACGGCCGCCTACTGTGCACAAAAGGATAACGAGACTTGTCACGCGGGGGTGGGTCTCACCCCCGCGACTGGGGAAAATCGCAGAGGAAAATCCCGTCGGAGTCGGCTTTATCGTAGCGACGACTTCAAACGAATCGCCGATTCTAAATAATCAGCTGTCAGAGTGGATCAACCCCTGATGCTGATGCTGTCTACTTAGTAACACCGGGGACAACGATCAAAGTATTAGGAGGGTAATTCTGCTTGTAAATCGAAAACACATGTTGCTAGTGAATCATTGGGACACGGGAATTGAATTGTTACCTGAAAGACGGCAACGAGTTGTTACAAATAATGGAAATTGTATCATTGAATAATGTTAAACATATATTTTTATAGACTAATTCAAATGTCTTCAACATTAATACATTATTAATTACTTAAACATGCTTAAACATTCATAATGTATTAATATTGGATATCTTTTGCTGTAAAGATCAGTTCAAAATTTTTTATAATAATGTCACAATATTTGTTTGGAGTTGAAAAATATGTCTTTCTTTCAAAATCGAAGGCCAGAAAACTGTATAAGAATCGCATAGTGAAAATCGAAACGTTTTTTTGTCTGTTGGACAGCGTTAGTGGAAAGATAAGACCCGCGTGGTTCAGACGCGATTGTGTTCGCGGTCGGTCGCGTCGGCGTGGAGGACGATCTACATCCTTGATCGCCGATCGTTAGACAAGGTTACGCCAGTGGGGGTCTTCCGCGATTTCTAAGGTTTCACGGAGACACCTTATCCCAGTTCGTTTACCTCCGGTTGCCAGGAGTACCGTTGCCCGACACGGAGAAGGGGGCGGATTCTCTATAATCGTGAAATCACGGAGGACACCTCGAGAACCCGAGCGTCTAGCCACCCTCTCTATCCCCGGACGACGAGAGGATAGAGGAGAGGAGAGATGAGAGAGAAAAAGAGTGGGCAGCTTCAGCTGCCGGTGCACGCTCGAAATATTTTCCAAGCAATCTCTCTTCGTCGATTAACCGAGCGCGTCCCCGGATGTCGCTCGCCCCGTTGTGGATCGGTTGTTTATTAAAGCAAAGGGCCAGGCCGGCTGCTTTTATTTCACCCCGGAAGCGGCCAATTTTCCGATACCCGAGCCACGGAAAATTCGGTTTTTCTATTGCCACGCGCGGATCGCCACGCTCTTTTCCTTTTTCCTCGGCGAGACTCTCCTTTGTGAAATTCGCGCGCTCGCGGTGACAAACTGACAGTGAAAATGGACTGCCACCGCCCTTTGCCATTATTAACCCTTCCGGGAGACTGAAATTTTTACCTTCCGATACTGAAGATGTTTTAGCCGCGACGTTGCTTCCGAGTTCGTCAAGATTCCCCCAAATTCAAATATTTTATTATTATTTTAGTTCTCTATTTTATTGCACTTTCATTTCGAACAGTCTGTTACAATCTGAAAACTTTAAATTTAATGTTTCGAGCATAAACAAAGGTGTCGACCACACTAGCAAATATTTATTTTGCATTACAGTAGGTATTTCATCGAATAAAAATTTATTTATGTTGCAATGATGTAAAGCTCCATGTAACCAGTTATGCAAAAAGTAGAGTGAAAGTGATCGAAGGTTAAATAGTAAATGTAGCAGTGCAATAGTCATTTCTAGTGACGCTTTTAATAGTTCGAATAAAGAACAGAGTGTTTGAAACGTGTCCTCTTTGATCTCTCTGCTGCAGAATTGTCTCTTCGTCTTTCCGACGCTTAACATTCTACGAACGTTTAATAAAATGTCTGTTCGTATTTTCTCTGCGAGGAATGTCTATATCAGCGACATAAATTCAACCATAATTCAGGATTTAGTAGGATGATTTACAAGAACGCCAACTCGCGTAAAGCTCCTATTTAAAAGTAAAGACCTGTAAGGGGCTTAGATACCGCGGTTTATGAAGTCGTCAAAAACGCAGCTATCCGAGAGGAGGGTTGAAGCGTCATTAAACGGTAGATGTATTCCAACGAACCTCGCGCGCGGCCTGCCCGTAAAAATACGCGCCCCTCGCAGCCAGGATCTATAGATCGCCCAGGACACGTGACGTGCCACATGGCTTGTCGATGACTCGCGACATTTATCCGGTGCAAACTTTGCAAACTAAGTGAAAATTAAAAAAAATCAGATTCGCATCACATTATTTTAAAATAAATTAATTTAAGTGCTTGTTATTTTAACGTTATACGGAATTCATTTAGTATTAATATCCTTTTCACTTTCATAATTATGGGCACATTTAAGGAAATGTTTTACAATTTTTACAATTTCTATGAAATAGATATTGAAATTTCCTTGAAATACACTACTTATATTTTCCTTTACTTACCGAACGATTTAATTAATGTTGAAGTCAGAACAATATTCAATTTCAGATAGATTTATTTCTGATTCAGATAGGTATTTCTCAATTCTCTGAACCCTCGGCTTGCGCATCGCTGGAAACGGCAATTTTACATTACTTTATGAAAGTAATTTATTTTTCAATGCTAGCTTTATTAGCAATTCCTCTGAAAATCTGAGAGAACCGGTTGCCACAGATAAAGGGGTGCCGATCAAATCGAGTGATATCGATTCCAGAGAGGGCGCGTGGGTGGGTGGGGAACAAGCACGGAACAATTCGACGGTGGAAAACGGTCGACGAACGATAAACCACGTGCTGCACACCACCCTCGCGGCTTGCGGCCGACCTTTCACCCCGAACTCGAACTCAAAGGTTACGGGTTCTTGGCGTATTGACCTTCAACCTGGGCCTACCACCGGAACCTGCTCTCCCAACTAACCCACCCACACGCCTAACGAACTGTCTACCTACGCATTTATCCGACCACGCGTCTCTTTTTCGATCTCTGAGGACTAGAATGGCAACTGCAGTTGTCGCTCGATAACTGTGCGAGCAGGTGACTGCTTCTGGTGCTCCCGCGAGCAAGAGTTGCCCTTTGGGGCACTATGGTGGCTCCGTCTAAATCGAGAGAAGCTGTATGTGTACAGAGATCAACTACTTCAGGACATCAGAGACACTCTGAGAGGGAATGTTGCATTTATTGACAATTTTCGTTGCGAGAGCCACCAGGCCACGCCTCCAGAGCAATATGGACGGCAAGATAGATTACTGTATTACTCTTTGTATAGATTACTCTATGAAAAGATGATGTAGTTCAAGAAACTCGGAGGCTTTCAGAGTAGTCCATTGAAACGGTTCGATTTCCTGATTCGCGTGAAAACGATTCTCAGATTTTCCTCACTCATCGAACGATGAGAAAGAAGCTGGCAATCTTCGACGATCGAGGCAGTGGTAAATCGTTGGCCAGTCGCTAGTTTTGGAAGCGTCGTTATTCGGTTCATTATAATACCATCGAGGCTATCGGATTCCGATAGGAGAGAGGTCAATGAACGATGTCTTCCTGCGGATCTGTTAAGCTTTCGGGCTACGATCGCCGGTGATCTAGATGATGAGACGATACGAATGGAGAAAAAGCGTTACGCGATACGATCGCGACGCGTTACGGTCTGACATAAATAATCGTATTAAGTCTGCGATGCTGAATGTAGATAATAGCACGATGGGAAGATTACACGTGTACCTGGTATGTATTAAACGTTTACGTCAGATGTCTCTTTAGTGTCTTTAACCCCTGTTCTGATCGATTCAACAGCGAGAAGATGACACCTCGCGAGTTAAGAACTGGATCTTTGCGGAAATCGACGGTCGGTTCTAATTCTGTAATTTCCAGGAAAAACGTCGAAATATAAAAAAATTTGAATTTATGCATTCGTTGAACTTTATAGTATAGGATTTACGTCTTTACCAGAAGAAAAGTCATGGAAATAACGAAACGAGTCTACTACGTTTACGGGACCCGTCAAACTGACGGGTTCTAATATTATTAATTTGCGATTACTAAGATTGTAAAGATGCTTCCCTGGGGAATTATTTACCAAATTTATTCCTTTGGGTATATATTATTGGAAAAATGGCCAAAAATCTGGACAGACACATTCTTGTTATGTTTATAAAATAATGTGAAATAGTTATTTCTAGAGCTCCGTAAACCTGGTGTTGAAGGGCAATATCTCAAAAGGGAAAGTATTTAATAAAGCGGCGTTCTTCCTGGCAATCACAGAATTGTATTGGATTTTGAATGTTGAGAAGTTACAATTTTTTGCGGAAGCGTCCAATCCCTGAAAATGGAAGCAGTTCAGGCAACAATGCTGAACTTGAGGGACCCCTTTCAATCCCTAACATTTTAGAAATCGAGACACCTCAGACTCGACCCAGTTCCTTACGCTAGAATCTTCCCAGAAACACATTCGCGCATCAGCAAAAGCAAAAGCATGAAGTAGGAGAAAGCTCTGCCTCCGTCCATGGAGAGTATAGCCGTTCATCGGCTGGTTCGGATAAATAAAACATCGTAATCGTTGTCGCAACGTAATGCACCGCAGAATCGATACAAGACAGAAGCTACGACGCGTCTTCAACCTTTCATCTTCCGTGTTTGCTCCCCTCGATCCCCGTTCTTCCCCTGTCTTTCGCTGGCCGGAAAAGGGGAGAGAAATCGTCCGGCCAGGCCGCCACGATTCCATTATAGATTCACGGTGCACAAGCACGACCATCTTGCACACACCCCCGCATAGTCCTCGTCCCAGTATTTCAACGGAATTGCTCCGTTCGCGCGGAAACACCATGCAGGCTGGAAAACGCGGAAAACTCGTATCTTCCTCAACGCTTGTCGTCTTTCGTCGCGCAACTTTTAGTATTTTCTCGACAATTCCGACCAATTGCAATTTTTGGAAAAATTAATTTTCACATTACGCAGTAAACCAATTGCTCTAACTCTAACTGCTCAAAACAGCTCAAATCGTATAGTCCAATATTTAAAAAGGTTATGAAATATTAATGAAAATCTGGAGATCGAACGTTTCCGGTGAAAATCCGATAGAAAGCATGGCCATAGCATCGTCTGGATGGCGTCGTAGAGCCACGTATCCAATCCAGACGAAGAGCATGATGCGGCGAAGTATAGCGGCAGACGGCATAGGCGGGAAGGCGGTGGGCAAGGTAATGGTAGCTTTGAGCTTCTGAGATTGCAAACGACGGAGGACAACAATATAGTCCTGGATAGTCCTGGTCTGGCTTTATCAAAACGGCTTGTCAGCTACAGCCTTTATCGTCGAGTGATCGGGGTTCTTGGAGGCTGGGTAGAGAAAACCGGAGGAAAATCGAGAAACAGGAAAGAAGGAGAACAAGAAGAAAGAGAGAGAGAGAGGGGGAAAAGCACGTTGTCGCTAGTCTATCGAAACAGACACGGACAAGTAAATGGCGCCGAGCGGGATTTTCTGCCGGTGAATCAATGTCTCGGAGAATGGTACAAAGGATCGTACGGGGGCACGTGCCTGCAAACGATCTGATTATCACCCGTTCCCCGCTGCGATCTATTAATGACTGTAACAACCACCGAACGCGAGACAGTGTCTTGCGGATGTCACGTGGACCATTGTCGGGAGAGCTCGTCCAAAGGAACGAATTTCCCTTCGGAAAATTGAAATCTCGTCACACGGAAACCACCTGGTCATTTGTTTCGGGACAAAGGGAACTATAAACGGAATACGGCTAACCTTGGATGGTCATTGTCAAGAAACGGACACGTTCATTTATCCGCCGAGTGTACTGCAAAGTTGGCCGCAATCCATTCCTCTTCCGGCTCCGTCGAGATCGTTTAAAGCTGCGATCACACTGCTAGCAAGATACTTTTCAAATTTTCCGCGAGACCGACCAGCTGAACACGTGTGTTCGCGCCTTTCAAAGCCATTCAAGATTTAAATGAATATGAATATAGACGCTGCAAAGGGATAGTTGGGAATCACTGTTTAGAGGTACAATTCAATTTGTGTACTCAACCCAGTTTAGAGACTCTAAATTAGTTCGAAACTTGTAGCTCTCTGTTTAGAGAACCTTGTCGGTGCGAAGATTCTCTGTAGTTCGAAGGCGATGTTTGAACATGTAACTTCGTTTCATGACTCACTTCGACTTCAAGATGCTACTGAGTTTGTAGATCTAACCTGATTTTCCGAGTCAATCGAAAGGCGTCGTTTTGTGCGGCTGTGTGGATCAGCTTGGAGATTGGATTGGAATCTTTAATTCTGTTCATATATCTATAGCAGTTTCAACTTGTAGCTCGCGAGTCATACGCGGCACCTTCCCCGCTTAGGTTCTCCCCCCACTCTTAGGCTTCAGCATTGGCGTAGAACTGTAACTCTACGGCTGTACATAGTAGTGGGAGGAGGTTTGACCAATGGTGGGGGCCTTGCGGTTCTCGGAGGGGAACAAGTTGGAACTCGCCGACCTAAACCAACCTGAAGACTCGAGTTAGTTTGAAGCCTTCTCCAATGTTTGAAGACATCATTGTGTTCGTATAGCTAAGCCAACTTCAAGGTTCGAGCTGGATTGCAGTAGACTGCTGATCCGTGTGCTTCTTTGTGCACCCAGCTGATTTTACAAATCAGCTCAGCTTAAAACTCACAAGTCAAATCTCAGTCCAAAGACCCAGTCCACTTGAAAATCCCATAACCCCGGGAGTCCCACCCACGCCTGCTCGCCGAAAGATCAAAAAGACAAGATCCCAGTAGCGATTTACGTGTTTATACGTTCCTCCGTTCCGAGCATCAGCCCCCGCAGGATTTATCCACGCACTATAGCGAAAGGATTAAGAACTCGAGCACGCGGCTACGAAGAGAGTAGGAAGCAGGTTCTATCTCGTAAATCTGCCTCGGTAGTCAGCGGCGTGCTGCACAGAAGGCTCACCGGCCTAATCATCGTTACGGGAGCCATAATTTTTCAAGGCAACAGGTATATTATCAATATCGTTCGCCGTCCGACAGCTCTATTAACGAACGTATTAATTACTCGGACACGATTAGCCTATCAAGTAGCTAGGAATCGCCGCGATAAACATCAATCCTCCTACAACCGGACCTTTCAATGCTCACCCTGCTGATCGTCCTTCCTCGATCGCTCTTTCCCATTGAGATCCAACGAGCTTGAAGAACCAGGGAGAAACGCAATCGCTCGACGGCAATTTCACGATCGTTCGCGTCGTATTTACGACGCGCGGAGCCTGGACAATAAAGTCGTAGGCGTTGTTGCTTGTCCCTCAAGAGGTCGATAAAACGTCGCGGCGGTCAATTACGCGGTAATTCGCGACAACGTTTCCTCGGTCGCGACGACGCTTTAAATCTTGCCGCGCGAGAGCCCGCTTCCGCGTTCGCAGCACCCAAGATCGAGGAGATCCTTGGATCCTCTAGGTACCTGCACAAGATGCATTCTCTTGACGTGAATGTCTCAGATGCGAATATCACTACTCATTCACAGAATTCGCCTTTAACCTTAACCTGTGAACAAGATGAACCATTCCGATCAATTTCGAATGCTAGCAGATCCACAGGTTCATAAGAAGCGGAATGAATGTGAACATCTAAGAGAATGAAAATTTGACTAGCAATTACGCAGACCTTCCCGCAGCAAGAAGCTCGAGGTTATAGTCAGAGCTCGTCGCTCCGGCAACTATAGACACCTCGAGCACCGAAAGGGTTAATGCGACGAGAGATTTCAGATCATTGACTATTCCATTATGTCGAGGATTGAGCACGAGCTGAATCGAGTAGTCCCTAAGGCCACTGTTGGACCTCTTTTATCCCAGTTGCAATGTTTGGTCGGTAGAGATCGCGGTTTCCAACGTGTACTAAAATACACGTGTACACGTGCCACGTGAACCGTGTAGGAAGAAATTAACCGTTTGGACTCGAAGCAATTTTAATTCCGAAATCAAGACATATCTCGCAACCTAGAAGATTTTTGAATTTTTAGCAATTTATAGAATACAGAAGACTTTAATCATTTAAAAACTGTTGCAAATAATGATACGGCAATTTTGACTGGCGCTTCACAGTCACCATTCGAGTGCAAAGGGTTAAGGATCCGTGAATACGAATCCGTGAATCCGTTCGAGTCCGGTGACTGATGCGTTTATGTTCTTCTATCAAAGTCTCTTCGACTCTCTCGGAACGTATTAATAAGTTTCGACGAGGACGCATAGCGGTATGTAATTTCTTCAAATTTGAGCTTCATAATTTGAGTGGATCAAGCTGATCATGACGACAAAGCGTATAGTTCGTTGCATAGTGGTCACTCGATTTCGATCCTGTAGCAGAAATTCTCGGGGTCCGAAACCGTTCTATGGCTGCGAGTCCGTGGATGCCATGATTCCCCGTTAACGGTAGACGGGCACGCCGAGCGAAAACAATTATCGTGGCACGGCATTGTCGCCGGCGCGGAGGGGCAAGAGAGGGAATTCCGTGGGATGAAGACGGACGCGGATACCAGCGCGGAACAGAGAGAAACAGAACGAGAACGGTCGTGGCGAGCGTTTAGAAAAGGCAGGTGACGAGGCGAATAGAGGAAACGATCGCAGCGAGAAAGAGATGGGGGACGAAGGGTGAGTTTGCTGGCTCTCGGGGGGCACGCATAACAGCGTTGCCATTCGATCTGGGCCCCATTTGCAATCGCATTTTCTCGGCTGCGATCGCGATATTACCGGGCCAGCGATTGGAATCGGTGTAATTTCGTTTTTCACGAATGTTGTTATCTTGATCGATTTTATCAACATCCTTTGCAACATGCGGTTTGCAAATGCAATTTGCAAATTCCATTTCAAATAAAGTCGTAAAAAGTCATACAACTCAACTTTTTGCTAATGAAAAACAGAAATTCTACGAGCATGGGATCTTTTAAGAAAATGTCATAAAACTTATTCTAAATTTTACAAAACAGGCTTTCATTTTCCCGTGAGAAAATGAAATGACTTTCCGAACCGATCTAATAAATTTGGCTTATTTCATTCATCTTTATGAATCAATGATGTCTTTAGAGTTAGCGTTATTATTTTTATATTGCAACAATACACACGGAGTACACACAACATTTTCAAAGCGTCCAATGCCGTGAGGCGTACAGTCCCAAAACAGTAGACACGCGCTCCGGGGCGCGAAAATTCGAGTTTCCCGCGCTGATTTAAAAGGCCGAAGCACCAGAGGGTGGGTGCAACGATGAAACGCGACTACCTACAGCGCATCGTGTCCGGCCAGCGATCTAAAACTCATGCATACCACCGGAACAGTTGAAGTATGCGGCAAATGCCTAGCGGGCCGGCGCAGGGGACATAAAGTATGCAGAAAACGAGCACCGTTCCGCGCTTGATTTTATTGCTTATTCACCCCGCGAGAGAAGAGAGGAGAGGAGAGAACCCGGTTCCTCGTACGTGTTTAGAGTTGATCCGGCTTCTGCTATCGGCGACCACACAGTTTCTCTCTCTACCTACCTCTCTCTCTGGTGTCCATAAAATCCCACGTCCCATTATCGCAAATTCCGTTCTATCGAGGCCGCGATCTAATTCAATCCCCGAGGATCCCCTAAGGCGATATTGTAACTCTTTACCTCCTTACCGTCCCCCAACATCCCTCCTGTTTTTCTTTCTCTATTCTTCTATTGTATGGTGTTTCGTATCTCTCGTCTAATTTCATGGCTTCGCGCCTCCTTCGCTCGCGACTAAATCACGGATAAAGAGAGCCCGATGATGATGCAGAATTTAAGGGAGGTTAGGGGATCGTTAGCACGGCGTAATTTACGACGGTGCTCCAGCTGCTGATCATTCCGACGACCGACTAGGTTCTACTTCGAGATTGCTGCCTTTTAAAGACGGATCTGCTACGACGACCGCCAAAGATGATGGTTAACCCTCATCCGTCCCTCATTTCGCGAACTGAATTTGTCTCTCGGTGTCAAATTGACTCAGTGGTGAAAAATCCTTAGTATACTTATCAATAGACTGCGGATCTTTATGCATTTATGGCTCCAAAAAATGTGCAAGAAATGGTAGAATATAAAATTCAAAGGCTACTGCCACGAAAAACAAGATTCTATTTAATTCCACTTTCTTAAAGTTCGTCTAGAAAAATTGCAAATTGCTCTCTACTTTTGATTTACATTTTTACGGCCGCAGTGTCGCGTTAAACACAGTCCACTACAATATCAAAGACTTGTCAGCGGCCGTGGCGATAGGAGCAAAGAGTCCCGGCAGTAAAAGCGCTAATAAAGATAAAGTTGCTGCTCGCAAATGGCAGAGAGAGAAAGAGAAGAATCCTCGAGGGTAGTGTTGCTGTCTGTGCAGGGACAATTGAAATTTCTGATCGCGATCGTCTTCCCGGTGGTATAGCTCCGGCGAGTGTGTCTAGGAAAACAATGTGGAACCGCGAGAAAAACTCGTCGTTGTCCGGTCTGGCACGTACGATTCTGGTTCTCGTAGCTAACAAGTAATAATTGATCTCGAATCGGTCGACAGAGCGGTATCGCGGGCTTCTACGTGATCGCGGTGTCAAGCGAGAGACGGCCCGGACAAATGGTTTCGCTGTTTAAGATCCTAATTAGAGAGGAGGCTCGTTAACGGGCCTGGCCAAACCACGCTCCAGGGAAACCGGAAACCTCGACCAGCCAATTCTACGCACACAATAACGCTGTATGGATCTCGTAGCGGTTTAAATGCCTCCGGCCAACTATAAGAATAATTGCGATTCCATCGTAAGCATCGCAACTTTCCGCTATTTCGATCGGTCGAGTTGCCCTCTTGGAGAACTCGACGAATTCGCGATCGCGGGCCCCATCAATAATTCTTTCGAATCCAACGGGATCCATAAAACACGATCTTTATGACAAAAACGAGTTGGTGTAATTTAAAAGAATTTAATCGATGTATTATTTTCAATTTATGAAAAGACAAAATTTTAATATGTCCTCTGATTCTTTCAGTTGACAGAAATAATTAATTTTCAAGTTAATGTACTCATCTTCAATGTCGTCCATCTAGTATAAAATTAATTAAAAGATCAAATAATATTGAATAAAAATTAGATGAGTTAAATCAATAAATTATTCTTATCTCTTAGGAGCCGAGGGGTGACTCAGAGTCGCCACTAAAAGTTGCTTCCCTATTAACCACAATATTGTTTACATTATTAAATATGCTGGTATCTAGTCAATAGACAGCGGTACTTTATGCAAAATAAAAATTTTCCACCTGAATTGCAACAAACCGAAGTGACATAGAAATGTATTTCCTCTCTTAATATGTTCAACGAGTTGGAAATAATATAACAGTATTTTGAAATTCTTCTAACGTTTTTACTGTTTCAAATTGCACCTGCTCATTCTTGTCATAAATGCATAAATGCCGCTGTCTGCTAAATCAATTACTACACATTTATACCTAAATAGTTTGTATGAGGTATTATATCAATTCCATATCCATAAAATCACAAAAATCATACACAATGGAATTATTCTAGGTTGGGAGAGATGTTTAATGTCCAAGTTAAACTAGCTCCGACTGCAAAGGGTTAGTTTGTTTTCTCAAAGAATTATATGGTCCCAAGACTCCTTTTAACGAGCCATCAACTGCTCCTAATTAACGCAATGATTTATATTGACCGATTACAAGTAACGATCACACTCATCTCTGGATCCAACGATTTCAGAGCTCATCGATAGCGATAAAAACGGTTGCTATCGAGGATACAGAGTAGCGACCGCCAGACAATGACACAGAACAAAATGTGCATCGTTCAGTCTCGCATGATTTGCAGCAATAACGAGCAGATAATTAAGTAGGACTTGTAGATGCACTGCTAAAAATAGACAACTCGTAGGTTGCACGGAGATGGAATCGCCAGACGTGAATTTATCAACGTGTGTGCCACGGTTTGCTGATATCGATAATCAACAGACTCCGATTACGTAAACGATTCAACGAATTCTACCGTATTATCGCGGCTAGCAACATTGTAACACAGAGGAATCTACGAGAACTAGAGATTGCAACATTATCTGAGCTCTATGTTTTCTAGCATGGCAATCGTTTCAGATAACAAGGAATTCTATACAGCCTAACAGTTATGCTAAACAGCTGCTTCCTACTGTTCTACTTGTCCTTGGACTTCCTCAGCTCTGAAATCACTAAAACTCTAAGGACCCTCCGGGCTTCCAAAATTGCGAAAATCAAACAACCCGACTGGTTTTATATTTTTCAATTGATTCGATACATTTTTTTATCCAACCACATATTGGAGTAAAAATTGCACAAAGTCTAACTAAATAGAGCCTTGTCATTTTCATAAAATAAAACCGGTGGGTTTAGTGTTAAAACATGAATAGGGATTTTTCCCCAGATCTCAAGTTGGCAAAACTCCAGCCACCTCGAAAATCACCAAAAATGAATATCATCGACTTTTCGACGAAATAACAATCGTCGCAATATCGATAGGGTGACAAGCATCCAGCAAGCGTCAAGATCGATAAACAAGGCGTCAATCTTCTGACTCATCCCTCCATAATCGCGTCATTTCACCACCACGTCGTGTACCCGTTTCTGCATTCAGTGGCGTAGCCCCAAGTCAAAATCCCCCTGGGCCGAACTGTTCGCTGACACCCGATTTATAGACACTGCCAACAACCCCTATATTCCCGACCGACAAACCCTATACAACCTTCACCCTCTATGGGGCATGATTATCGGGACGAGAAAACAAAATATTTCCTGCCGGACATTGTCGAGAAATATTAATCCCCTTCCCTTCGTTTTTCAATATTCGAGCCGGGCCCTGAACACTGCTATCGATTCCAACTCTTGAAATGATTATAGAGAATTGTTCCAATTCGGAGCGCGAAGAATTAAATGTGATTTGCAGCATTCCGATGAAATGATTGAACCCCTCCATCAACGGCTACAATTAGAATCCGTAAATCTCACAATATCTTTATGGAAATTAAACCGTTTTCACCAGAATTCTTTCAATTCTGAAAAATTGTGTTGATTGCTAGAAATAGAAACTGAATTGAATGTTATTTCTTTCTATTAACGCTTAATTTTGGAAGATAAAGTAGCTCCGAGTGGAAAGTGTTACATATTGGTACAGCAATTTTCAGTGGCGCCTCGGAGTCACCACTCGATTGCTAAAGGTTAATATGTTTACCAGAATGAAAATAATGTAACGGTTCCACTTTTTTAAATTACACCTACTCAGTCATTTAGACACAGTCTAGAAATCCCTGTACAAAATACCAACCTCAACTCTCCTCGTCAACAAAAGCACGTGTCGAATTTAAAATCCAAATGGAAAGGTCGCCCGAGCATTCAAACAGTCCCGCGTGCATTCAAACATCCGAAACCCGCCCGCCATTGGTCGCGTCGAGTCAAATCAGCGATCAAACGCCAAGATGGTCCCACGGGACGCAACGTGGGCGGAGATAAACATCAATTACACTCCGAAAACCAAAAAAATCTATAAGAAAAACTCACCGTGGCTTCTTCATGGCTAGTCGATCGGCCAAACTCGACGTGTCACGTGTCCCTTTGATACGTCATCGGGGTTCGTCTCATGGCATCGACGAATCGCCGTTCAAAATGCGCAACGCGCTTCGATATCCAAAATCGAACGATCCCGAATAATCGATGTAGAAAAGCGAATTCCCTTGAACAATTCTATTTCAATTCCGTTTTACCGTTCTTTATCTGTGATCGACGCTAATGTACACACATGTATATCCATCTGACACTCTCACATTGCACACTGGTTCTCAACACACAACAGTGTGTGTATCCCGCGAAGAGGTACGTGCTGTACGACGAAGGAAAACTAACTCTGGCAACGTCGCCTGGCTCACTCACTCTCTGTCTCGCCTGCTGTTCTCGCCGTTACGTCGTCGTGCTCGTCGATCCACACAGCACCGTGCGCCTCTGTCTTTTTCTCATTCTTGCTCGCCTGGTTCACCGTCTGTCCATCCTTTTTCAATACTCCGTAAGAGAGACGCGACATACACTCGCGCAACCCGCGGGACATGCACATACTCGTCGCACACACAGAGGCACGCGCGCGCTTGGAAACGGAGCTAGAGGAGTGGGAGAGACACGATGCACGCGTACATACGTATACACATGCGTCTTCTACGGTAATGAGACGACGCACGTACACGGAGAGAAACACGGCGTGCACGGGGACGTAACGTACACAGACATAGCCACGCTCTCGGCGTGTGTACCGAGCCGCGCGCAACGCGAACTGTCCCACCGATTTTTCCTCAAACTCCGATTTCTTGTTCGTTGATGACCAATCGTTAGAAGCTATTTAAATAGAAGGAATTATTGAGGATCCTCCGTAAACGATGCAGTTTCGTGTCACGATTCCACACTGTACCGAAGAGAGCTGCCGTGCTCTACGATCTCTGTCCTTGTCCAACGCGTGACTCGTGCGTGCACTCTTTCTCACTCTGTCTCGCTTTGATCACGGAGAACACAGAATACTTGAATATATATATATGTACTCCCTCACGCTTACGCTCGCTAGCTTGCTCTCTCTCTTTCTAGCTTATACGAGATTGTTTTGCTGCGCTTCGAACACGCACTGTTTTTCTTCGAGGGAATAATACACCGATTAACAGAAAGAACAAAGGAGACGCGTACGGCGGCGAGATCACGCGCGCGAACACCCGCGCATCAGTAAATACGCCACCATGTCTCGATGTCACCGTCACGGAGGTACTCTCACTTGCTGGCGGTGGCGGAAGCCATATTGCGATCGCCGTTCGTGACACCGACGGAGCGCCAATCGCCCCGATGGATGAGGGGGAATAGAAGAAAGCTCATTGGTCGAACGCACCTGGGAACGCCCCGACATCTGTCGGCGGGAGTTTGAAACTGACTCGAAACACCGCTTTGCCGAGCGAGTTGGGATAAGCGTTTTGATCGATGGGTAATATGTAGACCGGATTTCAAGTGTTTGTAACAGAAATGAAACACAGTGAGAATATTCGAAGAATATTCAAACCATCGTTCTAGGTTCTCCACTATAAATTCAAATTTTGAAAGTCAAAAAATCAACCTCGTACAAATCAATTTCACCCATTAAGAATATTTGAAATTCATTACTTATTTAGTTAGATTAAATTATATATTTCACAGTAAGTTTCAATAAATGCATATGTACTTTCATTATTTATATTTGTTGATCAGAAAATGTCTGCAATGATTATACATATCTACACACAGTTTTCGTACATTACGAAGTTGAGGAATTGGTAATTACTTTTAATTAAGTGTTTGGATAAACTTGTCGAAACTTCTATAAATCTGGACATTTTGAAGAACTTTTTCAACGCGTAGCTTTTTACGCGGCAAATGTAAATTAATTCTCTGACCAAGATCCAAGAACATAAAAGTTTACAATGATTGTGCTATTTGTCAACAAAAATGTTAAAGTAGCATTAAAAAGAAAATGAAAGTGGGTACCGTATGATGGATATTCTATATTAAAGAGACTCAAAACACACATCCGTTAATAATGAAAGAATTAATTCAGCATTAATTCAGCTCGATAAAACGAAAGCTCACAGACAAATTCTATTACTATCTTCAAAGTCACTGTTCCAATACAGCTGCATGCTGGAAGCCTCCGGAATATCCTCTACCTTCTGAACCGTCTGTTTCCCCAAAGTATTATCAGGGAGAGAAGAAACGGCAATTCATTGAATATAAAGTGTCCCGAGCCACGTAATTCGAATGCACAGCGCGACTTTACGTGACGAGTGTGAGGCTGCGCCAGATAATGCTAGCTGCACCGAATAATGAATATTAATCGTTATCGTTACCGAGCTGTTACTTAATTATCTGGATAGTCGAACGTACGGACTCCATGTGCCTGCGTGCCTGGGAAACGTCGATGAATCTAACTACCAGAAATTTATTTTAACCTTCCACGAACGACCTCTACACGCTGCATTGACTTCGAGGAATATTTTAACTTTGATTACACAACGTCGAATCATCTTGTCTATTTACTATGTCATTTATCTATTGTATTCTATTAGCAGCGATACACTTTTCTGCAGTACAATTCGCATTAAACGTTGCTTAAAATATTAAATAAGTTCCACGGCAACAGAATTATGAAGCTACTTGACGCTCAATTCTCCACGGTCGAATGGCTTGTCTCCTACTTGCAAATTATTGAAATTATTAAGACATTTCCAGGAGAAAGAATCGAGCAAATCTCGCTATACAAGTAGTAAATAAATGCAATCTAGTCAGTTTTACTACTCCGCGAGTCTAGTAATAATTACTATGCCCTGCGAACAGCTCATTAATTCGAGCACCGTCTCGCCAAGCAAAAATCCTCAACGAATTTCAACGCACGCGGAAAAGAACTACTCGTGACAGTTGGGCATTATTTATCGCGGAATGTTAAACATTCCTCGCTCACGTCGGCGTCGGCTGAAGGTGAACCCAATTCAGGAAAACTCGATGCACCACCGCAGCTAACTCATGCGATGTTTGAGCGCGTGCGCCGGAGCATGTCTTTTTCTAAAGAGTAAGATTACCGTTCGTTAGATCCTCGCGAATCCACGAAGTCTCTCCCTCCCTCTCTTTCTCTCTCTCTATTAACTAACAGCAAGCGTAACGAACTCGGCTGCCGAGCATCGAAATTTCTGATTACTCCTGGCCACACAGGAAATACTTCGCGACCGCATAACAGCTGAAAAACAGGAAACACCAACATTGCGGTCTAGTTCTGTTTCGCGGCGGGAAGCAGATCATCCTAGACATGAGTGTCGAAAATCATTACGCTCTGCGGCGTGAATTCCACCGACCATTTGCAATCGAACACGAACCTGTCAATTAGGGTACCGAGAGCAAAAACTAACGCCACCAGTTTTTGCTAGATAAAACTCTAGTCATGCAATGCTGAGAACATTGTTACTCGGTCTCTCTGGCCTCCGGTTTTGCATTCGATTTTGCATTCAAAATGATCAGTGATTTAACTTGAAGAAGATCGAACAAGCCTGGACGAACTTGTACAAGTTTGAAGAAGCTTGAAGAAGCACGGAGAAGCTTCGTATGCATCCCTTCGTCTGCAATGAAGGCTAGGAATGATCATCCAAACTGATCAGTGATTAAGCTTGAAGTTCGGACAAGTCGGACAAGTCGGACAACTTGAACAAGAAGCGTCGAAGAATTCCCTCAAAGCCGAAACAATTTTGAAAATCAAATCACCAGGTCACCCCACAGACATTTGCATCGCTCTCCGATCCCCTAACTACTCCGGACTCGCGAAATTTAAAAGAACAACCCCCAGAACAGCTGCTTCACGGCGTCCGCCCGGATATCTCAATTAAGTCGATTCCTCTCGGCCTGTAAATTAGTAATTTGCTGGGAACACGGCGTCGATGACCCGCCGATTTCATTTGCATAATCCGCCACCGTACTCTTCTTCGCCCCCTTTTGTTGAGCGACGTCGACGAAAAAGGGGATCGGCACCGTAGACTATCGCGAGATCAGCCTAACCGGAGAAACAGCTCAGTTATGTTCCTCCTCGTTCCTTGGTGTCGACGAATAATTGTGTACGAATGCCTGCGCGAATAAATGAGGAGGGGCAAAGGGAAACGACGTGATAGCGGCGATCTTGATACGAGTAATCTTGCGAGTTATCGATCCAACGGATAAAAAGCCATCTGGACAGGAAACGGTCCTTAGTTTTGACTCGAGCTGCCGAGTCGCGGTGGAACACTGTCCTTGGGGATAATCGGGGGATTAGGGAAATTTAGGTTGGGTCTTGAATTTTTTAATTAAGAGTTCGGCAGACAATCCAAGGATTTATGGTCTCCTTATTTGGTGATCGGCGTTCGGATTTTCAAAGTTCTACAAATGAACATTTTGTTTTATAATCTGAACATTTTTCTATTTGAATTCAATGAAAGTTACATTTACAGACAGATCGTTTATATATGTATATTTACTTAACTTCCTCAACATTTTGGTGAAGGAAAAAATTCTTTCAATTCACCTCAGCAATTATTACATCGTATTGTATATTGTATCGTGGTGTATTACAATTACTATATTATATATTTTATACTATTACACATACATACATTGTAATGTATATGTATATATTTCAATTATAGTTTGTTTCCCAAAAAACATTTATTTTCATTTAAATTTATGTACATTTTTAGACTGTTTGTATTTTTTGTGGTATTAAATTTTAATTACTATGATTAAAGATGATTATCTCATTAACTAAAATTTGTTTCTTCATTAAATATGAATTAGATTGAAGAACTAAATCCTTAGAGCGGGATTGAAATAAATCCCACATCTATCCCGCGGGATTGCAAACCCTAGACCTAACATATCTGCTTTCGCGAGCCTATCGTGACAGAGCAGAGGCACACATGCGCGAGTATCCGTGCAACAAGTCCACGCTACTTCCGTCCCATCTTACGCGCAGCTAGCTGGGTCTTTTTCAGCAGTGAACGCGTAAGAACACCTCGTAGCCAGGAGGACCAATTATCGGAGGTGACTGGGGGTGGTCCTGACACATCGACGCGTAGGTGAAAGCGAGCGTGCAACAAGTACGCAATGTTCGATGTGCAAGATCGGGTTAGGTCGAGAGTCGGGGGTTGGAGAATCTTGAGCGATCTTCGATTTTAGTCTCGAAGATGGTGGAAAGAGGAGCTTGGAGAAGCTTGACAAGTTTGGAGCAACTTGGACAAGTCTTGAAGAAATATAGGAAAAGCTTGAAAAAGCTTGAACAAGCTTGGAGAAGTTTGTGAAAGTATATGCACGAAGCAGCGTGCTCCTGTAGCGAGACGATGCGTGGAAATCGATGTGGCAGAGCTGGTTCGTCGAAAGATAAGTGCTTGTATCAACACACCTGGCGTAGAAGTAGCAAAACTACTCTTTACATAAGCTAGACTTGCAGAAGCAGTTGACTTGCACGAACTTAACGTTGATTTCCGGGTTTCGAAATCGAGTGCAACACTTTATAGAAATCGAGAAGAGTTTTTATTTCAGGTTGGTAGGCTCGTTTTTCCAGGATTGCAAGGGTGCGGAATGCGCGTTCTCATTTCTCGATAATACAAAGATGGGGTTTTTCAGTAGTCAAAGATGCTAGATTAAAGATCGATCTAGGCCGCGATCGCTCTCAAAAATCCTATTTTTTCGTTTACCAGGCGTAATTTGCATTATTCGGAAGCATACAGCTGCGCATGTAGCTATTTTCATAAAGCTGTGACAGCTAAATGCTTCTGAATAATGCAAATGCCACGTGGAAGAAGAAAGGTCTAAGGGTTGTTTGGTCCTAGTGACTCAGATATGTTTTGGCTGTCGTGTCTACGGCTTTGGTAATCGTGATGCGTTGGCGTTTACATTAGTTATCGGAAGTAGAAGTTTTTAGATTGTTGTAATGACCACCGTCATCGAACCCAACGTGCGCAAAAGCTGACTGCTCCGGTTAGAGGTCCGTAATATTTGATCATAAAAGGGAAGAAACTCCCTGGAGCGAAATCAGCTTCCATAAAAATGGAATTGCGTTCGTGTGATGGCCAACAAGGTCGGTAGCTAAATAGAGAGAGAGAGACTTTGAAAGAGTGAAAGTGAAAGCGAAGAATAGTAGGACCCGCGAGCAACAAGTCCGTTTTATTCTGCCAAAGCACCTTGCGCTAGGAGAGAGCAGCAATTGTAAAGATTTTCAGCGGGTTTTCGATCGTTTGTGAAACCGATCGTGTAAACAGGACACAAGCTCTCTTCGATTCGGTCGTCTCTCGATTGACGTCCGTCGTGTTGGCCTAGGGCGTTAGGATCAAGAGATACAGGGGAACACACGTAGAAAAGGACGTGCAACAAGTCCTCTCTCGTCAATGGCCTCTTTCGGACGTATCCTCCTCTCGCTTCGGACGTCGCCTCTGCGTCACCGGTGACGCACGACTTCCGCTACGTCACTCAGATCCGCCTCGAATCCCTCGTGTTCTCCCCTATCAGTCCCCGTGTCCTCGTCTCGATACACCGGGCTACACCGTTAACGGAATTCCGATTTCCAACACCCACGCATGAAAATTCCACCATACTTCCTCGTTTTATACTTGTCGGCACCTGCGTTCTACTCTCCACGCTTCTGAAGAACGTTTCGCAATTAGCGCTGCGATCGCCAGGTGAGTATGGCTGTTAATAACGCCCCGTGCTTCTGCGTTAACCAATTTGCATCGCGAGGAAGGTCAATTACTTTTTTACCTTTTTGAAAAATGTTTAAACAGATTGACTTTTCTAGTGGCCGAATTTCCAAGTCTTCTTCGATGATTCCAAATTGTAACACGTTTGTAATGATTAGTGCAGTGTTATAATTAGACTGTGGATGTTCATGCAATTTGCAATCCTTCTAGACGAATTTTAAGACAGTGAAATTAAATAAAATCTTGTTTTCAGTGGTAGTAGTCTTTGTAGATCTGAAAAAAAGAAAAATTGTACTAAATTCTGTGGAATTTTATATTGTACCATTTTTTGAACATTTTCAGTAGCCATAAATGCACAAAGATCCACAGTCTAGTTATAATATTATGTCGTTCGGAAAGTAAATAAAGTCGTAAAGAGTCATATAACTTTTGTTGACTTATAACAAATTTGACAAAATATATAATAAATTTAACAAAATAATCGTGGAACAAAATGTCCTAAAACTTGTAAATGGTGAAAAATCAGCTTCCATTTTCCCTTGAGAAAACGAAATGGTTTCTCGAACAAGCTAATACATCTAATGGCGAGCCACAAGAGAATTACCAGTGAAAAATGTTTAAACACTCGTTTTTGCAACAATGAAGCTTTTACAGTAAAAAAAAAGGAGAAAGAGAGAAGCTTCGGCTTTTACATATTCGACAGTAATGCATGGAACCGCAGAGAAATGGCGAAACAACAATCGTAAGACAATAGACCGCATTGCCTTTTGTTTTCTCTCCCCTAAACCGTGAATACTGTAGCAGGCGATCAAATATTTTTTAACGGTGGTGTATTAATTTTCCATATTTCTCTCGAATATAAAGAAGTCATCCTACAACAAATGAACGTGGAAAATACGTGGAACGAAAATAGACAAAGTAGCCTCGAGAAAGGTTGAATATTTTCCCCAAGAGAAATAAAATACCTTTCGAACAAATCTTTCAATGAGGAAGCACCGAATAAATTCCGAGTTCTTGATCGAGCTTTATTTTTCAAGATGAAATGGTTAAATTTGCAAATTTTCCAGCACAATTGTTCGGTAATTAACAACTAAACAACCTTGGTGTGTACTGTATAATCACCGATTTATAAAAATATGTAAGACTTCAACAAGTGCAATTTTAGTAAAAGATGAATATTCCCCTCCATATTTGCCCCAAGGTCTTCAATTTCTTTCAAGGGTCGCGTCGCGTTCAGCGAGTGAAACGGCCTCGGACATCGATCCATTGTCGTCCATGGCACGCAGTTGTTTCAGTTTGACCCTCGTCGTACAATGCTTGGGTCCATTCCGACCCGCAAACAATTTTTCGGGGTCCAGAGAAGAAGGTAGAGAACCGGTTGACGTTAGGGGATGGTGCAGTTTTAAAAACCCATCACCCTACAATTTAAATCCGGTTTTTTAAACCGCACAACACGCTATTTAAATTCACTTGATGCTCTCTCGATGCAATAGTATTCCAAATTTACGCAAATTTATTCCACACTGTCGAAACAGAAAATTTTTATATCCATCCTTATTACAAACTGTCATTTTCCACCTTCAATTCCAGCCTTGAAACATTCCAAAATTCCTACAGGAATACATTCCAAAAATGATCCATCTGTTACATTCTAAAAGGCAACTAGATCTTCCTCCAATCAATCTCAACCAGCACACAAAATTCTCATTTCCCGTAAAGCTCCTCAGTCCACCCGAAAGATCGCAAATTTACCCCCAACCATCCCCCAGCCACTCGAATAAATTCGCATTGGCCATGGGTATCAGAAGAAGCGACGAATCACGGCAATTAGCAGGTTGCTCGCGGGAGATTAGAGTACGCGATCGGCGCGTGGTATCGTCGCGTGCTACGGGAGAAGCGAGACGAAACGGAGGGACGTGAGAGCGAGACGGAGTAGGGGGATGGCGGGTGCAGAGAGCAGAGGGTGCAAACAAGAGGCAGTCCGGTTTCGAAAGTTCGTCGTGCCGGTCGGAAAAAGGATGTCGCTCCTGTTGGAAAAAGAAGGAAGAAAGGAAGGAACGGAACGGAGAGGTCTCGACGTGAACGGGGATGAAGAAGAAAGAGAGAAACGGGCCGAAGGGGTGCAGCGAGCAAGAGGAGAGGGTATGGAGGGAGGGCTAGAGTCCCTCTCTATTGATTTCCTGCCGAGGGTGGGCCAACGAAGGGAGGATTAGGTATCGGCTCTCTCGTTGCCGCTTTCTCGCTCGGCCCCTACTCGCTTTTCGTCTTTTTCCCTCTTGGGGGAGGCTTCTGCGGTAATTCGGCGAGCACCTGCCGGCGCAACGAGGACAGCAGCCATCGCAGAAGAGGATGAAAGAAGATAGAAGAAGATACAAGAGGGTAGACGGCTGATCGAGCCGCAGGAAGAAAAGCAGGAATGAAGGAGACGTTCGACTCTGATGCACCCTCTCGCTCTACTTCTATTTTTCTCTGTTCATCTTTTGCAGTTTCTCTGTCTACCCACCCCTTCAACGTCCCCGCGCTCCTCCAACATCCCTCGCAACTGGTTTTTCTCTGTCTTATTCACAGCCATGCACACGTTCCCAGCCATCTGTCGAGGACCTCCATGATGGTGTGCCTCCGTCTGTAATGCAACGCGGTACCGCGTATAGCAGACCGTCGTAGTCTTCGTTGTTTGTAGTCGTCTTCGTAGCCGATGTCTTTGCTGGTGGAAGAGGCTACAAGACTAGGTGCAGTCACGCCAGTAGTGGTAATAGAAAGGTGCGGGTGACGCAAACACTGGCAATCGTAATGGTAGCGATAGGCACACGCTCTCGCGATACCGACACCAACAGAGAGAGGAACCTCGAGTCAGGAGGGGTGCAACCGTCGACGGTGTTGGTGCAACGAACACACCCCCCTCCCCGCACACCCTCTAGCATGATGTCGCGCCGACCCGCGGATCCACCGGCGGCCATTCTAGTGGTGGTGCCAGCGATGGCGTTGAACACCTTGCAAGCATTTGCTTGATTTGTGTAGGGGATGTCTGTGGCGGTTTGTGGAGCCGTTGAGTGAGAAAATGTTCAAAATATTTTCTTGAAATAATCGGATTGTGGGAGACGTGAGCAATGTGTAGCGATGGCTTGTCTTGTTTTGTCGTTGCTGTAGAGAAGGCAGCTGGGAGGAAAGCGAGGTTGACTGCGGATTTCATGCATTTATGGCAAAAATTGGTAAATGCAATTTTAAATAGTAGATAGATTTCAACAGTGTATAACATCCGCAGTCTAACGATAATAGTAGGCGCTTGATTTCTATGATCAAACACTTTCTGCGAATGGTAGTCTACCTACGGTAGTTTATCTTCAACAAAATGGTAATTGAAGAATACAAGCTTCCAACTTGATTTTATGGTTTCATTTATATTACATTATTAATAAATGTTGTGGGAGATTGAGAAATTGTGGGATGATCATGGACAGCTCTGGAAGCGAAATTGGAATACAATTACCTCGCTAAAATTTTTTAAATTATAAAATATATAAGAGTAATAATTAAAATGTAGAAAATATAGGACGTTTTGGTCAGATTTGATTTACATGTCCTCTGCATTAGAAAAGATCAGTAAGTACCATTTTTATTTCATAATGTAGGTCGTTTAAAAATCAAAAAATCGCCTGAATCCAAATTTGGATAAGTGTCCGGTGACTTATGGACGAGCAGGTTCGAAATCGATGAAACGAAACTTGCCGATTAGAATTGACTGTAAAATTTACTCGGATCTGTAAACACAGGTGAACTTGATCCCATCGCTAGCGGTAGTACTAGTGGAAGTAGTAACACGCCGCCGCTGCCAACAGAGGTGGTGGTGGCGGCAGCGGTGGTGGTAGTAAACTTGCGTACAAGCGACGTGACGTCAGAACCCCGAGAGCCAGCGTAACCCATGAATCCGCGCTGTTTCCACTCCCGCCTCTGCCCTCGACCACCCTAACCGCTAACCCTCCTCCGCTACTCCCTTCTCCAACCCCCCAGATACTATCGATATTACTCCGTTTCGCGTAACGGACAAATTAATGGAGCGGCCTCGTCCGAAGGGTCGGGGCCGGCGTGGCGCGAGCCGATTCCAACCGATTTAGGGGATGCGAACTCCGTGACACCGGTTTTTACTCCAGGATTATCGCCATCTTTCACAAAGATGCTCTTATATACATCCCTTAGCTCTGTTTAGAGGTCGACCATATATTCTACGTGAACCGGTTTTCACGGGCTCGTCTTCAGGGGTTGTTGGAGACAGTAGAGAATGTTTAATAAAGGGTCTAGCAAGATTATCATAGACCAGCGACCCCCACGATATTTTTTATCGATATCGTGTGCAAAATTTTAAGTCGCTAACCCCTTATTTAAGGGTAATATGAGGGTAAACACCCAACACTTTATTATTTTTTTTCTCGGTTGTTAATTAAGATATTAAGATGAAAAAATCCTCTTTCATTTCATATATTTCTTTCACAATTGTGAGCAAATAGTGAAGGGTGGAAAAAATATTTATTTTTTAGGGGGGTTGCAAGCAACGTTTGAGTGACACCTACCAAAAAATTGCAGAAAAATGTTCATGAAATTAAATTCGGTCACGATAGACCCTTTGATTCGATTGCAATTGGCAACGGAATAAAATTGGACGGATCGGGAAAGAAATCTGACGTCAACCTGTTAATTTCTCGAAAAAAACCGTGCAGCAGGTTGAAGCATGATTTGCATGCGCGATTTGCAACGAATCATGCTGGTCGCAGGTGATTACGGTTATTTCGCGTCGAACTCGTTAATGGCGCATCAATGTTACGATTTATTTGTACCTGACTGCTACCTGCTACTAGATACGCGTCGCGTATTATCACTGGGATTTGTATGAGAACCAAGAGTGCCGGCACTTAAACTTTAGTGTAATCTATGAGTCACTTCAATCACAGCTCTTCGAGGCTCTCCGGCTCGTAAATCGGTATTTATCCCTCGAGTAATTTCAAACATTAGTTTACGGTGTTTCCCCTCGGCTTAGGCACGTTTTTCCAAACGAGTATGCACTCTCGATGATTCTCTCGCGATGAAATCGATGAAAATCTGTGGGAAATGGCACCAAAAAATTGAAGTAAGCAACGGTGCCTTGGGAGCAATAAGTTGAGAGTTCAACTGGAATGAATAACAGAATGTCTGTCTTGCTATTTGTCCGTGTACGGGGCCATGGGGGCGTGGTTTCGTTGCTCTTTTTGTGTAGAATGCCTCGATAGGCGTGGCTTTACCACCTCTTCTACGTAGAATGCCCCAAGTGCCACGATTCATTGTCTTTTACATTTAAAAAGCTCTGAAGGTGCGTCTTCCTTTGGAGTGCCTTCGAGACGCGTGGTTTTGGCTCTTTCCATACAACTCACTAAAACAGCGCAGTTTAATTGATCTCTGTGCACAGAGTGCTATAAGGTAGTGTGACTTCGATGCCCAGCGGAGCCCAGGACAATGCTCCAGAGGGAAGTCTTTGGCTCCGCCCACATTAAACGGTACTAATCACACTGTAGAGCAGAATCTGGGTATTTGAAAGGTCACGCAACAAAATTGTTAGCGCAATCTGCTTCTCTTTTCTCTCGAGCTCATAAATTTTTTGACTCCTCCCATCTCTCTCTACTACAGTATCCCGTGCCATAACTCACGCGAGTCTACTTTCCGTCGTATATCTACCGACACTTTCCGCCAGGCGAGATATCGTCGATATTAATGGACCGTCCACAACCCAGTCGATCGCTGCAACACGACTTATCAGAAGATTACCACGATTAGCTCGCGGTTACCACCGTTATTACGATCCGCTCTCATTATCCTACGAACGAATTAAGTTTGTCGCGAGCGAACTCCACTCGCTTCGCTCGCTGTGCCGCGATTCCGAGAAGGTAATTGTATTTATCGCGGGAAAGGATTACCGTGGCCTTGATGGAGTCTCTCTCTCTCTCTCTCTTTCTCTCTCTTCTGGCGCGATCATGCTAGCACGTTGCAACGCGCGCATCGCTAAACCGGACACCGTAGCTTTTTATTTCTTTCGCCTCGTGAAACCCGGAGTCTTTATAACGCCTATCGAGACACGATAGAGAGACCTTTCCGTTTGTTTATTTATCGGAGGATCGCCGCCTATTAGCGCCCTCGCCTCGAGGCTGCGAAACAAGCAGGATAGTGTTGCAGTCACTGCAATTTTATGCATTCCTCGAACACAAATTGATACTAGATTGCAGACGTTTGCGGAAAATCGAGGTTTCAAGTATCAATTTGTAGAAGAGGTGAGCGGAGTTCGATTTATCTCGCTGGGGATTTGTTGGCTTTATTTTTTTAATGGACGAGAGTGGCTCGATTTCAATCTACTAATTGATGCAAACTGAAAATTAGAATGTACGAAGAATATCGAAGTTTCCCAGAGGAGAGCAGAACTTGATTGTACAAAATATGCTGTTGTTTGTTATGTGACCCAGAGAGAGTCGCTACTAAAAATTGCTGTACCATTATGCAAAATATCGTTTAGATTATTAATCAATTACTAAACATTTACGTATTGTATGGCAAAATAATTCCAGATAATCGAAAGAAAGGAGACGAGCAATTTAAACGTATCGTTAGTCAGTGTTAATTTTATTTTAGACGGTGCTAGTGAGAGTGGTGCTGAATCACAAGATCTAAATCATGTCATTTGGCAATGCCCAATCTATGAAGTTGATTTCTATCCATTTAAAATCATTTTTGACTTTATTACAACATGCCCGATTAAAATTTAATTTCAACGAGGCGGGTTGTAACCTAACAAAACTAATTGTAAGGCAGACACCAGGCCATATTGTAACATAATCGTAATTTTATAATTCATTTATTCGGTTTAAAGCAATAAATAAATAATAATAGAAGGAGACGAGAATGGTAAACGCGAAGCAATCATTCGCGAACGCAGAACTGTAATTTCTGTTTGGCGTATAATTTGCGATAAGCGAGGCGGTCTCGGGAGCGAGTGTAGACTGCATTTATTCGGTAAATAAAGATGAATGTTTGATGCAACAGATGCACCGGGAATTACGTGCACCTCGGGTGGGGGTCTAGTCCGGAACCATAGTTTATCACTAGTAAGCCGAAATAATGCGAAGTTAACGCTACATAAAATGATCATTGACTCCCGAGCACCGTTGGAAGCTGTTTCGGGGAGCGGAACGGAACAACCACCGGAGAATACTCTTTTATCTTTTAAACGCTGCAATTATTGTACTTTCAATCTCATTCATTTTTTTCTTCTCCGTTCACCAGCGTTCATTCTTTTCTCAGTTGCACGATAATATCGTATTGTTAACAACAGAAGTATTGGCAGAGTTAATTTTCAATTACACTGCGGATCTTTGTGCAAAATAAAAATTGTCTGCAGTAAATCTAAAAGCTTTTTTCTCTCTACATAACTGGTTACGTGGAACTTCACATCATTCCAACATAAATAAATGTTTACTCAATGAAATAATCGACACCTTTGTTTATGTTCGAAACACTAAATTCAAAGTATTGTAAACACGCAATAAATGCGCAAAATGTACAGTCTTTTAATTATACAGCTCACTACAACGTAATTATAGAACAACGTTGGTATTCTGTTACAGATATAATAATTGTAATTTTCCAAAGGAATTAATTAGATGCCAGAGTACTTTTTACATACGTCCCCGACTGTTGATTATAGGCGAGCTTAATAGCTGTTCCCGTGCGTTAATAATACCTGTACCCTTCGTTCTAGATCGCTATTATTTATCCACATTTAGAAATTAATTGAAACCGACGCGATAAATCTGAACATACAGGAGTTCGTGTCAACGAATACATAAATAGTGGCATAAACGTTCCGGAATTTTTTTCGCGGCGGCTGCGTTAACACGCGCGATAAGGACATCATTAACATCGTTATTACCGTTATCGGTGCCAGCAGCGCAACACGAAGAATCAATAAACCGCACAATGGCCGCCGATTTCGCGCGAAAGCGCCGAGAAAAGTGAACAGAGAGATCTACCGGAGGATTACGAATGAAGGGTCCATGGCGAAAAAAGGAGGAACGTAAAGATTTAACATTAGTATAGGGAGGAAAATTGATTTCCCAATCTGTAATTTCACATCGTCGTTCGCTGGAGAATTTCCAACAGCTACTGCACACATGGTTCCGAAAACTTTCGTTCGCAAAACAACGTGGTGTTCAAGAGAAAATCTGCGAAAATTGACAATCAGGAATTAATCTAGAATTAATAGGCAGCACTAACTGCTATCGATTCGATGAAACGCAACAATGCAGAGCACGCGAGGCCCGCGCGTGGAGCCGCGAACATTAGGCGATCTCTCCATTTAACACGATTTATAGGCCTAACCGCGAATTACGCTACTAGAGGGCTGGCCGAAAAACCCACACGACACTCAGTCACCCACAACCAAAATTTAGCTCTTCATTTGCTAAAACGGTGAAGAAAATACCGCGCCTTCGCAGGAATGTACGAGATTTCACGATTTCACGATGTCAAAAAAACGATGAAGAAACGTATCTTTATTATTGTTATGAAGTGTTTCATTTGAAACTTGAACACAAATAATCGATTTTGGAAACATGCCATCGTTGGTGGAAGGTACCCAAAACCAGATACAACAATTTCATAGAAGAAACGAAAGCAAAAGATCGCACAGGTCCCAATCAGACACGTTTTCGAAAAGTTTTCGCAACCGGGCGCCATACGACGCTGGATCCAGTCGAAAGAGGATCGAACGAGGAGTCGAACAGTGTCGTTCAGTTTGTCGATAATCGAACGATGCGCGGTCGGTGCGGTTTCGTTGGCCGCGTCGCGTCGTCGCGGGAATCAATTTAATCCCCGCGAGGAGCGCGCGCGCGGCTTCGGGCTTTAACGCTTCGACTCGGCCCGATCCGCCGATAAATCTTTGATACCGGTTTATTGCCGCCGACTACAAGCCCAGATGCGTAGGAAACCAATTAAAGGAGCCAAGCACCGAGAGAGAGCCACCTTTTCCTCCAACAGAACGCGCCGCGCTGTGCCGGGTCCGTGGCCATGAATTTATGAAGCATGATCTCCTCCTCTCTCTCTCTTTCTCTCACGGTTTACACGCTCGTTTCACGTCCTGACGCTTCCCTTGCTTTTTTTCCATCGACGATGGACACCGTTCGAGAGATCGAATGATACATGCCCGCAATTAGCGATACCCCAATGTAATGAGCGCCTCCAGTCGACGGAAAAAGTACCGCTGGTTACGGGCTTTAACCTCTAATTGATCTTTTTCTTTCAGTCTCGTGTTGCTATTCACGAATGGACTCGAAACCCCCATCGGGAAATCTGCGAGATTGCTGTTCAGTATGCTGAGCAGCAATTAAATTGTAAATTTGTTGTGTGCGAGCGGTTTTTGAAGATCTATTTGCGTTGAGAAGCAATTAGAAAACCGTAGAATATTTTTGCATTGTTTTTTAACACGTCCCACTGGCGGTACACCACGACATATTGAAAACAAATTCGAAAGGCTCAAAAAAATAATGCAATTTAACCGATGTCCTTAAATGGCAATATCTCGAAAATGAAAGTATGTGACATGTGACGTTCTTCCTGACAACCACAGATATTCTCACCAAAAGAATGAGATTTTATAAAAAATGCAATATAGAACAAAGCAAACGGGCCTGAATGAAAGATGGAGCAAAAACGGCTCGGCACGGTGTTAATAAATTTCCTTGATTTTATTGAAAATTGGATGCACGGGAACCAATCGATAATTTTATGATTGATCCTGCAATTTTTATGGAATACAGAATATTTTTGCAACAATGTTTGGAATAAAATTCTGCAAATAGTTCATTTTTCATTTTCGTTCAGTTACATTTATGAGGGAACGCGTGGTCGGTAGCCGATCGCATAAATTCGCAGCGTTTCTTCGCGCGGATGCGTTCACGAGGATTCGCACTCGAGGAAAGATTGTAACCATGAGTCATTGTCGACGGGCTGGGGGAACTCGGCCGGCTAAATCAATGCGCAGTATCGGCGCATTATCGTTCCTGTGACCCCCTTGATTCGTTTTGTGCATCTGTGCGTGACCGTGTGCTCTGTGCCCGGCTCGGAAATCGATGAGATCGTTGAAAGTTTTGCGCCGCGGTACGGATTCTATGCAAAGACGTACGACAGTGCTTTCGTACCCAGCCGACCGGCAAAGTAACAAGATTAATAAAACCGAAACAAACCGATACGTCAGCCGACACCTTCCTTATTTCCTTGTGCAGAATCGACTCGACCATCGGCATTTACTTACTAGGAGCCACCTACAGTAGATTCTCGTATAACGCGACCAGAAATTTGTTTAAAAACACTGTATATATATGTATTGTATGTTGCAATTAATGTACAGTACATGTACACTCCCGTAAATCACCGGACACTTGCTTGCCTTCAACAGAATGGTAATTAAAGAATAGTAGCTGCCAGCTTGATTTCATTGTTTTATTTTGATTACATGTAGCTATTATACGCTATTATTTGAATGAATGTTGGAAACAAGAGATTCAGAAATTGTGGGATGATTATTCAACAAAATGGTAATTAAAGAGTACAAGCTTCCAGATTAATTTTACTGTTTTATTTTTATTAGATGTAGCTATTATACGATAATATTTCGAAGAAAGTTTACAAAAATTAAACATTTCTCCCAACCTAAAATAATTCGATTTTATATGATTCTTTTCATTTTATGGATATGAAATCGATACAATACCTCGTACAATACTTAAATGTTTAGTAATTGATTAAATACAAACATATTTAACAATCTAAACGCATGAAATCCGCGGTCTATTCATCGTTATTACGTTGCCCCTGTTTCGCAACAATTGAACGTTAGCGACACATACCGCAAACAATATTGCATAACAGTAACACACATCCACAGGTTATTTTGAAACCAGTTAACATTTTCGATCCCAGACTAAAACTCAAGAGAATGTTGCAAGGGAACCAAAACGCTATAAATTCTCGCCACTGAAATTTATTCGAATATTTAATTACCGCTGAGGAATACAGCTCGGCATTGAGTAGTTCGTCATGAGTAATATACGATCAGTTTGGTACGTTCCTCAAGTGGAAGCGTTAATTTATCTTTCGAATCGGATAAAATCTCAAATTAAATGGACGTTAACGCTCCAGAAAAATCGCAAGCAGTGAACGCGACTTTTCATCGCGTTTATTCAGATTTTCACCAGATCGCTTTCACTAGATCATTTTAACTAGATCGCAGCTAAATAAATATTTTTACTTTCAATTTTCTAGCTACTTCAGGTTGAGGAATTATTTATTGAATAAAGAGTAAAGCAATAAGTAAGAAACTCCCTTAAATAAGTAAGAATAAGTCTAATTCATTGTGAAGTGAATTTTGCGGCATTTTGCTTTTACGGCTGACCAATACCATGGAAAATGGAATTTCGTACCCCAACGACGTTTTCAGCCCGCCTCGAGGATTTTCTCGGATTTCTTATGAAAGCAGAGAACTTTATAAGAAGTCACAGGCAATAAGGATTGGGGACACTTTGCTTGCTCAACAACACAAAAAGAAATCCTCTTGATTCTGCTTTATTTTCCCAAGTGCGACGATATTGCTGTATTTTTCTTTTTCAGAATATGATTGTTGGTCGAGTGGTGCGCTTATATTGTTGCTTAGTGGGTTGTTGGACTTGCTTCTGATCTAGAAGAAAATTCAAGTTCCATTGAAGAGAAAAAATAAACTTGACCCTTGCTTGTCTAACAAATAAATATCACAAGAATCCTTCGTTAAAAGTTTATCAGTTTCTACTGATTTCTTTTCATTAAAAAGCAGCTGCAGTATCTTTTAAGATTATTTGATGATGGTGATACTTGATATATCATCGTTCAGTGGTATTGCTAAGGGAATTCATTTTATATGGAAAAAAGTAAACGATCGATCAACCAGTTTAATTTAGGGTCCCGAAATGAGGTGGGCACTCCGCGCAGATCGAGTTTCAGTCATCGATTTCACCGAAAGGAAAATGAACTGCGGATTTACGATTAAATGCATGACCCCGTTCGATGATACATTGAATTCTTCGGACTCTTTATTTGCACCCGCGAACTCTTTCCTCTTCTCTCGGAGCTTTACGATCTCGTCTTGACCGAGCTTATGCGAGTACTTTCGCGATTATCGCAGCATTAAAATCATGCCGGTACGATACTCATTGATTTCGTGTAAATTAGTTTTAATGTCAATCTAACATTAAGATGTCCTTTAATCCCTTGCCGTATCTCTTTATATTTTTCGTAGGGTCACATCTATTTTAAATTTGATTTCATCTAGAAAGAAACACATAGCATTCACATTTGTTAAACTTTGTTAAAATAATTATCCTGGAAACACGAAGAAACTATAAAGTCTGGACAAAATGGGTTTCGTGCATTTACGGCAAGAATTGGTAGATTTGATGAAATTTTTAAAAATGATATTGCCCGTCAGAGAAGATAATGCAGAAACATAAATGTAGATTTTAACTACCTCCACAAAACTATTAAAGCATAATGCACCATCGACACAGCGAGCATATGTAATCTCGCGGTGCATCCAGCGGGACTATTACTCACGAGCCGAAAATCCGAGTGTAACCATAACCCCGGAGCCAGGCGCGGACCGGCGCATAATTCACTTACAACTGACATAAACGTTTCAGTTACCGGCCGGAGGTCCCGGGTGCGTCGAGAAAGAAAACGAGCCGTAGAGGTCCAACGAGAACGTAGGGAGCCGAAAAAAGGGCGGCATGGTAAAAGGAAGAAAGAAAACCGAAGAAGAAGAAGGAATCAGGCAAATGGAAGCTCTTAAAAATCGAGGTTACACGCCGCGCGCGGCTCTTTCACGGGAGTCGTCGACGCCGAAGACGAGGAAGATGGGCGAGAAAGAAAAAGAGCAAGAAGAGAGGAGAGGAGAGAACGAGAGACGAGTCTTTGTCGCGGCGAACGGCGTGATGACCCCACGCATACGAGACATTCTGCCTCCCGATGAGTATGTGGGTCGAGAAATGCCGCACAAGCTAAATATATATCTGCGCATACACACTACAGACTATTTCTCTCTCTCTCTCTCTCTCTCTCTCTCTCTCTCTCTCTCTTTCCTACTGCACTATCGAAACGATCTGGGTAGCCTAAACAGGGCCCGTACAGGCGTTACCATTTTATTATTCCATGAACGGCTGTTGCGAACCATCGAAACTGTTTGGTCGACGCCGAGTAACCATCTGTTCGGTGCAGTCAAGTGTAGAATGATCCTGTCCGATAAATGTGTCGAATGATCGTTTCGACTAATAATAAGTACAGGAACATAGTGGAGCGGCGAGGTGAGCGTTGAGGAGAGCGGTCCGATGATTTTTGTTTCTATGTGCACCGCTATTCTCTCGTCACTGCTTCACCATAAACAGTCGCATTTAATTACATTGGTCTGATTTTGATTCAATGTCTTCACCTCGCCACTATCCTCGATTTTCACTGCTCAACTACTGTATATCTGTACCCTAAGTACGGGAATATAGTGCAGCGACGTATAATATAGTGATCCCAATAAACAGTCGCATTTAATTACATTGACTAAGACGAAGACGAGCCTAGAGCAACAAAAATGTTCAAACAAAAAGCCTCTTTTGCCAAAGCTGCAGAGAAACGGTGGCAACGGATCGCGACACAGCGATGCACACTGCAATCCATCGCACGCGCATCGTGAATCGTGCGAATTTTACGAGAGCCATATTTCGGCACAACACGTCGTACGAGAATCCCACATACGCGTGAGATTATCGTTGAAACGAAGTCGTCCAACTAGCCGGGCTATAAGCTCCAACTATAAATCGTAAACGGCTTTTGTACAAGCTGGTGGACAAGCCCAGGTTTTCTCTGTTCGACGCTCCCACCTCTGAAGCCTTCCTTTAGAGGGTAACGGAAAAGATTTCCATCGTCTCTTTCTATTATACGGTTGTTGGCATTGAAGAAAGCGAGACGACGAATCAGAAGAAAGTGAGGGAACGAGGAAGAAGGAGCGACGAGCATCGGCGAGGCTTGTGGAACGACTCTGCCGCAGAGAAATCGATTCGTCAATCTGTCGCGGCCGGGACCTTTGCTCCCGGTGCCGGTATGCGCGTTATTTACGTGCCACCCGAAAATCTCGCCTCTGCTGCGTGCGCCACTTATGAGAGACCCTCACGATTCCGGCCCATTTCCCTTCTAAATGTGTTACGTCTTGTTCCGTTCTTTATTCCGAACAGATTGGGCAATCTATTACTCAGAGGAGCTCGATAAACGAGTTAAAAATAGAAAAATAGTAAGATGTGCCTTGGGAGGTGTGTTGCCCCCGAGGGCCACGCTTTGTGACGTTGAGGATTCAAGATTTGAACATTGTATCTCTTCCTTTTTGTCTAGAGTGCCCGGAGGGACGTGGAATTGTTGATTTCTGTGTGTAAAGTGCTCTGAGGGGCGTGGTTTAATTGCTAAAGACGCGGTCTCTCCCACTATATTCATTTCCCTGAGGGCGTGGTTTCCCTGATTCTTTTTTGTAGAGTGCTCTGAGGGGCGTGGTTTCATCGTTCCCACTATATCCACTGGCCTGAGGGCGGGGTCTATTTGCTCCTTCAATATAGAGAGCTCCAAAAATCGGAATTACCCTGATTCGTTTTTGTAGAGTTCCGGAGGGCGTGGTTTCCGAAGTTAATCTTTCCTCTTACGGATACTGCTTGAATGGGCGTGGTTTCACGGCTCTTGATTTCTACATTTCCACTGCACAGCTCCACAAGGCAATTTTTGTTCGTTCCCGGTCTGAGAGGTCGAAACAATCCTCTCGTCGACTCGAGAATTTCACAACCCACAGTTGTTACTACAACAGCTTCCGGGTGAAGTGGAGGACTTTTGGCTAGCTGCATAACGGGTTCGGTTTAATTCTACTACGCAGAGCGGCTAGTTTCTTCTTCTGGGGTCGAATGACAACATGATACTGGTACACCGATGCTCGGAATACTTGTCCGCTCCAGTGTGACCGCGCAAATGTTATGAGCCTGGAATGATTGCAGAGGGGTGGACAATTACTGCCGACCGTCCGTGGACGCGTCGTATGGCGGTTCTACGTTGATGCGTTTGCCACCGCGTCCCATATACGTGGTTGTCGGTATTTTGTGTCGGGTAATCGACTGCGGTTTGTGTATCTTTCAAACGTATGTGACAGAACACCCTCATCAACATTCTTCTCTCAATTGTTTACCCTTTGAGACTTAATGAAAACACAAGCGCACCGTGCGGGATAAAATATACCGAGATGTGGGAATAGAAAATCTGGAAAATGTTTAACTCAGTAAGTCTGTGTGCTGATACACTCTAATCAACATTTCTCTCTCAATTACTTCCTCTTTGAGACTCGACGAAGAAACTGAAAATATGGATTGTCTGGAAAATTTTTAACTCGGTAATTGCGTATGCTGATACACCCTCATCAACATTCTTCTCTCAATTGCTTCCTCTTTGAGATTCGATGAAGAAGCTGCAAATGATTGTGTGAAATAAAATATTGAGAAGTAGGATATCGAAAATGTAGAAAATTTTGCTCGATGAAGTTGAAGGGAACGACTGAACTTCCACGGAACGAGGTTGAGAACCAGCAGGATGGCAGCGGCCTGTCTGCAATATTGTATTTTTCTTTTCTGCGGCATAAACCAGCGAGCCACTCTCCGGCGTCGAGTAAATAAAAGTGATTCGAAGCGATCCAGCCTATAACGCGAAGTCTAAATTATGCTGCAAAATTTGCCGGCAGATAAATCGAACGAAGAAAAAGTGTAAATGGTAGACGGACGGAATACAATTAACGAGATAACTCGGTCCGACCAGGTTAACAGGTTAACACATCGTGAGGCAACAATCTACTCGGACCAGTCTTTAACTTCTTCGAATGCACGTTGTTATCCGGTCATGGTTATGGGAGTTTAGTAATAAGAACGTTCTCTCTCTCTCTCACTCTTTCCTCTCTCGCAAGCTTGCTTCTTTCGTTGAATTACGAGCCGCACGCGGCGGCGTCAACGTTGATTGGGAAGTTAATGGAGGAAAAACGAGAACGAGGGAAGGTCGCGGTCGTCGAACGGGAGAAGAAAGAGATCGAAGCCTGACACCCGCTTAGGAAGGACGTTCCGCAGTGGATTTGCATGCGAAACCGATCGAGAATCAGTGTCCTCTCAGCAGGAAAAATTTCAACTGACGCGGTCGTTAAGACGAACGCGTTAACCGAATAATTTATCGATCATTACCGAGGCGAATGAAACTGGAAATTAATATGATCTCCCGTATCTCGCTTGATAAACGACTTAATTAAAACTTGATGCAAATACGTCGCCAAACAAATCGCATCGTAAGTTAAAATGAAAATTGCGTTCGCTTCGAACAGGTTACAGGTTTCAGTCAAAAATGTTTAAAAACTCGATTGCAGTTTTTGTTGCCGAAAATTAGCTTTTTTCGAGCGGTTATTGGACGTACCGCGTATTGACATACTCGATATTTCATTTTCATTCATTTTTTGCTTGTTATGTTTATGAATCCGACAGATTAAAAATTTTCGAGAATTTTAACAAAGAAACTAGTGGTGTAATTGATTCGAAACTTTCCAGGTATATTTGCCAGCCTTTGAAGAACATCGACAACGTTTTTCAGACGTCCAGCGGAATTTGTTTAGTCTGCTCGAAAATTGAACGAAAAATCGAAAGCGAACGACCGGAAAATTGCACGAACCCCAAGAATTTTTTCAAACAAAACCAATGAACGCAGAAATTTGAAACTTCGCGGGTACCTTTATCAATGTCCGCAGACCAGAAAAACATTTTTTTCTTCCAGACTCGATTTTCCAAAGCCGAAGAACCGACCGTACAGCTCGAGGGCTCAGCGTCTTTAGCGTTCGACGGTCTCTCGCGTTTGTTTACCAAGTGTTTACCGACAGCTGGTAACTGACCTCGCATAAGCGCGTCACGGCCGCGGCAGGAACCAGCGAGATGCATTTGCGATGCACTCGCCATGCACTGGCTCGCGGGGCCGAAAGGGCGCATAAAACTTGTATGTTTTATCGATTATTCAAATCGCGCTCGCGGAGCGTACACACATCGAACAACGTTTGTGTTGCAGACTCGTTCGTGTTGTAGGCTCGCGAGCGAATGAGTAACGAGAGAGAGAAGAGAGTACCGAGATTCTTCCGACGATGAAATATAAAAAGAACGAGCTCCGGGCATTGCGAATTGTTTTGCAACTGGAGAACCAGCTCGCGGCGAGCACGCGCCGCTATGGCAGCAGAGAGAAAGAAGAGCTGGAAGACGTGAAACATAAGTAGCCGGGGAGGGTGAAGGTTTATGGCGGATTTATAAACAGCCGAAGGTCGGAGTTACTTCGGAAACAAATTACCCGAGCTGAAACGCCGGATCCCTCGTTGCTGGAAACTCGCATTTTTCGGCAAACCAGTTCGTTCGATCGTTTAGCGATTTTGAAACTAAATTATCCTCTTCACAGGGTTGATTTCAACAAAATCTTTGCGCAATAATATTTTCTTTGGAGTACAATCTTTTTGCCAGAGTCATTCTAAATCGTGAAACTTAATTCGACGAAGACGAAGCTGTTTAAAAAGAAATCAATGATAGATCCTGAAAGTAGAAGTTACAAATTGTTGTACGATTTTCTTTCACAAAGTTGTAGGTAACAGTTTGAATATCAGTTTCTTTGCGTGTTACACGAATTGATAACTGATAATATCAGTTATCTTAGTGATATATAACACACTGACTGATTGAAAATTGTATGAAAATATTGGGTTGACGAGAAACTAATTTCGGTATTTTAAGGTGAAATAAAACCGAATTTCTTTATTCGAGCGATGAACTTTAATCAATAAAATATTTTCCTATTTATTCTTTTTGGCAAAAGATCGTCGAGCAAAAGGAAAAATATCTTATCCATTAAAGTTCATTGCTCGAATAAAAAAATTGGGCTCTCTATTTCACCTTAAAATACCGAAATTAGTTTCTTGCCAACCCAATACTATTGAATTGAAATAAAATAAGTTAATTTTAAACACGTTTGCTGGCCACAGTTTGCAGACCGCTGGTCTATTAAAACCGGCTGTATTTGTTTAGTTAGGCAACGAATCGCAGCGATCGGTAGCGAAATAGGCAGAAGAAATCAGTGAAAGGCAAGCAGCGCCGCCGTCGAGTTAACTCGTCCTCAAAGAGGTTAAGAGCCGGTGAAACGTTATTGGTCGAACGCGTCCAACGAATTCGCGTGCTCCAATATCTATGGAAATGCCGCGACTTACACGAAGAAATTTATCGCGATAACAATGTAATTTATGACTGGGAAAATTTCTTTCGTGACATGGAAAGCTAGCGGGTGTAAATGTTTCTTTTTGCGAACGCGCGACGCGGTATCTCCGGGCATCGAGCATTTTGTACGAAGTTACACGGTGTGACTCGAGCTTTATCGTGCGTTCCCATTGTTCGGATTTATTTCCAACACGCGTGAGCGAATGGTGCGAACAACGAGAAAAACGTTTAGCTCTGCATCATACAGTAATTATTGTTTTGACGTTGATTTGATGTCACGAGCGTAGTCGAGCAATTTTCCATAAAGATCTGCGGTGTACAAATGAATGTATGTGTTTCTGTAAAGATCTCATTACTGAAAACGGCGTCAACCATAACATTCAGCATTTCAATATTTACTCGAGTACAGGAAAATCATTAGGCAGCGGATCTTTATGCGAAATAGAAACTTTGTACCTGAATCGCAACAAACTGGAATGAAGTGGAAGTTTACTTTCTGTCTTAACATGTTTAATAGTGTAGTTTTGTCATAAATGCATAAAATCCGCTATCGAAAAATCATATCGTTCACTGTATGCAAATCAAACGGTTGCTGATCGCCCTGAAGGGTTGATGATTTAATTATGATGATAATTATATTTTGCTTCTCTTCGTTTTATAAATTGTTCCCTTCTTTTTCTTTCTCCGGTGTAAAACTTGTTCTAATTATTTTTTCAGGTAACTTCAAGGTCGCTCGGTCCTATCAATGGTTCGTTAGACTTCCGGCCGATGGCGATTCAGCCGACGTTAACGTACACAAATGAGTCCGTCGCTTGTTGGAAACTTTCAAACACGTTTTTGTTCGCGTGTACTCGCGGGGAGCACGTGCAATTTACTCGCGCGAAATCGCTTTTGCGAGCGGGACCGACGCGTCCCGTCGCGACGAAAACTTTCACTCGCCCGACCGACGCGTAAACAAAGCGCAGCAACCTGCGCGAACGATACTCGGCGCTAAACCACCGATTATTGCGGTGAATTGTATCGGCGAATTATTTCCGCGAACACTCGGAGGCGCGGCAATCAAACTATATTTATCGGAACATTTATTTATTCAATTATATTTGCTAATAATTTACAATAATCATTTACAGGGTGAACAATAGACTGTGAATCAGTTGTAAGTAGACTGCGGATGTTTATACAATGTGCAATTTTTACAGACGAATTTTAAGAAACTGTAATTAAATAAATCCTTATTTTCCGTGGTAGTAGCCTTTTTAGACCTGAAATCAATTAAAATCGTACTAAATTCTGTCATAGTTTACACCCTAGCATTTCTTGAAAATTTTCAAGAGCCATAAGTGCATCAAAATCCACAGTCTGGTTGTAAGAAACAGAAGCCAAATAAAATTGTCAATGTCTCTTTTATAATTTCAACAGGTTGTTTTCAATTGCACCAACTCATTTTTGTTACGAATGCATAAAAAATGATTGGAACATTTCAATATCTCAAGTCGAATTTTTCTATACAAGATGGTTGCACAATGACGATTGCAAACATTTTTCCAGAGGGGTTAAACGCGGGACAAATGCTCGTCAGGCTATTATTCCGCAGCACACGGCCCAGTGAAATGATGAAAGCTGTTAGATGGCTCCTTCTGACGTCTTGTACCGGTAAGGAGATATTGTTCCTCGCAGGCTATCAGCAGCCCAGACACGAAGCGCGACAAACGGTTTCGCAACGAGACGCGCTGCGCGCCGGTAGCGAGAGGTAGCGAGAGGAACGCGTTAGCAATCTCTCGGCAAGGGGTGTCGCTCAACTATTCCACCCACAACCAACCCCTCTCCTTTCTCTTCCTCCGCCTCTACAATATTAGCGCAATCTTCCGGTGTTCCACAGTGAAGAACCTCCCGACACGTTGCAGATCAAGAGACCAAAGAATAAGGGTCGTGGGTAGTAACGGGCGTTAAACAGCCCACGCTTAGAGTATTTTTGATAGATCGGGTCACGAGTTTCAACCCCTCGATTCAAAGAAGATTGAAAATATCAGTGGAGGAGATTGAATAGATTTTTCAATATTAGATGTTCATTCAAATAGAATGGTGACTATATAATTGATTAACAAAGCTGTATTCTTTAAAATTTAACCATTGGATTTTATTTTCAAATCGGCCACGAACTTGTTTAATCATCTGATATTTTTTGAACGTCAAGAAGGGTAAATGTGATTTGCAAGAGGATGAATTTTGTCAGTGAATTGCAAAAACATGAATACAATTCGCAAAATGGTGAATTTCGAGGGTAAAAGAGTTAGCCCTTGTAGAACCGGTATTTACAGTTCTGGTTGCAGCGACCAGAATCGTAGAAACCGTGGAGGGGTAGAAAACAGGAGGAAGACTGAGGGGGTGGATGAGAAGGAGGAGGAGAGGGACAGAGAGAAGGGTGGAAGCATCCTGAGAACCTGGATCGATGCTGTGTTATCAAATCACGTCCTTCGCCTCCTGTTTCTCTCTCTCTCATTGCAGACTCTCTCCTCTCCTCTTTTACCAATTGTTTCGTCGCCGCCACCGCCGACGCCGCCTCCACATTTTACTACCCTCTCTCAGAAGAGAAAGAGAAAATATTCTCTCGACGTCCATCCAACGACACGGTACATGCATATTTAGGGTCGGATTAAAAGCTCCGATGAATGGAGCAAATATTCATCGGTCGGGGATGATCACCTAACGGCAAGATCTCCCTATGTCGATCTAGAATTCGTTCTTGTTCCCTGATCGAACGCAGAGTGCTCTGGTCGACACGTTTATCCTGATGCTGGTATCGAGCGCTGTATTTATCCTTGTTGGTGCTAATGGGACTATAACGCCGCGATAGAGAACGGAAAAATTGGTAATGGAAATAACGTGTTCCTCGAGTGGGCGGATCGTGATAGAGACAATCTTCCATGGTGAGATTTTTATGGTTGCTTCCCGGGACTGCCAGCTCGAAATAGTTCGATTTGTGCGGTCAGGTATGCAGGAGTTGGCGGAACTTTATTTGGAGCGAGTGGGAAGCAATTATCTTCTAATTAAAGAGTTTCGCAAGCCTGGTCGATGACGAGAAGAGGACGGATCTTTATGCAAAATAGAAATTCTGTTACTCGATCCGAACAAACTGGAGCAAAATGAACATCTATTCCACTTCTTAACCCTTTGCATTCGGAGCTATGTTAACTCGAAAATTAAACATTTCTTTCGACCTAGAATAATTCCATTCTATATGATATTTTTGTTTTTGTGAAAATGAAATTGATATAATACCTCATACGATACTTAAGTGTTTGATAATTGATCGGATACCAACATATTTAGTAATGTAAACAGTATTTTGAATAATGGTACAGCAATTTTTAGTGCTAAGGGTTTAATACTGAATCTACTGCGTGTGTTCGTCTAGTCGCAATATAATCATGATAGTATGTCTTTATGCAATTTCATGCTTTGTATTAGGAACGAGATTCAGCTTGGCAATGTTAAATTATTTAGGGGTAGTTTCTCAGACTCCAGAACACAATGGTAAAAGGGGTGGACGCGTGTCGATGGATGGCCATAGCCAATTCGATCGTGGGTCCTCGATTCGGCGTATCGACACCGGAGGTATCAAGCAATCGAAACCTCCCTGTGAATGAAATAGGAAACGAGATTACCAGAACCGCGTTATCGCGGGCCATTCACTCGCACGCCCACGGTTACAAGACGCCCCCGCGTCAGCCGAAATGAAATTGATTCTCTCGAGTGTCCTCGAGCATCCCCTAAACCCGCTCCGAGCGACACGCACCAGCCATTCTCCGTGATAACCGGGGAGGATGCTGCTAGATTAGTAGTCGACCAAACTGTAATGCTGCTCGAAAATGATCGGAGATAAGCAGCTCGTAGTACAGTAATCGCTCGTTCGTTGTCCAGAAGCCGTGTTTTTCAGTGACAACGAGCCTGCCCGGACACTATTTTTGATTTATGACTGCGTCTAGAGTATCGCGCCGACCGCGCCGACCGCGCCGAGCGAGACTTCTGTAGAGACCCGAACATAGAGAAGGACAGAATGAAATACGGATCGCGTGACCGAAGCGTGTCGCCGTCGCCGGACAGATCTGAGTCCCGCGTGTTTCATTTTTACAGACACTATGTACAATTGAAATTATATCGTGTTTGGTGTCATTTTAATCAGAAAAATGCCAGAAATACCTTCATGAAGGTCCCATAAAAAAATAATGTAAATTAAGAAGTTTGAACATTCGATTCATTCGAGTCAATGTAGTGGTGCTCACACCGATATACCCGAGCCGACATCAATCGTCGCCGCTCTGCGGAGCGATGCGGCGTTGACAGGCAGTGGAATGGGTAGGCACTGGACAACGGCCCTGGCCACCATGCCAGACAACGAACGAGCGATTACTGTATGTCTACAATCAATATATAATATTTCCATATTGATTCATCATCTTCATCATCCACATCTTCATCCATTAAATAGATAATGCCTGATGATTTTCAGAACATCTCACCATTTTCTCAATTAATCTCGTCAATGACGCAGCTGAAACGGGAGCAATGGCGTCCGCTAGGTTCATCCACCTGTAATCGAGGCGTTTCATCATGGATCGAGGAGTCCCCTGTGGATCCTGGATCCCCGATGATGCAACACCTGCGGCTGGAAGCGAATTATCCCCGAAATGTCGCGACAGGCCGATCTACAATTTCTCTCGCGTCCGCGTTACGTGACGAAAATATCCCACCAGAGAGGTACAGCCTCTCTCTTTCTCTCTCTGTCTCTCTCAGCTCTACGTATCGCTGATTATCGTTGCGCCGGGTAGCCGAGAGACCAGTTCCTAGACCAGGATAGACCGATCAGAGAAGGCACCGCGGTCTTGTCTATGGAAATAACGCTCGGACGATAAGAAACTTGTCCAAGCGCCGCCGGAGATAAGCCCCGGATAAACGAAAACGTGTCAGCCGCTATCTGGTCCGCGTGTCGGCAATGTGCTTCCTCCTTCATCGGTCTGGCGAAACGGACAACGGACACACAGCCACGTCGATTGTCCGAGCGACGACGACGACGCAACGCCCGGTAGCCAGTATAAGCTTGTTATGCAACCGAACACGCGAAACGTATCGATAGGAGCAACGAAACCCGAACGTTTTCGCGTACTTGACCTGGATCGACCAGCCATGCGAGGACGCTGGGATCTCGGTGTCGGATTTAGATGGATGGCTTTCCACTTCGGCTTGAACTTGGGTGAATACTCTCCTTGGTTACTTCACTCTGAACTTGGCTAGACTCTCTTCTACCAAGAGCGACGAGGCCACGCCTCTTAGAGCACTCTGCGTGTATAAAGCAACGATAGAACGTCTGCTGAGAGTACACTATAAAGATAGAGCGTCGCAGCCACGCCCCTTAGACTACTCTGCACGAAGAGCGATGAAAACACGCCTCCTAAAAGAACTCTGCAAGGCATTAAAAACGAAGCCACGCCTCTCGGAGCACTCTAGACAGAGATGTTAGTGAAGCAACGTTTACCAAATAAGCAACACACTGGATTTACTTGGATTTACTTCCATTTAGAACACTTTATGATGGTGGAGCGACGAAGCCACGCCTCCCAAAGCACTCTCCATAGGCAGAGCGATGAAGACACGCTCCTCCGAGCACTCTAGATAGAGGTATTAATGAAGCAACGTTTACTAAAAGCAGCACACTGGATTTTCATTTAGGACCTCTTATGAAGGTGGAGCGACGAAGGCAGAACGATAAAAACACGCCATAGAGGAACTCCAAAGCCTGTTGCTCAAGCCTGGCCTAGGTGTCCACTAGATAAGATGAACCCGTAAGACATGGAATCCATGGAAAAGGTGGCTCTATCGGTATCGAGATTGCAGAACAAGGTATGTAGATACGGGAGACACAATGTTCCACATTGTGTGAGGTCCGCGAGCACTAAGTTTTCTTCGCGTTGGGCTGATTACCGTAGACCGATCTAGCAGTGTCAAATATAGATTTGGTTGCAACAGCGTGAGAAGGTGAAATCAGTTCCTTGTAGAGATAAGTGTTTTCTATGGGTGGGTCCTTTCACGTAGTTCAGACACCTCCCACGCGTCGCTGTTAACACTTCTTGATATCGACGATTTATTAAAGAATGGCTAACTGATCGTCGAGCTAATGAAACAACCTGTTGAGTATGACTCGACAAAGTGATTTAATAGGAATGCTCGTTAAAAAACACGCCGTGAAATCAAGAGCGTCTTGTTCGGTGAAAATGATCGGAACAGCTCTGCATTAGCATGAGACCCGACAGACACACACAGGGTAGAGGATTGGCAGATTCCCACATCGGGTAGAGCCTTAACAACGTTGAGAGTTAGGAACAATGTGTAAGACCGGGGAAAAATCGTTGGGAAATGAGGTGCCGACATGCAACAAGGTTGCAACTTCTATCTTCAGATCTGCAACGTCTGTCTACTGCGACGTGAATGAACAGAGCGGGGAACAAATCGACGAAAGCCGAGCGTGGGCAGGCAATTGAGGAACAGGTGAGAGCGGATTATCACGTCGATGGTTATCTGTAAGGATACAGGTATAGTGGAGCGGTGATGATCGAGGATAGAGGCGAGGTGAACATCGCGGCAAAATCAAACTAATGTAATTAAAGGGGTAGACTGCAAAGACGGGGTTTGTCAGTAGTCAAAATCGGTAGATACAAAATCAATCTAGGCCGCAGTCGCCCTCAAATTTCCTATTTTTACGTTTATGTAACTATTTTTATAAAGCTGCGACAGATACATCTGGAACAGCAAATAAACAGGCTATCCTCATCTCGAAGATCGTCTCGTGTCTCAGCAAACGGACGATTCCCACAATTCCCTCGGTGAGATCTAACGGAACTCTTCTAGTCCTGACGTCACTAAATCCGCGATCCAGCCGAGGGGCTTCTCGTTTTCACCTACGAAGACACCTGAATACCTCCGCAAACCTGTGAAACTCCTACCGAAGAATGTATAGTGGGTACCTAATTTAATTGCAGCTTTACATACAAGTAGACTGTGGATCGTTTTATAAAATAAAAATTGTTTGAACAGCATTTCTTTTTGAACTATTTTAACAGTTTACCGAGATATGTGTAAAAGGAGCTCAATAACTTAATTGTAGCTTTACATGTAAGTACCTAAACCGCGGATCATTTTGTAAAATAAAAATTAGAAAATGACGATGAAAATTCGATAAAAAACAGAGAATGTTTCTGCATGTGAAAAGCGATAAGAAACGACGCGATTGATGCAATGACCTAATCCCTGCGACAACTCCGCAACAGTACGCCATCTTTCGAGCCACCACAGGCCTCTTCCTCGTTCCATCGGCGAATCGTGAAATTACGCGCGGCATTTCATGCGGATTGCGAGCTAGGGAGTTTCGGAGTCCGCTAATTGCACAGCGAAAAAGGCGGTCGTCGGCGAGCCGCGATTATAATGGCGTAATCGCGAACGGCCGTTGAGCAAGAAACTATAATAACGTCGAACGATCGCGCGGCTCGGTGCAGCGGACTAGCATAATGTCGTAAAGACCATGCTAGCGGAAATTCTCTCTCACGAACTATAACTTCGGCATTTTTTCCGTGTTCCCTGTTCGTTTCGATCGAACCTCTAAATTTCGTTACTAATGTATAAACTGCGGATCTTTATGAATCAAAATTGTTGTAAATTTAAAATTACTAAGGAAAGAAATAACATTCGATTTAGTTTCTATGCCTTGCAATCGATGCAGACAATTTTTATTTTGGATAATTATTCGTGAAAAATGAAATTTATGAATAAAAATGATTGTTCTATGATTAATGATAACAATTTCCTGCTAACATGGAATTTCGACAAAAGAAATTTATCGTACATCGTGATATAAACGAGTATCGAGATTTGCCAGGTTCGTCCGCAATATGCACCGATTTAAATGCATTTAAAACGCATAGGGACGAGCCCCGAGACTGGTACGTGTCGCATGCGATCGAATAGCATAACCGCGAACCAGCACGAACCGCGCCTGAATGATCGTCCGGAATCATCGGTAATGCGAGGTTGCATCCTCCCGATCCTCTCGATCCACGAGATCCTGGCCGACGATCGACTCTCGGTTCACTTGGAGCATCGGTTTCATGTTCTCGGCAAACGATCCAAGAGATCCAACGGATCCAGAGCTCGGACATGCTCAATTGAGCCGCGACACGCGAACAGACGCGTGGTCTCGCGATATTAGACCTTCTCGAAGATCGATCCTCGGCTAATTCGATTGTAAAAAATCCAGTCGAGCCCATCTCTCCCTGCAATTTCGATCCATCGTTCTCTCTCGACTTGTTCCTGTTGCTCGTTCTCCTTTTGTCGATTGTACGATTACCGACGGATGTTTATGCTAATTCGACATGTCGAGGATTCACTTACGGAACCGACCGTTCATTAGAGATTGAATCCTTCGGATGTTTCGCTCGTTTCGGAACGGAAGTGCATGGATCGTGGAAATTCGATTCTGGTCGAATTAACGAAAAGTTTCATTCGATCCTTCCTCGATTTTCGTTCCCTGGTTTTCATTGTTGAGAAAGAATTTTGTCTGATGGATTAATTGTGTTTAGGGGATCAGTGGATTTTATTGGTCTGCTAGTTTTCATTGGAATAATGTATGAGTAATGAGTAGACTGCAGACGTTCATGCATTTTCCAATTTTCCTAGACAAATTTTAAGAAAGTGGAATGAAATAAAATCTTATTTTTAATGGGAATCGCCTTTCAGCGAGACACACTTTTTGACCACTTAGATTAGACTGCTATTCATAAAGATCCGCAGTGTAGTAATGAGAATCAACACTTTTAACATTACGTACTGCTGGAAATGATGTTGGCCTATTCGCTCGTGAATGCATAAAATCCAGATACGACTTTCCCAGAGTAGTTAAAAGCAAGTCGACTGGCAAAGTTCCCTGTGTTCGGTCGCCGACTGCTGAAGACTCGGGCAAAGTGGAATGAGAAATTCGGTAGCGTCGTAATTTCGACCGATCGATATCAGGAAGCGGACGAACGTAAAATGTAAGACAATAACAGGTCTTCCGCTAACCCCTCGAAAGACCTTGAATCCGATTTTTTACGGTTTCCGTGGGATCATTGGTTCGTAGCTGGCAACGCGACGGTTTTCTCCGAAGCTTTTACCCCGCTCTCCTCGATCCCTGATAAGATTAACCGATTGTATCGAGGCTCGAAATGCCCGCAAGAAGTCGTCACCGGCCTCAAAGATAATTGGTGTTTTCACTTGTTGCGGGGAACGACTGTCGACGTATTTACTAGAGATCCCCATTTCACGTGTATTTAAGTACAAGTGTGCACGTGTATTAACGTATCCGCATTTTAATTCGCATCAATATTTAGGATACAGTTACTAATTGTCGAAAGCAAAACATGGGTATGCAGGGTGAACCACAAGTCGCGACCAGTAGAGATTACTCTGTTATTAGTAGTCCGATTGAAAATGTTTTTATCAGGTATAGTATGGTTTCAAGAGAGCTTTCACGTGATTATAGCAAATTTTTCGTCAACTTTTTTTTCATGATTTTTCAAGGTCACCTTCAATTTTTTGCATATACACCTATCATTTTTTTTAACGCCTATTTGTCAGAGAATTTCAAGGCGAATTCGGTAAGTATCAAAGCGTTAAAAAATTGCTTTTTTTATTATTTTCTTTTAGTAATCTTGTATGCTTGTATCTTTAGTATGCTTGTATTGCACGGTGAGAAAAATGTGAGACGCAGCACGCATAGTTCGGAAAACAAAATATGATCACAAATAAGGTACGAATAATCAGCGAATTTTTCCGAAAATTGCGGCAAGACGAGCAAAAATTCTTCGGTTCGGATCAATTGCGAGCCTTTTGCAGTGGCTGGAAGATAGTCGTTTTTAGAGGAATTCCAGCCGAGTTTGGCGAGGGTAACGCGTGTACGCATCGGCCACGGGCAATTTTTAGAACTCTCTGCAGGAGAGTGCGTCCGCGCTCTTCCTGTCCTTTCTCCTCGTCTCGAGCGAGGTTTTCGTTCGGTTGATGGGCGTGTTCCTTTTTCCCCGTTTTTCTGTCCCTTCCTGCAACTTCCGTAGAGAAAGAGAGAAAGACCCTATCCCCGAGACAGACGTTCGTCGAAGCGTCGTCGAAGCATCGCCGAGCGTCGGGGCGTCGAACCATCTGCCCCTATCTGCCACCGTTCTCGGATCGATGCCCGATTGTCGCTAACAACTGCGCTCCCAACGATCCCCGAACGATTTCCGTGTGGTTAGCCGGCTTTATTAGCTGCCTGAAATACTGGCTGCCTCCGGCCAATACGCCGAGGAAATCTAATTTCTCGCGACGTCGCTATGTTTAGAAACGCCACCGGGAACCCTCCGTGATCTTGCACCTTTATTTTCGGAGTATCGGGCCTGTCCTTTTGTTTCTCAACGCTTCTGAATACGTTGTGTAGCGTAAAACGCGCGAGCGTCTCGTGACGACGCACAGTGCGACAAAGTGATGAAGTTTTTGTGTGCAAGTCAAAGAACTTTCGATAGAAACGAGATAGAGCGATCATTTTTTGGTTTTAAAGCTGAAATAAGTGGTTTATCGAATACTGATTTCAAATCTGATCGCAAAATTTGTCTACCACCTCATAACCCAATACAATAAATATAAAAATATAGATGCGGATCTTTATGGATTTATGGCTCACAGAAATTTTCAAGAAATGTCAGAATATAAAATTACACAAAGGCTGTTCCCATTAAAAAAAGAATTTTATTTCATTCCACTTTCTAAAAATTTGTCTATAAAGATTAATAAATCAGTCTTTTGTTAGCCCTTGTGTTATCCATCTGTATTCCAAAACCAGTTACAGGAACATTTATCCTTGGAAAGTGAGAATCGGATTGTTACGAACGAGAGCATCCTGATTTTCAAGATCGACGATCACATTGTAAATTCATCATGTACAAAATCCTCGTCAGCGAAGCTGATTCCTCAGGCAAGTCGTTGCTAAATCCCTGGATCCAGAGATCGGCAGAATGAGTAGATCAGAGAGGAGCATACCCTGCTAACCTTTTCAGACGCATTTTTTCGTAGTGGCGTAGGTGGATCGATCTCTCGCAGGACGATCTGATCCGTGTGATATTTCCACGAGCGTCAAGGAAAAGAAGAAGAGGAGACAAGATAGAGGAAGAAGAAGAAGAAGAAGCAGGACTCGAGGGCGAAGATTTTCTCACGCGCCGCGCCGGCAGAAACAGACGGATGAGAACAGCTAGACAGAGAGGATCCTCTCTCCCAGCGACGAGACTGCTGAATAACTAGCCTCTCGCCGACAGTCCATTCAGCGAGCGTCCTCTATTTTTCAAACTTTCCTGAAGAATTTATTGGACTGCCGTGACTTCGTCTCGCGCCGCGCGAAAGGGAATGCTAAACGGAGGAATCGACTTTCTCTCTTCTGGCTTAGCCGTCCTCCGCGACGCTGTTTATCGTCCCTCTCCTCTCCTCTCCTCTCCTCTCCTCTCCTCTCCTCTCCTCTCCTCTCCTCTCCTTTTCCGAGGCCTTTCTTTGCAGCTCGCAGGATCTACGACGGACGAACGCAATTTTCAAACTAGCATCATGTACGCAGAACGAATTGTTTTTCCGATGCGATAGAAGAGTATAGTTAATTTTGCGGACTCCTGTCCAGTCGTTTGTTTATAGTGAATTTTCCAATTGAGAAACAAACGTCTGGATCTACTCAAACAAGAATAAGATCGTCAGAAACGTCCGTTTGAATTTATGATAGTCGGAATCAATGATAACGAATTGTTTTGATGCGATAGAAAAAGGAACTTTATTTGAACGGTGAGATTAATTAGTATGGAGTATTAAATACACTCTGTGTTAATTTCAGTCGTTTGTTTATAGTGAATTTTCCAATTGAGAAATAAACGTCTGGATCTACTCAAACAAGAATAAGATCGTCAGAAACGTCCGTTTGAATTTATGATAGTCGGAATCAATGATAACGAATTGTTTTGATGCGATAGAAAAAGGAACTTTATTTGAACGGTGAGATTAATTAGTATGGAGTATTAAATACACTCTGTGTTAATTTCAGTCGTTTGTTTATAGTGAATTTTCCAATTGAGAAATAAACGTCTGGATCTATTCAAACAAGAATGAGATCATCAGAAACGTCCGTCTTCCGAGGGTTAAACGTGGCGAAACTGCTACGGAAATTCCCTATCCCCCAAGTTTAGGGTAGCCATGAAGGGAAGCCGATTTGATGGCGCGGAACAAACAGTGACGATACGCAGGATTTTATTATCTTTTTCACTGCCCGCCGATAGTAAATACAGGACTCGACCGACCGTGATCATGTAGTCGTACGATATTAAGGTTTCAGTCTTGGATGAGGAGGTGTAATGCGTTAGAAAAATTTCAGGATCTTGTTATACTATTTGCAACCTCTACTAAACATATTAAGAAAGGAAATGAATTTCACAAAATTATTAATAAGCGAGACTAAAAATTTCCTCTCATATCTAATAGGAACACTTTAACCAATTTCAATGTAGCGTTAATTTTCTGGCGAAAGCGTCGGTTTTCTACTTTCAGAGAATGGAGCTACTTTCAGAACTGTATAAGAATGATCATTTTCATTCAAAATAAAATAAGCAAGAAAATTTAAATTTCTAGAGATCCATTCCAGTTAGAATCGATCAAGAGGCTTGCATTTCGAGGGTGGTTTTCTGGTTTTTCCGAGAGCGAAGCGGAAATCGAGTGATCGAAGGACAAAAGCGGCCGCGATCGGGTTCAAGGAGGCTAGGTGGTGGACGCGTGTCTCTATCGAGGTAAAGCTAGTCGTCGTTTTTCCCCCTCTACAGTCCTCCTGCTGGTCGTATCGCCGCCTTCTGTTTCTCCTCCTCCTCCTTCTGGACACGAAACGCTGCTCCACTCGTGGCCGAAGCGCAACGCTACTGTCTTGCATTAGGGGGCGTTCACATCGCGTCGATAACAGACCGAGGAACGAGGCCATGCACCTCGACACTCAAACTTTCACCGCGAACGAAACCGAGCCAACTGACTCGGTGTGCTCGTCGGAACGTTGAAATTTCGCTGTTCGTGTAATCCATACTCGAGGCGAATCGCTGTCGAGAATCTTCCGAAATCCCCCAATCTTTTTAACTCTTTATAGTCTTCGCAACCTTTGACCTTTCGTTGCAGCTAGTCACCTTTCCATCGATCATCAGGATCTTTATGCACTTGCGGAAAAAATGAATAGGTGAAGGATTTCGTTCTTCAATCTAATATAGTATATTTAACAAAGAAACAAATTTACTTAATGAAATGTAATCATCTTTAATCATAGCAAAATGTAAATTCATTAACGAAATACAAACAGAATCTAATTCCAAAAACGAATTATAATTGATTTTTGAAATCTCATGGAAATGATGAAAGAAAGAATTGAATTTTGATTTGGCTCCCATCTCTGACAATTGTTATTTTGCATGAAAATATCCCTCGTTCCAGGATCTCGAAGACAGGATATCAGATTCAGCGGTTAGTTCGAATAAGAAAGCGACCCGGGTCACAGGATTAATTAGTTAATTAAATGACTAGGCGGATCTGCTAATTGGAGAGTCAAATGGATTACAGGGAAAACAGTCTCATTGTCTGGTGTTCACCTTGACGGAGGAGTACAGATGGTTTAATATTTAAGCGTCACAAAATGTTTCTAAAGCCGTGGGCCATCGTCGGTGAGTCAGCCAACGTCGACTGAAATATCCACGTTATTTTCGGCGGTACGAAAAAGTCTGCGATTTTAAAAGGTAAACGATACGATTGGTATCTCCTTTCTTCTCACCATCGTCGCGTCACACGAAACCATATTCACCTCTTCTGGGTTACGCAAAAATAACTCGTCTTTTACAGTGGGAGAAATTCCAATTTGTAAACGACACAATTTTTCTACTTCTGACCGATCATAAATATCATTAGAATCAGGAAGATCATTACAATCTATCATCGATCGTGTTAAACAATGCATATGTGTGGAAGGACATCATTTCGAACACTTAAGGATAACTGAAAAAGTAAGAGACAGATGGATTACAAATTTAATATTAGCGATTAATCCCTCATTTCACGAACTGAATCTGTCCCTTGATGTCAAATTGATGCAAAAATTGACGATAAAATTCATTTTCAATCATTGACGATAAAAAATCGATAAAACAAGTTATTTTTGGATGCTTTTTTATTCAAATTAAGTCAACATTTACATATTAGGTTCTTCGGTTATGTGCAGACTGCGGATCTTTATGCAAAACAAAAATTGCATAAAGTAAACTAAACTGAATGTTATTTCTTCCCTTAATGATTTTAATAGATGAAAAATCACATATACTAATTATTTATTCATCATATACAAATAATTTAATATAATTTTGAATTTCGTCTACTCAATTCTGCTATAAATGCATAAAGATACGCAGTCTATGTGTTTCGCATTAAAAAACACAATTCATGGAGTGTCTGGCAAATTAACCTACACATAAATATTACACTACACAACATAAATTGATACAAGGGACGGACGAGGGTTAATTGATTAGTTCAGGCTCCGAAGGATCAATTTTTCCTCAGAAAGCAATTTCGAACCCCAAGAAAAACTGGTTCGCACGTTAATCAATTAAAAAACTGAATGTTCGAATCTGCGCACAGAGTCGCAAGATAGTTATCCGAATATTCCAAGAATATTCGAGAGACCGAGTCCCCTATTAGCCGACTCTATTATCCAATTAACATGAACGCGACCGCAATGGGTTAACCATAACCCCACCACCATCCCGGCAAATGCCGATCGAACAATCGGTCAGTAACCGATTAGTCGTGCAATCGAAACCGGTCTAATCGAGACCATTTCGGATTTCGTCTTTCTCAGTCGAGCCTTCGCCAAATAAACTTTCGCAAGCCCGCGCATCCGTTTTCGAGGTTGCTGTTGTGTGCATACGTGTGTGAACGATGCGAAAGATCGAGCGGCGCGTTAGAAATCCGCCGGTGAAAGTGTTGGGGCCTAGCCTGCGTCTGTAGAACGGCTTGCGCCGGTTATAAACGTTGCTAGATAACGAGAGCTTGAACCGATGTGTCCGAGATGTAGTTCGGGACCGGAGAAAAATTAATTTTATGACCAATTAGGCACTCAATTAAACACTTCCTAAAATTGCTATGGACTACAAACTGTGTCCACTGACTCTGACTGTGCCCAAACAAGTTTCATTAATAATCTAATTGGTTAGATAACTCTGTCTCTAATAAAATTCGTACTCTGCTGCTACGGCTTTCCACAGGCTCTAAAATTTTCACACTTTTCAACTTCTCACAGCATCTTTTATATTATTAATTAGACATTCAATTAGTCTATGAAAAACACTTCCTAAAATTGTTATGGACTCCAAATTGTGTCCACTGACTCTGATTGTCCTCAAACAAATTTCACTGATAATCTAATTGGTTAGACAACCTTGTCTCTAATAGAATTCGTACTCCTGCCTGCTGCTAGGGTCTTCCACAGGCTCTAAAATATTTATACACCAAAATTCAGCTCCCTATGTCAATGTCTCACAGCATCCAATCAATAATGCAACCCTAATTCTAATAAAAGCTGTTCCATCAGCTCCTACAGACCGTCTAGAAACCACATTCTCCAAAATGATCGTAACCCTAAAATTCAACTATCTCACCCTGGAACATCTAATCGGCAAGCAGTTCCAGCCCCCCTGCAAGGACTACTGACACAAATCTTGGCCCAGCAGCGATCTCCAGCCTATGCAGCGTGGACCACTAACCTATTTCCAGGTTATGCGGCTCCCACCAGTTTTCCAGATTATCCTACTCTTCTATCATTTCCATTTACTTTTCAATCTTTTGCACCGAAGATTAAATCAATGACGAGCCACTAGATCAACTAGATTCATCGGTTAAGGGGATTTAAGGGCCCATAGGGATCACTAGAATTTTTTGGAGAATCGGAAGAGTGATTGATGATGCAAAGGATTTTTTCAAGTGGTCGTACAGTGGGCATAATGCCTCCCGCCTGATCCGCTAGATGGAACGCGAATAAACACGGTGGAAGAATCGAGAACGTCGAAACAAGACGTTCACCACCGCACCGCACTGCGGGACAGCTTCGTTCGAGATTCGATACCTCTCGAGCTGGCTGATGCGACCAGCAACACGTCTCTACCATGGATACTTTCTGCGGAAGAATGTGGTACAGATTTCTCCGGTTATGAGCACGCTTAGACGGCCTCATAATCGCCTAATCATATAATAGAGACGTCCTGCAGACGTGTCTCGCTACTGGTTACCAGTTAGTTGCCTGTGAATGAAACGGTAGTCGCCATTGTTGCTCTCTGTAAACATGCTACGTCCCAGAAAGCATTGTGCTTTTATACCGAGATCAAGACCTTTCTGTTTAGTGGATTTGCCTAGCAATTTTCAAGCAATTTTCCTATTTTTCGCATAGGTCTATTTGTGACCGAAACAAAGAAATATACGAAGACGTACGGTTTAATTACATTAAAAACAGATTTGAATTCGATTTGAAGAGGTCCGATGATATAGCAAACGATGCGTCTAGAAGCTACTATTGATTCGGTGCCTAACTCGAGTCCCCGGATTAAGACACTGCTGGCAACAGTCGAGTTCTGGCGATTTATACGATCTAGTACGACGATGTCTCCAGATCGAAGCTCGAGATTTACTGTTTTACCTCCACGTGCTTCCTTGAGCCTCTCGTGTCCCATATGTCTTCACCATTCCTGAGGAAGACTAAATCTCCACGCTGGTCGAATGTGCATTTTCGCGCTGCAGCTCGCAAAGATCTCGAGAACACGGAAAATTGCGTGCACATTATGTCCTCAAAAATAAAGGAGATATTTAGGTGGCTGCATTTAGGTGGACCACCCAGTATACTCAAAAGGAAACATTTCTAGAAACAAAACTAGAAGAGCTTTAGAAATTTCTATTGAAGAATTTATTGAGTCATAAATTGCAGGATAGTGATTTAATCTATTGCCGAAATTAATCCATAAACGCCTGGAGATAAAGAGTAGATTAGTAGTAAACTAGATAAATAGTATTATAGATACAGTAAACAAACAAATATCAAAAACCAGGTACAACGAAGTGCACGAGAAGATCTACTTATGGAACTGAGAACTTAAAAAACAAAGAAAGAATGGAGATTATTTTATTGAGTAATATTTAAATTGCAGGATAGTGATTTAATCTGTAGCTTTAGCGATTCGTTGAGTAGTCTTCGGGCGCAAGAAGCGTAGAAGAGCTTCGGAAAATATAAAATAATTTGAAACAGCAGATCGCAAGACAGCGATCGAATCTGTGGTGACTGTGGTCGAGTCTGTCGGCACAAGGAAACGATATTTCAGTGAGCCGGTTTCCCGAAATTAATCTATAAACGCGCCTAGTCTAGCGATCACAGATTAGGCAAAGGTTCAGGCGAGACACCTGGATGATTGCGGAGATAATGGAGACCGTGTTCGAATCTGGAGAGCCTTAATGCACTCGACTGTGCCTAACGAGGATATCGTTTGCCAGTTCACTCAGGGCCCGGGGAGTCGCTACATCGCTCATCGAGAGAAGTTCGTATTCAGAGATTCTGGCTACAGCTCCGACAGTCAAGTTCATATTCATCGAGTTAGGGATCGTAACCGAGGGACTTTGAGTTCGTGTTCTCCTCGTTACAACCCGGGAAGAATGAAACGAGAACAAGAAGAGGAGGTGGAAAAGAGAGAACCACACGGCGAAACTCTGTCGCGCGACAATTCGATCGCTATCGTTTACTCGTAACGAGACGAGAAGAATCAACCGAGGAAATAATGACGGACTTCGAGCCCACGCGTTCGCGATTTATCGCCCGAGTTCGACAACTTTCTTCGAGATCACTGTTAGAACAAATTGTTACGCCATCGCACAGTTTCTTAGGTTTTCTTAGTGAGTATCCACACTGTTTTTGGATAAGTATATCTGTCGATTGAATCATAGCGTTAAGAGACCCTTCCAGCGAACTGTTTAGATTACCGAGACTCGAGACTAAGGCTCACCGTTCTGTCTGCATTCAGTTGAAACTGTTAGATTCTTGCATGAATCATTAGTTTATATTTTGAATTGATTTAAAACGCTTTCTCTGACTCTTTTCCTTTTATGCGTAAATCCGGGAAAATCCCTGTTCCTGTGAACGTGCGTCCGATGACGTTCCGGCATTTATATCTTTTACCCAAGTAACGGCGGGTTTTCCCCAAAAACATGCAGGTATAATTTCTCCGATACAGACCTTTGCCGAATAGAACGTAGCTCAGTTCTGTACGAGCACTGCGAGCAAACGGTTGCGGAGTTGACAGCACCGTGCAAATAACATTTATACTTAGTTTTTCTATTTTGTATTCTTTAATAAATATTCTTTCACGTTTTGGAAGCAAACTCTGTTGATTATTCAACAGAAACAAAATCTTTGGAGAGAACACAGTGATCGATGTTCAGAAAACTTTTACATATTTAAACGTTTTATTTTAGTTTTTTGCAAAGATCTTCAGGAATTTTAAGGTACTTCAGGTATATTTTAAAATTATTTACAGATGGAATATCGAAACACATTTCAGGTCTCGAAAAAGCTAAAACGACAGTACATTGTTTCCGAACCATTGAGAGCATTGTTAACACAATATTTCAAATATTTTTAATGATCTGACAAAAAATGTTTCCAACAAAAGTTGATCAGTATTCACTGTTCTACAAATGTCAATATAAAAAAATAATCTAACTGATATCGATATGAATTCAACGACCTATAATAACATAACATTAAACCTTGAAATAACGTTACGATAGTTTCGGCCACAAAAAGCGGGCTTCTGGCCCACTGTTCGACGAGCCGCGATTAAAATGAATATGTGGAACGTCGAAATGCAATCAAAATTGGACAGAGGAGATTGATGGTATGCAGGTTGAAGGTGTCGGATTCGACGGAAATTCGTGCGGATTGCTTTCGAATGTAATCGAGCTGTAGCTGCAGACAGACAACTCGAAACGCAAGGCTGTTCTCTAACGCGCCAAGGAAAGCGTCGAGAATGGATCGGTGGGGACGATTCGCGGACAGAACGACATGGTTACGTGGTCGTTGGCGCAACGACCGACTCCTGCTCCTCGAAACAATCTGAAATTCTCTCTTAATGGGTTTGCTCGCGACTTTGACTCCGCCAACCGAGCTGCTGGTCTGATTAGAGGAAATCTGTCCTGGCTTCTCAAACTACTCCGCTCCAACTCCATTTTCCACGCGAACCTTAACCGGCCGCCAATTTTATCTACTCTAAGAGACCTTATCAAACAGCTTCCAACGTTTACTTGCCAGCAATTTGCTTATAGTTGGACAGCGGATTTTATGCATTTATGGTAAAAATGAGTGGGTATAATTTAAAGCACTAAAAACATTAGAAGAATTTAAATATACTGTTTTACTATTTTCAACCAATTAAACATATTAAGAAAGAAGACAAATTTCTATTTCACTCCAGATTGTTGCAATTCACGTAGAAAATTTCTATTTTGTACAAAGTCCTTCAAAATTGTACTACTTCGCACCAATGTTTTACAGAAGAATTTTGCAGACACGTTTCTGAAAATATTCCATTATGTAAAAATAATCAAATCGACACGAGTTATATATTTTTTTATAGAGTACGTTTCGATAAGCATGCGTGACTGTCGTTACGATTTAAAAAGCATTTCAATAGGCTTCTGGTAAGTAGAGCGTCGAACCAAGAAAATTTTCCAGCGTCCATAAAAATGTAAATTCCCGCATCGAAATAATTTTTTCACCGAAGCCCGCAGTAAAAACCGGAAGCAAGACAAGTCAACATATTTATTCGAAAATGTAAATTTCCGTAGACACTCGGGACGCGTCGAAATCATTTTTTAAGCTTGCAGTGAAAAAAAATGGAGCGTATCGATTTATTCGAGTTTCTGTGAATAAATGCAACAAAATGTAAATTCGCAGGAACGTTCGCGGTCTGATAATGATAGTTTCAATGACGACAGCGCGCGCGTCACACGTGCGATTGCGAGCACGGTTATTAATTTACCGTCGGGAAATTAGAATACTCGTTCGTCGATAGTCTCGGTTAATTTTTTTACGAAATCTCATTGTACGACGAACGGTTTCGAATAATCTCCGATCGTGGGGAACCATCGAATTCCTCGGAGAAGTTTCCAGGAACGCAACACGTAGAAGCCTGTCTCTCGCTCGTCGTATCATATTTCAATACTTTATTTGAATATTATTCTTGATTTATCCTGAAATAATATGTGTAAGCATTTTATGGAAGAATGTGTTCTGAATACAAAAAAAAATTGGTGGCCGTTAAAATCTAACACAACATAAGACAATATTAAAAAATAAAATCGATAACATTTCGTGTGTATTACTGCGGACGAAAAATGGCCATGTACCAATTACTGCGTACCCATTACTGCGGACCAGAATTGAAAATATACGAGCAATATATTTAAGTAAATCCTGAGTACAGGAACAAATAATTTTTTATTTATTACTAGACTTATGAAACTAGATTTATGCAAAATCAAAAATATATCCGTTGATTGCAAGACACAGGGGCCAAATATAAATTTCTTTCTTCTTTTAATAATCTTATTAAGGTGAAACTAATACACTGGTGGCCTTAAATCTTTTTAATATGTCCATTGTTTTAAATTGTACGTATCCGTTTTTGTCATATAAATGCATCAAATCCGCAGTCTATTTCATTATTAATATTTTTTCAAATCCTGAGATTATAAAAATACGAGAATGATTGATAATTTTCTTGGCCTCGCCACCGAGAACACATTCTCATTGAATTGCACAAATTTACTCAGGGCAAGACAGTTCGTTTTGCGTATTTGAATCTGATTGGGGAAAAATACCGCAGTAAAACGTACAACCGCAGTAATAGGTACCTTTACCTTATGTTATTTTTCCGCGGGTCTCACGTGATCGCGCGTCACGCGTTTAAAATTCAATTACGCTGCACGTGGTGCGCGGTGTTAACTGCTTGTAGCAAAAGTGTATATATAACTGTTTTCATTGATTACACAAAGCCATTAGCTTTGCAAAGTATGCTGCACCTATCGATCTCTCTCTCTCCCTTCTTCTTCTTCCTCTCTCGACCGCGGTTTTCATAGCAAACAGAATGCAGCCAGGGAAAATCTCGCTGGATCACTTTGTATTAACTTCGTGTACAGAAATATTATTCCGTTCGATGAAACTGCGGCCGCGCGTACTCTAGCAACTTCGCGGAAAGTTAACGCCTCTTTGTTTGCGAACGACTCCTTGTCTCTCTTTCACTCGGGAAAAACCAAACTATTCAAATAACCCCACTTCATTATCGTACAATCCGACAGAATTAAGATAACGAACTTCTATACTATTGACACTGTTCTCTAATTTTGTCTAATTTTCAAATATAATCTAATTGTCTAATCTGCGAATTAATCCGCTATGAAAGTTCCATCAAATTCGATCGATCAAGGCTGCTCGTTGAATCCGTTCTACATTGTTTAATCCTATCCATTGTCACGTACATTTGCGGTTTAATGTGTTCTGTGTGCTCTGATCTAGTTCCGAGTAGATGCATTTTTTGATAGCCGTCGCAACTTTGACCTAATTTAATCTAGAAAGCTGCAGCGAGGCTATCGAACAATGCAGAAGAGTTAAATATCGCCGACCACCCGTCGCTACATTGTAAAACCACATTAAGGTGTGTCGTTTCATGTTGTTGATACGGGTTCCGAGAAATTTGTGAAAGCCAACTACATATTTTTCATTTTCCTAACTAGAATTACGGAAATAGGAGGAATAGAAATAGTCTACTACAAAATAATCAACTAAATTTTCATGGTGAAAAATCAGCTAATATCATCTTGTCAATGACTGAAAACAAGCGATTTAAATTTTCTCCTGCTAATTCTTTGGACAGAAACTAAGGAAATAGATTTGTAAGGGACAAAAGGAACTAATAATGTAGCGAAGACAGCGTCCGAAAGCATTATCCCCATTGTCACCATGCGGCAGCTACCCTCCCCGTAATTTATCACAAAGTAGGTATCGCGCGTTCATTATCGAACGTTATCGCACGTCCAAAGTCGAACGATCAGCGAGCAGCAGAGAGGATCCAGAGGAGGCTCTCTATTTTTAAAGAGAGTATCGCTACATTCTTCGCTACATTCCACGACCCGTTACAGCGGAGCGAACTGCGAGCGAACAGCTGGCGAAAGCGCCTCCGCGGCCTTTCTCTTCGACGAAATTATCAACGGTGTCCGTGAGCGCATCGAGCCGCCACCATTCCCTCGATTCCTCGCAGATAAAGTCGCAAAAATTACGCCTCTCGATCCTTTGGAGAGAAAAAAATCGGATCGATTCGAAGAGAAAATTTAGAATCAGCTGTAACAGTTGAAACTGATATGCATTCGATCGGCTAACCTTTCACCTTGACAGTGTGACTCTTCAGATAAGATTGTGGCCTGTCGGCTTAGCGGTGAATCTTCCTAACCGAGATCAATCTACAGTAAAAATGTAAAAATCCTCGCATCAACAAGTCAGATATTGCGACACTTCGAAGCAATTGATTCAGCGTTTCACATAGTAGCTTGATAGTCTAGATCTTTCAGAATTGTGAATTAGATTGTTCACTAATACACTCCGGATCTTTATGCAATCATGGCTTTCGAAAATTTTCAAAAAATGCTAGGATATAAAATGCGACATAATCTAGTACAATTTTAATTTATTTCAGATCTAAAAAGGCTACTACCACAGCAAAGAAGATTTTATTTGATTCGAGTTTCTTAAAATTCGTCTGCAAAAATTGCAAATTCCATATAAATATCCGCAGTCTATTCATTAATATAGCTTGCTCGAATTTCGTTCAATTTTCGACCGAATTATTTGTTACACAGAGAATAGTTGACGATTTCGACGACTCCAACCGGTGGGAAGTTCAACCTGAAATTACTTCGTCCTTCAAGTTAGTAGAATCTTCATTTTTCTCCAAAGTTGAGAGTGTAGAATTGAGAAAGTTCCGGGATTTTTAAACGAGTGTTCATAAAAGTTGGAGGAATAAATCAATAGATTGGTAAGGCTCCCGTGCTGATGGAATTAAATTGGACAATTTTGGGAATTTTATATATACGATGTCCGTTCCCTTTTTAGGATCTAAAATATGGTAACATGAAGCGACACTCAATTTCAGGGTAGAAAATACATCATGAACCAGCTGCAGAAATTCCAAGTTCTCAAACCCATGACCTACATACCGGTAAAGATGATTTTACATAAAATGGTCATTAGTTGCTTGTCGTCAATGATAACGAGTGCTAGAAGTATAAACAGATAGGAAGCCACTTTCCAACTGGTGTGACGACAATACGAAGCCGATGAAGACAGATGATTCTAATAAACAATTTTTTAACGGCAATATAGATGACCAATTAACCGTAGGTCAGTTTTCATTCATTAACTATGTTTTCAAATGTGAATTCATTTCAAATGACTTCGAGTAGGAATATTCGAACTTGCGGGGGCTCAAATTGAAGCTGGAAAATCGGGAATTCGTTATGACGTCAATTTAAGGAATCCTCGCGCATCAAAACGTTTCCGCTTACAATGATCGTGAAGATAAATCATTATTATACAAAACAAATAAAAATTGTACAAAATTCGCATAAAGATCCGCAGTCTAATCATTATACAGTATCTAAATACAGAAGATTTATCTTCAGGATCATTGTAAGTAGAAATGATGCACGAGGATTTTTTAACACGTTCCGTGCCGAGCCCTTCAATTAAACAAACTTATGCACTTCTATACTGCATTATTTATAATGACACCTTCTTTTGGTGGAAATACATTCTCAAGTCTTAAACTCGTTATAAAGTACATGTTTTTAGCGCATTAAATAAATATGTATATATAAGTGAGTATCATTATACAGTATCTAAATGCAGGAGATGGTTGAATGTTCAGTATGAGGATTAGAAACCTTCCAGTGGACGAAGAATGGGGATCTTGAAGAGGTTCCCGATCGAATGGAGTCGTAGACGGTGACCTGTCGTCGCGTTTCCCTGTTCGGTAACGAGAATTCATTAATAGGGGAGACAAAGCACCTGGAAGAAACAGGTTACTGTACCAAGAGAGAGAGCCCTGCACGTCGTTGGAACCCTGTGGTTAAGATAATGAGAAAAGAAGCACGGCGCCACTAGCCGTCTTTTTCCCTCGTCCCTCGACCTCTGTTTCGATCCTCGGCTTCACGCCGACGCTGCTACGACGCTGTGTTCCGACGCCTTGTCGACGATGTGTTCCGACGCCTTGTCGACGCCTATCGCGACAACACGTGTGCGTGCAACCTACCGCAAATTGCCGATGTATCGACGTCCCGCCCCGAAGACAATCGGCACCACCAGCTTTTCCCGATTCCGCGTGGAAATTGATACTCGAGAACCCTCGCACCACGATCGAGCGGCTATCGAGCTTGTATCGGCGATACTCGATTGGCCACGAGCGCGAATTGACGCGCAATTGTTTGCAGAAATACGGGGAAAACTACAAAATTTGCACAGGTGCACAGTGAGGTATTTTTTTCAAAAATGCGGTGCAAAGTCAATTTTAAAAATAATACATGAATTGTGAAACTTTTGATTCTTGAGTTGGTTGAATATCTGAGGGACAATCTGAGGGACTATCAATATTCGTTTTCTCGTTCATGTATAACACGCTTTCCTTCCTCAACGAATTCACCCGTTAGTAATTTTGTCCATTATTTGCATAAATTAAATAAGTTTTTGTTTTACAGAAGTTCTTTTAGCTAAATGTATGGTATGCTTCTAAGAAAATTTGAAGATAACCAACGATTCAGTAATTTTCTTTATCATTCATGATTTGTTGATTATTTATGATCATTCATTCACTTCCATTCACTTTTTAGGATGGTAGATGGTACAATATACGCACCCAAATTAGACTACTCAAGCTCACTTGTTGCTTGAGCTCCGTAGAAATTGGGAGCCAAGAAGCCCCGCCCCCCGGAGCGTCGTATACCGAGAGGGCAACGAGACCACGCCTACTCAGAGCATTTGAGAGGGAGAGTGAGGCGAAACCACGCCCATTAGATCGGTCTGTGCAAAACAGGATAGATAATCCCGCAGAATTGAGTGATTATTTCTTTCCTTTGATGTTATTCGCTTCGTAGCTTGACTCCTGGGGCAATTCATTGTGATCCGAAGGCAAAGAGCACTTGTTGCCTTCACTAGCTTCAGGAAAAACTCTGTCTTTTACTAATATAAGAATGACTTAATTATACTAGACTGCGGATTTGATGCATTCACACTACGCTCCTAAGCAGATCACAGCCGTATGCAATCAGTATCTGTGCGCAAACCCCAGCTGAAAGAAGCCTAAATTGCAAGAATCATGGCAATGCTCAACCGGGTGGGTAGATACGTAGCTCACGGAATCGAATCAAGTGAGAGGACAGCTTGCCCCTTCCACCGTTCACCTAGTTGCAAGGTCGAGTCTCATTTGCGCGTGTTTATTTAAAAATGCCCATGAAGAGAAAGAGTCGGAAGAAGAGAAAAGCTAAACACAGCTCAGAGGATTCAATATTTGCTATCGCTTTCGCGCGATGAATCATTCCTCCCCCGGGTCAAGGTGTACGAGTTATCAGCGGTCTAATTAATTACACCTATTAAAGCAATTACTTCGATTCGGTTTGTGTCGGAGCCAGCGGAGCTCGCGAGGGAGAGAGAAAGAGAGGAAAGCCCACGGGTTTTGACTCTCTCTCTCTCTCTTTCTCTCTGTGCGACGACGCCCTACGGCTGCGCGATAATCAAAATAAAAGGGCACCGCTATCTTCTCCACCCTCTACTGCTCGACCTTTTCACCCTATCTCCGCCACGCGTGCCACCCTTCGTCCTTCGGTCTTCGCCCATGGCTTTCTCCCCCGTGGTTTCTCATTATCTCGCTCGTATTCCACTTTCCACACCGTTCGATACCCGCCAGAGCTGACGACCACCACGGCTATCGGAGAGGAATTCTCGCACTAAACCGAGCCCAACGGAGTCGAGCAAAACGGACGAACGATCGAACACGTCGCAAACTGGCCCGCAACTGGTTTAGAGAGTTTAATTTCTCCGCGGGAACAAATTGAATGGAACTGAACACTTCTCTTTGGATAGTTCGTTGAAACGATCAAGTGTAGTATCTGTGGTTACAAGAAAACACGCCGCGTGTCAGAATTTCAAAAAATTTCAGTTTATGCATTAATATTCTGTTTTGCCTTTTTTTTTTTGTAGGTAAAGTTCCCCGAAACTACGTAACTTTTATTTTCTTAATGCGAAACACATAACCGAAAACCCTGAGATGTAAATAGCTCATCAATTTGAATAAAAAAACATCAAAAAATAACTGTTTATGGACAGACGACCGCGCCACGTGCATCACGAGCAACGAACGTATATAACGATAATAACGTAAGCACATAAATACTTCGACCTTTCGATGACAAAAGTGCAACCACGGGAAGAGGGCTCCGTTGTCAATTAATGCTGTCCGCGGTAAACGTCGACGCAAATTAAACGATCAAAACAGCGTCGGTAATTTCAATGAAACCCGATCCCGTATCGACATCCTTGTAAAGCTAGCTGTAACGTTGGCGAAAACACTGTTGGGACAACACTGTTGGCCTTTCGACAACAAATTACTGACTGAATTTCGAAAGACTCGTTCCTACGTATTTATTAACGAATTTATTTGAATCAAACTTTGTAATTTGAAAATCAAACATTTCTTCCGACCTAGAATAATTCCATTGTGTATGATTTTCTTCATTTTATAGATACGAAATTGACAGAATACCAGAGTACGATGCTCAAATGTGTAGTAATTGATTAGTAGGCTGCGGGTTTTTATAGAAAATAAAGAATGTTCGCCTTGATTGCAGGACACAGGAGACAAATAAAAATTGCATTCTTCTTTTAGTCATCCTATTAAGCTGAAACTAGTACATTGATGTCTATAAATATCTTTCACGTCCACTGCTCTAAATTGTACGTGCCCATTTTTGTCATGAATGCATAAAATCAATTTTTAGTGGTGACACTAAGTCACCCCTCGACCGCTAAGGGTTAAACACTAAAAAAGATTCGTCTTCTGGTTTAATGTGGCTTGTTCAGCGATCTCGGACCGAGACGGGAGGAAAACAGATCTTCATCTCCCGGACTAGCAAGAGCGTGCGAAACGTGTGCGGCGGAAACGTATTGAAATTACTGGGAACAATGGCGGCACTCGTTCCGCGAAAACACACGTCGCACTGTGGGGTATTTGACCGATCTAGCTGGCCAAAATTCGATTTCGCCAAACTCGTCCGAGGTAAAAATGAGTTGTTACCTAGAAAAGTTGATTAGTGGGGGTCAATAAACCGTCTGTTTTTCTTCCCGATTTGGCATTTCCGTACAGATGTATGATCACTTCAAGTTTAGTCATTCAGTAAAGTGCTTGTGCCTTTCGCCATGTCGTCCGGATTAGCAGCGTTCAAAGTGAAATATTTTTAATCACGTAAGCAATTTTAAGAAAACCGATGGTGGATAGTGTTTTAGCAGGTAAGTGTGTGTATTTCACACAATTTTAATCAGATACGTGTTCATTTAAATAAAATAACAGTTACTGAAAAAAGTCAATTTGAAGGCAGTTTTAATCTCGAAGTTCATACAATCGGAAGGAATTAGTTGTACTTCCGGGTCCGTCCCGGTAATGTTTGTTTAACCACTGTAAAGTGGAAGGTCTCAGCTTTATTTTCGTCTAAAAGCAATTGCAGAAATGTGCAGATTCACAATTTGTCGTTAAAATAAGATTTTGTAGACGTGAATGATATTTTTTGATGTTTTACCTGATTCAGCGCTCGGATTTACTTACTCGTGACAACCGAGTTTCGAAGACTACGCTCCCTCGGCCCGACCGCGCATCTCGTTCCCCGTGGCGATCCTAATTCGGAGCTCCTCAGGCGCGTTCCATACTCGCTATTCGTGGCGTCTAGGAGAACTAGGGCTGCCACGGGGAGCGAGACGCGAGACCCGGGTCGAGGAGGCGTAGCCTTCGAAACTCGGCCGTCGCGAGTAAGTAAATCCGAGCGCTGATCTGATTTAATTTAATGTCTTACCTAATTAATTTATTATTGTAGGGCCATCTAATGTTAGAATATTTACGCGGGGGCAAATATTGTGCGTTATGCAGCAACTACAAAATGCCAATATAATAATCAAATACCTCACTGCGCGTCGTTTGAAAAGGGAAGAGGCGCGATAGTCTGGGAGGAGAGTTAATAGCTCGCAGGGGGCATCAAAAGCCGGCGCACGGTCCCGTTTGTTTAATTGTTCGGTCCGCGTGGACACCCTTGTTCGCGCCTCGCTTCATTTACGCGCGTCTCCGCGCCGCGACGCGACGCCTATAGATTCTCGTGTGTTACGCACGCGAGCGCATTATCGCCGATACTCGCGGCCCGAGGCGCATAACTCGGTAATGCCACCCGGCGGAATTAACACGCTTGTCTAACGAGCTTTCGCGAATCCGCTCTCGACCATGCTCAACTCCGCTCTGCTCCGCTCTGATTTTTGCAGATAGTCACCGAGACACCGCTCATTCTCCTTTTACAAACCGTTCAGACACGGCGGAAACCGCGCGGTTTTTGTTTTCGATTGTCGGAACGCGAGGACACGTGTGAACGCATACGAACACGCTAAACGCGCGGTTTTTAAGTTTTCTAAGGTTTTCCTAAGAGCACAGAATAAAACGCGTGAATATTCCCAGTCAAAAGAACTACCGAGTCAAAGATAAAGTTATCTTTTCTTGATTTCTTTATTCGAGTACAGTTACCATAAAAATTCTAAGAAAAATTCATTGTCATAAAATAAACGAAAAGGAATTTGTGAGGCAACCGCGAGCGGCAGGACGGTGTCGAATTGTTAATTACACGCACCGAGACGTAACATTGTCCGGTTGATAAACTAGTATAAGCCCCGAAGAAACTTGCCAGTCAGCTTTCTACTTAAACGGATCCTAGGAACGACAGAGGAGGACGCGGAACCTGAATGAATCGACTATGAAGCGATTTAACGAGCCAGTGGGACACACCATTTCGCGTGGAAAATGTTGCGTCACTGTTTCGCTCGTTAAAAATACACACGGTAAACCGAGCAATCGGCTGACCAGCTAGGTGATGGACTCTACAAGCAACATCAAATTTTAACTTTGTCGAAAAACAATTCTTCTCTTTGTTCCCCGTTTCTCTTTCTGTCCAAAAAATATACGGAAATCCAGAAGGAGACGGTTTCGAGATCGTCGCAGAACGATTACTGTCATTGGGCATTGTTGCCGGTGCTTAGACCAACTTTCTCTTCGCGTCACGATTTGCTTCTCGGCCGTTCCCGCGCCGAGAAATCGACCATCGAGTTAAGGTTTTTGCCCGATAAAAATCTAGCCATTACGTTTCTGCCTAAATCTACCTTCGGGACTAACGGAGCTTTCGTCCACTGTGGTGAAGCTATTCGTTGTCTTTAGTACGTGTCCCGCATGGGAAAGGAGAATTTCAAGACGTTGGGAAATTTAAAACCATTAGTGTTTTTAGAGAGGTCAATTGTAATTCTAATGAGTGTTCGTAGCTATTAGTGGTTCCGAGAAGCGTGGAACCGGTGAGGCAGTGTGTGGAACACTTTAGGGGATGGTTTTACCCCTGAGAAACAAAGGGGAATGAAGTATTTTCAATTTTTGATCCTTCATAAGTTTAAGGGTAGCAATTTGATAGATCTAGACACGCACAGAAAATAAAACAATTGCATGACGACGCGTAAACGGTAAACGGAGCAACAGGTTTCCCTGTGACCAAGCTAATTTAACAATGAACTAGAATAGCATAGAATAAAATAGAAAAATAAACTAGAAGAGAAACGAGATTACTTTTACAAATAAAGTATTTTGAAGTAAGTTTCTATACGAAACTGGTCCAAGTGTATATAAAATAAAACGGCACAGGATATAAAAATGAAACAGAGCACAAAATAAATAAAGAACAGAATGGAACAGCGGAAGCGAGACAATCATTTAGCGTATCCAGGTGCTCCAGCTCGGTTTACCCTCTTAAATTTCACTCAGCTTCGCGTTGGCCAGCTTGAAGACTCGCGTAAGGGACTCGGCCACTCAAACAACCGGAGCTTCTAAGCTTCTCGTTTCTAAACACCGAGATTGTCATCTCTGTTTCTCTGTCTCGTGTTTACATGACACTCTGGCAACGATATTACACGCGTGTCCTTATCGCGACATTGTATTCCGTCGTCGTTAAAAACGATACCCGCGCGAGGTCGACAGTGGCGGCGCAGTGTTTACAAACTAGTCAGCGAAATCGCGTATGCGAGGTGTATCGGGAGCGCGTTGTTTGTAGAAAGTTGAATGGAATGAGTTACGTCAGTGGAACGCAAAAAAAATGGCTACCGCATGGAAACAAGAACAAACAGAGAGAAAGAGAGGAGGGGACTTGGATTACAGCAACGGAACGGAGAGACCGATGATGTACACTCGAATCCGAACATCGTATCGCCTCGAAAACACTGAGAGCAACGAGATAAAACTATCGAACAGATATTCCGGAGAAAGAAGCGAAACCGAGACTCTGTCAACCCTACCAAGCTTGCCAAACATGGTTATACCGCATTCGGTGGAGCATGGTTCGTTCATTTCATTTCATTTCGCGTGTTGCGTTTTATTCAGAGCTCCAGGTTTTAGGAAGCTCGTTCAAGCATTGCATTACACGGAGAGTTCGTTGTTTGTAAAAAAAAAATTATTTGGAACAGTCACAATCCTGATTTTAATCCTGAATTTCTTGTCTTGATTTTAATCCTGGATGTCTTATCCTAATTTCAATCCTACATTCTTTATCCTGGTTTGAATCCTGAATTTTTTAACCTCGTTTTTATCTTGATTTTTTAATCATTCTAATTATATATTTGAAGAAAATAAAAATCGTACTAGATTCTGTGAATATTTTATATTCTAGCAGTTTTTGAAAATTTTCAGAAGGCATAAATCTGGCTTCCGCTGTCTACTAACCACCATTTAAATCAGAATGATGCAGAGAATTGATGTCTAGGTTATCAGATACACATATATGAGAACATTTATGGGTTTCTAATTGCCTTGGTTAAGGAAGAGATATGTTTAGCTTCAGTTTCATATTTTAGAAAGTGCATCAAATTAGATTGTAAAGGATCAGAGAAGAGTCAAACAATTACAAGAAGTTTTGCACTGACCTAATACATAAAAAAAATTAATCAAAAGCGTCCATCCTTCAAGAATTAACGCTTAGCACTCGAATGATGACTCTGAGAATCTAATCAATTATCAAACCTTTAGTACGACATATTATATCAATTTCGTATCCATAAAATTTGAAAAATCATAGGAAATGGAAATATTCTAGGTCGGAAGAAATGTTTAATTTTCCAGTTAAAATAGCTCCGAGTGCAAAGGGTTAAAGGACTGAAGGTTGGTTCACAGCCCTCTACATTCAAAATGTCGCATTCATTCTCAATCGGGTGTTATCGACGGAATTCGTACAAAATCAATTTTCTACGGAAATTTCGCAAATCGCGCAACTAAAAGGGGAATTACTGTGACACGAAAGAGACACGGATAATTTTTGTACGGGCGACCCTGTCCCACATTCTCAATTACGACACTCATCTCGATCAAAACTCTATACTCGTTGCCTCGATCCACGAATTTCAGCGTTGCACGGCGAGGCCAAGGACGCCGACCTAATCTCAACTTGTTGCGTGTTCGTTTGACTTTCATCGACGGAGCAAAAATTCCGTAGCGTCTCTTATCTCCTCGAAATCATCCTCTTTTACCGTAGAGCTAAGGAAACCGGTAGAACGGTGTTCAACCGATTTCTGGGTCGTTCCGGGGAAAAAAGAGAGCATCTGTGCGTCAGCAGCTATCGACTCTGCCGCGAGTTTTGCTCACCTAATCGGCCTGATTGGCTGCCGATGCGGAAACACTGGCTCCTACCGATACCTATCGGTTTTTAGGTCACTATCAGCTGATGCACTCGTCACGCTTCCACCTAACCGGCTGTCTTAAAGTCTTAACCCCTTGTCGTAATTTAACGAGTCAGACTCATGATGAAGATTTGAACAAAGTCAAATTTGATTCGTTTGTAATCAATAGACTGCGGATGTTTTAAATTTTAAGAAAGTGGAACCAAATGAAATCTTATTTTCAGTGGTAGTAGCCTTTGTAGATCTGAAATCAATTAAAATTGTACTGAATTCCGTCGAATTTTATATTCTAGCATTTTTTTAAATTTTCTGAAACCTTAAATGCATAAAGATCCGCAGCATTTATGGCGTATAAAAATTTTCAAAACATGCTAGAATACAGAATTCAATAGAATTTACTACGACTTTTATTAATTTTGTATCTGCAAAGGCCATTGTCATTGACAACAAGATTCTATTTGATTCCACTTTCTTAAAAATTAACTATACAAATTTTAAACTGCATAAACAATATTTAAGCATTAAAATAAATGTAGCCATACAAAAGATATAAATTTTCTTTTCTCTTCTACGGTAAGGTTCTCTTTTCTTTTTTAATCACGGTACCTGTAAAGAAAATTCTTGTTTTTCATCTACAAAAAATCGATCTTTTGCTTTTCTTTAAAGGTTCAATAGTTTTTTCGAAAAAAAATTCTCAAAAATAAGAATACCTTCTTCAGTTCCACGAGATCCCTTCACCGGGATCATCGGATCGAAACTTGGACGGAGTTGGACAAATGATTCTTGCCGTTTTCGACTGGAGGGACTGCGTAGAACACCGGCAGGGAATAATTGGAGCGGCCTGTGCACGCGTCGTTCGTTTAGGCTAGCTACACGTCGATCTACATTACGATATTCTGGGTACCTGGCTCGTGACACGGTTCGCTGAACTGCGTTCGTCCATTAACTATCTCGCCTCGACGCGCAGAGTTTAATAGCTGAGCGATGCACACTTTGCTAGCGTTGCTAGGTGCTCCAGGGACTCGATGTTTGCAAACTGACGGAAACCGTTTACGTTTTAACTCGGCCGGCCTTCTTTTAGTTGATGTTGTGGCTCGGATAGTGCGCCAGATAGAAACGATCTCTCTCGTCGAGAGGTCAGAAACGTGCGTAGTAACGTTGCACCTATCACTGCCGGTCAGATGATTTTTCATTTCATATATATTTTTCATTTTGCAATTATTGAAATTGTAAAGTTGCTTCCATAGGTAATCATCAGGGGTGCGCGAGAACCCAAAATTTTTTCGGGATCGGGATTCCCGAAAAAGTAGGTGTTGGATTATCAATAAGTTACCAGCACAATAAACTTATTGTTCGTTGTCAAAAATGAATCAACGATCTCAGAATCGTATTAATAAACAGAGATTACGAAGTATCGATGAAATGATCTCAGAATCGTTTCTAAACAGAGATTTCGAGGTGTCCCATTTGATACCTTGTTTCAGGAGCCGGACTGTGGGGGCCTGACCTAAACAGTCTGGAGATACGAGGGACTCTGGTTTCCTTTTGGGGTTCCAACGGTTTTCCTCGCAGAGTTAGTCGAAGCTAAGGTTTCGTTTGGTAAAGAGCTTCCTTCCGCGCCGTGAAATAAAGAATCGTTTTATTTCAAAAGTACCAGTGTGCATTCATTAACACCCATATCCAATAGTAGGGATTCTCGAATTCTCGTTTCCTTAGGAATCTTGAAATTTTCAGGAATCCGACCCAACCATCGAGCTTTCGCACAGCCCTAGTAATCATTCAATTTTGTTTATTCAAACACGCGTTACAATAAAAATGGCACAAAATCTAAAGAAACACAACCTTCTCGATCATCAATGATCAAGAAATCAAAGAATAGACAAAGCAATCAGATTCCGATTACCTCACACAGTAAATACGGCATAAAATCGCCAATAAAAAAAACAAAACAATGGCAATGTTGCAAGTCTGTTATAAGAAAGAGTTTCGCATCGATTGTTCCGAAGTCGATTTGTTTGCGTTTTTCTCAAACTAACGAGATAAGTTCTTTTATATCGCGCTGTACGATTATTCACCGGTTAAAAAGGTAGTAAAACAAAATAAGAAGAACAGCAAAGGCCACACACTCGAGGTGTTAGAACGTGGTCTACGTTGAATCCGAGGTTTATGGCAGCCGGTTAACGATGTGAGCTATCAATGTTCACGCGAGACTATCGTACATACATACATAATTCCATTTACATCGTTGTGTTGGTGTGCAACGATTGCCACTTCTTGAAACTGTAGATTTAAGGGGCGGTTTACAGCCTTTAGGTACATAAGCGACCCTAGGAGTAAAGAAAAAGCGAGGACCGAAGACAGTCGCAAGAAACCATTCTTGCTGTGTTTTAGTTATGAAGTTAATTCAAGCATTCAAGCATTCACACTTTTAACATTGTACACGCGGTATTATAAGATTCCACCACTTATATTTAATAAAGTCCATCAGTTCGCCCATCGTACGCGGTGTAACGTTGCTCGCTCGGGTTCACGAAAATCATTGATTTTATATAACCAAGGTTTCGTACACACCGATCCCTCGACGATTTACCGGGAATCAGGATGACGCGACGTGATTCGGCTTGTATGTACCGTTAGGACACACTTTTGGAACGAGAATGCTTGGCTCGTCGAGAAAGAAACTGATGAGGTGTCCGGTTTTCCTCTTTCTTTGTCCGCCGGAGAAACCGAAAACTGTTGCTAGCATTCTTGCAACACGAAATTCTACAGCCAAGTCCCTTCCCTTCGATCAATTGATCGAGTCAATTTTTATACAAGCTTTTTAGAGATCTTTCGTCTAATCGATTTATTTGTGTGCGGTGCGTGAAAGTAAATTCTTTGGGAAAAGATTGATTTTGCATAAACATCCGCAGTCTAGTCGTGAAAATTGTTAGAAGAAATAAATCTGCATGCAGCTCGTTTCTCTTGCAATCGACGCAGAAAATTTATTTTTTGCATTGTGACGTAAATGTGTACGACATAAAATTGTAAAGATGTTACACAAGAATTTATCGGAAGCATGTATAATCTTCCGTAAAAATGTTGCAATGAGTAAATTCGATACTAAAATTGTATAAAATGATTTTATTGTTAACCCGTTGTTGATTTTTCATTGTCTTTCGCTAAACGATTCCTTTGTTTTGGCAACGCTACCGCGAAATTATTGCAAGTGCATCGTTCAATGCCACAAGTACCCCACGCGTTTTCCGTTTCCCCTCCAATCTCGTAATGGATAAAGGTTCTCATTTCTTCGTTAAGGTGTATCGATTGACTAAACAGTGAACCCGTAATCGTATTACCCTAACCAATATCCCAAGCGAGGGAAACGCTGACGGTGCATTTCGCGCAATGCGTTGTGTGCAAGTCAGGAACTCTGATCTGCACACAGCGTTTAAATAAATAATGATTTTATCGCGTTCGTTTATACGGCGGGATCTACTTTTAACAACCTGGCATATTGGAAATGTCTAGTCGATGAAACGCAATTTTTATAAAACACCTGCACCCCTAGGCTAGTAACAAACTGTGTACTCGACTTACGCGGATTCGTTTTACGCCAACGGTGTCCAACCTTTATGCTACTACGGCTCCCCGAAAAAAATATATAGACACGTTTCAGAAACTGTTAAGAGTTTTATTTATTTGTAGATATCATGTTATAAAAATTAATTTTTTATTAACAAATTTTGGCGCCTCCCCTGGCAATAGTTCGCGTCTGCCAAGTTGGAAACCGCTGTTTTACGTAGATTCTTAGAAACGAATCGGAAAAACCAATTCCGAACTGTGAAATTTGTTTTTTAATAACATTTTGCGACTAGCGCGGAAAGCGCCTGAACGAATGAACCGGCTAGGTCGAGGACATGCTGTACGTCAGTTTTAGCGACCGGTAAACAAGGTGCTAATTACACGGCAAGAAAGTGGCGAAGCGGTTCGCCAAGAAAGTAGAAAAGAAAGTCTATTGGCAAACACGAATGTATCACCCGGTATAAGCCCGTAGACCCGACGGGGTCCATTAACGTTTGCGAGAATAGTGGTGGAACGAGTTACTCCGTTCGAGAGATAATCGACGAATTATTCGATTCGATTCGAGCGACAGAGGCTCTGCGATTCTCTCTCTCTCTCTCTCTCTCTCTCTCTCTCTCTCTCTCTCTCTTGAAACAGAGAGAGAGAGCGAGAGAGCGTGGAGCGGAGGCCGACGTATTTAAAAACAGAAGCGAACCCGAAGACCGGTTAGGCACCAAGGAGATCAACCGACTGGTCGGGTAATCGGCTAAAATGAATCTCTGGTGTCACACTTTCCTTCGCTCGTTATCAACGATCCTTCGTCGGTCGTTACTTTTTCTGGGAATCGCAACGGGAATCGTATATTCTCAGCCGTTTTACCAGTTCCACCAGAAACCAAACAAAATGTGTCCCCATAATCCAGGCTGTTTCCTAAATATACAATCAACACGCGTCATAGTTTACTTGTATAGGTTTAAATAGCCGTTGCTACTTTAGTCACAGAGGGAATGAATTATTCAACAATTGCACTCTTACTCAACAACCCCTATAGTGAAACCTATAAGAGAATACCATTATGACGAGATAATAGTGACCTTCCTTTTTAGAAAAAGTAGACATGAATTCTGTAGGCTGGTACATGCAAACAGCATGCAAAATATAGCCCCCTCTGACTAGCCATTTCTTTTAACCCTTTCACTACAATGGATGAGATATTTCTCGAATATCTCGAAAGTGAAAGGGTTAACAGCAGTATCAACCCCAAAATCATTAATCTTTATTGAATCCATATTTTCTTCTATCCTTTTCCTTCATACTAGGTTCACTAAACGTGGCTATTTTACATTACCTTATAAAAGTAAGGAGAGATAAAAGAAATAACTTTGAGCAAATCATTAAATTAAATGTGCGTCACCACAACTGTACAAAGTGAGTGTACATTTTTCTGGAAAGTACATATCCCACTTATCTGAAGCACCATAAGTACCACGCTTATCATTTTGAATACCAAGAAATTCGGTTCGAAGAAGCAAAAACTCTAGTAAATAAAGAATTAATCTCAAGGTCGTACGGAGGTCAGAATACTATAGGTCGTTGAATTCATCTCGACCTTCGCTATTAAAAGCCAGCAATCAAAATGTACAGTCCCCTTCTCAAGAAATATGACTTTGACAAAAATCGTCCCCCTACCACAACATTAGGCCCTTTAAAAACCTAATCACATTTCCTTCTCGCATTTTGTTCCTATCGCGAAGGATAAGCTGTACATCTCGTACAGAAACATAAATACACGTGTCCATTATTATGAGTATGTGGTACCAAATAAAATTCTATTTTCTAACATGTGATAGCATTCGTAGATCGAAAATAAATCAAAATCGTACTAAATTCTGTTGAATTTAATACTCCAGCATTTCTTGACAATTTTTGTAAGCCATAAATGCGCAGTCTAGTAACTTAGACCACTTTCATAATTATGGGCACACATGAACAAAACACAAAACGATTCTCCCACAGAAAATCAAAGATCGTTAATTACAATCGAAGATATTAATTTGATTTATTACTGGGTAGTTGTTCATTTCTGTTCCACAGAATCGATGTAGAACATTTTGCAAAAAGATCTGCGGTCTAATTGTTACGAGACTGCTCCAGCGTCGCCTGCTGAAATCTCGAAGAAATCATAACAAAATCATAATCCACAAAATATGATCGAAGTACAGAACATCAACAAACAAAAAAATTAAAAAATTCCGAGGTCTCTGGAAACTCCATGGATTGCTAGATTGCGTAAAGGGTAGAAAGAACGGAGGAACTCACCTTGATAAGGTGCCCTTGAGCAGAGGATTCCTGTCGTCATAGTATCCACCGGACGACGGCATCTTCAAGTAATCCAAGCAATAGGCACGTGGCACTTGGCACTGACACTACGGCACTGCATCACTGTCGCGTGATCTGTTAACTTTCCATTCACCGTCCCCGCGGTATATGGCTACACGGTTTTGCTATGTTGCTGCGCGACTCATCGTTTCCCCGACGGAACAACAGGAGAACTCGTGCTTTTCGGATCGGTTCGAAAATCGACCCGACACTCGCGAAACCCGAAACAATCAGTTCGCGTTAGATCCACGACACGGATCCTATCGATACAACCGTATCGTCAGTCATGACGAGGAGCATCTCGCCGTAGAAGAACCATCCTCATCCACGCGTAGATAACGGCCAACCAACCAGTCGCTAATATGCACGTCTTGCACGACCGACTCCTCGCAATTATCTAGACGGCGGGTTTGTTTCTGATTTTCCTCAGCCAACTAGCTCAACCACGACGACATCGATCATCAGGCGTTATCCATGATCCTTACCCCTCGACACCTGCAGGCAGAAATTCTCGTTTTACCGTGTCGCCCTTTCTTCCCCTACAATGTTCCTCCCATAGTGAACTATGGAAAAAGTTTGGAACAGTTTTTCTTTTATAAAGTGACAATTTCACTCACCAGCCCACTATAGGCTGGAATCCCGTTTTTCGTGGCCGAAAGTTAATTTTTCAGGTTTCGTATATTGAAAAAGTTTTTCTGTAAAGTGGCAACCCTTTAAAACACCCGAGTCCAAGTGGACTGCGGATTTTATGCATTTATAACAAAAATTGATACATAGGTACAATTTAAAACAGTGGACATATTAAAAAGATTGAAGGCTTCGCAGAAATTCTCGTTTTACCCACACCATGTCAGCCTTTCTCCCTCTACAACGTTCCCGCAATGCACTATGGGCTGAAATCCCGTTTTTCGTGGCGAAAAGTCAATTTTCCAAATGTCGTATATTGAAAAGGTTTTTCTTGCTGTGAAATGACAATTTTATGCATTTATAGCAAAAATGGATAGACGATTCAAAACAGTGGACATACTAAAAAGATTGAAAGCCACCAGTGTACATATTGGTTTCATCTTAATAAGACAATTAAAAGAAGAAAGAAATTTTTATTTGGGAATCTGTGTCTTGCAATCAAATATTTTTATTTTGAAACCGACTACCGAATAGCGGTTCGAAATAAGGCAGGTGCAAAACCAAATTGTAAATATGTACCGTGAACCAAGCAAGACATGGTACGCCGTTGGCATGTCACACCGTTCCTGGCCATATTGCGGTTCACAATTCATACTCACGAAGGAAACTTCACAGAAATCGATAGATCTCTACGACCGATATAATATGCAATCGACAAAAACGAATTATGAATGCACAGTTCACGTTTAACCAGGAATTTAATCTAACCCACAATCTACCGATGCGGAGCATCCCGACACGTGCGAACACTAATGCCAACCATGGTCGACTATCAACAACCCGTCCCGCCATCTCTTGCGCGCATGCGCCATGCCGTTCTCTCGAAAAATTGCCCGCCAAACTTGCCATAGCCATTTCGCATTCGATTAGAATTATTAGTATACATAACACCCATTATTCCCATGGATCTCCATTACACTTTTCCGTCGCTATTTTCAGGAGTTATGTAAATTTTATACGTTATTACTTTGAAGACTGGCTGTTAGGAATTAAAATGATTTACTGACTACGGTGTACACTCGAGCATAATGTCGATCGCCATCTGGCGGCGCATACCAACAGAAAAGACTTTCTGCTGCAAATGTCACTACGGGAATGAAGTGGTCGGTGTTCGAATACGATTTATAGGAACGGATTGTTCTGGGAAAGTACTTCTTCGTCTTTGCCTTTCACATTCTCCGTGGACGGTCGACAACAGTGAACGCGATTGGCGCCAAAATCTAGCTCCGGTGAAAGTACTCGGGAAATGCTGCAGCCTGTTCTCGTGAATTTTCCTGACCCCGACGATCCTGTTACAGTTTCAGTAAGTATGCGATACATGTACACTGTGCACATTGCAATTGTACAGAATCTTTCTTTCAGATTTATACTCGACGATCGACTTAATTGTAACGGTTAGACAGCGAATCTTTATGCAAAGTAAAACTTTTGTGTCTGAATTGCAACGAACTGGAACGAAATAGAAATCGATTTTCTTTCCTAATATGTTTAATACGTTGAAAATAATACAACAGTGTTTTTAACCCTTTGCACTCGGTTGTCCCCTCTGAGGCACCACCAAAAATTGCTGTAGCATTATTTAAAATATTGTTTACATTAATAAATATATCAGTATCTAATTAATTACTAAACATTTAGATATGGTGTGAGGTATTATAGCAATTTCATATCCATAAAATTTCAAAAATCATAGGGAATGGAAATATTCTAGATCAGAAGAAATGTTTAATTTTTCAGTTAAAATAGCTCCGAGTGCAAAGGGTTAAATTTTACTAATGATCTTGCATAAAATCTGCTGTCTACTTATTGCATTCGATAAAGGTTTGCGATCATAAGGCAGCAGGTATTTATGCAAAATTGATTTTGTTTCCTATAATATGTTTAATAAGTTGAAAATAATAAAACAGTATTTTGAAAATTTTCTAATGACTTTGCTGTTTGAAATTACACCTACTGATTTTTGTTATAAATGCATCAAATCCGTTACAGACCGGAATGGGATGGAATATGGAATGATGAATCGGCACGAGAATCAGCTGTGATCGAACAGGGCCGAGACCTGTGGTCCGCACACGTGTCTTCCAGGCGCAGAAACACGTTGAGATAAGTGTTACGGTTGAAAGCGGAACGTGCCAGGTGAGTCGATCGAGCGCGTTGTTTATTTATAAACTAAGGGAACTCGGAGAACGATGGAACAACGGAGTGCACTGCGCGTTCGGTTTACCGTTCGCAAACTACACATGCCGTGTACATCGAGGAACCACGTGTTACCTGTTCGATCGCACGATTGGTCCGCCGATTCCAAGATGGCGCGACCATTGACCTGTCAATGTAAATCCGTGACGCGAGCACGACTTTTTTTGGCAGCCGCAGGGTGAACGAGCCCGAAAAAACATTTGTCGTTATTGGGTCAATGCTCGTCGATCTGTCAGCGATTCTTGTCATTCGTTAAATTCAATATTTAAAGAGAAATAGATTGAATAATAATTTAGACCAGGAGTTTCCAACTTTTTTCTTACAACGACCTCTTTTAAAACAATGATTTTCTTCATCGACCCCCTTACATGTTTCTGTACAATATATAGCGTACGACATAATCATAATTAAACTCCGGATTTCAAGCATTTATAGCAAGAGTATTAATATATTATTTTCACCGCATTAAAAAATTATTAATGAAGAATATAAATTCATATTTAGCTTCTGCGTCTTGCAATTGACGCACAAACTTTTTATTTTGCGGAAACATCCCCGGAGTCTGATCATAATACTAATAATTGTAGATAAACTTAAAGATAACAATCTGACCGAGGATATGAATAGGTTTATTAGATTTATGATTTGTTATTTTTGTACTATTCTCATTTTTACTATTTATTTTACTTAAGTAAAAGCGACATGACATTCGGCTTTAGAAGCGTGGATCACATCGCCCGCGCCCTATGCAAGTCTATATTATATTTATACATATTAAAACGGATATTACTATCTAATAATTACATTCCTGAAGAGTTCAATAAAATTTTAAAACAGAAAAATTTCTCATCCACCCCCGATAGACCCCTGGAATACTATAGATCCTTTTTAAATTTTCATCGACCCCCAGGAGGAACCCTAATTTCGACAATGAGTGCAATAGCTAGGTAGGAGAAAATCAGACAAATTCCGTATTCCCAGAAGAGGCTATGGCAACCATGGGCAAAACGAGCCCTGTCCACGATTTCTGATGGAATACATATTTCCAAAGAAATAGATTGAATGATAATTGAAATTGATAGTAGAAAGGAAGCGGAGAGTGAAATTTCGTATTCCCAGGAGGTTATGGTAACGCGAGAAGCGTCAGATTTTCAAAATTCCAAGCGAGTGACGCCGCGCTGTAAACCGTGCCAAGAAGCAACGTGGTGGAAATTGTAAACGATGAAGTTTCGTGGAAGATTGTTCGAAATAATCCACGATTAAACGAAAGAAAGAGATGCAAATGAATGTGTTCTCCGAGATGAAAAATTAGCCGTTGCAGCAGTGTGTCATAAGCTATAATTACTCCTTTCTCTTATAGGCTCTATCTCGTCTGTGCACTTTCACCGAGGCTTCTGAGACTGTTGGCTTGAAGGCGCGTAAAAATAATGGAAGCATAAGTAGCCGTTTTATTTGTTTTGACCAATGTTAACGTAGGACAAGTTAATCAATGTAAATTGTAATTTATAATGCAATGGGTTAAAGCGACGTTGCAGAAACGTACTTTACTACAAGAATTGTAGGAACTAATGCCGTATTTACTCTGACACAACAAAATGTCAAGTATCTCGTGAAGAATTGACATTTGGGTTAGTACTTTTATACGTAGGATAATAAAAGGGATCGATTGGTTTAACAAAAAAATTTAATTGCATTAAAGAATACAGTGCAATTGCATCGGTGCATCCACATCAAAGATCAGGTCATAGTAGGTTAGGATGTACTATGACATATGATTTTTTTCCTCTATAATATCTCTTTACTTTTTACTTCAAAAAGAGTAGTAACTTGTCCCAGTTCCCAGCCCAAGTCTATTTTTTATGAAAATTGGGTTTTCAGCTTCGCCTTGTGTAGGTATTTCAATTTTTACAGTTTGAAGTAGTTTTTTTGTCAACTGTTTTAATCAAGGTCTAAATATAAAAATAGTTCGAAAAAATCTCCGTGTGAAGCAAAATAGTTCCGCTTTAAATCGTTTATTTCGCCTCCTGTAAAATTTACTTTTTTGGACATGGGCCAATTTTCATATGAAGCCGACGATATGACTTATTGTTAGATCACTTTCATAATTATGGGCACATATTACAATAGAGATAAAAATAAATTCCATTTAGACGTTGGTCATGTTCGATGCTCGGTAAATCTAGTGTAATAAAAACAAAAAATTGAAAATAATTTCTTCGACCGTTTATGTTACGACTGTGTCTCGTTACTGTTATTTTCTATCGGAAAATCAATGTCAGCGTCCCAGTTAGTTGGCGTACGTGAGGTTCTGCCGTCTATGAATCGAATAACGCTCATGACCCCTGAAATTTCACGAAAATCTCCAGTACCGTGTGGAACTAGTGTTGCCACACGTCGAACGTTAAATCGTAATAATAACGTACTCAGCCCGGTAGGAACACGCAAACAGGCAGCGATCCTTTTACGAACCGATGTACCGTTCTCGCCGCGCCGCGCCGGCAGCCCAAGTCGAAAGTATCCGGCATAACAAGGGCAAATGACCTACTCGCCGAGTCGCTAACATTTTTCAGCGGTCCGTCGACGAACAAATCGACGCTCTCTCTCACTCTCTCTCTCTCTACTTCTCCGACATCCCATAACCACCAAAATATTCGAATTGACCATTGCACATATTCAACCATTCTGAAAAATGTACGCTATTGACGCAGATCTATAAAACATATTTTTTAAATTTTCGATATAGGCCCACATAAAAAAGTTGTAAAATGCAACTTTTAGTAAAGTGAAGTAATGATATTTGGTCCCCTCGGGGTTTCAAATCCAATCTCCCCTCTTTCCACTCTCACTATCGCCTAATTTCAACGGGACCTACAGTTTATTATTAAGGTGGGTTCCGAACCACCTTGCAACTTTTAGTATTTTCTCTACAATTCCGACAACTTGCAATTTTATTTTTAAATTTTAGTCACGTTGTGCCGCAAACCAATTGTTTTAACTTCCCAAAAAATTTCAAATCGTATGGTCCAATATTAAAAATGTTGACGTCTTTTTAAGAGTGTCCGAATATTAGTGGGAGTCACTGTATGTAACTAATTTTGTACGCCCACTGTATTTCCATCTCGGGAATAGATTATGAATTTTCGTAAAGATCGACTGAAGGGGAAAATGATCCTGGATCGGTATCATCGAACGAAGACGCTTTGGAGGGATGGGTAACGAGGCGAAAAGTCGAGGAGTAAAAGCGTTACGTGATTCAAGGACGTACGCTAAGTGGGATCGTGACGCAGTCGATAAGCAGCTGTAGGTGCAACGATCGTTCTACCCTTATGGCTTGTGTATTTGTTCACGGCGCTGTTCGAAGTGGAAAAAGGCGCCCTGGTCGACCAGACTATCCGGTCTGCAACGAAACAAGGAAAGAAGAAGAACAAGAAGAAGAAGACGAAAGAAGAGGGGATAGAGAGAGAGAGAGAGAGAAAAAAAGAAGAGAAACGCGTAGACTCGAATGCTCGCTGGAAAATCGGTACCGTAAGCGTTCCACTTCTCTTTCGTTCTCTTTCTCCGTCTCGCTCTAGCGCACGAACCCTCCTCCAACAGCCTCTGTCTTTCTTAAAAGAAAACCGCTCCGGAATCCGCGTCTCGGAATGCGAGAGGCGACGAGACTCGGCTTAGCACGAACGCAACCTGTCCACACTGTTTCCCCCACCAAGGTCTGATCCTCCTAACTCTACTTATCCATCCCTACCAGCCGGCGAACGATGCAAACACGATTGCACAGACACAAACGCAATACCCACCGACACAGCCGACGAATATGCCATCATTTGCTTCATCGTGTAACCGTATACATGACGCGTCGTCCGCCAGCGTCTCGACTCCTTATTATTCATTCGGCTGCACACACAGACCGAATCGGCGACAATGAAAAACCAGTGTTTCCATTTTGTTAACGGCGAGATAATACTAAGAAAACCTCTGGCCTATAATACCGAGTCACGCTTCCAACGAATACTCCAAATTGAAATGTAACTCTAATAGGGTAACATTACTGCGGGTGTACAAATACATTATTAATGCGGGCGTAAAAATAAATATTTTGTCCTCAATAAATTCGAATTCTACGTTAGTATATTTCGAATCCTAGTCCGCAGTAATGCGTACAAAATGTTATCGTTTTTTTCTCGAATATTTTCTTATTTTGTAATAAAGTTTGATGACCACCAATTTCTTTTTTATTCGGAATCATAAAATGCTTACACATATATTGATGATACCGCAGTAATCGGTACAGTTACCATACTTGTGGATGTCAAGCAAATCACAATGCAAACAGCACTTTCTATTTCTAGAGAAATTGATGCGAGATTTGTCGCATTTTTGACCATACGGGTCTTAACGAGAATGAATTTCCGGTCGGTGGCGCAGCGTCTACTTAAAATCCGGCGATTCCGTTCAGCCCAAATGGAATCTGTCCACGCTATTTCCTCCACCATCGGTCTGTCCCCTTCACCTCCTTTTCTACGCTATTCTACCTGGTGTGCGAGTGGTCCCGCGCACACTGCCATCCCGAGTATCTATATTTGTCGGATCTCCGTCTAAGATGTGTGGTCACCAATACTCGGCCATTGTTGTAGTACGTGCAACACGATTTCGCTTATTTATCCTACACATGTACACTTGATACATGTAGATACAGCACGCGTCTTATTTACCGAGCGACCAGAGAAAGAGACCAAGGGAGACGGAGAGGCCAAAACAGAAAGAGGAATCAAGAGATAGCGCCGTGAACGACACAAGCTATTTTTCAGACTCGCTATTGAACCCGGATCGACTTCGGCATCTTACGGAAAAACGTGTACTTAGACGCAACCAATTACGAACGGTCTTATCTAATTTCCTGCTCGTTTTTCAAACTTCTCTTTTCGATTTTCCACCGTCAAAAAAATAAAATCGATAACATTTTGTACGTATTACTGCGGATGAAAAAGAGCACTGTAGCAATTACTGCGTACCCATTGCTGCGGATTAGAATTCGAAATATACGAGCGTTAAAAAGGCAAGAGAAGTTTCTTTGTATATTTTTTATTGTATATCGAAGTAGGTATCTAAATAATAATAAAACTTTCCTCTATGCAATTTCAAGCAGCATAAAGAATGTACAATCATGGATAGCAGTCCCTTTGATGATGGAGATAGAAGAAAAATTGTCTTATTTTCATCTTTTATGAAGAATGTTTCTTCAAATCCTGAGATTATAAAAATATGAAGATGATTGACAATTTTGTTTACCTCGCCAACGAGAATACATTCTCATTGAATTGTACACATTCATTCAGAGCAAAATAGTTAGTTTTACGTATTTGAATCTCATAGGGGGAAAATACCGCAATAACAACGTACAACCGCAGCAATAGGTACCTTTACCCTTGCTCTTTGCACTCGAATGGTGACTCTGAGGCGCCAGTAAAAATGACCATAGCATTATTCAAAACAGTTCCAATATTATTAAATTCATTTGCATTCTGTGAGTTGTTCAATTTTCTGTGCCCAATGTAAAAAAGATTACATCAAATAAAAATTATCTAGGTTTAACACTAAACCTACCACGAGGGATCAAATGACTCATTTAAGATTTTTTGTTAGACTATTATTGAGACTGTAAAGGTGTCTTCATGGGAATTGATTGAATACATTTTTTGACTCCAGTATATACAATATTATAGTAAAAATCGCAGAAAATATAAATAAAAATCTTGTTATTTTCATAATACCATACACATTAGTCACTTTTGATGATCGGTAGGTTTAGCGTTAAGAAATGTCTTGATTTTCCAATTAAAATTGCTTCGGGTCCACAGGGCTAATAGTGCAAGTTTTTAAACTCCATCTGACCCTTCGAACCTTCCGTCGGTTATTTCAAAGTTTTATAATGGACCCGAAATACTCGAAAATGCGGACCGGCCTTAACATTGACGCGCGAAGTCGAGCGCAGGGAGCTACATATTTGTATTAGCCATAAGCGTGGCGGCGACCGTCGTTGCGAAAGGTCGAATAATGTCTGTTGACGAAACCGCGACGACGTTGTTTGCATAAACAAAAGTCATCAGAGCTGGTGGTAACTTTCGATACTTACGGAGAGGCTCGCCCAATAAAAATTTCTGCTGATATTTCCGAACGCGGCAGCAAGTAAAGTCTTGCATGGAAACGCTACACGATTACGTAGTTATCGTGCAGACTTCACTGTCGCGCGCACGACGGGAATACACGCGGAGAGCACCAGCACAATTTCTGGAATCTCTCGCGCTTCCGTGTGCTGCTTCAGAGAGAACAGAAAGAGAGAGAGAGAGAGAGAGACTCGGTGAACACGCGCGAGACACATGCCCCTCCGCGACGGCGGCGTTCGTCTCGCATTGCCGGGCATACGGGCCACGTTCTGTTTTCTTGCGCATAGTCGCAACACCACCGATCATTCCCTAGGAATAAGGTCGTACGCAAGATCGTGCCAAGAAACACTACCCAAGAAAACCGACCACCGTTATTTGCAAGCGTTCGCTTCGATCCTATCTCTCGGGGGAGCCGAAACTCTCGCGTTATCAATGTCAATAATTACTCAGATGTCGCGGATAATGTATTCTGTGGTTGCAAGGAAGAACGCCGCATGTGACAATCCCAAAAAATTTCAGTTTATGCAATAAAATTAGTTCAGTTTATGCAAATAAATCATGAAATATAGTATAAAAAAAGTCATGAAAATAAATTCGGAAGGCTGAAGGAAATAATGCAATTTAAGCGATGTCCTATGTCAAAGAACTAGTAATCAAAACTTTAAGGGGGTAGACTCGTTTCTCCAGGATTGCAAGGGTGCGGGATGCGCCTTCTCATTTCTCAATAATGCAAAGATGGGGTTTTTCAGTAGTTAAATGTTTAGCTAGATTTTTAGCTACATCTAAAGATCATACTAGGCCGCGATCGCCCTCAAAAGTCCTATTTTTACGCTTACGCGGCGTAATTTGCATTATTCGGAAGCATGTAGGTGTCGCAGCTTTATGATAGTTACACTCCCGTCCTTAAGTCACGCCGGACACTTATTCAAATTTGGACGCAAGACCTATTTGTTATTACAGGACCAATATTATGAAATATTATGAAATAAAAATGGTAATTACTAATTTTTTCTGATGTAGAGAACATGTAAATCTCACCAAATCTGACCAAAATATCCTATATTTTCTAAGCTGGGCATGTAGCTATTTTCATAAAGCTGCGACAGCTACATGCTGCCGAATAATGCAAATTACGTCTCGTAAACGTAAAAATAGGGCCATTGAGGGCGATCGCGGTATAGATTGATCTTTTATGCAACGCTTTTGGCTACTGAAAATCCTCATCTTTGAGCTGCGAAATTCAAGAGGGTTGAAATTGCAATTGACTTTTATTCTGTGCAATTTTTCAGACTGATTTATGATATGTTGCTGAATAATGCTAATTACGGCTTGTAAACGTAAAAGTAGGACCTTTGAGGGCGATTGCGGTCTAGATTGATCTTTTATCTAGCGCCTTTGACTACTGGAAAACCCCATCTCTCCATTACCGAGAAATGAGCAGGCGTATCCCAAACCCTTGCAATCCGGGAAACAAGTCTACCCCTTAAATATTTTGAAATTCTCACATGCGGCGTTTTTCCTTACAACCGCACAGCTATCAGCTCCGGGGAATCAAACGTAAGCGTAAAAGCTTTGGCGGAGACGGGTAGAGGGAGCTGGTGGCAGTTGTCAACGGCGTACGTGAACGGAAGGCTGGTCGATATGGGGAGAAAGAATACTCGCGAATACTGTCTAGTGAAGCTCGGTGTTATCATGGTCGTGGTACATACTCGCGTGAACCGTCGTCTTTTCCGTTCCTCTTCCCCTCTGAGTAGTCGAACGATACACTGGAGATACTATGACAGTTCCGCTGACAATAATGGCAGATGCGCGCACCACGGGTTGGTTCTTGTCACGCGGTTAAAGGGTAAAAATCGGCCTTACACACGTGTGCGCTGGATGGCTGTGTTCCGTTCACGTACACGTGAATTAAATCCGTCGACGGTACACTTCTGTCGGTGTGACTCTTGTCGCTGTATGACTGTGTGCATTTATAGGTGCGAGTGAGTGTTGGTTGTCGCCGAGTAGTTTGTCTGTATTGTATGTGTGTGTAGATGTGCGTGAATGTGTACACGTATCGGTTTAGAGTGGTAGCCGTGCAAAAACGTCGTAACAAGACGGCGCGTGGACGGTCGCGGCTGAACTGATCGTGGGGGTCGAGCTACAGGTGTCATCAGACGGCGGCTGCTCCACCCCTCTGCCCCCACCCCTGGCTCCCTCACCCGCCCTCAATCCCCACTACCGACAAACCGTACTTTCACGCACACCGCATGGAACACGAGTGAACACGAGCAACCCGAGGAGACGCGTGCGCACACGAGCCGGCTTCCTCTGTAATCATGCAATATCATTCGGTCTATTCGCGGCGCCTATGAACCGAACGAACGCGGCACGTGCTTTACATCGCTGTAAACGATATCGAGCATGTTCGCTTTTTTCTTACCGAAACCGAATGATTGATTCCTTGGATCGAATTGAATCTCTGCAGTCTGGTTTACATGGAGATCTTAGAATCCTACGCGGTCATGATAGATGTCCACGTGTGCGATATGGGCTACGTGATTATCGTGGACATCTGTTGTGACTGGACTGCAGAGTTCGTATACCGTTGATGCAGAAACGATTTGACTAAACCTACCGAGCCTAGAAACCGGTACATGTTCCCTTATAAAAATGACAAAATTGATTTTATTTAGACCTTGTGCAGCTCTGATTGTAATATGTGCTCCACTAAAGATAACTATACAATCATTTCTTATGAAATTATTTTTATTATATCAATAATCGTAAAACAAAAAATTTTGAACCGGCTATTTTGACCGGTGATGGTAGGTTTAGTGTTAAAGCGGGAGGAAAATTAAACCAATTTGTATTAATATTATTGTAGATAAAAATTTTTTTCGTGTCTGGAGTTCCTTCTTTCGAGAGAAAGCTCTTCCAGCGAGAGATCCGATGTTTCTTGACTGTCATAATAACTGTCCATCTATAGGATACAGGTTGTACGATTACGGTGGACATCGGTTGTGACTGGACTGCAGACTTGACGCATTTAAAACAAAAATGATTATTTACTTAATTGATTAAAGTTGCTAAAGAAAGGAAGCTTTATATGCAGGTTATTAATACTTAAAATAAAATGCAGCCTTTTCGTAATTTACCAGGGACACGTAAAAAAAGGTATGCACTATATTTACATTGCAACTTGTTTCCGAGGGATATAGAACAGGTACGGCAAGTATGATAATAATCTTTATATTAATATATGCTTAATAGTATATAAAATATAGTAATTTTTATGTCTACATTGTTACGAGAGGCTGTTGCGCCTCGCATTTTTATTAATATATAATCTAACTTTTATTAAAACAAAGAATAATCCCATGAGTGTTATAAAACAATATTCCGTATTTATACAATTTCTAAAAGGTACAGTGGGTGTCTAAAACTTAATATAATATATAATATATATCTAGATAAGAGTAGATTAATATGAAAGAAAAAAATTGAAGATATCTACCGGGTGTTCAAAAAACAATTAGACAAAAAAATCGTAATAGGGCAAAAGTTCGTGTATGAGAAAAAAAAGTACATTCACAAGCCGCACACACACCATTAAGTATCGATGTTCGTAATTCAAATAGATATTTATTCAAAAACCAGTGTATTTCATGACAAAACATATAACGTCAGTTACTGACGCAATGCTCATGACGTATTTCTCACTCACGCGATCGCACTCACACGGAATTCCTCCCTCTCTGTGATTTATACACTTTATACTAGCTATATGTATATATATATATATTTATATATAATTTTTTTCTTTATGTTTTGCTGTAGAATATTTAATATTTTCTATTTTCATCATTTTTCTTGTACATCTCGTAGATGCACAATGTATCATTGTAACATTAAAACTATATCGATAATCTAATTACATATACAGTATGTGATATGGGCGCCTAGCCACTGTTACAGCTAAGTGTCGCGCGGCGGACCGCGCGGCCGAAAATCTGTTAAAACGAGCGAGCGTCACGAGTTTCCCCGTTTATATATGAACCAGGAAAGAAAGAGTTCGACAAGGAGAGAGATTTGATGATTGAATTGAAGGATTCTTCGTCACAGAATTCTAGAAAAATATTTACCGGTCCCCGAGGGGCGAGGAAGACCCACAAGCGAACATTGTTGGTGATCGAGAGGGACAGATATCCTCGTCGATCTCTCATCCCTAGTTAAGGGAAACTCGCCTGATCGTCTCGTGTTTTCGTATTCAAGTCTGTGAAACAACAAACTCGCAACCTTTCGGGCTCGCTCTCGACTTCGTCGCGTATCTGCTCGTGAGAGTCTTCAGCGACTGAAGGAATATCGCCAGTTTTCTCTCTCACTTACCCTCACATCAATAAAGATTTTGTTCCCCCCTGTTTTTTTAATTCCCTGTTTACCGTGGTCGTAACATGCACACGAGAGAGAGAGCAGAGCAACGTTCCTATCGTCCATGTTCGTTTCCCCGAACATGCGATACCAGCAGCAGTCGTCGTTGAGAGTCGGTAGAAAAATCTGGTTTGTAAAAAAATCGGTTTTTCTGCTCGCGCCGCGTGCGAAAATACAGCGTCGCGTGGATCGAGTGTACTGGTCGGTTTTCTCGTTAACTAGACAACACCCCCATACCGTCTCGTTTGATTCAAACTTTTGCGAGTGGCGATTGAATCTCAATGAATCATAATAATGATTAGACTGCGGATCTTTATGCATTCCCAATAAAATAGAGTAGATAAATTCGCGAAGTTGTTGAAAAATTTTCAAAATTCAAGATGTCAATACAGTAGGACTTTGATTAACCGGCTTGATCGAGCGTCAAACAGCTCGGATAAATTAAGGCCCGATGGATGATCGAGACCCGACGAAACAATTAAAACGTACATTATATCCCAAAATAAATTTTCTATTTTTGAAAATTTATTTCCCTTCATAATATAGTCATATTTAAGCGCATATTTGTTTATAATCGGGATCCGGTTAATCCAGGTCCTACTATATATGATTTATTCTCTATTAAAATCATTAAGAGGGTAGATCCGTTTTCCCAGGTTTGCAAGGGTGCGCGAAATGCGCGTTCTCATTTCTCGATAATACAAAGATGGGGTTTTTCAGTAGTGAAAAACGCTAGATAAAAGATCGATCTAGGCCGCGATCGCCCTCAAAAGTCCTATTTTTTCGTTTACGAGGCACAATTTATTTAGTGTTTTTGACTATTGAAAAAGGTGCGCACCCCGCACCTTTGCAATCCCGGGAACGAGTCTACCCCTTTAAGGGAAGAAATAACATTCGATTTAGTTTCTGTTCCTTGCAATCGATGTAGACAATTTTTGTCTTGCATAAAGATTCGCAGTCTAGTAATGATAATATAATAGAAGGGACACGCTCAGTGGGTCCGAAAGCCTCTATATATAGCAACGTACATATATATTTATATATATTAATTAATGCTCGATATTTCTATCGTTATTTTTTGTTCCTCCACTTTCTTCGTGTTACTACCGAGATTGAATTGTGATTCGGCGATGTTCTCGGCTAATCGATTAGGAGCCACGTCGTTCATAACACAAAGCCGAAAAGACGCCCTTAAGCACGTTTCTAATTGCTAATGCGGAACGAAACGGCGGCGACATTCCGTCGGAAACGTCGCTGGTCGCATAACTTGAACACAGAAATACTTTCGTACATTTTTGAGTAAGTCTTTGAGAGAACGCATAATGTTGTAACGGCTAAAATTTACTGAAAAATTCTTTCAGAAACTACGTCAGCTGTGACGGAAATTAAAACGACCGTATAAAACATTTTTCAACGGCTGGGGGTGGATAGGACAAACTCAAAAACGTTGTTCCTCTCTTCGTTACTCGATCGAGCGAACGCTTCCAAGCGCTACTGCCAGAAATGAATCTTTCCTTTTTTTACAATTTCGAAAACCATGTTTCGCTGAATTATAGAGGTGTGCGAGAATCCGAAAATATCGTGTCCAGTCGAGACGAGACTTTTTTCGCGATCGAGACAAGCTCTCGAAAATTTTGAAATTCTCGAAAATGTTTGAGATTCTCGAAAATTTCAGGGTTTTCAGTACTCGATTACCATTAAAAGAAACTCGCTTTAAAATCAATCGTGGCATGAGATTTTTGATATTTGGGGCGTTTGCGAGAACCACATTCATTGAATCTTCTTTTTCCGAATCCCGAAACCTTCGAGAACCCGACCAGACCATCGAGATCTCTACATTTCCGGGTTATCGCACACCTCTAACAGTTTATTATTGCACCAACGGAGAGTATAATCTACCCCCATCGTTCCCTTTTCCCTAATGATAGTTTTTCTACGCATCGGCTCGTTGTGTGTATCAAAAATTCATTGTATCGTATCAATCACAAGCAACGAAATCAATCAGCCCGCTCGATGAAGCGAGCAAAGAAGAACCTAGGGAAAAGGAAAGCCTTGCTTCGAACAGGTATCGTAAGGCACATTTTCGACACGTCCCAAGTCTCTCATGTTTGTTCCAAGCGAGGGGTGCGTCCTACGGGATCGAAGTCGGGATGCGATTCGAGAGATCGGTTTTACCATAACCCACGCAGTTCTAGAGAAAAGTAGTCGCCAAGTGTTATCAAAGAAAAAGAAGAAAAGGAAAACCCAAAAAAAAAGAAAAGAGGAGAATATCACGAAGTAATGAAATCTTCATTTGCCAAAAAACAACTGTGTAAAAAAGACCGTACAAGTTTCGTTTATACATTCATTAATCAGCCATGAGTTCGCGCGTGTATGTATGTGTGTGTTAATGTATGTGAAATGTTGTGTAAAATATTTTAATGCGTTCCGGTGGCGTTGAATTCGTTTCTGGTTCCTTTCAGCGACAACCGAACGTGTTGTTCCGACAACAACCTCGTGGCGATCAACATCGAAATCGTCGCAACGGTATTGTTTGCGTGCCCGACCGAAGTGACCTGCTACTTCTCGGCAAATAACGCACTACTCTTCTCTGGTAGCGACGGGAAACAACGTTTAGATATTGCAATAAATATGGTATAGCGAAAGCTCGACGATGCATGCTCCGTTAGAACCTGGCTCTGATGTAAACAGCGGAGGCATCGTGTTCGCCGTAGCCAAGGCGTTTAGCGTGCTTGTAGACCTCGTTCGCCGCTGCAGCCAACGGTAGAGGCTGTTCCAATTGGTCGCCTATACCTAAAGAGAGTCTTAAGTCTTTTTGCATATGCTGTAGCGGTAGCTGCGTTGGGAATCCGCCCTCGATGATGGCTGAAAAAGACGAGAACGTTGTACAAATTGGTCCAACGACGACCTGGGCAACGCTGGATCGCGGATCAGATGTGGCTGCTTCTCCTATTCGCCTGCACGGCGAATCAATCCCCACAACGAAAAATCGGAGTGAACGTGGTGAGACTAACAGCCACATTTTTTTCGCAAGCCAGCGTTGCTCAGGTCGTAACCTATCCCAACGACTAACGCAGTACGATATAAATGGCGCAGTACCTTTTCCTTTGTCAAGAATCGCAGGACAGGCCAATGATGTCAGCTCCAGCACCTCCAACACGTCTTTCTGTTGGAGTCCAGCGCGATCCGCCAACGCCATGCTCTCAGCTAAACCAGCCAGGGTTACCCCCGCCATTAACTGAAGCACAAGGTTCATTTTGGAAGCGTTGCCCACCTTGCCCAGGTAGAAACTATTCTTGCCCATCGCCTCAAAGCAAGACTGACATTCATCGAACAACGTTCTATTCCCGGCTGCGAGGATCACCAATGTACCCTCCTGTGCTTGTGTTTTGCTACCCTGTACTTGCGCCTCCAGATAACGACCTCCCTTCGCTGTTATCGCCTCAGCAATATCCTGCGACGTTTCCGCGTCTATTCCGGTCATCTCCACGTACCCCTTCTCGGGGGAAATTTCTGTTAGCACCCCGCAGTTACCGAACACCATCTGGAAATATTGATTGGTTTTTAATCTTCTAGTTGCAATTTCGATTAGTTTGAACGTATTTAAAATTAAAGAAGGAGAGTACTCACGTCTTTGGCAGCTTGAGGATCAGCCACGCAAGAGAATGTAATGTCTGCAGCTAATACGACGTCCGATGGCGTTAAACCCTGTTTTGCCCCTGCTTTCACGAAATCCGCACACTGGAAATGAAAAGCGAACAGTTAGTTAGCTAGTCGACTTCGCGGTTTATTTATTGTAGAAATAGTATTATTAAAACAAAGTCCTAATAGGTTTTATTGAAATGGAATTCATACAGAGAAAGCAACGTACATTCATCTTTTACATTCGTCCTAATTTTTCATCACGATTGAATTAGTTCCTTTTTTAAATACATCGATTGGCTTCACATATTACTTCGTTTAATGATAAAAATAAGATATATTTAATCTTCTTTGCACTTCTTATAAAAGTGCAGACGATACATATCGATCAAATACGGATCATGAAAAACATCGATATATCATTGTCATCTCCAATTCAAATTCAAACTTGATTGTAAATGTTTCAAATTCAAAACTCCAAATTATTTTATATCGTAATAGACTTATGAAATCATATAAAATTGAAGATGACAATGTTAAATTTTAATTTGCTGCATTTCTATGCATTGATGAAGACATTAATACGGTAAAATATAAAACAGTAATGGATTAGTAAAATTCAAGAATATTGTTGCTTTTAACGTAACAAAGTCATTAGGGGATGAAATCAATTTTGATTTTATTCTTGCTTTCCACAATCAATGCAGAATATTTTTATTCTGCATAAATAAATATAAATAAACATGTTCTTATAAAATTACAGATCTATTTTATTCCTAACAATACCAAAATGACAGAATATAATCGCTTGTATTATAAAAAATATATTGCACACCATCAGTATCGATCATTATTGAAACTATCGATAGTCCAACTATCGATAGTTCTCACTAATTCGTTCTCACGTTTCGTTATCTTTATTTTCCAAAGGCCTTCGATCGTATTAGATGGCAAACTTGCACTACGCCATTGATTCTAGTGATTTAAGTACTTCGAAATTTTCCCAGACGGTGTCGCTAGCTTCCGCCGCGCGTCCCGAGGAATATCCCTAGACAGTTTCATCCACGTGGCGACACCATACGACGCGAGACGAAAGTATAACGATCAAAAATAATGCTACCGATAGATGTCGCCATAGCGCGCAGTAGCCATTTTCGCCGCCATTTTCGTCACGCACCGCTGTCCCCCAACGGCTACAACGTTAAACGCTTCGAGGCCGAGGTTTGCTTGCCACATCAGCAAACGACGCCATTGCACGGTCTGAAAATATTTATCGCATACTGTCGGAAGGTGTATCCACCTATCAATGGTTCAAAGGACTTGAAGTTGTCCAATGCTATTTACAGTTGCCGCGACGAAATGCGTGCACTTTCAATGACATTCTAGAAGTTTCTATAGGTCCCGATACGATGAAACCGACGATAACACAGCAGGGAGCTGTTAATATAGAAACGACCAGACATTTCGTGAGACTTACGGATCTATACAAACGATTTTCGAGCTGCGCTCGACCGACGTAGACTTTAGACGCTTTAGCGTCAACCATTGTACCCAATTTCGACGAACCCGTCTACTTGACCGTGTCTATTTTCATTTTCGAGTACGACTCTCGCTCTCCCAGCCACCAGTAAAATCGATACGGCGTTTTGCAAATGTGTAATGGCGCCATTTGCCCTCACAGCATACGCTCCTCGAACGAGATTGCAAATATCTCGAACCTGTTAAACCTGGAGGACGAATTGACTCGTCATTCCGGTTCGAATATTCTTTTTCCGAAGAAATTCCTCGACTCTACCGCGTTCATCGCCGACGCAGTAATTTTTGTTTAGCCTACGTGCTAACAGTTTACGAGCGTTTATACAAATACCGAACGAAATTATTACGCTGTTACTAACTGCGTATTTTGCCACCCGGATCACAGAGAGAGGCACTAACGTAACCAGTGTGTAACGGTAAGTCAACAAAGCAACGAACAAGATCAGCCAACACTCGAAGTAGGCTGTATTATTGTTTTGGTTAATAAATAAACTTGTATCTTGACTGTAACCCTGCAAAGTACGATCGCTTTGTTTTTTATAGTTACAGACAAGGCCACGGAAGAACTGTAAACGCGTTCGACTGACAAACAACGGTCAAACGATACATACAACCGGAAACGAATGGAAAAATTGATTCGTCTCCTCTTCCATTGTTCCGTTGCACGTGCGCGAAGGGTAATCGAGCAGGAAGTATACACATCGATCGTTTATATTCCTGACCTGTATTATTTTGCACGTCCAATTTATTTTGGCAAATCGTACAGGGATACATGTGCGGATTCTTAAAGCGTCTCTATCGTAGATGCACATGCAGTAGATGGGTGTAGAAAGTATTCGTACAATTTTTAAAAGCGAATAACTTTTTCAAAATTGGAGCCGACAGCTTCAGTTGGAATCCGCTTTTTATGCGGATTTTATCCGTTTATAACAGAAATGAGTAGGTGTAATTTAAACTTGTAAAAACATTAGAAGAATTTAAAAATACTGTTATATTCTTTTTGATCTATTAACCGTATTAAGAAAGATAATAAATAGACAGCGGATTTTATGCATTTATGACAAAAATGAGTGGGTGTAATTTAAAACTATAAAAACATTAGAAGAATTTAAAAATACTGTTATACAATTTTCAACCTATTAAACATATTAAGAAAGAAAATAAACTTCTATTTCACTCCAGTTTGTTGCAAATCAGGTAGAATATTTTTATTCTGCATAAAGATCCGCTGTCTACTAATGTGTAAATAATTTTTTTTTAATTGTTATTGGTCGCAATTGTGAAGGAAAGGGTGAAGTTCACGATTTTTTAATTTCTTATCTATGTCTGTAATGAAAATTTAAAACTCTATTTTGTAAATCTAAGGAAGTTACAGTGATTCCTGACTAATATTCGGACAGTCTTAAAAAACCGATAACTTTTTTAATATTGGATTATACGATTTGAACGTTTTTGAGAAGTTAGAACAATTGGTTTGCTACACAACGTGAACAAATTTTTGGAAAAAATTCCAAGTTTCAAAATACAACTTTTAATATATTCTCTGCAATTCCTACAAGTTGCAGTTTTTTTCAAAATTTTTTTTTCACATTGTGTAGCAAACCAATTGTCCTAACTTCTCTGAAACGTTAAAATCGTATGATCCAGTATTTAAAAAATTGTTGTCTTTTAGTACCAACGGCTGTTTCGAAAAATTAAAAACGGCCAATGTTAATGGGATACCGTGTCGCAAACTATTCCCACCGATATTCAAATTGGAATTTCCTGACCCACATGTCGGCCAACACCGTTTTTTTGTGGCGCCGTTTTGCTCATGTTTCAGCGACATGTTTTTGCGCGAACCTTATGTTAATGCACAGAATTGGATGTGATCCTCGGAGCTTCAATTTCAATTTTAAACTTCAACTGTTAACCCATTTGCATTAGAGTCATTATTACACGAATTTTTCTAAATTAAATACAGGATGTTTCAACCGAATGGGATTATATCATTGTCTGCCGTATTTACTGTTCAGAACGATGTCGTATGAAGAATCTTTCTCGATGGGATTTTTCAATGGGATTTCAAGGTCGTTCATATTTATTGCATCGGCACCTTGTGTTTTTTCTTAGATATTATTGTAGAGCATGGAAAGACGAATCCAACGACTACCGTAACCATACTGTTTCGATCATTCAATCTCGACATATTCGTATCTGAAAAGTAATATAATCGATACTTTCAGACACGAATATCTCGAGACTGAATAATCGAAACAATATGGTTATCGCTAGTCGTTGGATTCGTCTTTTTACGCTCTACAAGAATATCTAAGAATATACACAGTTTCGTGTAAATAAATACCAATGACCTTGAAATCCTGTTAAAAATGACCTTGAGAAAAAATTCTTTCTACTGTTGCATGTACTCCTTGAGATAGTACAACTTTAACCCTTAGATTATTAAATACGTTGGAATCTAATCAATTACTAAACATTTAAGTATTGGAGGAGGTGTTACATCAATTTCATATTAATAAAATGAAAAAAATCATGCACAATGTAATTATTCTAGGTCAGAAGAAATGTTTAATTTTCGAGTTAAAGTAGCTCCCCGACTGCAAAGGGTTAATCCGAGCAATTTTTTTCGTAGAGACACGATCAAAGAATAAATGGCGTAATAAAAATAACAATTGGTGACAAGAGCATTATTTATCATTCCTTCTGATGTAAATGGTTAGTTTTGCAGTTCTGGACTCATCAAAAACCTCGTAAATTTAGCCTGGCGAGCAGAACATTGTCCGATGGAGAGAAGAGGGTGCAGATTGCTCGAAGGATACGATCCGATTACATTAAGCTTTATGCGCTTTCTATCCGGCCAAGAGGCGAAGGAATGGCCAACGTTATTTGACGTTTCCTTTTATTTTTTGTTGCGAGAGATCGCAACGATAGTTGGCGAGAGCAAATAAATTCGGTGTAAACGGCGACGAGAGTGTGGCACAGAGCGGAGCTGACCTTGAACCAACTTAACCGACTTGTGCGGCTTCCACGAGGGAGGAAACTCAACGGTTTCCAGGGACGTATGTAACCGTATATAACACGGCCGGAATTGCATTCTGTCTGCGTCCAATATGCGTCCCGCTCTTCCGAGAACGTGTAACGCTCGAAAGTGTCGGCTCCACAGTGTTTCGAGTGTCTTCCCTCCGTGTTACTTATGCAATTCTCGGCCCTATCACTTTCTCACGGCCACTTCATCGCGAACTACCGTGCACCAGGTGCACACCTTTAAGGACATATTAATATTCTATCTGTTGACGAAGCCCTAACTTCCACGCCTTCATTATGAGCAGACTGCGGATTTTATGCATTTATGACAAAAATGAACAGCCGCAATTTTAAACAGTAGGAATCATTTTTATTTGGCTGCAGAATCTTGTAATCGGTGAAGAACATTTTTATTTTGCATGAGTCATTTCGCAGTCTAGTTATAAATAATGTACTACTCAATTCATTTGATAATCTTCCACAAAAATGGTAGATTTGAATTTCGGATTTCAGCTAGGAAAAGACTCAACTAAAAATCTGAGAATGATTGAAGAATGTCTTGTGTGGGTTTTCGGGAGCTGTAAACGGACGAGCATCGATAGTCTAGTTTCTAGAGTTAATCCGAGGCATTGCTCAGCGGTAAGGCTGTTAATAAAAACTATTGTATCATTGACACGCAACCGGCTAAACGATTTCTTCAGCCCTAACGATTTGTGTTACGGCGAACCAGGGCTATAATTATGCGGCCAGCATCTAATTGCCTGGATAATTTTCACTCCTCGCCAGACCGGGAACGAGCGGTTGTGCATTTTAGGTAACAACGGTGTGTGCCACGCGTAACCGTACATAGGCAGGAAGCATTCGCTGTTATATGCGGTGTGCGAGCATTTCTAACCCACGTAACACGTGGGCGGATTCCACTGAGCACAGCGTCTTGGATTTTGCTCGATTCAACTCGCAATTTCATCAACATTAACCCGCAGTCCCCTATAAATTCGTCTTCAATCTTCCGGATAAAAATGTTCACTGTTACGTCAACGAACTTTGCGAACGAGAGGATTTTAAAAATCAATTTGCACTCTGAACTTTTCTCTATTTTACTTGCAACATTTACTCCATCATTTTGACTGTTTTATTTATAGTGTGAAATGCAGGTTTTGCAGTCCAAAGTTCACAGTTCACAGTCAATAGTTCACCCTTTTGCCAGTCAAGTCCAACCTTATGCAAATCAATTTCATCTTTTTGTAAATCAATTTCATCCTTTTGCAAATCGATTACCACCAATTAATTATAAACATAAAACTCAGTACTCAGTACGCTTCGATAAATACTTTACTTTAAAATTGATTAATCAGAAAATAACTATAATGAACATATTTTTTGCATTTGATTTGCAAAAGGATCAATTTCCAGTGCAAAACCTGTATACCGACAAAAAATACAGAGACCATTACAGTGACGAGAACAAGTTACGTTTCAGAGCGGAGAGTCCTCGGAATTGGCAATTCCCAGAGCGCGGAAAGCTTCCAGAACGCCCCAGCGGGCTCTCGGTAGGTTATAGAATTAAAATTTCATTTTATCGAGCTGCACGAAGCACAAAGCTTTCGGAGATCTTTTTAGCCTTGAAGTTCTACGGCTCGGCTGGAGGCATGCGCGTGGGAATCCCGATTTAGTGTGCTGCCCTTACATCTTCGTGTGTTCCGTTTCTCCAGCCACGAAAAAAAACTAGGACATCCGGAAAGTTCAGTGTGTACACGTGCTGATCGAAAGGAAGACAGGAACTACAGGAAAAATGTTTCCGGTAGTGCATAATCCATTATGAAACAGGGTTAACCCTCTGTTTACCATCAGCTTTTGTGTTATGCTAAGTTTTCGACTAGATCTCTTAAAACACTGAATGAAAATGCGGGTAGAAAGGGTGCGGGTCCTCTAGATACGGCCCTGATGATCACCGGCCGTTTTCCTGCAGTGAAATGGAGCTATACCCCACGCAGAAGCTAAAAATATTGAATGCTTCTTCATTCTAGCCTTCGATTTCGAGGAAATTGGCTCTGGAGACTTGTTTGTTACGTTCGTTCGGCAGGTGGAAAAGGTGAACGATGAACAGACACGCTATCCCCGAGGTGGGTCCGCCATCACGCGAGCCATAGAATTCGAATTCGATTTTCTTCCGCTAAACGAAGCTAGCATATCTTTGCCAACGTTAGTCTCTGTTCTGGAAGACTACTCTTCTCTCTAAACAAACCTATCGCTTATAGGCTTGCTTCTGCAAAGACTATTTGTTTGAACGAATTTGTTGAGACTAGTCTCTCTGTTCTTGCCAGAACAGGGTTTATTATTTTCGGATGACTAGAAGGCGTTGTACTAATGGATTTTTATGAAAGTTTCTGAACGATGTCTTTCTTTGCTGTGTTCACAGTGGAACTGTGAACAATAACTGGACTGCGGATCTTTATGCATTTGTAGCAAAATTGAGTACATGATATTCAAAATTGTTGGAAAATTTTAAAAATTTACATCATTACAGGAAGAAGTTCGATTTAGTTTCTAGTTCTTGCAATCGATCAATTTTTATTTTGCATAAAGATCCGCAGTCTAATAATAACACGAAGTTTGTACACAAAGTTGTACGAATGGATTTCTGTGGGTTTTTGGTTGATTTCCCGTAAGAAGCGAGTTGATTCTCGGTGTCAGCGCGATCAGAGGGACATCCTGTGTCGGTTTCAATGGCTGCGCGAAGGCGCCAGTGCACAAGCTGCAGAACTGGCGGATGTAGAATGGTGCGGGTCTGGGTTGGGTAGAGGGGCTGAGTATATCGACCTTTTGCGGCTGATGGCGAACGCCGCGGAAACGGTTTAATAATATGAAATTTCTGATCGGCAAGTTCGCGCGATTGTTAAGCCCCGTCGAGCAATCAGGAAATGAAACAGTGGCGGGCCAGGATTGGCCCGGACACGGAGGACCGTGGGAATTCCTGGGGAAAGGCGTGATTTATCGGAATGTGAGGATGACTCCTCTGGAATCCCGAGAGTCCTCGATACGTTTCTCGATATCTTGCTCGGCTAGGGATCCTCGTCGTTGATTGTCGCAAATTTCCCATTGCTATTTAGCAGTGGAAAAATAATTTTGGCTAATGTTGTAGCAGGTCTTCAACCAGCCTCCGAAGAAGATGATGCGTCAAGAAATTGTCCAGGAGAGAAACATGATCGATCAGGTTCAAACGCGAAAGAATTGTTGGGTAGCTATAGGTGAAGATACTCCTCTGTAGATGAATAAGTACATTGCGGTAAACACTCGACAAGCAAAAGAGACTCTCTTTATTTCGAAAAATGCTGATTTTCCAGCTAGTACCGATCATTATCGACAGACTCTGACTGGGAACTTCATTTGACCGAACTGCTGATGCGAGCGTTGGCAATAACCAGACGACGAGGAAAGCAGAGTGGCAACTAGAGTAAGTATATGTACATGTTCGGTAGGACAGTAATTAGCTACTCGCTCATGCTTCATGGAGTACTTATGGCAGACATTCTACCGAAAGCTGTGCTGGGTATATAGCTTGCTGGGTTATTTTAAAGTTTGTACGTGCTCCAAACTGCTCCAGAAGTCACGGGCAACGAATTAATCTTGGGTAAACAGCGGCCTTATCCAACCGCGAAATCCTAATCTTCAGGATCAAGATAGTATGTGGACAATAGAGAGATAAGACAAGAAGCGAAACTGTTCACGATGTATAGTACAGGTGAAACTTATACTTAGTCCTCCTCGCTTTTTATATGTCAGAACGAGATGATAATCATAAGAACGATACTTGTACGTTTGCTGGCAGACCATGAGCTTGCATTTTACTTGATAGGAATCTGCTGGTAATCGAAGTTGTAATAGAGAATTGATAATTTTATTGCGATTATTAGCGCATCTTCATGCAAAATAAAAATCGTCTACCTCAATTACAACCAACTGGAATGAAATAGAAATTGATGTCCTTCTTGATTTGTTAGAATATATTAGATTGTGTACTAAAATAAACCGCACTTTATATAAATGAATAACGAAGTTTACTCAGAAGCGAGAAAGGCACAAGTAAAATACGTTCTTACGGTTTGAAAAAAATTGAACGATCCCATGAACAAACAAACAACGGTTTTATAGATTCATTGTGTTTCTCATGCACGAAGTACATGTCAACAGAATATCTTGAAAATATTATGACTAGATAATTAAAATATTACCGAGAGATTCTTACATTAGATAAAGATGGTCACCGCAACAAAGCAGCGCAAGATCAAGAAACCCATTTAGTGCAATAGTTCTTCCCGCATTTGCATAATCGATCCGCATTAATATGTTAAAAATGTACGTTCGAGGCGACGTGAAAATTGAAGAGAATTTTTTAGTAAAACAGAACTGTGCCGGCGAGCACACATTCTCTCGGTTATGAAACCTCGCGCGAGGTGTGTCTTTTATGATCCGCCAATGTGCAGACAATGGAGCAGGATGATCACCGTATTCAACAAGGGAGGATTAAACGTGGTTCAGCCAGGCAAGAGGTCCGCCAAACTCCACGCTCCCCATTATTCCTGCAGCTGACATCGGTGGAATTTCTTACATCTGTTTTTCCGCGAGTGAAATCGATGAATATTCGACGGACGCTTGAAATATATTTACAAGAGCTAAGAAAAAATGATGACGCTCTGTGTACCATCGGTCACGTAATTTGTTGACGTGACACATCAAGAATTTCCATACACGGAGGAAAACACGAGGAAACGCTTGCTTGCTGCGCAGTGCATTGTTTTTAATATGTTACGATTAGGCTGCGTAAGTGGTACCAAATGAAATCCTGTTTTCATTGGTAATAACTAGACTGCGGATCTTTATGCAAAATAAAAATGTTTTCCATTGATCGTGGGAAGCAGGAATAACATAAACATTGATCTCATCCCTTAAAGACTTTGTTACATTAAAAGCAACATTATAACATTTTTTAATTTTTTCAATCTTGTCCCGTTTTATATTTCGCCCAACCAATTTCTTCATAAATGGATCCAAAATAAATAAAAATCGTACCTCCAGCATTTTTTGACAATTTTTATAAACCATAAATGCATAAAGATCCGCAGTCTAGTTATGATACTTGAAATTCGAATTCGTCTTGAAATCCTCTAACCTAATCCTCTGTATTTGCAAGAAATGGAAGGTTTCACTTTCAAAAATCATGAAACAAAAATAGTTAACAAAAAATTTCCTATAATCACGTGAAAGCTCTCTCGAAACCATGCTTCGTCTGACAAAAAGATTTTCTGATCACGCTTCGTGGTTCAGCCTGTAGAAATGTTTTAGTATACTTGTTTACTCAAGTAAGCAAACAATTAGAATAGAAATGAAACAGCTTCTCAGAGTGTAAAACGCAAGATCTCTCGGTCTGGCGATTTCTGCACAATATTGACTAAGCAAACCGTGGAAGTGCAGTTCGGCAGACCCTTCCAGATCATCGGCAAGAAACAAATTCGCTTGAACCTGGCCACTGTCATAGAAGCGAAAGAGAGTGGATCGAAGGGTGGTTGAACGGTGTGTGAACGTTCTCTCGGCCGATGTCTCCTCGGCCGATCTCGTTGTACTTGACGTCGTTGGTACGTCCCTGATCTCGCAGTATCTATATGCGTCGGCCTAAAAATATTTCGTCCACGCGACGGTATTAATTCAACCGGTCGAGAGAGCGGGCATCGTCGAACGACTTTTGCAATCGATCGGTCTCGCGCGACGAGCCAGCCTAAACAGACTGACAATCGTTTGTCTCGGCGAATCTGGCCGAATTTGAGCAAGGCAGTGGCACACGCGATTAACATTTAACATTTCCACCGCGGACTATAGTCAGTCTGATCAGTATAGTCGGTTATCAAAATTACTGTATTCTACCAGTGACTATGAAGCTGCAACCTGCAACACACCCTCGGTAACGTAATCTAATAGTTTTGCTTAGAATTGTTACATAAAAAATGAGTTTTATAAGATTCCTTTCGATACAGCAGAATTATTGAAAATCTTATCAATCGGCTTCCGGTAGATAAAGTGTTACGGATGCGTTTATGTCGGAGCTACAATAACGATTAGAGCGACAATGACCGTAGAATGTAGAACATTCTATTGTTTTCTAATGAAAGTGTTTACACAGCGGCGATTAATAGATGACCATCTAGCTATACACGCGTTGTAGATAGCACTTCCTCTTCGTTACTAATGTCGTTCTTATCATCGTAACCTTATAGGTGACGGACTCTCCATATGGAAATATGTCGAGAAAGAAGAATAACGTTTTTCTGTTTGACGATTCGCGCGTTTTAGAGATAATCTTGATTCAAGATTCTGTGAATGCGCGTGTTATTATAATAGGAATCGGCTGGGGCGTATGTGCGTGACCGACCTACCGGTTTTACTTGTAGACGCTAGACACGCGAACTGAACGGATATTCGAAATTGTTTTTCTCTTCTTAGAGAATGGGTTTATTGTACACCTACATTTAGGTTTATTGTATACCTGCATTTAGTCTAATATCATAAATATTAATAATAACCATATTAGAACATGTGTAATAAAAAATATTATCTGAATGCGTGTGTGTTGTGTGTGACTGAAATAAAGGAACAAAAGATGAATGAACATATGTGCCCATATTTCAAGGAAAAGGATATTAACACTAAATGAATTCCATACAGTGTTGGAATAACAAAAAATATCATAAAAATTACATTGAATTCATTTAGTTTAAAATAATGTGATGCGAAGTAACTGATAATACCTAACCCAGACCACTGTCATAATTATGGGCACATATCAAGAAGAAAGACACCGATCGACAACAACAGACAGTGGTCGCCATAGATTGTAATTTGTTCAACGTTATTAAATTGTTTATGTCGGTATAATTTATGATTGTCCATAATTGTCCTTCCATTTGTCAATTTTGTCTGTTTGGAATGACGTAGAACGACGTCCAGCAGCCTTTTGCTACCAAGATTTCGGAAACGCCGTGTATCTCGGTCTGTTCCGATTGAGAAGACCTGTCAGCGTAAAGGGTGAATCTTTCGAAAAATATCGAGGCTTCGGTTGCCGGCAAAGGCCAAGGCGACGAAGGACAAAAGCGAAGCGAAGGATCAGAGAGGCGGTCTAACGCGCGCGCGCCGGCCGGGCCGGGCTTGCGCTGTTCCCTCGCGACACGTATAAATAAAGAGAGTTCGGATTGTTCGGATAGCAGTTCGGGCGCAGGGTTGCCGGATCTCGGCAATATTGATCCACGAAGCGGAGACACGCTCGGTGGCCGGGGGTCATGCGTGTCGACGTGGCAACACTGCCTCGTTCCCAGCTGATCGAGCTCTACTCACGTCTGCCCGCGACGCTCGACCGTGTCCTCTCTGTCTCGCCGCCCGGTTTCTTTGCTCTCTCTCCTCTCCCGCCTACAGAATGGAGGGAGACCCTCTCCTCTCTCACTACCTCTCCCTCCCTCTCTCTGTTTCTTTCTTCTCCGCTGGCAACTGGCAACCGACGCTTTTATCGGGTCGCCGCGAACCGCAGAGGCCTTTCCTTTCTTACATCGTTGGTTCCGTTTCGCCTCGAATACGAGAACACGTTTCCTTCCAGCCAGCTCGCGAACATTACGCAATCAAGAAAGGCGTTTCGCGAACCGACGAGCCGCGTTCCCTTTCGAACGGACTCGGGATTCGCGGATTCGCCGAGCTATCATCATTCCTTCAGGAAAATACATTGTGATTTTTGTAGATATGAGACTGGAGCTTTTTTGGATCTGTAGAATATTGCTATGGGGTGCCAGCAACATTCTTAGAGCTATGGTAAGCTAGTTGGGACTTGGGATTCGCCGAGCTATCCGCCGATTCCCATTCCTCCAGGGAAACTTTTTGTGAATTTTGTAGATATGAGACTTTTTTGGATGTCTAGAATATTGCTATGGGGTGCCAACAACATTCTGAGGCCTATGGTGAGCTAAGTCTTTGTTGTACGCGATGGTTTTGCAATTTTTCCTGAATCATATGCACGCGTTTCCTTTCTTATCATTCTTTCAGAGAAATTCATTTCGGATCTTGTTGATGCGAGACTGGAGCTTTTTTGGATCTGTAGAATATTGTTATGGGGTACCACCAACATTCTGATGTCTGTGGTGAGCTAGTTCTTTGTCGTACGCGATGGTTTTGCAATTTTTCCCGAGTCATATGCACGCGTTTTCTTTACAATCATGCAAGGTAAACAATGTACACAAAATGTTGAACAGAAAAAATCGGGAACAGACTGTCCATTCGTCTGGTCTAGTTCCAGTTAGTGACGAAAGCAGGAAACCCGAAAGGGAAACGAACACGGGATTATCGACGAACAGGTGTTTCGTAACAGCGTGTCCCGATAAGTGGAGCGCGCAGGAAGACGGCGAATCCCCGCAAAAGAAACGCCCTAAGGAGATTGATAGCGTTTCGTGGAGCTCGAGGCAAATTGCATTTAATCGTGCCGCGCGATTGAAACACACAGCGACGGTGCACGGTCACACATATACACGGGAATTGTGTTTGCGACGCGCGTTTCTATGAAAGAAATATCGACCCACGAATGACGGAGAGAAAGAGACAGCTTCCTTCCGCGTAATCGAGGAATTTGCAATTCCGAGTTGTGAGTGCACGGTTCCATTGACATCCTCGAGAGCGTCCTCTCTTCTCGGGCCGGTGCACATTGTTTTTTCATCGGCAAACATTTCTAAAGATACCTTGCTCTCGGATTACGTAACCCGTCGTTCGGCGCACAGGGTTTTCAGGAAAGTTCCGAGACGCCGTGATGCAAAGAGAGAAAGGGGTGGGCGAAACGTTTCAAAGGATGTTCTTTCGTCCTCCAAAGCGAATCGGGTAACATATGTCCACCGGCTATTTTTTCGCGAGCGACTCCAATTAGTTCCTGCAATGTGTCCTGGGCACCAGGGAACGGGATGATGTATTTTGGAGCTGTATTTTTAACCCTAGATTGCTATGTCTGGGAACAACGTTGGCGAGCGGTCGTGGAAATGACCGACGCGAGTTGGGAACCGATGAATTCTTTTCGAACCCTTTCGCTATGATATTTTTCGATATGAAGTGTTTCATTTGAAAATTTGACATACGTGAATCGATTTTTAAGACATGTCATCGTTGGTGAAATGTGCTTAAGGATGATAAATATGAAATACTCCATATTTCACACAATTCGAGGTTTTGTTTATTCTGTATGGAATGCAGAGGGATAATTGTAATCGATGTAGAAGATCTAATACTTTTTTAACGAGGAACAAACATATTTTGAACAAGTACTAGTAAGAACAACGCTCACAATCAGAGAACATCCTCACGAGGAGCGATCGATGCCTGGCTCGCAGCCCTTGGAGTGTTCCTAGGTGTCCTGCGGAACAACGTACCGAATGACCGGCCGATTATGCGCCTTTTTTCACCCCGTGAAGAGAGGAGATGAGAGGAGAGTATAAAAAGAGACGGGAAGTGGCTGGTCTGGCAGACATAATGGATTTAGAGGAGGAAACCGGATGGTCCTGCCCCTTAGACTGCTCCCCTTGGCCATGACCCGCACCGGTGCAGCCGGAGAAAGGGGGAAAATTGAGTTTTCGTGGCCTTCGCGAGCTACTATCTACGGAGAGAAGTTCGCCGATCAAGGTCGAATCCAATCTCGTTAGAGCCTCAAGCGGATTTCGAGTCTCGAATGAGATCGCGGGATCCGAAACACGCGCCGTAATATGTACTACGGGAAAGTAGCCTAATTGGGACCCACTCGTTCGACTCGGCCTGGTATACAATCTGTGGTTCTGTAAATATTCGTACACCTTTTAACCCTTTGCACTCGGTTGTCCCCTCTGAGGCACCACTAAAAATTGCGGTACCATTATTCAAAATATTGTTTACATTATTAAATATATCGATATCTAATCAATTACTAGACTTTACAAGGATTAGTTTACTAGCTAATGTGTAAATAATCTTGTTTTAAATTGTACAAAAACTTTGTACATGTATAGTGACTCCCGTTCAGACGCTCTAAAAAAAGATAACTTTTTTAATATTGGACTATGCGATTTGAACTTTGAAGTTAGAGCAATTGGTTTACGATGTGAAAAGGATGTGAAAAGAAATTTTTTCAAAAATTGCAATTGTTCGGAATTGTAGAGAAAATACTAAAAGTTATTCGTTTTTAAAACGTGTACGAACCCTTTGTAAACCCACTGCAAATTTCTTAGCTTCTGTGTCTTACAATTGATGCGAACTTTTTATTTTGCACAAACCAACCATTCTGCATTAATTGCAAGACACAGGAGCGACATAAACGTTTATTCTTTTTTCGAATAATTTTAATTAAGTAGCAATGCGGTAACCACGTGGATGTATTAGTAGAACGTACACCATTTGTTTAATTTCGGGAGTATAAAGTGGTGACGTCTAAGAGTCCAACGAACGATCAATCGCGTTGATTCGATCACGGACCCCGTAATTCGATCAGCCATTTGGCAAACTAGCTCCGCCCGAAGCTCGATAAAACACGATAACGCCGGCTGGATATTTTGCAACGTTGTTAAATCCGGTTTACGGTTGGACGCGAAATTCACCGTCGGTTATAAAAAAGGATACGCGTAGGCGAGGGGCTCGAAGGAACGAGAAACCCGAAGAGGCTTTATCAAGCGTATCTGTATGCGCAACTGGAGAATATCATAGGAACTGTAGTACCACGTGTTCGTTATCGCACGGATCCGAGAGAACCGATCTTACTGTACTCTGAAACGAAACGTTGCTGTTCGTTGGCTTTTTAACAGCTTCGCTCTTGTCACGATCGTCTTCGTTTTACTATTCGTAATAGTTTTACATATATGATTGACATGTTCTTGTCACTCATGGATAAAATTCATGATCATGTATTGGAGATGTCCAGCCACTCGCGATCTGTGTTTTATCCTGCTGTGATCTCTAGATCCATTTAAACAATTCACATTTTTATTTATTTTCTCTCATCAAGTCAGATACATTTCAATTCCATAAAATTGAAGTAATTCTCTGAGGAAAATGAAAATTGTATTAGAATGAAACTGAACTAGAAAAAGAAAACTAGAAAGAAACTGTTTTTTTATTGATCCTTTGAAATAAGATTACAAGTCTCAAGAGTTCTCGGTAATAAAGAAAATAAACAATATAATTGAAAAAATAGGATTGAAGGCTGAACAAGAATTTCATTTCAAGTTCCATAAAATTAAAGTAATTCTCGGAGGAAAATGAAAATTGTATTAGAACGAAGTGAAACTGTTTTATTAATCCTTTGAAATAAGATTGCAAGTCTCAAGAGTTCCCGGTAATAAACAAAATAAAAAATATAATTGAAAAGATAGGATTGAAGGCTGAACAATTACATTTCAAAGGAAGTATTGCATTTTTATAGATCGCATTATTGTTCTGTCATTCTATACAGGATTCAGATGCATGATTCATCTGGCACTTCATTTTGAAATCGACGGAATGTGATTGTTTGTCTTTAGAAAGCGGCTACGTTCTCCTGCGTATAAAAACCGAGTAGGTCTTTTTATAAATTTGTTCGGTGAAAAATGTGTGTTTCAAGCTTCCCTAAGCTTCGAATTTTATTGAATTTATTAGACCTCTGCGAAATTGATGTCAGCCAATATATTTGATCGGAAATATGAACCTCACTCTCTCTTTAAACCAGAAATGTCACTCGAGCGTGGCTAAATCGACGTTGATTTATTTAACAATCCCGTCTGCGTCGCCTTCGCTCTTCACATTTTGCAGCGGTCGATAATATAATATCTATTGGAATTGCATAATAATGACGTTGATAGTAATAATAACACTTTATCTGAACGTCACACGGCTAATGCGTTCCGCAAAGATCATTCGGATCGAAGACATTCGACATTTAACCCACGCTGACATGTATGTATGCCATATGAGACCTTTCCACCTCGGAATTCTCTAATTACAATTCTCCAAAATTTTTCTCTACAATAATTTTCATGCTACGTACAACATACAGTGACTCCCATTAATATTCGGACACTCTTCAAAAGACGATAACTTTTTTAATATTGGACCATACGATTTACACTTTTTTGAGAAGTTAGAATAATTGGTTTGCTGCACAACATGAAAAAATTTCTGTATAAAAATTTCAAGTTATCGGAATTGCAGAGAAAATACTAAAAGTTGTATTTTGCAACGTTTTTATGTGGGCTTGTATGGAAAAGTTAGAAAACACGTTTCGTAGATGTACTCGTATATCAATTACAACTACAAGACAAATGTGGTGTCGCTCGGTCGATGAAACAGACGACTTGGAGTCGACTTCGAAAAAGGTATAAGGATCTCGGATCCTTGCGAGATATGCGGAGAGAAAATTGTAGTACATACACCTCGGGTGATTAGGATATATCTGGTTTATTTTTCTTAGCAATGCTAAAATGAAGACTATACAAATGGTGGGGGTTGACACGTAGTGGGAGTTGCAAGAATCTTGTTGGTTGTAATTCTAAGTGGTGGGGTAGAGTACCTAGGTGACTGAATCGAGTAACGATATGGCTGAGTAATAAACAAAATGTGTTGAGCCTTTGGGTTTGCCTGTCGTTCAGGCCCCTTTTTTATGGCACCTACAATTACTGCAACGACTCTAGTACGGTCAGGTATGGACCGTAATATTAAGGCTTAGGAACCCCTAAAATTACCCTAAAAAATGTAGGCAATAAAGCTTAAGACGGAACAACAAAAATGTTCTTCAATTCCATATTTTTCTACCGTTCGTTTCGTGGAGTAAATCGATCTAACAAATGTGCCCATAATTATGAAAGTGATCTACGTGAAAATTAAAAAAAATGAGTTTGTCAGTTATTTCACATCACATTATTTGAAACTAAATTAATTCGAACAATCACATTTAGTGTTAATATCCTTTTCCTTTAAATATCTCGGAACAAGAAATATATGACTTAGACCACTTTCATTATTGTGGGCACAAATGATCTGAAAAAATCTGGAAAAAATTGTAACAACTCGAAAGATTGTGTTCTAGACGTTCCAGGCGAGAGTTCAACGGTACAAATGAAGTTCAAAGCATGAAAATTGTTGAATGACGCACGGCGACTATTATCCAATGTTATTCGTCGTGGCTGGTCTCTCTAACGACTAAATTACAGCATTCTCTCGCCTCTCTCTTCCTTTATCTTTCTCCATCCCTCTCTATCTCTCTCTGGCTCATGTGGCGTGGAATATCGCGCATCCAAATTACACAGTATTCAAAACTACACGTCGGAAGTTATCGCCAAGGTCGTCCCGATAATCGCGTACACGCGCGCAATTTGGACAGGTGACTTTCTACCAGATGCGCACCACGTCCCTCTCTTTTTCATCATGCTAATGGTTCCTGGTTTTTCCTTGGTGGGAGACACGATTGTTTTAATAAAGATTCGGCTCCGCTCGATCTACGTTTTCGTGCCAGTCTAATTCGCCCGGTGCACGCGACGTGCATAAACCGATGCATGCCAGGAAAAGATGCAATTCTGTTCGTCGAGTCTCGAAAGAAATAGTTGCATATCCATTTTACATTGGTTCTGAAGCGCTGAGTAGTTATCTTGAATATTTTCTCTTTATTCATTTACGAAGTACAGTAGTGTCTAATTAACTCGTTAAAATTATTAAAACGTATTCATGTCACTATCCAACAATATGTTTCAATCTGAATCCTCAAAATCAGATTGTAAGAAAAAGAATGAACGAACAAAATCATCGAATAATAAAACTGTATAATAATAGAAAAACCCACGTTCTATTCGAACTGAAACTTTCAAGAACCTTTTTTATATGTATGACGATCGATACTTGCAACGCGAGGACATTATTTAAAGAAAGGTTTGGAATCTATTAAAAAGTTCCAACTCTGAAGTGATTGTTTTTACGAGGTAGAATGGACAATAAAAATTGTCCGAAAGTAAAATTGCTGTGTTAAGATAAAATAAAATTGTGTTAAAAAATCAAGAATTCCTACATTCCCGAAGAGGCAGTTTTAGGGAAATTGTTTGAACAGGTTAGTCGAAGGGCTGATTGATCAGATGACAATGGAATTTTAGAACGAAACGATGTTAGTTATGGCTCGAAAGAACGTTGTTTGTGCTCGGACAGGAAGCGACATTTATAATTAATATCTCTGGTCAAGGAGGGCTATGCAACGGCATCGATTGTCGGCCGAAGTTAGCGGCACATAGTCGACCCCCGATGGTTGACTTTAAGGCTGCTATTATCGGAGGAATCGTTCGCGGAAGACATTGTGGCTACGTGGACAGGAATACCCAGGCTTTCTTCCGCGTAAAAAGCTGTTGATACGTCACCAAGGTCGACGCACGGTTTTTATAGAAAATCGCTATGAGCCCCGCTATACTCCTCGGGCCGGTGGACGGCCATCTTTTTTCGGCTCGTTCGACGACCTCGGGAATGCACTTTAATATGCAATTCTAGCTGCGCGAGGTTACCTTCGTTTCCACTCGTACGCGGCTGCTTTTTTCCTCTTTCCGCCTTTTACATTTCTTAAATCTTGAATTAATTTTCTAGAAATAATTATCCTCTTTCTGCGTCTTTTACATTTCTTGAATCTTAAATTAATCTTCTATAAACATTAACTCAACGCTCTCTCTTCTCTTTGCACTCGGAGCTATCGTAACTCGATAATTAAACATTTCTTCCGACCTAGAATAATTCCATTCTATATGATTTTTCCCTTTTTATACATATAAAACTGATATAATACTTCATACAATACTTAAACGTTTAGTAATTGATTGACCAACACCCCTCGACTGCTGAGAGTTAAAATTAATTTATTAGAAGAATTCTTCTCAATTCTTTTAAAATAAATGTAATTCATATGTTTAACATCGAAGTTACGACGAAATTATCAAAGTTAGAATTCGTTCGTAACATCGATTTGAAAATGAGAATGAAAAATAAGAATTATTCGAGAGACTCTCCCTAATGAATCAGGTCATTCGCTGATTATGGACGGACGATAATGGAACGGATTTTCGAAACGGTTTTTCGTGGCTGTGAAAATAATGGGCTGTGCGCAGAGTGAAAACCGAGACAGTGGGGGCAACGGTGTCGGTGGCGGTTACGCTCCAGATCGATGTTACGCGATAATAGAAACGATGTTCGTAAGATTTCAGGCGAAACTAATGGCATTTGCTCCGGAGATCCTCGTTGAAACGCACGACAGCGTCGAGCGCGCTGTCAACGGGCTCCCGCTTATTGGCAGGTTCGGAGACGGGACGCTGTGATTCCAGAAATAAAGTCTCTGCGATCACTAATCAATGATGGAAACGGGGAAATTGGAATTTAGGTTAGAAGGCCGGACACTGGAGCTTCGAATTCCATCAATTTTGTTTACATTTTGATACATTGTCTGTCGAACTGTTCCCTAAAAATGCAGTAGGTGTACAAAGTATTCGTACAGCATTTAAAAACGAATAACTTTTTAAAAATTGTCTTGGGAAGAGAAAACTGTTCACCTGCAACCGTTTCGTCAAAGGTCAGCCTGTTGGGAGCTGCAACGAGGCGTCGTCGTTTCGATCGAAACGCGGCTCGATCATTCAGTGTACCCGACGGCAACGGTACATTCTATACTGAATTCAAAACGGGACACCGTTAATACCACCCGAGCCGAGTCAAATCGTAACGAGCAGTACAGGGAGAAAGACAAAGAGAGAGGGAGAGATAGCGAGAATGTATTGCTTCGAGCGCATGGCAAATAAGATTACGAGAGTCAGGTGTTTCGAGCCTAACTTTGCGAATACAATCAATCGGCGTTATTTACGATCGTCGTTCTTTTTTTTATTTGTTTTACGTCGCTCTCAACTCTTTGCTAAGGTTATTTCGCGACGGGACCTACAGTTTATTAACCCTTTGTACTCGGAACTATTTTAACTAGAAAATTAAACATTTCTTCCGATCTAGAATATTTCCATTCCCTATGATTTTTGAAATTTTATGGATATGAAATTGGTATAATACCTCATGCAACACCTACATGTTTAGTAATTGGTTAGATACCGATATATTTAATAATGGAAACAATATTTTGAATAATGGTACAGCAATTTTTAGTGGTGCCTCAGAGGGGACAACCGGGTGCAAAGGGGTTCCGAACCACCTTCGGCATCACAGTATTAGATGGCCGATCGTCGTTACAAGTAATGCTTTATTTTGGAACGTCTCACAGTGGTCCGGTAGCCAGCTTTTTGTGGCCAAAACTATTGTAGCGTTATTTCAAGGATTAATGTTATATCATTATAGGTCGTTGGATTCGCTTGATACCAGTTATAATATTATGAAGTAAAAAATATATAGTAATACTTAAATAATTGAGGTAATCTTCATTTTTTTATAAACAAATATTTTTTCTTTAATTTTTTACATTGAAGTTTGTAGAAAAGAATACTGATCAACTTTTGTTCGAAACATTTTTTGTCAGATTATCGGAAATATTTGAAAAATCGTGTTAACAATGCTCACAGTGCATACTATGGTCCACAAACCATCGCGACGATATTTTTTAAAAATGACGTCCTAAATGAAGACTTAATATTTTGAATTTCGAGGTTTCAAAGTGTTCTTATTTGAGAGAAAAAAATTTCGTTGAAATTTGTAAGTTGAAAAATTGTACAATCTCATAGACCAATGGACCAAAATAACGGACCAAAAAATTCAAAGCCCGACGCTTTCCCAGTCTAGATTACAGTGCAGCGTTGCACCGCTCGATTATTTAATTCGCATAATGGATGGGATGGGACTGGTGATTCCCTGAAATCGGGCTCGATCTATCGTTGAGCGTGCGATTCCGTCTATATTCGATGGCAACTTGGGCTCTAATGAGCTCCGTCCGATAAAAGCGCGCAGCCGACTATACGAAGTCGAAAGCAAACTGCAAACGGCAACGCTCTTTCTCTTTTTGCGAAACAAGATTCGAAAGGCTCGTGACAGTTACGAACACTGCCAAGCTGCTTACCAGGGCAGAAATACGTCGGATAAAAATCGCCTAATTAATAACAACGAGGAGAAGGCTCTCGCCATTTCCTGGCACGTTCGAGGATTCGCGTTTTGTTTCTTATCTAACGTCTGCGATTTCACGCAACGAATCGTTCTAGACATTCCTGGCGAAATTGCTCTTGACACGTGTTCGCACATTTTCAAACCGCTGACTATGTTAATACTAGATCTACAGAGCGTTTAATGCGATCTGTATTGTATTGGAATGGTGACAAGGCTAAATTTATTCTGATGTTTTTAATGCGATTGAATTTATTCCGTTCTCACATCTGTGAAATAGAAATATCCTTTCTTAACCCTTTGCAGTCGGTGCCATTTTTAACTTGAAAATTAAACATTTCCTCCGACCTAGGAGCCTATAGAATAATATCATTGTATAGGATTTTTTTCATTTAATGGATACGAAATTGATATGATACCTCGTACAATACTTAAATGTGTAGTAATTGATTAGTAGACAGCGGATCTTTATGCAAAATAAAAATTTTTTACCTGAAATGATACAGAAATTTATTTTCTCTCACAGGCAGCCCTTAACCCAAAGGGATACACCAATATGTTTTTATCCCGGAAATCCTTCAGAATCAATTGCTAAAATTAAATTAGTTATTTCTCTGTCCTCTGTAACGGTAAAAAAATCTCGAAACACAGAAAGCAGGAAGTTGCAATTTGATTCACATGTAGCTCTTAGTCCAAATGGGTGCACGAATATGTATTTATCCCGGAAATCCAACAGGATCAAGTGCTAAAAATAAATTAGCGGCGTACCTCCAGAAATAAGCCAGCCGTTGATTTTTCAACGCGAATTACACTAGTAAATGCATAAGTCTATATATGGCGAACGATTTAAAAATTTGCGGCGAGTGCATAAAGTGTAAAGTTCAAAGTATAAAGGTCAGTTGACCGGTGGTAGCGAATTCGCTGTTAAACATTCGCGAACGCTGCGAACGTACAAAGATCTGCAGGCTGACAAATGATTCAACTAGCGCAATTGTTTTTAAAGAATCGCTCAGGAACAATTGACACGCATGCGAGAGCCCGCCTAGGCACAGTTACACCGAAGTTATGAATTCAATATCGAGTGTGACTCCCGTGCATTCAGCACCGAGGAGGGATTCTAAGCCGGTACGAATGATTTGCAACTGCGATATATAATTTATTTTTAGGTATCCTGCTCTTTCATCTAACGCTGCCGACGTCACACGGTGCACGATCATTTTTTTTCTCTCCACCTATTGAAATCTATATCGCGAGAGATTACATAAATCTTCCGTGGCACACAGTCGTCGTAAATAATGTCGCAAACGTTTACAGCGTCCAGAGATATCACCCGTGTTACGTCTTGTAATAGTCGAACACAGCGCGATAAGTCGAAAGTAGACTTTATCGCATTAAACATCGGATCAACGAAGCCGATCAAGCCTGAACTTACGTGGACTCGCGAGTTCAGATCAAGGTTACTTTATTTTATAAACACACAAACCCTGTTGGGCAAGAATATTGACCAGCCACGGGAGTCGTTGCGAATTATCCTTTCCGCGAAATTTCCGTTGATATTCGCGGAACCAGATTTCGAAAAATTAGGTCAAGGGAAAATGAAAGAATAAAAATAAAATAAAAAATGATTAGAATAAGATTTGCAACATTTTGTTCTATAAAAAGTTGAGTTATATGACTTTCTACGACTTTATTTGAAATTTGCACCGCATACAGAATGTTGAAAAAATCGAAAAAAATGATAATCTGACGGTAAATCCACTCCGTAAACAGCACACAACTTTTTCTTCCGTGCACTGCATTTTTACTCTTGCGGTAATAGAAAAGTAAAACGTTGAAAATGCATACTTTGATTTTGCATATTTGATACGATGACAAGAAATGGAATGTTATAAAGCACTACAAGGCAGGAAATGACGTCCAAAATGTCAGCTGTCAAGATGTACCAGGTAAAACGAAATTAATATGTATGCACCGGGTTTCGTTTGCTATAAAACTCTTCGGCATTCGCAAGATAATTATGCGGAGTGAAAAGAAACGCTCTCGAGAGCTCCGCTCTTATTTGAGACACTATCCGAAATTACATCTAGCACGGTATTAAATCGATAGCCAACAAACGTGGCTTTGTTTCCAATCAATCTTCAAACACCAGTCACTCTGCCAAGGTCTCGTTGTGCAAGAAACCGCCAGTTTCCGGTCGGACACTAAATTAGGAACTGTAGCCGCCAGCTGTCAGCGAAAATCACCGCTCGGAATCCCAGAATCTCGAACTAATGAAAGGAATTTGTTAAACGACACCACGATTTGTCAAAGGATTGACATTAGGGACGAATGAAGGTTAAACAATATTTTTGCACATATCTAAAAAAAACTGAAAGAGATCGCCTATTATATGTATCTCTTCAAAATCCATGAAGAAGTAACGTTTCGACAAGTTTACCAAGAAATTGTTTGATTATACTGCACAAGGAACAGCTTGTTAACACTAAACCTACCACCACCGGTCAAAATGACTGGTTCCAGATTTTTTATTTTACAATTATTGAAATAATAAAAATGATTTCATAAGGAATGGTTGTATACAATAGGGGCCGCACAAAGTCTAAATAAAATCAATCTTGTCATTTTTATAAGAGAACGTTTACCAGTTACTTTTAAGGCTCGGTAGGTTTAGTATTAAAGGTCCGCGGTCTAGTTATCATTTTTTTCGTAACGGCTGTGGATCCCCGGACGTTCGCATCCGTTCTGGATCACGATCCGAGATCCGGCATAGCTTTCTCACACCTACTCGTCACAAGATAACATGATAGCCGAACGAGACCGATAAAACGGAGCCGGCAGAAGATGCGCAGGCTACAGTGATATATAGACTCGAGCTGCATTGGATGGATAATTAGGTGCATGCGGTAGATGTGCGGGTGTCTGCGTGCATCTCTGCTCGGAGAGCGAAAAAGAGAGAGAGAGAAGATCGGTGTATGACAAAAGCAGACAATGAACAGAACAACACGATTGTAAAGATTCCAGTCTGATTTGACCGGTCGGCACCGGGTGTCTCAGGATTTAAAACGAATTTTCAATGTGATAGTCTATGGCCTATGTCATGAATAGACCGCCATAGTTTACAAAACGTAAAACTATGAAGACGTTATTTTCGATCGATTACAATCAATTACACAAGAAATAAATCTTCATTTAGCTTCATTTCCATGCAAATGATGTATAAACATTTTATTTCGCATAAAGATCCGCTGTCTACTCATAGATGTATCACATTGCATTTCTGAATTTCGTTGCTAGCGTGATGGTCCCACGCACACAATTATGTACCTAAAACGGCTACAATTTCGAATTCCGAAGGTTTGAAGGGTGATCGATCGATGTGTACGAGATTTGTTTTAAATATGAGACTCGAAAAATTGAATTTCGGCCGGAAAAAACGGGTTTCCAGCGAACAGTGCACTGTGCGTAGGTTCCGCTTTCGGTTCTGTTGCGAGGTGCAGCCAGTCAGGCAGGCAAGCAAGCAGGCAGACAGGCTAACAGACAGGAGGCAAGGCAGGCTAAGCAGGCAGGCAGTCAGCAACGACGTCGTTTTGCGTCGGCGCGGCTCCCTCGGTGTTCGGTGCGACGTTGCCGCGTTTCCGTGCGCCGTTACAGCTCTCCAGCACCACGAGGAGAGGCGAGAGTCGGCCGTGCTCCTCTCTCGCAGTCAGTTTTTGCCTTTGACACGCGACGGACGACGCTGGTCGTGTCGCGATGCCCGAGTGTGTCATGTGACACGCGGAACAAACTAACATCACTAGTCGCTGCGGCACATACACAGACAGAACGGTCCACGCACGGAGTGACAGAAAGACAACGATCGCGAGAGAGAGAGAGAGAGAAATAAGGAGAGCAAACGCTAGAGAGGGAGAGAGACCTCGATAGAGGACAAAAGAGAAAGAGGATTGCGAGATAAGACACGACACGTGAGGATTCGTGAAAAGAGAGTCAGCACACAGGCCGCTGGTGGTACACCGTCGGTGTAATTTTCGCAAGGGTGCGTGCCTGTGTACGTGTGAGAGAGAGAGGGTGTGTGTGTGTCTCTGAGCGTGTGTCGGCGTGCATGCGTGGCCAGCGTACGTGCATGCGGCCTCTGTTCTTTCACGCGACTAGTAGCTTTTGATCGTGATCGCTGTTGTGCGTTTTGAGCCCGTTTGTTTGTCGACCACGGAGAGAGAGACAGAGAGACATCCTGATATCATCGTCCCCGTGTCGTCCTTGTTGTCATTGTCATCCCGTTCAAACTAGTTTTCGGGACACTGTACCGCGGTCGTTCCATTAGAGCGCGCACAATTATGTTACCGGCTCGACACGGGCACAGCAGCACTGCCGCCGCCATCAGCGAAGAGACCATCGGCAACCTCGGTACGTCCATAAGACACTGGGCTGGATTTCTCGCGACCGGTTAAACACCAAAAAAGACAGAGACAAGAGGGAAAGGGCCACACAACAGGAGAGATACAAACACACCGTGTGTCACTCGCCATTATCCGCGGCCGTCGTCCGTCATTGGCCGTCCATTGTCCAGAGACACGCACACGATATCTCACCCGCTGACACATACACACAGAGACACATATAATCGACGCATACACAGAGACGCGCCGTGTCGGCGCCTCGCGGCTTTGATCTTCGGTAGGTAGATAAAAACTGAGGAGAGGGCTACTGCTCTCTGTGATCCTTTTTTTGGAAAATCGATCGATCTGTTTTGTAGAGCCACGGGTTCCCGATGGTAACCACGTGGTGATGCGGGACTCGAAAGGACGACCGGTACAAGGATACATCGTCTGTTCTCCCTGCTGGGCCGCATGGACCCTGCGTATGTGCGAGTGAAAGTGCAGGACTAAATCGTGAAGAAGAGGATCTTGAAGAAGAGATACAGCAGAGAAGAGAATAGCTTGCAATCTAGGATCGCTCGCGAGGATCACCAGTGATCAGGACATGGGAGTTGTTGGTTGTATGCGTGAAAATCGTCACGTAATAGCTCATAGGGATGAGGGAGCGGGTTTCGGTGTGGGATCCGTGGTGGTGGTTAATCGTTCTGCTGGTTACGGTACGCGGTTACGTCGCGGATACGCAGGATCATCTGCCTTCCTTAGAATCAACAACGTCTACGGAGTCGCTAGCGGAATGTGCGACGGGTTGCGAGTGCGTGGACAACGGCAGGAGTTTATTATGCAAAGATCGAAGCTTCCTAGGGCTAGGTTTGCCGCGGCAGGCGGTGAACGTCGCGTTGAGAAACATTCGAGCGTCCACGATACCAGTGGTCGCTCTCGAATCTTCGACATGGCTGAAGAGCCTCGTGTGGATATCGAGCGGGATCGAGCGGCTCGAGTCGGGCGTGTTTCGCGCGACAATGTTCCTCGAGCTGTTGAACCTAGGTGACAATAGGCTGGCGGAACTGCCGTCGGACGTCTTCCATCCGTTGCGCCAACTTCAGTACCTGAACCTCACCGGCAACCGGCTCACCGTAATCCCTCGATCGTTGTTCCACAATCTGGACAGCCTCGAGGTGGTCGGTTTGTCGCGTAATCGGCTGTCGGTGCTTCCCTTTCAAACGTTTGCCCCATCGAAGGGGTTGGCCCGGCTGGACCTGTCCAGCAATTTGTTGGTGTCGTTGCCGGACCACACGTTTCGGCCGAACAAGCGGCTTCAGGAGCTGAACTTGTCCGGCAACAGGCTCACGAAACTTCCTCCCCGTTTATTCTCAGGACTAACGCAGCTCAAGATACTGGAGCTGGCGAACAACGAGATAGAGACGGTGCCGCGTGTTTTATTCAACGATCTATTGTCGCTGCAACGTCTAGATCTCGAAGGGAATCCAATCAGCCGTCTATCCGGCGCGACTTTTAACAGTCTGTCGAACCTGAGGTGGTTGAGTCTGAAGCATCTGCCGATCACCGTGCTTCCGGATGGTTTGTGGCGACCCGTCAAGAAGCTGCACATGTTATTACTGTCCGGCGCCAAGATTGAGATCCTCCGTAACGACGACCTCAAAGGATTGGACGAGCTGCAGACTCTCGAGATCAGCGGCAGCCCTCTCCGCGAGATCTCGCGACGTGCTCTCGATCGCACGCCCGCTCTTCGCAAGATCGATCTGCGTGACAGCAATCTGACCTTCCTTCCGGCGAATGTCGCGCAGTTATCCTTCTTGACCGAGCTACAGCTGCATGGGAACCCATGGGCCTGCGACTGTCGTATGTTCTGGTTCGTGAAATGGGCCGAGAGCAAGGAACACTTGCGGACCGCGTTTCGCAGTGGTTTTCGTTGCGGAAACGATGACGAGTTCGACCCCGCCGCCGGCATGTTCGACACACTGCGTTATTTGAACTGCACCGCGCCGATCCTCGCGTACAAGACGCCCGTGCAACAACATCTATTGTTGCACCCGGTACTGCTCGAGTGCGAGTTCAACGGCAATCCCACGCCGTCCTTGACGTGGGTCACGCCGAAGCTCCAGGTACTCCACTGGAACCCAGATCCAGCTTTTCCCGATGCTTTTGTCGAACATCCTCCGGTACACGGCTGGGAACAAAGCGTGCCGTTCGTTGACGATGGTCGCGTTCGCGTCCTCGAGAATGGATCTTTGTACATCGCCAGGTTGCTCAGGCAGGATGTTGGACAATACAAGTGTTTCGCTGGCAATCCGATCGCCAACGCGACCACCTATGTTAATTTGCAGATGAATCCGATCACGTTACACAAAATCAAGATCCTCAGCATCCTAGTCGGCGCCGCGTGCGCCACCATGTTTCTACTCTTAACGCTTCTGGTACAGCTGCTGCGCTACCTTCTTGTCAGGTAAGCGCATTCTTTATCTGTCTTTCTTTGTTTATTCTTCGACTCTTCGAAGATTCGAAGGAACGAAGTGCACCGAGTGTCGAAGTCTTCGAATCGTATGAAGTTGTCACTTAATCAATCTTTTAGCTGCGGTGGCATATTTTTCTTTTAATGTAGGTGTTTGTGATTGTATCAAATATAACTTAGCAGCGAAATTTCGAAGTCCAAAGCTTTGAAACTTCGACCTTCGACGGAAAGTAACAGTCCTATTATCATGCAGCGATCAATGATAGGATACTTCCTCTCCTCGTTACAGGTGCGGCTGCCTGAACTGGTGTTCATGCTGCAGACAGGTCGGCTCCACGCCCCGGGCTAAACAGATCTACCAAATGCTGGACAGCATCGAGCAATACAAGAGCCAACAGCTGGAGAAACTGCGTGAGAACTACACGCAGCAAGTGCACCGTATCAAAGAGAACTGCGCCCAGCAGGTCGAGTGGATACGCGACAACTATGAAGGTCAGATGAGGCATATCAGGGACATAAGGGACTATGGCACGAGCCACCTGACGGCCCTCAGAGATCAATATTACGATCAGGTAAATCGATAATCTCTCAGACGTTCTGTTCACATCTCGGAAGATCCTAACGCAGTTTCGAAATACTACTATCCTAATTCTTTTACTCCACCGGACATAAACATATTATCGACATCAACGTTACACGTATCCATCGCACGCGCTGTCATTATTGATCGAAGACAGTGACACAGCGATCGACAGCAGATTATATCGAGAACGATCATCGGCACGAGACAAACGACAATCTTTCTTTCCCACTCCGCTCTAATTCGAGTAGCGTCGCTAAACTAACCCGTAACTGAACAGCATTGTCCTAATCGAATGTTCCAACATGTCTCGCAACGGTAGCATCATTGTAGTGCGACCACCGACGCAAGAAACAAGTAGAGTACATTCTAAAGTACTGTCTAACAAAAATCGAGAAAGACTACAGAATAATCTGAAATCGACAACAACGATTCCAAGTAGAACCTAGCTAGACCCCCTCTCTCCTGTGCCACGGGATCCTCCACAAAGTTAGCCTAACCCTGTTCCAAGATTCTATCACGAGGAGCGGTTGAAAGAGTAGTTGTTTCTGTCTGGCAAGCAGGTGAGAAAGGCGCGGGACTACTCGACGAGCCAGCTGAACTGGGTGCGCGAGAACTACGTCTTCCAGAGGAACAAGATCCGGAAGTTCAGCGCGCACCAGGTGTTGCGCCTCCGGGAGAGCTACAAGTACCAGCAGCAGACCTTGAACAAGGTGCTGGAGAACCTACCGAGCTTTTACTTCGACAACTGTCGCAGCGGCAGCTGCGGCAAGAGCGACTCGATGGTGTTCGATGCGAAGGACGACGGCTCGTCGGTAAGAGTGGATACCTACTTCAAGGCGAAGATCATCGATCTGGCGAACGGTGCCAGCCTCGAAGACGTCAACAGCGAGTACTATACACCGACGGAATTGTCCTCGGTAAGCCCGCACGGTTGCGGGAACATCCTTGAAGGGATCCACATCAATTACATCGAGGACCCTGGTCCGCCGCCACCTTTGATGAACGGGATTATGCCGCATCCACTAATGCTGCACAGTATCGACGAGGATGGTAGCTCTTTGTCAGTGTACAGGGATGCGGATCATGTCAAGTCTGTCTTCAGAGGCCTGAGCACCGACCTGATACCAGGAAGACAGCCTAAAGAACCCGCGGAAACGCTCGATCTTCTCGCACCTAGCACCAGCATGCCGGACCTGCCGCGCGAGACCAAGCTCTAAACTTTGAGGACGATCAAGGCTGTGTGTGTCTGTATGTGTGAGAGAGAGAGAGTTAGAAGGCTGTTAAAGGACTAGAAAGAGACAGTTTCGAATTCGTTGTCGAAACTGATCGTGGATCTGGGATCCGTACTGCCAAGCTGAATCGACAAGGCGCGAGGCCGAACATGCGTGAACACAGAAGTGCCTCTACACCCGGTAAGTGTGGACGTAGGAAAGAGATTGTAGAAGAACGTTCTAGCCCAAGACATCCGGTGAACCGCGCGCGCGCGCGTGTGTGTGTATGTGTACCTACAGAAAACCACAAACAAAAAAATTCGCGGACAGTTTCCAAGGACTTCTCACCAGTCGATCATCGAACACGACCTTACAACCTGTCCGCCGACTTTGAAAATGAGTCTCTGTTGTATCTACCACACGCGAAGATTCACGATGTTCGATGGTTACCATTGATAAGAGTGTATGCGAACGACTTTCAGACCTGTCTAGCTGATCGCGCGCGAAAGATCCACGATGATCCACCGGCTTTACTGATTGCGGTAAAATAGAGTGAGTGAGTGAGTGAGTGAGAGAGAGAGAGACGAGCGAGAGGATGTAGCGTTACTGCCAAATAACGAGAGCCAACATCGCCGAAGATAATAACTCGAGCAGCGATTTCCGCCTAGTTGTCAATTTTTCAAAGATGCGAGAGGACAAGGCTCGCGCGGATCCTCATTGTTAAAAAAGAGAGAGAAAGAGCGAGCGAAAGACTGAAAACAAAAACCGGGACACGCACGTGTCGTCGAGATATGATTTACCAAAAAACCGACTGATCGATGCCCGACCTCTCGTCTGACCACCGAGATCTATCAGCCATAAAAGGAAAACTGTGGTCTCCCGTCGTTTTCCGTTGAAATCCAACTTTCTGCGCTTTCTTTCGCTCTCGACGAGCGCCGTGCGACTTTCGGGATACGCTTAGATCCTCTAATATCCGGCCGCGCAGCCTCGAAACACGCTTCTTTCAAATCTGTTTCCTGTCTAGCAAGAAATGGAACTTGTTCGAACGATAGAAATATATATATATCTAATTATTTAAAAAACAGACACACGTCATTCCGAGCGAAGGAACCGTACTTAAACGCACCACGTCCAACGATACATCCAACGATAATCATCTAGCTAGGAGACACAGTCGAACCTGAAGCGAAAATCGCTCTTCAATTCGAAGATTAGAGAAACCCGGCATCGTCCACCCAGAAGATCTTTTCGAGAATCTCGATTTCGGTTTCTAGACACACGCTTTGTTCGCCTAGTCTTCCGAGATTAGCTTCGAACTTGTTTTTGAGAAAACTTTGCAACGCGAGAACCGTCTCGCGGCCGTTAAATGGAAGAATATTCTAACTGTAACGACTCCGCAATTGGTCGTTCTAGACAGCCTAAGTCATAGAGTGCGCGACGATTTCTTTCCCACCCTACGTGTGTGTGCGTGTGTCTGCGCGATGATACAGATGCTGCTACCGTTCTTGGATGAAACTTCGGGAAGATTCTGAATGGTTCGAGAGAAAGAAAATAAAGGAGACCATGTTCCGTAGTAGTTGGAACGAGAACGAATCGGAGCAACGCGAGCGGGTTCGAAGTCGGACAACCGTTCCGTTCTGGCCGACGATAGCTTAACTCGCTCAGATAATCTTTAAACTTTCATCCGGCAGGGAGGACTCGGCTCGTTCGTTTTGCATTATCTGCGTCGACCTGGCGGCGCTTTATCTCTCTGTGATTAAAACGAGACGGAAAATGGTGGAGCCGAGGCACACGGTGCTTCTAAAATCGCGGTGCAACCCCTTCGATGCTTCTACCGGAGAGAATTGGTCGAAAAGAAGAAATCTTTCCTTACATTGTTCTATAGTAACTTTAATGTCTTTTATCAATCTGTGGTTGTCAGGAAGGACGCCGCATGTCGCATCATTTCACTTTCGAGATATTGCCGTCTGAAGTTTTGTGTAAAACTTGCATTATTTTTTGGAGCCTTTCGAACTTATTTTCATGACTTTTTTCCTGGTAAATATGTCAATCCTATACCATAAAGCTCAATTAATGCGTGAACTGGAATTTTTTGAAATTGTGACGTGCGGCGTTTTTCCTTGCACTCACAGAAATATTCCAGCTTCAAAGAATGTTAGGATCGTTTTCTTTTCGAGTAGCTTCTGCACGTAGAATTCGTGATTTTGTGCGACGATTTCGGAGACACCGTGTACACGTATGTACGATACATGTATTATAAATGTTCGCGAGGGAACACCAATATCAAACAAGCTCAGGTGATCTCCACGAATCACGACTAATTATTTTTCGACTGCGGGCGGTTATTCTTGATTGTAATCGCGTGCGATGGGAACGCTAAATATAGTATAAACATCAACCAAAGTTATGTAATTGTCTCTCGGTGTGTACGTGTGTGTGTGTATGCGTGTGCACACCGGCTCAATTTTCTTTCTCGCGCTGTCGAAGGTGCAAGTGTACTGGCTGTTCGTTCGCGGACCTTGCGAGATTTCAATTATTTTTTTAGAGGAAGTCTATTTTTTCAAAGCTTCTGCTGCATGGACTCAGTCTGTTGGACTGTACTATAGTAAATAAGTAGTGTCTATCAATTTGAATCCGGCTTCTGAACTATCATCCGTCTATCGGGAAATCCAAAATTGAAGATTGTAAAGATGATCGAGCTGTTCGTGGGACAAAACGATGAACCACCTTTCCTGGAATTTTTACAGTTCACTGCCGAAGCACTCGATCGATGCTGAACTTTTCCTAAACGAACCTATCAGACTAACATTGCCGATAACCAGTTGAAAATATCACTGATCGTGGGAGAAAGAAATTGAAAGAACATTGAAAAACGAATGTACACTGTCTCATGAATTTCCTGTATTTTTCATTTGACGGAGTCGATCGATTTTTGGCAAACGAACGGCTCGGTTCATCCTCATCCCTCATTTCATCCAATTTCATTTGTCCCTTGCTATGAAAAAAGAAATCAATATGATGGAAATATAAATAATACATTTGAAAATTTCCTTCAAATACGAAGTGTGATAACTTTAAACTAAGATTGTTCGCATTTTGTGCACCTAATATAAGAGGATGTACACAACGCATACTATTTATTCGGAATAAGTGAACAATGTTTGAAATTGACACGAGGGACGAACGAGGGGTTGCTTTCTGGATGGATTAACAGTCGGAGGACACGCTAATAAATTTTTTAAACCCAGAACCCGTGAGATCCGCAGTACAATTATTGCGTTTTTCATCGAACGAGATAGTGGGACGAGTAAATTTTCTTGTATCCTCGACAGCCTATAAAGCAACGCAGCGTGACGCGTGTGCGAGAATCGCGCGTCTAATTACGTTCCCCGATCCATGGATTTGTTGAATTCGAGGTGGCAGCGGCATCGTATCGCGCCGACAGTTTCCGATTTTCTTTCCTTTCTTCTTCTATTTCCCTCCTTTCCCCCATTCTTCTCCCGTCCCCACCAGCCGGGAGCTGCACGGCCAGAAACCGGCTAAAGCTGCGTACACATCTGAATCGTCGCGCGACGTCTCTGAACTTCGTGGATATTCGATTTGGATTCATCAATTTTTCTCCGGATTCTAGCAGTGTTGTTGTTTTCAACAAAATTGTCTTCCGATTTTGATGAAATTGAAATGTGTTATAAATAGATAAATAGATAAATAGACAGCGGGTTTTATGCATTTATGAGAAAAATCAATAAGTGTAATTTGAAACAGCGAAAACATTAGAAGAATTTAAAAATACTGTTTTATTACTTTCAACCTATTCAAGATATTCACAAAGAAAATAAATTTCTGTATCAATTCAGTTTGTCGCAAATCAGATAAAAAATTTTTACTTTCCACAAAGATCCTCTGTCTAGTTATAAATCTCGACATTCTGCACAACTTTTTCCGATACAAATAATCAGGCGCTCTCTTTTAGTTTTTTACATATTTACAAAAAACTGTTAGTTCGAAATTTGGTTAGGTCTGGGGTGGGGGCGGGTGCAGAGGGAGCGGCTCGGTCTCTTCCACGCTCTAAAACACGTGTTCCGTCAATTAAAAAGAGCAGAAGTCGCTGGATTTTCCTATTAATAGTTTCTATTAATAATAATTGCGAATAATATGTAATAAAACGTGCAGTTATATTTTATATATTAAGCCTAAACCAGACCTAACTCAAACTTCAAAAATATTTTTGCGAATGTCTAAAGAAACTGAAAGAGGCTGTCTATGATCTGTATAGGAAAAAGTCGACGATATATTTCAATTTCATCAAAATCCGAGAGGAGTAACGTTTCCACAAGTTTATCCTGCTTGATATAATGAGCTCGACCTGGGAAAGCGAGTTCTGTTCTGTGTTTCACGATTGAATTTATTTCTACAAAAAGAACGATGTAGCATGATAAAGCTTGCTCGAACGCACCGGGCAGTCTCGACTGTGGAGGATATCTAGATAAAAGAACCCGGAACAATGTTTGAAACGATGATTTTCTATCTTGTTTTGAGCTTTGAGCAAACATCGTAAGAAAGACGACAACGTGACACGGAAATATTCTAGACCGAATGAAATACTCGAATTCTGGAGTGAAAATTAGCAAAGGGTTGACCCTTTGGACGCGAAGCAATTTTAATTCGAAAATCAAAACGTTTGTTTCAACCCAGATCAATTTGATTCTATGTAATCTTTTTTACATTGTGCAAATCGAATTGAACCTGTTTTCTCATAGAACAGTTGAGCTTTCTACAATTTATGCAATACAGACGAATTTAATAATGTTAAAACTGTTTTGAATAATGGAATGGCAACTGGCGCCTCAGAGTTAAATCATTTTGTCCAAGTATCTATTGTTGAAAGACGATTTCGCATGCCATTCGCATGTTCCGGGTGTGTACGTAGTTTAACTTGTGCATGTGGTTGACGTTATTTTGGATCGACTTCGTAGAGATAAAGTTTTATCATCCCTCGAAACGAGTAACGCTTGTCGCGGAACATGGGTCAGTCGCTTGTCGAATGGACGACCGCCATCGAGCCTCGTTTGCGTGAATTTTTTGATCCAGAGTGCCTATCGGACGAGTACAGATCTCAGCGATAAATAAGAGATAGGATCGAGCGTTTAGACTTTCGTGTATACTTGGAAGTGAAGATACGAGGTAGCAAGCTAAACAAGACTGCATAGAGAGATCATTGAACGAATCCGTGAACAAGTATGGCGATAGTGATACCTAACTCTGTATAACATCTTCAATTTTTAAAATTATTTAACAATTTTGAATTTCATCTTCTCAATTTTGCTATAAACTCAAAGATTCGCGGTCTACTTATCATGTTCCCAATGTATTTTTTATTCTCAAGAACGACGATATGGAGAGATAGATAACGTCACGAGACCATGAGGTCCAGCTCTTGGTTGCAAAGCATGTTTCTAAAAATTCATTCACCCGGACCTAACCCACATCAGAAATAGTAGAAGTACATAATCTCTTTTCATGATCACACTGTGTCAGCTATCTTTCTGTGTCGAAGTTCCCAAGAATAACATGGAAATAACATAAAGCTGGAATATTGCTAGTAATATTTCCTGTTGAATCAATTTTGAAAGCTCGGTGCTAAAAAATCTCCGATCCCAAGCAAGCAGAAAGATATTTTCTTTTCTTTCCACGCTGCATTTATTCTAGTATAGTCATTGTTTCCCTAGTCGCATTGCCGAAGATTTGGAGGTACCTAACGAAAGTAACGTTCAGGTCAACAAATGTTATCACAACGATAGCAACCGGGACCCTACATAGAGTACAAGCTATTCTTAACCCTTCGCACTCGGAGATATTTGAACTCGAAAATTAAACATTTCTTCGTAGCTAGGATATTTCCATTCCCCATAATTTTTTAAATTTTATGGATACGGTACAATACCTCATACGATACCTAAATGTTTAGTAATTGATTAGACATATTTACTAGTGTAAAGAATATTTTGAATGGTACAGCAATTTCTAGCGGCGCCTTAGAGTCTCCATTCGGTAAGGGTTAAAAACCTGAAGATGCTCTATACCCTCGAAGCAGCAAAACAAACTTCTTATAATTCCCACAGTATGTTTGCTACCGTGCTATATCGTTAGTTCCAAGTATACCTCGCGAACTTGTACGCGCACAAGGACGAGACGTTTTAATTTATGATATTCGCCGATGAAGCCCACGTGGTTTTGTTCTGCACAAGCCACCGGCAATCGATAGTTCGAAACGTTTCTGTGATGTTAGATTCTGGCTGCGGTTATATTCTTAAGTAGTGCATTGGATCGATGTTTCAATTTGAAATCTGACACGATCGAGTTATGATACTGTTCGAATGGAAGTTGCTGCTTTACATGCGAAACTCGAATTTGTATTATCGATCGGAACTGCCGAGTTTTTAGTGCGAGGTAGAGAGCCTCGGTTAGATATTATTTTTCTTTGGATATCGCTTTTATCTAGCTGTTCACTTTTCTCATAGTTTCGGAAATTAGAGAACGAGGATGTTCGAAAGAATGTGTAAGCGTTCCTGAACTGAGCGCACGACCTTTTCGTCAAATTTCACTGACGTCGGAGTCAATGTTAGGCTGAAACCACAAAGTCCTCGCTCAGCTGACACAGTGGCTCTCAAAATGACGGAGACGTCGCCGGATATTCCAATTTGAGCCGCTTGAGGGCTAACGTGATTATCAAACGCTTGGTTGATTTTTCATTTTCAATTTTAAATGAAACATACAATTTTTTGAGTCAATTACAAGAAACAGGAGTTCAATAGACATGTGTTTTTCATATATTATATTATATCATTCTTAAATTTATGTTTTTAACGTTCGGTAGTTTGCCTAATGAAGTGAGACAACTTTTTAACGATCCTGCTAGGCTTCTCCACTGATTATTTTCTGGAGTTATTGGATTTGGCAAATGAGCGGCTCAATGATCGAATTATCTCAACTACCTAATTGTTGAATACGAAATTTTGAGAACATTAAAGTGAGCACTAAAATATGAAGACCCTATATTGGATTGTAAAAATGTCAAGAGCGCATTTATTTAGATTAAGCACAATTTTAAACATAATATGTACTCGAATGAACGAATTCGTTCAATAATTTCCTACGAAAAAGTCTTCATTTAAAATTAGAACATATTTATTACTAGACTGCGGATTTTAACGCAAGAATAACATTTTTCTACGAGAATTTCAACAAACTGGAGTGACATGGAAATTGATTTTCTCTCTTAATCTGTTCAATAGGTTGAAAATGATATAACAGTATTTTCAAATTCTAATATTTTTACTGTTTGAAATTACACATGCTCGCTTCTGTGATTTTGTAAAATCCGATTTATTACAATAGCGACCGAGCCGTATTCCTGAGAACCAAATAAAACGACAAATTGAAGCCAAACGAACTATAATAATTAGATACCGAGACTCTAACGACCCTGTAGACTTCTTCAGGGTGTCTGTTGGGAAACAATGAGCCTGGCCGATAGCTCGAAGCGTTTATTCATTGATAATGCTGTCCAAGAGTTCCAATCCTCGAATCGGACTGTGGGATTAATCGTTACCGTTAAACGCTCGTTACCGCTGTTAGGTAAATAAGTTAGCTGGCGACAGACGTACTTTATCAGCTGGCCAGCTCTCTCGCCAGGAGCTGGCAGCCGGCTGAAATAGCGCGCGCGCGCGAGCGAGCGTGAGGGAGCAAGCGTAAAGCTGTAACACGCTCGGAAAATGATGAAACTCGTCGCCCCTGTTTTCAACCGTGACGTGTGTGCACTACAGTTAGGAGCATAACTGATCACTAGACTGCGGATCTTTATGCATTTATAGGAAAATTGTAGGAAAATTCTGAAAATTGAACATGTCAATATATGATTTCTCATCTATTAAAATTATTAAGGGAAGAAAGAACATTCTATTTGGTTTCTATTTCTTGCTATCGACGCAGATAATTTTTATTTTGCATAAAGATCCGCACGATTTCAATTTCTCTGTAAGGCTGGACGAATTAGTTTAGTAAATGACGTCTAATAAATATGTTGAAAAAATTCATTTGATCGGAATTGTAAAGAACAATAGTAAAAATTGATTTTACAACTTTTTTAGCTGGGCCAATAACGAAAATGTCGAAGATGTGTTTTGTAAACTCGTATAAATTATATACGTTCTAAAAATTTCATTGAAATCGGTTAATTGGTTTACGAATTATAAACGACCAACAGTGGTAAAAATGGCAGTTATAGGCCGAAAATCATGAAAAATTACCATTTTTACCACTCTTGATCGTTTAAAATTCGTAAACCAATTAACCGATTTCAATGAAATTTTCAGAACGTATATAATTTATACGAGTTTACAAACCACATCTTTGAACTTTTTGTTATTGGCCAAGCTAAAAAATCAATTTTTACTATTCTTTTTCACAATTCCGATCAAATGCATCTTTCAACATATTTATTAGACGTTATTTACTAAACTAATTCTTCTACAATTCTACAAAGTCTAAAGAAGTACAAAGAAGACTTGAAGTCGTTTGGTCCATTCATAAAAAAGGTATGTGTGATCAGTTATGCTCCTAACTGTATATTTTGTTACGTTAGACTACTACTCGAGCTGCATAACAATTTTGTCGGTTTGATCTGAAGTTCCTCTAGGCCGTAAGCGTCGATTAAGGTACAGACACATTACTACCAGGTCACGTGAGCTTACATACTATTCCATATAGACGAAATAATAACGCATTGTATAGGTACAATAGGTAGGAAACTCACATTACTATGAGCACGTGAGTTCACGATGGTAATGTGTCTGTACCTTTAATCGCGACGTTTCGAATATTGCTTTCTGTAGTTATACTACTCTATCCCTGAGGGCGGGACTTGAAAATCGATATTGTTTAAAATAAAAGGAACTCCCCTCGACACTAAACCTAATTTCAGATTTTTTTCGTTGCTGTTATAGACGCTAGAAATAATCGGGAGAGTCAAAAAGGGGTGTAGTCTTGTTATTTTTGTAAGACACGTATCAGGTGCTAAAAGTGCCCGGTGGGTTTAGTGTTAGGGGATCAAGTTTCGCAAGGCTTGAAAATTGTTATTCAGAACTGTTTAGTTTTGAAATCATTTCAAGCCCCGTCTGATGGACCCGGGAGTCCTTAAGGGGGTAAACTCGTTTCCAGGATTGCGAGGGTGCGCGACGCGCCTTCTCATTTCTCGATAATGCAAAAATGGAGGTTTTCAGTAGTGAAAAGCGAACTAATAATTCTAATACCATTGTTCAAAATATTTGTTGCATTATTAAATCTGTATTCAATCAATTACTAAACGTATTTAATATTTTAATAAACTACTGAAGTATTGTACGAGATGTTATATCAGTTTCGTATCAATAAAATGTAGTGCAAAGGGTTAAATATAAAAAATTAGAAAATATAAGTGATAATTTAAATATAGAATATTTTGGTCAGATTTCTATTTCATAATATAGGGCCTTTAAAGCTGCGACAGCTACATGCTGCCAAATGCAAATTACGCCTCGTAAACGTAAAAATAGGACTTTTGCAATCCTGGAAACAAGTTACCCCCTTAAGGGCTCCAACGCGGAGGATTCCAGGCTGTGAACGTGCGTGGCGTTCTAGAGAAATTTTAATTAATTATAAGGGATTGTTAGAGAAGTTTGAAACTCTTTTCAGTTCCCCTAGTTACACTAGGATCGTTGGGACCGTCAAGGTGGCGGACTCTGTATTATTTATTTCACAACTGTCGACATTATAGAAATGGTTTTTTATGAAAAATTACTTCGGTGTCATTCAAATTCAAATCCGTGTAAATATAGGCTTGTTCATTTTAGTTAGTGTCGAAACTCCACAGTGTTAACGGGGAGCAGAAATCGTATGCGGCTATGCCGACAAAATGGCGGAGGATCGTCCATTCAAATGGCGCATATTTAATATTGTACAGTGCTAATGGAACTTTCGATTAACAATTCAAGATGCTTTAAAACTTTTCCAATAATTCGATACCACTGTACAATATTCGCGTCTGTCTATGGAATCTCGTGATTTCGGGCCTGCTACGGACGCGGCTCAAATGAGCATTTAAGAATACAGTCACATGGGTAGGAAAATATTCGCCTTTAATCAATTAATCGGCTAACTTTAAAATAAGTCAAATTACAATTAACTACAACGAATCATTTGCGACTTGTTCTGCTAGAAAACTAATCACTGTGATGTTCACATATCAACTGCTCAAATAAACAACGGTTAATTCGCAACAACAATTACTGCGAAAAATACAAGTGCTCAAATCGATGTTTAATAGACCGTGGAGGTTCATGCAGATTTCAATCCTCCATCAAGCAGAACTTGACAAAAAATTTTGTTTTTAAAAATTAACCCTTCGTCAATCTGTTCATTTTATTCTACTACATCGCACTGCGTCTATTATAAAAGCATAAAATCTGCAGTCTATACCAGTTTAGCAAAAGAAAAAAATTCTTTATTCTGAATAAAATTGTGTACGTTAAATATATGTACCGATGCAGCGAGGAAAAAACTAAATGTATGCTAGGTCAAATAAAATGGTTAGACCCGTCTTAAGAAAAACACTTCATTATCCCAGTGGCTTGATCAAGCTCTTCCGCGAGCGACTGTGTATACAGGCTGATTCATCATTAACGGTACACTCCCAGGGACGATTAATAGAAAAATGAGTGAAAACTCGAGACTATAATTCCGAATAACGGGACTCTGTTCTCGAGAAACTCTTCGAAAAATCCTACACGTGATTGTTCGCGGGCTTTACAAATATTCGAACTAAATTTTCTCGAAAACAGAGCCTCGTGCGAGGAAACTGCATTGTAAAATTTCAACTCATTATTTCATGAAGAAACGTTCCCTGTTGGTCGTTCCACCAATAATGAGCCACCGACGTGTACAGGGTGGATCAAAAGTGGAGTCACGTTTACATAGAATATAGAATATAAAATTGTATTTGTTTAAATCACTCTAAATGACTCTACTTTTGACCCTTTCTGTACGGTTTTATTTTTGTATAAATAATGTTCCCATTGTTAATGTAAATACAACCGTTCTCTCTGTATATGTAAGCACTCTTTCTATTTCCGTACCTGAGCGCGGATCCGAAATTCATGGACATACGAACGATTTCCTATGTGACGGATTCTCAGAAGAAAAAGTCCCGAAACTTCTAACAGATATGCATCTCGCGAGGCGTTCGAGCCGTCAAATGATTTTACAATTCAAATGGCCGCGCACGGCCCTGCCGTTTTCAAACGATCTACATTCTTCCCGCGTTCGATTATCATTTCCGATAGAACACATTCGAATACATGCTCAATTTACAGGACAACAATTACAGTTAATAAACGGGTTTGTTTACCAACGTGCCTTTCATTCGCCCCATCCTAGATACATTCGAAAGGATCATTTAAAAAGCGAAATAAGAAGTCAGCGCGCATCATTAACACCGTTTAACGGAGGATGAAATTGAAGAAACGAGACGCGTTGCACTTGCTGACAGTGCAGCAGCAAGATGATAATGAAGCTAGTTGCGCCACCTTCGTGTAAAATATTTTACACCAAAGTCTCCATTTCTATTTGTATTATAATCATTGTTCCCATTAAAAATTTGTGCTCATTAAAAAATTGAGTGAAATTCTACTGGCACTGGTACCGGTTTTTAATGATTTTTATATTGTCAAAAAAAATGTAAAAATTGGATACTATTATTTACACAGAATTAATGGTAAATCTTGCTTTCTCTAGAGTTATTATTACACGACAGTGTTCTTTATAATACTGCTAGTATTTGTTGCAGTTGCATATGATTATTGTTAATCGTTGTATCAAGTCATAAACAAAAGAGTCGTACATACCTTCTCTTGCGTCCGATTCCACACAATTACGCTGTGCCCACTGTTGATCAGGTTTTTTACGATGCCGCTACCCATGATACCCAAACCGAGGAAACCAAATTTCAAGGTTGACGGAAGGATGTTTTTCTCTTTAAGGGTTTGCGATAACGTTTCCACGTCTAAAGGCGGTGTCACCTGCCGTGCAAGGTAGCAAGATATTAACGATACATCCTCTGATCAATCGAATATATTTGAAAAATTTTACAAATTGTCAATTTTCAAAAATGCAACGTTTAACAGCGATGAAATAAAATTGGCATAAACAGTGAGAAAATTTAAAAAATATTAGTTTTAAAAAATTGAGAATATTCTTTATTCATAGAAAAAAATGAGGTCGTATAAAAAAATATATTCAATATAAATAAAATAATTTGTACTATTAAGTTGCAATTATTTTTTTAAAAAATAGTGTTCGAACATGTAGACGTGAATTTAATAAGTATGAAAAAAATATGTTGAACAAAAATTAAAAAGAAATGTACATTGTACAATTTTTATGGTAAAATCAATTCAATTGTATTTATAGTATTTTTTACATTACTACAAACACTAAAGGGTGAGTACTTTAATTACTGTTTTCATATCAACAAGATCTGCAGCTATGTTCACGCGCATGATACTAATCATAACATACTAGAAGTTACACCAAAAAATTGTAATTTTACAACAGAAAAAGAGTTTAGGAAAATGTGTTTGTCCATAAACAAAAATGAAAAAATATATTTTCTTGTAGAAGAAAGTTAACTCGGGGCAAGAAAGAATCACATTAACGAAAAATATTATATGGCTGGTGGTAACGAATGGTATTGCTTTATTTTCATTGTACAATACTGATAAAAAGAAAAGGTTATTCTATCTGCTAAAATAATGAAATAATATGTAAAATGTACTTACAGGTCTAGCAATATTTGCAGGCCTATTAAGGAGCGATGATCCTGATTTTCTAAGAGGCGTAGAATGATTCATCGCCGGGCTGATGCTGCCTACTCTATTACTGTTACTCGTACTCGATTCTCTGCGCTGTTTTTTGGCTGGACGTCGAGCATCGCTTGTGGTGGTGTCTAGTCTCTTAGTTTTCGGTGTCTCCTGAATCAATAATTTCACAATTACTTTGAATTGTCCATAGAACTGGGTACGATTAATGTAGTCTACCATTGTAAACAATGACAAAATTGTGATTTATAATATGAACCTAACCTTACGAGGCTTAGGGGTCTTTACTACGCTCTTCTCCTTAGACATACTCTCTTCTTTAAGTCTGTCAAATAAGGAGTCAGGATCTAAGCCATCCTCAAACACCTAGAGCAAATAACATTGCCGCATAGTAAAATTAATTTTACTTAGAAATCATGAGAGCAATTTGTTTACGCGCTACGGTACAAGTAAAACAGAAGAATGGAATTGTAATAGATTTTATTTGGAAACGTTCTCTTTCATAATAGTTAGGTAAACATATACAAAATCCGTTGTATCTTTATCGTTGAACAACTTACCTCTCCGTTGGCAATAAACTCTTCTATTGCCTCTACCGCATCTTTGAATGCACCAGCCTTGCTAGATTTTATAAGAGTCTCTTTGTATTCGAGATATGGTTTAATATTGGACTCCTCGATCCATGCGCTATAAGAAATATCATGGTAAGTTTCGATAGCAACGAAAAAGAGTAAGCTGAAATACATTATTCAAACTTACTAATTATTTGTCCCAAAGAAGAATATGCATTGAACTGGCCCCTTCTTAGTATTGGTCGGTTTCTTTAAGTCCTTTGAAGGATTCGACACCTTAGGATGCCATGGGGAAATTAATATTTTATTTCGGACTATGTCTACTTAATAAAAAAGAATTTTAAATGAAGAAGAACAACAAGCAAACATTCTTGTAATTTTTTTCTTGTGCAGCCAACCGGGTACCCATTTACTGCATTTCTTTCAACAATTTCTTATTGTTCATTCTAATATATTAATATCTAGTCTTAAAATTAGAATGTCTGCAAACATGTTAAATACAAAAGCTTTCAAACAATCTAAACGTTTTGGTTGGCTACATAAGAATTAAAACAAGCTACCGTTTTCTCGTCTCGAAGATCGCACAACTTTCGTGAGCTCCAAATTCAAATACAAATAACGCTCCTAATCAAGCTGTTATTTCCAGTACCTATTCTCCGTCGATTTAAAACCAAAGTAAAACAATGAACTAAACGAACCAGGATGATCAGATGGAAATATTAAATCCTTAGTAATTCGTACGGGAAAGGAAGTCATAGTTAGCGCGCGAACTGCGTTCAACGACTACTTATATTCGGTTTCGGAGAAGTCGGACACAACATTGAACGATGTACGTGTCGGCTTTCAAAAAAGAAATAAAACAGGTTCGTCGGGCGTAAAGAGTACATAATGTAAACACGAAAATCGGTGTCGGAACATCGTGGCAGAAGTGATGAAATCGCGGAGCGTGATTTAGGTTATATTTTCGTAGTCTGCGCGCCAATTTGAATTCGAAGGTCGGGTGTGGCGGGAGATATGCAATGCGGGCCAACTGTGGCGTCGATAAGCGGCTAGAACGAGACTCGCGATTCGAAAAAGGAAAACAGGGGTAAGCTACGGGGGTACGTGTTCCCGCCAAATGTGATGGCCGCGTTTGACTTCGTGGCGCGTACAAAGCAAAAGTGTAGTTAACCGTTATCAGTGGAGCTCGCACTTACCCGGCCAGGCCAAGGCGAAAATCCCTTCATCTTCGCCCTGAAAATCCACAAAACAATCGATTAGTAACCACTCGAATACCGATCCCACTACTTTTCTATGAGAAACATTCGATAATCAACACATCGCAAGTACACACCATACTAGATCACCCAGTTTGAAGACTTCCGACATTATAAAACGCTCTGTCTTCTGTCACGATCGGCAAGCGACTGACTGACGAGTAGAGCGTCGTTTGTGCATGACGACGTGATCCAAATTACCCCCACCAAAACGCGTGAGTCGAGCCAGCGTCCATTTTCATCGTTTACATTTTTATTATTCGTACCAACGATCTTGAATAAATACGTACGTTGACTTAACCAATTAAATAGTATCTTATTTTATACGAATTGTGATATTGGTAAATCGTTAATTATAAATCTGGTGTTTCCGGTACAGGAGGATTCCGGTTCGTTAAACACCCGTCCTACGGGCTGGTTTCCAACGACGCTCGGCGGCCAATCGGCTTTTATCTTGCACTTTGATCCTTGTATTATGTTAAATTGAATTGAAATGTATGAATTGCGATACGGGAAATATAGAATTTAATCTATCGATTGGTTGCTATTGTTTGTTAATTATAGATATGTGTAGGTTGTGATAAGTAATAGAAATAATAGACGTGACAGAGTGCGACGAAGTCTACCGTCACGACGGTACAGCCTAGCCAGCTGTCAGCCATCGATTGTAAGAACTTTTGCTGGCTTAGAAAGTAACGTTACGGATAAATACAGCATTTTCCACAGTAGTTTTCACAGTATTCCGTGCGAGCGATGGATAATAATATTCGTTACAATATGGTATGTTTCAAAAATAGCACCGATCACGACGTAGAATTTCTGTATCTAATATTTTGGAGACTACTGATTGGTTTACAATCGGTTGTGTCGACTGCCTGAGCATCTTTTGTTTGATAAATGCATATTACACGGGTTAAATAATATTATCGTGTATCATGACGCAAATCGTACACGTGCATTCGCGCGAACAGGTTCTCGAGGAAACATTGTTCCAGCCGATTGTCAATCGTTCGTTCTTATCCGTGAAATTTCAATGCAACATTGCTTCGCTTCGTTGCATCGTTTTAATCACCTGAACGTTGTATAACCATTAAAGTCGAATTCCTGTTTGCCTGCTAATTGCCTGATAAACGCATCCTTATCAAACCGTTTCTCACCCTTCACTTAGTGACTCATCCTCTAAACAAAGCATTTGTCATTCGATTTCAGCCGCCACAAACAAATAATGATTCCAATGGGGAACCATCCCATCAAAACGAGATACCTACTTTAACTGTGTCTTTATCTGTTATGCAGAATGACATTCTGAGTCATTCGGGAAACATTGCCGCAGCACAAACATCCAACGAATGTAGAATGGTACGATTGGTTTTTATTATGTGTTACGGATGTATAGTTGCATAGGTTGTTATTCGTTGATTATTATTCCAGGCTGACGGGGAAGAAATACCTCCGCCCAAAGCAGATTTCTCAGCTCCGCCTCCTTACGAAGTAGCTACCAAATTGCCCAGTTACGAGGAAGTGCAGCGTGAGAAAACTTTACAGGGAGAACCCCATCCTCAAATACACATGGTACTCCGATACAATTGTATCCATCTAAAGTGGGAGTTCCAACTTGTAGCAAGCGAGTCATACACGGCACCTTCTCCACTTAGCTTCTTCCCCCACTCTTAGACTTCACCGTTGTCGTAGAACTTCGTCTCACTTTGTAGGAAAAGGTTCGACTAATGGTGAGGACCTTGCAGTTCTCGGAGGAGAACAAGTTGGAACTCCCTAATCTAAAGAACCTGATAACTAGACTACAGATGCTTTATACGTTTATGGCATCTAAAAATTTGCAGAAAATGCTGGAATGTAAAATTCGATAGAATTTGGTACTATCACTGAAAATAAGATTTTATTTACTTCCTCTTTCTTAAAATTTGCCTACAAAAATTGAAAATTGCATAAACATCCGCAGTCTACTGATAACACAAAATAGGATTCGAAATGCATTATCTTATGTTCTCCTCGCAGCCGGGAAACATTAGAGCACCACAGCAACCGTTAACGATCCTCGCTATAGACACAGAAGCTGCAGAAGGCGATCCGGAAAGTGGCTTGCTTGGTACCGATTTTATGTTCTTTACAGCATTTTTGGGTAAGTTGCTACGTCCGTTCACCTCAATGAACACTTGCCTTAAATAAACTGTTCTTATTTGTTACAGTTGCATTTTTATTCAATTGGATTGGATTTTTACTATTGATGTGCTTCTGTCACACGATCGCATCTCGATACGGAGCACTGTCCGGTTTCGGCTTATCATTGACAAAATGGACATTGATCGTGAAACATTCCACCGACCTTGCTTCTCATGAAAATTCATGGCTGTGGTGGTTGATAATGGGATTTGGTTTGTATTTCTTTGAAATACTTTATTTTTAGCCTTCCAGTCATAAAAGAGGATTCGATTTACAATTCCTATCTTTCTATCTTTCTCTCTACTCTTTTCTTTCCTCTATGCACATATCTCTTTCAAGTTCCCCACATTCTCTTTAACGATAGTGTAAACTGAAAATATTGATTCTAAGAAATAATAATAATGTATTTTGAATTACAGGAGTACTGATTTGTGCACGAGCAATTATGCAATATTTAAATATTAAACGTGGCTGGAGACTGTTGCCTGGAAGCGCTCAGGAACGCTTACTCTTCTTTTATTAAGCCATTGAATCTGCACCTTTATCTAACTTGGCTTTAGAAGAAACAGTATTTCTATTTGGGGTTGTATTTGTACAATATATAACCACACCCTTCGAAAATAATACTTTATATTGGCTACCATATTATTCCATTACTAGAAAACGAAGTTAAATGAAATTATTGAAACTATTTGCCAAATTCACGTAACTGTAAAACCAAATAAACGAGAAAAAATAGTAAGACGACGATCAAGAAAAAATGATTTTATGCACATCATTTTATGTGTTAATCATTCACACGAACAACACATGACATAAAATGTAAATTTTTAATTGCTCAAATAGCGTCGGTGAATTTTTTGATAAGGACTATCGTTAATTTGTCCGTTGTTTCGATTGAAATTGAATCGCTTCTTTACATATGGGACACGTATGTAAGTTGGTTACTTATAAAATTGATGTTTACAAGTACAAAAAATTTATTTTCAATGAAAAAATAAAAAATGGAAAGCGTATAAAACACTGTTTCCAGGTATCAAACTGTAAAAGTTCTAATAGTGATATTGTGTAATACACTCTAGCGTTAGATAAGCTTTTAGAATTTTGATTATACATGATCTGTGTATTGATAATCCGAATCGCTTGTTTGTATATTATGATAAAGAGGAAAATTCTTACTGAATTTAATGGTATAAGTTTAATCATACAAAATATATACATATATCTCTATATAATATATGTATGTATGTGTATGTATATATGTGTATATGTACAAACACATATAAATGTATTTAAGAAAGTAATGCAAAGCGATATAAGTACATTATATGTTATACTATCAAAAAAACTTCATTGTTATATACTTATTACAACAATACAAACACATTAGTATGTCTTACGTTTTTATCTATACCTGTGTTAGTATATTATTCCTCTCATTGTTACCTTAAGCGGACTACAAGGTCGAGCGACTATATCGTCACAGCAGAAAGCTTAAAGTTGTCAATAATTTCCGCAATGTTACGGACTACACTAATATTTCAATATTTATAGTGCCTCGCGCGTCATTATAAAACATCCCCTAAAACAGAATAACTTTCTTAAAATTGCACCAAATAATTCAAGTTTTTTCGAAAAGCTTGGAAGCTTTTACAACTTCTTATATGGCTCTAATGAAAATGTTAACACTAACCGTACCGGCCACAAAATGTGTCGAATATACATTTGTTTTCTAAAAATTACAAGACTGAGCTTATTTAGATTTTTCATAATTTTTATAATAATACGTGATTAAATAAAGAAATTTATTAAATAATTTCTGATGGAAGCATCTTTATAATTTCAATAATTAACAAATAAAAAATGTGAAACCGGTCGTGCTACGGTTAGTGTTAAAAAGTCGTTTCACGTCATTTTAATCGTAAAAATGTCAAAAATATATTGATCAAAGTTTTTCACGAACAAAGAATTAAAAATAAAAAAGTTTTGTTTAAGCAGCATCGCAGTTACAGCATTTCAGCTCTAAAGTTCTTATACATATCAAGATGATTGTATAATTTTTTCTTATAGATTTTGTACAGTCAATACAATATCGGTAAAACGACTTCTCGAGAGGTCCCATGGTGTAATGGTTAGCACTCTGGACTCTGAATCCAGCGATCCGAGTTCAAATCTCGGTGGGACCTTTTCTCTTTTTTTTACTTTATACGTAGTTTTTCTAAAAAGAAAAAGAATATTCGTATTAGTTTGTGATATTCTATTTTTAAAATCGAACATTTATAAATAAATTTTAATTTCGTTGCCTTCCAATAACCAGTCGTTTAATCTTACGGACTTCAATATTGAACACGCAATTAAATTTCTTAATTTATTTAAACAATTCAATTGAAATTAAACATAAAAATCTGTCTGTCTCGACTATAAAAGCAGAATAAAAGCTACTTACGCGAATGCTTATTCTTGCATAGAGCGACTCTTTTAAAGTTTGAATTTTTCAAATATAACATCATATTTTCTTATATCATTATAAAAATTGAAACTTGTGTAAGCAACGTCGAGAGAGTCCAAAGTGCATACATCGCACTAATTTTCTCAGATATTGTTCAGTTTACTTTAACAATTAACAATCGTGAAGATCCGAGACAAAATCTGACTATGACTTTGTTCTCTTCCTTCGGAAACCGATTTCAAAACAGCTAAAACTTAGATTTTATTTCCAATCGATAAAATAAAAGAGTTCGTCGAAATCTATAATAATCTATTGATTATCGACAAATTACTGTTAATGAACAGTGTAATTGTTATGTTACAAACGATGTGCGATCGAGTGATTTGTGAAATCACTCGAATGGTATACGCGTATTAGAGGGCAGCACCACATTAATGATTCATTACAGTAGTTGAGCAGGCAAACAAAATTGTGAAAAACAATTTCATAGATGGATATATACTAAAGAAAATATGGAAGATTCACCACAGAATCGAGGTTCTACGAATAAAGATAATCCGATCGTTTTTATCGATATAGCTATTGATTCTGAGAAAGGTAAATAATAACATATATAGGGTTACATACAACCATTTTGGAACAGAACTAATTTTTCTTTATCAAAACTTGTCTTTTATAATTACTAACACAACATTTATTTTCTACGATACGAACGCTACTGTAACGTAGTCGGAAGAGTAGTGATAGAGCTGTACAAGAATGTTGTACCGAGGACAGCAGAGAACTTCCGTGCTTTGTGCACCGGAGAAAAAGGTATTGGGATTAACGGGACAAAATTACACTACAAAGGATCGGTATTCCATAAAGGTATAACAATTTCCAGTAATATTTGAACAAGGTAATACAACAGATAATGCACATTATGATACGATATTTGTGTGCTTAGTATTACCACAGTTTATAATCCAAGGTGGAGATATAATAAAATTCAATGGAACCAGCGGAGAAAGCATATACGGACCGCAATTTGACGATGAAAATTTTACACTGTCCCACTCGTCGCCAGGATTGTTGAGTATGGCGAACAAGGGTGTTCCCAATAGCAACAGTTCTCAATTCGTCATAACAATTTCACCCAGTATTCACCTAGATAATACCAATGTAGTTTTTGGTAAAGTTTTGAAAGGTATGGGTGTCGTTCACGAAGTATCTCATGTCCCGACGGTAAAGGATGTACCGATTGAGGTAAAGAAATGCAATTTTTACAATTCGATTAGCAAGTAACCTGCAACGTTTTTTGGAAGAGCAACTTTCAGAAGTGTATACACTTGTCTGCTAATATTATGAATATTAAATCAACGGCTGGCTTATTTCTAGAGGTATGTACCATGACCAGTAGAGATTACTCTGTTATTAGCAGTCCGATCGAAAATGTTTTTATCACATATAGCATGGTTTCAAAAGAGCTTTCACGTGATTTAGCAAAATTTTTATAAAAAAAATAAAAACAGCAATTTTTTGCAATTTTTTTTTATGTTATGATACTTACCGAATTCGCCTTGAAATCTTCTAATAGGCGTAATAAAAATTATAGGTGTATTTGCAAAAATTTGAAGGTGACGATGAAGAAAACGAGCTGACAAAAAATTTGCTATAATCACGACAAATGTTTTTATGTGATATTTTCTAGTAATCTCTACTGGCCACGATTCGTGGTTCACCCTGTATATATAGATATTGTTTCTCTCTTCGAGAGCTATTGTTGCAAGATAGTTCATCTCGCTCTGACAAAAAATGTCACAAGTGTATTTCCTCCTGTATTACAGTGATTTAGTAATTTGGATGCTTCGTTTGCTATAGAAAATATATATAAGTGACTGCGGCGAAATCAAGCCAGGTCAAAATTGGGGTTTGGAGGAAAATGACGATACAGAGGATGTTTTCTGTCCATGGCCCGAGGATTGGGATGATATTACGAACAAGAACGAAACTGATGTGAGTATTGTGTTGGAAGAACATTTTATTCTTTGGGAGAAACTTTTCTAATTGTTTGCTTGCAGAGCAAGCATCTAATGGAAGTTATCAGGAAGATAAAAGACTCGGGGAATTATTATTTCTCGAGAAAAAATTATGTGGACGCAGGTAGAAAATATAAGAAAGCGTTGCGTTACTACAAGTGGATGATGAAAAAGGTGGACAAACCAGATTCTTCTGACGAACTGATGACGAATACTAAAATAGTTATACTACTTAATCTAGCAGCTGTTAAACTAAAGAAAATGGAACATCGCGAAGCATTGAAACTATGTACAGAAGTAAGATTTTACAGAATATTCGGAATGTAATTGTATTATTTCTTACCATCGATCTTTTTTACAGGTTTTGCAGATTGATAAGAATAATAGTAAAGCATTGTTTCGTAGAAGTCAAGCGTACATGGGTTTGAACGAATATGATTTCGGCCTAAGAGATTTAAAACAAGCGCTGCAAGGCTCTCCGAATAACAAAGATATTTTAGCGGAAATGGAGAAGGTTAAAAAAGTGATGAATTCGTATCTAGTGCTTGAGAAAGCATCGTGTCAAAGAATGTTCAAATGAAACCAAAGTATTTTTTAATAGATTTGTAAATATACAAAAAAATTATACAGGGCGTTCGCGTTATTATTGTCCAGCTTTTTATGGAGGCAAGGTAGAATAGAAAGTTGCACTGTTTGGTAGAACCAACATAGTAGTATATATATAACAATATTTTATATTTACATCTTGTAGTAGCAACTTCTGTATAAATTATAAATAATATTTAATGTATTTTGTAAACTTGTCATATATGATATATGTTTTAATATATCATTTTAATATTCATAGTTTATTATGGACAGAATGAATTGACGTAAAATTTTCAAGATGATGCGGATACGCGTATTTTCTTATGTAAAAGAAATTTGTAATGTTGCGTATACTATGTTACGATAAATATAGTAGTAGTAATGATATTTGGTCCCCTCAGGGTTTCAAATCCATTTACACCACTCTCCCCCTCTTCCACTCTCACTATCGCCTAATTTCAACGGGACCTACTTTTTATTACGGAGGGTTCCGAACCACCTATTTGCCAACAACACGCAGCGCGTACCCAGGGGAGTCAACCCCCGGCGTGTACCGAGCGATTACCCATCCAAGCACTCCCTGCGCCCATCGCTGTTTAACTTCGGTGATCCTACGGGAACCGGTTCTTGCAGCGAGGTAATAGTCGTTGATTGTTACGATAAATATATTGCTCAGGTATTTACAATAATTACTTCTCAATAATTTGAACATCCTTATTCTTTTTTGTTTTCCCACAATTTTCATACGAGATTTAGATAAACACATTAAACAATTTTAAAAAAAAAAGAAACATAATGTGAAACAAATCGTGATCCAATATTCTGTGTATGCAACTCATTTATTGAACATTTATATCAAGTTTTTAACAAGTCTGAGTGTTAAAATGTCTTTATGTGACACATGACAAACCATGCCACACAAAATAAATACTATGGTATTATTTTTAGTAGGAGCTCACACGTAGTTTGTTGCGTTACAGTAGTAATCCTAGAACGTGAGTTCTTTTTATAGCTAAATACTGTAAATAAAAAACAGATGTGTAAAGTTCACGGCACATACGGAAGGTAGCTAAATGCAATCTCTCTCTCTTTTTCTTGTTATAATTAAAAAACTCACGGTTCTTTTCAACAATTTAATTAACTGTTCTTTTTTTCGTTGAAAGGTATTCTGTTTCTTTGTTTTAATAACATTGTATACCTATGTAACAAGTTTTAGTTAATTATCTACAGCAGTTACAAGCATAGGAGTTATTGCATATATGACTAGATTAAAAATGACTCTGTTACTAACTACCGTCTCCAGTATTATCATTTTTCTCTAGACTTCGCATCTCTTAAAAGAAATAGCAAAATAAATAAATAAATAAGGAAATAAATAGAATAATTACCTATATAGAAATGTTATTCAGGCAACGTCTTAACAAAACTGAAAAACTCTTCTGCCACTTACAAGGAATGCATTTATATATCAAAATTCACTTCTATGATTCTACAGCTATTTCGATCTGGAAACTGACGAACGACATTGGAATGTATCGATGCCAAGCGCATTGTTCATCCTGTACAATAACATTTTTTCGTCATTTTTAAGAAGGAGCAAAGTTATTTTTCTTTTTTGCGATACGCAACGTTATTAATACACACTTTATACATCGATGAAATTTTCAGGAGCCAGATATGTGGACGGACAATTTTTCGAAATTGCTTCAATGACCACAATGTACGACGATACATGATAAAACTGTTTAGCGATGTGACTTTTTTTTTTTATAAATTATGCGACTGGTATTTGTTCAGCTTTTAATTCTTTATCTCAGAAAGTTTTTGAACTTATCCAAGATCAAAGTATATCACATCCTTCTTGATTACAAACTGTAAGAAACACGTGCGACTAAAATCATAAAACTTTGTTGTCGGAATACGATAAAAGCTATTTTGTAATTTATATGTACAGTGAGCATTTTTAGTTAGATATCGTTTTTCGCTTCTGTATTCAAACACTGTTCGCTGTAATTCGTAATTTCTTTTTCATTACTTCTACCTCGAACTTACGACTTTGCACCCTCACGAATTTTTGCAAATTAAACTTATTCTATCTCAAATTCTTCGGGGCTCTCTGCCTTATCAAGATTTTGGCCATTCTCCGACGTGATTTCCGTCTCGATTAAACTGTGCAATTCTTTACACAATGTTTCCTCGCAGACCTCGCCATTTATGACAGCGTTATCAATTACATCGTATTCTTTCGCGTCGCTACACGCTACATCTTTAAACTCAGGATCACCGATCTCCTCACAGCTTTTAAACATGTCCGCGTGTTCGTTTGAATTTATTAATTCTGGATTCTCGTTAGAGTTCAATATATCTGTATTGACTTCGTCGTCCGTTGTGTCAGTGGACTGGGAGACTTTCTTTAATACGCTGTCAATGAGATTCGATGCGTAACTTTTATTCTCATTGCCTTCGTGAATTGTTTGATGAATTGGCAATGTTTGTGGTCTGTGCGCTCGTGTGTAAGGAAACGAGTTCTCTTCGCCTGCCGGTGTATGAACAGCAGAAATCTCAGTTTGGGTTGCAACAGCGTTGTCAATCAGATGTTGTTTCGTTTGCATGTTCGACATGCATCGTTTTATCTCTGACATGGAATCTTGTAATTGTTGAACCTGCAAAATTATTCAATGAAAACGTTCGAATAAACTATAATCGCGTAATTTATATATTACCTGAGTATGCAATAAATTACATGTCTGCGCTAAATTGGTTACAACATCTACATTCTGCGCTAGATTCTCATTTTCATTGTTCGCAGACTCTCGATTACTACTAGGCTGCAGACTAACAACTTTTTTCCATAGTGCATTAATCGCTTGCATTTGTAATAGCTGCAATTTATGCTCGCTCTCTAAAGCTGTTCTGGTGGCCTCCATATCGGTCGAAAGTTTTCTGGAACATCAACCAGTCATGCAACATTGTGATTATTCGATTGATGGATAATAGACTGCGGATTTTATGCATTTATAACAAACATGAGTAACAGCGAGAACATTTAAAGTAAACAACTGGGAAGAGAAATAAAGAGACAGCGGATTTTATGCGTTTATAACAAAAATGGGTAGATCTAATTTGACACAGCGAAAACATTAGATGAATTTAAAACCGCTGTTATATTATTTTCGACCTATTAAACATGTTAAATATTTCATTCCAGTTGAAAGATCCGCTGTCTAGAAATAAATGTCTACGTAGCTCTTTTCATTTCGCATAAAAGTCCACAGTCTACTAATACAGGAACTAATGATCGTACTGGATATATTTAATCGTCCTCATCATTTCGATAGTCTTCAGAACGTTAGTTGCCTTTTTATTAAGATTCCTAGTATGGTAGCCTCTCCACATCCTCTGGATGCATATTGCTGCTTTCTCAGCTTCATCTTGATCTGCTTTCAAAATGGAAGATGTAACAAGGACCGAAAACTCTGCGACACCTCTGAAAAACCTCTTACCTTTATTACTGTCTTCTTGTCTTCTCTGGATAGCCCTGTTGCGAATACTGTCCAATTTTGCTTGGCACACTTCGCTATCTTCGTCGCTGCTCTGGGTAGCATTACCTGCGTCCCCGTCTCCGCTTTTCTTAATTAAACTACTTTTAAGTTTATCATTAGCACTTTTCGGCCTTTGTATGCTTCTACCAAGATTTGGCGAATTCTTTGTACTCCGTCGTCCCGGTAACGTTTTACTTTGGACATAGTTATTAATCTTCACGCTATGCGGACATTTATTACTAGGATTCGTAACGATAGGCTTAGCAATACTTGGTTTGCCGATGTTGCAATTGGATGCAGAGTTACTTTTTACAAGTGCGTTCGCTTTTATAGCGCTGAGATTCGTTTTTGCCATCGGGTTCACTGTGTTGATTATGGGAATGGCTTTGCCATCTCCGTCGGTCATGGGTTTACTGGGCATTGTGATCTGACACGGCGATGTTAATTTGCTCGGTGGTGTTTTCGCCAGCACGCGTGACAAACCAGACGGTGGGCGAAAGTCTGGGCTCATTAATGATTCTGGAACTGGTACCAATTTTGTTGCAGCCTGTAGAGGACTAGATGTTTCTGCAAACCAATCGTCATTATCATAAATGCTAGATAAGACTAGATTGATAACTAGACTGTGGATCTTTATGCAAAATAAAAATTGTCTTTGTCAATTACAAAACACAGAAATCATGTAAAAATTTCTTTCTATCTTTAACAATGTTAATAAATTGAAAGTAACATATGGATGTTCTTAAATTGTCCTAATGTTTTTATATAGAATCCGCAGCCTATTGATAATTTTTCTTTGGCTGTTGATTTACCTTCGATACTCGACACAGGGTTACCTAGCATCTTATTGTTCAAAGTGCCGCACAGCATATTCGGATCCAAGCTTTGAGTCATTAATGTCTCATGATCTTCGTTCAAAAGAGTATGGCACGATGAGACCATGGCGTCGGTGTGACAACTAGCTATCATCCTGTCTGGAGATCGTATTCTTAATGAATTTCTCGAGGTACCTAATTAAGTATCATGCATTTTATATATGTATATATATATATGTATATTATATTTATAATTTGTCTCTTAAGTAAATAGGTGTGTTTGGTTATGCTGGATGTTGTTCGGGGCTAGCTCTGCTAGCGTAAGCGTGCAAATGATATTCGACTAAAGACTAGAAGAAACAATAGAAGAATTGTGAACTACGTGAAATGTATTTCCAAATCGTCAAACGAATAATCTGCTAACCAAATCCTCTAATTAGCATCGTTTATCATAACACCGTTCTTTATCTTTCATTCTCCAAAGTCGTTAGCGCTATAAAGCTTAAAGAAAAGCAATCCGTAAAAACATACTACATACTAGGCACGAGAGACAGAAACATGTGCATTAATCTAAGATGGAATTCGTTTCGTAGTGTGTAGACATTGTTCAACATGGATCTTTAGTCTCAAGCTGTTTTTCAGCGTAGTAGAGCAGTCTCAGATTCGTACACATGTAACGCAGTTATAGCCGTATGTGATATATCCTGATTCTGACTTTGGATACCTTTACAAGGTGAATGGCACACACAGTACTTTGCTTCGTAAAATTTTGGTGACTGTAAGCATTTATCTTCATAGTATGTCAACATTGGCGCAACTAGAGAAAACACATTATATACTAGGACATGTATAATATGTGCATGACGACTGGAAAGTGTACATCACTGCTAGTCCACGATTACAGATCGAAATGGAGAGAAATTTTTGATTCCTGATCGTTATGTAGAAGAAAATTAAAGAGGTAACCTTAAGTGGATTAATTGGACTCACTGGCACGTCTAGGTGAATTTGTCCTGATATGACTAAGTCTACGCCTAGTAGCCGGTGAAGGACTCATTCCGACGCTACTCAAGCTGTGCACACTTCCAGCATCGCTTTGTTGATTCAATTGCTGCTGATGATGCTGCGCTTTACTCAGAATCAGCCTAAGCTTCCTGTCGGTCTCGTTTTCGAGCGACTCACCGGAGAGAGGGCAGACAGACGCTAAGTATTGTGCAAGCAGTGCATGTTCACCAACACGGAATTGTCTACCGCGTCCCTGAGAATATAGCCACTCTGCCTTTAAACTGAGTGGCCATAATTTCAAATCAATCTCAACTGTTCCAACCAAGATACCACTACATTTATTAAGTACTTACAGTATCATCGAGAGAAAAACCTACCTTTCGATAGGATCAACAGGATAGCCATCGATCGATATTAAGCTCATACACCAATTGATAACAAAAGGACGATAGTCAAACCCACTAGTAGCTATTTGTTAAGAAGAATAAGCTATAGCTGTAAGTCTACTATGTTAGTATATAAACATATTTCTTATCGTGTGTAGCTTTCTACAAGCATAATATTTTATGAGAAAGAGTAATTCTAACGTAATACTGAATATAGTAAAATATCACATCTCTTTTTTGTCTATATAAAACGTGGTAATAAAAGAACGTCTTCGGTACACTACTAATCCATCTCTAATAACTAGATGGAGATATAAAACATATATAACATAGTAAAAAGGATACATACTATTACCTGTCATACTGACACACGGATTATTCGCAATCGAGAAATGGATCAAATTTTTCAGATTAGCTAAATGTGACATTTCATTCAAATCAGTAATGTTGTTATTCGCCAACGTAAACGTTTCTAGCGAAGTGGGTAAGTAGCGTTCACACTGTCGCAATGTTATGATGCGATTATTATGCAAGAAAAGTTCCTAAAATGTTAGGACAATTGTTAATAGACTCCCGACTAATGTAAATGCACAAATCGAAAAGAATATTACCTTTAAATTTTTCAAATATGAAATGTCTGAGGTATGACTGATGCTGTTCTCCGACAAATCTAAATGTTCCAATTTTGTGTTTGTGTGTAAATGCTCGATAGACTGCACAAATGAATGCAACATTAACAAATATATAAGATCGTTCTGCTACAATACAGTAAACCCTCGATTTATGCTGTTTATATACCGATTTGAAAGGAAGATTTAAATAAACCAACTATGTTCATGGAAAATTTATCACTGATAAATAGACTACGGATCTTTATGCATTTATGGCTCCTGAAAATTCTCAAAAAATGCTAGAATATAAAATTCGACAGAGCTAATTACGATTTTGATTTTTTTCAGATCTACAAAGGCTACTACCACTGAAAACAAAATTTTATTTGATTTCACTTTCTTCAAATTCGTCTACAAAAATTGCAAATTGCATAAACATCCATAGTCTGATAAATAGCTGAATGCCTACGCTGTACGCAAGCAAACATTTATCTTCGCTTCTGTTACATATGTACCGACAAAGCTCCCATTCTGGCAATCGAAAAACGAGTTTCACAGTTTGGAATTGGTTTCCTGGTTTGCTTCTAAGTATCCACGTAAGTCGAGGACTTACTGTATTGCTCATTCACTGCAACAGTGTTCTAAATTGTTATATTCTTGTTTGACTATAATTTCTCAGTCTAAGAAGACAAGAAAACAAGTATACCTTTATATTGTTGCCAGCTAAGCAAAGAGTTCGTAAATTGATCATATCCTTAATGCCTTCTATGGTTAAGATACCGTTATTCGCTAAATTCAGAGTTACGAGATTATGTAACTTTGATACGCCATACATTCGTAACAATTGGTTTCTTACAATCGAAAGCTGAAATTGTACATTTGTTAGTAGTGGGTGAGGTTTGTTTGTTGCACAACATACTACTGTTAACATGTCAATGGAAGAGACATGTAATACAACATTGTGCCATAGCATGAAAATATACAGAAACAAATTGTATGGTTGAGGTGTTACGTTTAAACGCGTTACCTTCGTAATTCTGTGATAAGAATCAAGATTATCGAGACGCTGAAGTTCATTATCGTCTAAAATCAATGTACTGATATCTGCATCCGACGGACAACGGGAGAGCTTTTTAAGTCCCTGACCGCTTAAATCGAGTGTCTCGCAGGCTGAGGATTCTGCGGAAAGAAACGATTCTGCCATTACCATCGTTAAATTAATGAAACGTCGCAGAAACTCGCAGAAATTTCCACGCGACACACGACGAGAAACGTCAAATGTGACAACCACGAAACCGCAATGTAATTATACTGTTTGTACGCGTACATCGAACGAATAATCATTTTGACAAACGAGAACACGTTGAAAACATCTAGAACGTTTCTACTGTGATATAATCCTGAAACAAATCATAAAATATACATATTTTTACACTAACCCGTCGAAGCCATGATGAACACAATAAACTGGCAGACGCTACGAAGATGTCGTCGTGATCACTGTGCTATACGCAACAGAATTTCTGTTTCGAATTTCTGTTACAGAAATTAGGTGATGTTTCAAAAATCCATCGAAGCAGTAATTTTCTTCATTTTATCGATCTTTTTATTTTACAATCCTACTAATGTGCATTTTATCTAAGTATTTCCTTTAATTGTTTTTAGCCTATCGTACTTTCTTGTGATACATTTTATATACATTTTTATATTTTTGTTCTAAATAATATAATAGGTGTTTTTAGCACGTTTATAGATATATTATGAAAGACGTTCATAGCACAGATTTTGTTATCAATTTTTGATATAGAAGCTGGGAAGTTTTGAAATTGCGCATTCAGTGGATTTAACATGGCGACACGCTGAAGTTCAAAATGTTTGACACATAACTTCGTCAAGTATATTAAACTTATCGATTTACTTGAAACGTTTACTATTCTTTGATTAGTACTATTTAACAATAAACAGGTAAGGCTCTCATTTAATATACTTTATTACTAATAAGCTTTCAAGTATGCATTAATAAAATCACTGTGAAACGTATTGTTCAGTCACGTGTCGAACACATTGCTATTTATTATGAAATCATCAACAGAGTTGAAAACAGTGAACTGGAAATGAAAAGTTGCGTGATACGTATTTCTAATCGTTGCAAATCCACCGCTGCAAAGTATAATGCTGATATCAGCGATTACAAACGTGTCACGAAGAAAATTTTACGGAAAGGATCAGTGAAGGAGAATTCGGCGATCCTAACCTCTTGGAAAGGTGCCGACAAAGGAAATCATCGAAATGAAAGTAATGAAAATGTCGTTGTCAAAAAATCGAATTCCGTCTCAACACCTCCTCAAAATGCAAAAAATATACGCGATGAAGGTGGAGGATCGTTGGAAACATCTGAAATTGTTGCAAAAATCTCAACAAACAATAGCAACAATGTAACTACCATTGTAGAAACTGCAGAAGTAAAAAATACAGAAAGTAAAACCAATGTGGAAATCGACGATAACACAAGAGTGAATGCGATCAATATGCAAATGCTTTCGAAGCCTTTGCATGAACAGATATTTAAGAATTTCTACAAACAAGAAGAGTTTTCCACTAAAGAAATCAAATCAATAAAAGATAATCTAAATGTGTATAGTATAAAGACTGAAGAAGCGTCTAGATTTCCAAATGTAAATCTTCGGTTGCCTCCGTTGGAAGGGAATGATATAGAGCAACATTTTTATAATATTGGCGAAGCACAAGTTAGACCTTATTTAGCGATTATCAGCGATATTATGAAAGAAGTTCCTAAGATGCCAGATCGATGGATGTTTAAAGAAGGCTGGACCAGGTACACAGAGAACAGCATAGAACCTGTAGACTATCCGTTAGAGGACGGTATAATTTTTGATATAGAAGTTTGTATGAAAGAGGGGCCTCTACCAACCATCGCCACCGCTGTAACTAATAAAGCATGGTACGGTTGGGTGTCGAAGTCTTTAATGGACGGAGTAAGTACGCAGTTTGAAGGGCAGCATTTTACCATGGATCAATTGATACCGATGGAAAGCAAGCCAACGGAGCACGGAGAGAGACTGACCAGCTTTCACAAGAAGCCGAAGATTATAGTGGGTCATAATGTATCGTTCGACAGGAGTAAGATCAAAGAACAGTATTGGATCAATCCCACAGGCCTCAGATTCATCGACACGATGTCTCTTCACATATCAGTTGGTGGGATCAGCAGCTACCAACGAGGACTTTTAAACGGGAAGAAGGACAGCATGGAGAAAACGGATTTGCAGATGCAGACTTCTTTAAACAGCCTGGCAGAGGTTCATAAATTTTATTGCGGACATGAAATAGACAAGGAATCCAGGAACATCTTTGTAGAGGGTACTCTTAGCGATATAAAAGACGACTTCAATTCTTTGATGACCTATTGCGCGAATGACGTAGCTGCAACACACAATGTGTTACGCTGTTTGTTTCCTGTTTTCCAGGAAAGATTTCCCCACCCTGTTACCTTGGCAGGGATGCTGGAACTTGGATCTGCATACTTGCCAACGAACTCAAATTGGCAAAAGTACATAGACGAGTCGGAGTCTACATTCGAGGATTTGAAATATGAAACTACCTTTATTCTGGCTCAGAGAGCCAATGCTGTGTGTCGTCTTATGCATGAAGAGAAGTATAAAGAAGATCTATGGATGTGGAACGAAGATTGGAGCACTCAGAATATTAGATTAAAATCGCCGACAACGTACGCGAATCTGAAAAAGAACTACGTACCACCGGATACAGAGAAAGAGAAGACTGATGCGCAGAAGTATCTTACAGACGACGAAGGCGAGGAAGATCCTTTGGAGAAGGAGTTTGGATATTTAAAAGAAACAAGGAAGCTCTTGCCTGCTAAGATACCACACATGTTAGGCTATCCAGCATGGTACAGGAAACTCTGCTTGAAGCTCAGCGACGAAAACTGGGCACCGGGTCCACAGAACCTAAGCACTTCCATGCAAATCGTTCCAAAGCTGTTGAATCTCACGTGGGAAAACTATCCCTTACATTATGTAAGAAACAAGGGCTGGGGAATCTTGGTACCATTCAAGGATGAAAATGTAGAGACTAAAATACCTATAAAGCAGCTCTTGGCCCAGTGTCCTCTGAGATTAGCAGAACGTTCCATTGAAGAAGCAGAGTATACAATGACGACTCTGAATAAGAACGTAGAGAGCAATCTGCACAAGCCGGACTACTGGTACACCAAGAAAAAGAAGAAAAAAGAAGACATTGACATTAGCGCGATCTACAAAGGTAGCGCAATTTGGTGCGACACAGTCATAGACGACTGCTGCTATTTCCTGAAGTTGCCACACAAGGACGGAGGAAGCTGCAACGTGGGTAATCCCATGGCTAAAGACTTCTTGAACAAATTCTCTGAAAATGTTCTTGCTGGATCGGACAGCAGCGCGGCGGAGATATTGAAAATCGCGAAAATGCTTTCCTATTGGAGGAACAACAGAGATAGAATCATGTCACAGTTTGTGATATGGTTGGACGCGTCCCATTTGCCAGATACTGTTAAGGGTGCGGCAAAGTCATTTCAGTATGGAGTGATTATCCCATTGGTAGTTGTCACGGGGACGCTGACGAGGCGTGCAGTGGAGGCAACGTGGATGACTGCATCCAATGCTCATGAGGATCGCGTTGGCTCCGAGCTGAGGGCGATGATACAGGCTCCTCCAGGGTATAACATCATCGGAGCTGATGTAGACAGCCAGGAACTGTGGATCGCATCCATGCTAGGAGACGCTTACTATAAAAACATCCATGGAGCAACACCTTTCGGTTGGATGACCCTGATCGGCACTAAATCGAACGAAACAGACATGCATAGTGTCACGGCGAAGGCTGTTGGGATATCGAGAAGTCAAGCTAAGATTATCAATTATGCTAGAATTTATGGAGCAGGTCAGAAGTTCGCAGAGAGACTGCTGAAGCAGTTTAATCCGACCATGACAGACGCAGAGGCTGCGGCAAAGTCTAGGAAGATGTTCACCATGACTAAAGGCAAGAAGGTGTACAGGCTGAAGGAGGAGTATATCAGCTGCGACCTAGACAATGTGCAGTACTCCTCCTATGATGCGTACAAGGTAGCCAAACTATTTGGCAAAACGGTGCAAGAGATGTTTGGCAGAGGCAAGTGGGTAGGTGGCTCGGAGTCAGCAATGTTCAACAGGCTGGAGGATATCGCAGAGAGTCTTCATCCTGTCACTCCTTTCTTGAACTCCAGGCTAACCAGAGCCTTGGAGACGCAGACCAACAGCAACGGCTTGCCCACCAAGGTGAACTGGGTGGTTCAGAGCGGCGCAGTTGACTTCCTGCACTTGATGCTGGTCTCAATGAAGTGGTTGATGAAGGATAATATAAGATTCTGTTTGTCCTTTCACGACGAGGTTAGGTACCTCGTCCCGTCACAGTACAAGTACAATGCAGCTTTAGCTATGCACGTCACCAATCTACTGACTAGGTGCTTTTGCGCCTCCAGAGTGGGCATGAAGGATCTTCCAATGTCTGTGGCATTTTTCACATCAGTGGAGGTGGACACGGTCCTGCGCAAGGAGTCCCAGGACAATTGCAAGACGCCCTCGAACTCTCGGGGTCTGGAAAATGGATACGAAGTTCCCCCAGGAGAGAGCTTAGACATATGGGCCACCATAGAGAAGTCTGCGGGCTCCTTCGGCCCATGGCATGATGCAAATAAAGATGAAAAGCTTGAGGAATTTGATCAGGAGATTAGGATCAAAGATGCGCTATGAGTCTGTTCGATCGAAGTAGTATTTTTAGTTGGAGTAGCATATATTATCGTCTAACACGTAAAGCAAACTTTTTTATTTTCCTTTAAGATGAAAATAGTATATTTTCGTTGCCTTTAAGATTGCAGATTAGGATGTCCAAAGCAACCAAACGCAAACATGTTGTTAAGGAGGTGGCGGATTTGAGTGTTCCCATAGAGTCGCAGTCTATTGTGCGGATACTCGAGTCTCGTGGGAATAATCTTCACGAAGTTGAAGATCCTAATGGAGATCAGTATCTTGTGTCGATGCCGACGAAGTTCAGGAGGAATATCTGGGTGAAGAGGGGGGATTTCGTGCTCGTAGAGCCGATACTGGAAGGAGACAAGGTCAAGGCAGAGATCGTTAAGATATTAACACGGGTACGCTCCTCTTCTTAATGTTCATCCCTTTGCGTGTAAATTTATTAAATACAAACTAATTTAGTGATGTCAATTTATTGCGGAGTAATTAAAGAAGTAATTTACTTTTTAGGAGCACCAGAGATGGTACCGATCTCAGAAATGTTGGCCGAAACAGTTCGACGAATGTCAGAAATCGCATCAGAAGATTTCTAATAAAGACGACAGCGACAGTGAAGGAGATGACCTTTTTGTAAATACAAATAGACTACAGCCTAACAGGACAGAGAATGATAGCGAATCGAGTTCCGACGAGTCCGATTCTGTATAATATTTTCATAACGATATTGTAAATAATATACATATAGCCCTATAAAAAACTGTACACCGAAGTATGTAATAAATATTTTTGTTACTTGAATTGTACTACCAATGGAACTGCGTTGTCCACTTTCTATCATCAAGAACAACAATTTTGCAATAATTAATATATCCTCGGTAGAAAAGTGTTTGTTGGTTTGACGTAAATGCACGTTATCAAAAGAAAAATTATCGTTGCATTGTCTCCGATTAATCTTATCGGTTGGCACGAATTCCGGCGGTTGAAAGTATCGAGTAGAAGCAACTGTTGCTATTCAAGTTGTTTCCTGAGAACAGAGTCCTTTAGTTTGCATAAGGTTGCACATTCAAGGATTTTCGGGGGCGCAGCATCAGTTGACGAAACGATCGGCTGCATCGCAGATCCTAACACAATCGAACGGCTCGTTAGACTGATTCCGTTATCAGCGAAATCAGGAGAACGAGGTTGTTGTCGCGGTGTCCGAAGGTGTCGCCGAAAGCATCGCGTTCAGTCACGCAGATCGGCAGCTAGCGAAAGCGCCGCCGAATCTCCAATTTCAACCTTCCCTTCGCCGTCTGTTTATTTTGGTTCCGTTCGCGTCGATCTATCAACGTGCTCGAAGAACGACAGTCCGTCTTACAACGGAAATTCCCCGATCAAATTCTATTTCGCGTTTTTCGACGACGACGCACGTGCTACCATCGGGCCCCGGGAGTCGGATCGTTATCTCCCGAAATCTGTGATATTTCGAAGCTACAGTGTTCCTTTTGACAGCGATCAATTCGGTAATCGCGTCTCTTTGTTCTTCGAATAAAGAGCCATTCCAATTCTACCTTAACTGATACAAGGATGAGGGTCCAGGCTCAAAGGAAGAGGATGAGGATCTGCGGCGCAATGGCGATTGGAAGTCGACGGCTGAACTGCAGCTAACATTTCAATTTTGATAGACTGGGAATCGTTTTCGGGATGGACTGAAAGGTTAAAATGTACGTTCATTAAGAAACCTTTATTTCTTGATCCAAAGGAGATTTTCGTCTTACGATGGCTGCGTTGAAATCATTGATGCAGCTCTTGAATCTCTTTATGCAAAATAAAATGTCAAACAGAAGTTTCATTCCTCCTTTCCTAATTTTTATTTAAGTTGAATCTACTAGATTGCCATTCTTCAATTCTTTTAGTCTGTCTATTTCTTTAACCATTTGCAGTCGCAGCTATTTTAACTGGAAAGTTAAACATTTCTTGCGACCCAGAATATTTTCATTTGATCAAAATTTGGTGGATGTGAAATTGGTATAATACCTCATACAATACCTAAATGTTTAGTAATTGATTATAAGTACCGACATATTTGATAATGTAAACAATATTTTAAATAATGGTACAGCAATTTCTAGTGGCGTCTCAGAGTCACCACTAAATTGCATCTCTTCATTTTTCTCATAAATTCATAAAATCCGCAGTTTATTCATGAATTAAGAATGTCGTTGCAGCCGATGCAACATCGAGTTAATTTTAGAAGATCGAATGATTCGATTGTTGGTCATTCGATCAACCATTTGCTTGATGTTATCGCGAGCTACCTAGATACCATGCTTTGTTTACCTGCTGCGATTTCTACCAAAGATATTTTCCACGTTTTTAACTGTTCGAGCTAAATACTTCTTACTTCGCGAAGATCATTGTCTATCAACGTTCTTCCCGATTGAACTTTCAAGTCAATACCCGGAAACTGTGTCAATGGTAAAATATAAAACAGTGACAGATTATAAAAATCCAAGAATCTTGTTACCATGTTTTCAATGTAAAAAATCTGTTAAGGGATGAAGTGAATTTGTATTTAACTCCTGCTGCCCAAAATCGTTGCAGAATATTTTTATTTTGCATGAAGATCCGCAGTCTACTGATCACTTTCTATCGATCGTAGACTGATTGATTCGATGATCTATGTTTCATCTATTTACTATGCTTCTTTCTTATCCACAGATATCGACCGTGCATTCTAAAAACAGATCGTTGACACTTCCGAACGCACTGTTTTCTTCAAGAACCGATATTTACAAACACAAGGGGATCTCATTGTAAATGTTTAATAGAAATCCAGCTCGCGAATTCCGTTTGACGTAGAATCTACGAGGAATCGCTATAATGGAGACGTCAAACGAGAACTATCTGCACGATTTCTGGAGGGACTGGGACTTGGAGAACCTCACGGAGGTAGAGTACTTGACCAAGGTGCTGGGTCCGAAGTATTTACCGATGCAGATGGTGGTGCCTTTAACGATCGCTTATGTGACGATCTTCGTCACTGGGATTTTCGGGAATGTTGCTACGTGTACTGTGATCCTGAAAAATCCTTCGATGCAGACTGCTACGAACTACTATTTGCTCAATCTAGCCGTTTCCGATCTCATTCTACTTGTTCTGGGTGAGTCCGCCATTGTGAGTCCTCATCTATTTCCGGTTTACACTGTATTCGTGTCAATACCCGAATATGCACAACACTACATTCGATTTGCGAATCAATTAATCGTCCAAGTATTCGGTCTGAGATGAACTGAATTGTAGTAAACGGTGTAAACTTCATTGCCAAGTAACTAATAATTAGACAGCGGATTTTATGCATTTATGACAAAAGTCAGTAGGCGTAATTTCAAACAGTAAATAAGTTAGAAGAAGTAATTTCGGTATTTTAAGGTGAAATAAATCCCAATTCTTTTTTTCAAGCAATGAACTTCAATCGATAAAATATTTTCCATTTATCTCGAAGTTTACAGAACTCTTTGAAATAGCATTTGGATCAGTTTTTTGCCAAAAAACAAAATGGAAAATAATTAAAAAATTCGATTTTATTTCACCTTAAAATACCGAAATTACTTTCTTGCCAACCCAAGTAAAGGAAAAAGAGAAAAAATAAATTTCCACTTCACTGCAGGTTGTTGCAATCCAGGTAGAAAATTTTTATTTTGCATAAACATCCGCAGTCTACTAATAATTATTAATACCTCCGATCGTTCATACGAATGAAACGGGCAAGACATGTGAGAAACACAGAAAATCCATGCAGCAATCAGCATGTTAAACGGGTTCCTAAACATTTCCATAAAAATTCCCTACTCTCCTCGACGAACAGAATATTTTTTTAAAAACGCAATAATATTTCGAGCTCGGATCTCGAATCAGAGCTGGATTGTTTGAGGATAGGAGCGAAATGGTCCTCTTGATTAAGTTTGATCATTCCTCCCTCCCCTTTGGTCGCGTTTGCGTCGATTGTCGTTCCAGAACGGAATTTCCGGCGGTGTACGGGCCGATTCGCGCTTTAATAGCGATTCACAAAGAAAACCGGAGATAATGAAACCCGACGGACACTTAATCGAGGGAAAACGAGTACATTGTGCGGGTATTAGTGTTCGTTGAACAGACCCGAGGGGGAATCGATAAGCGAATTGGATTTACGTTCTGCCCCTAAATCACAGTTCTGTCGAGTGGTTCATTAAAACGGTAACAACATTTCAATTGAGAGAACGAACGATCGAGTATTTTTACAGTTGATAATAGGCTGTCGCGATAACGGTAAAAATTGCGAGGGCGTGCGCGCTCTAGAAATTGAACTCGTGGTACGAGAATGCAGTTTTCGTCGAGCGTCGGGAAACAAAAGAAAAAAAGGATCAAATATTCCATTGCGTATCTTTAGATTTCTTCATTGAAAATGTACATTTAAGAAACGATAAGGGAGAAAGAGAGAGATAATGATTCGTAGATATTCAAGGAGGAAGGGTTTCAATCGGTGAGAAATGAATGATGTATTTATAGAACAGATGAAAAGGATCCTCCTGTAGAAAGGTCCTGTCGAGTGATTCAATAAAATGGTAACAACATTGCAATTGAGAGAACGAGCGACACAGTATTGTTGATAATAGGCTATCGCGATAAAATTGAACTTGTTCCATGAGAATGCAGTTTTCAAATATTCTATTACGTATTCTCTAGATGACTTCATTGAGAATGTACATTTAAGAAACGATAAGAGAGACAGAATGGATATTTAAGGAGGAAGGATTTCAACGGGTGCGAAATGAATTATGTATTTTTAGAACAGATAAAAAGGATTCTCCTGTAAAGAGGTCCTGTCGACTGGTCTATTAACACGGTAACAATATTTCAATTCAGAGAACGAGTATTTTTACAGTTGATAGTAGGCTGTCGTGATAACGGTAAAAATTGCGAGTGAAATTGAACTTGTTCCACGAGAAAGCAGTTTTCCGTCGAGCGTCGGGAAACAAAAGAAAAAAAAGGATCAAGTATTCTATTATGTATCTCTAGATTTCTTCATTGAGAATGTACATTTAAGAAACGATAAGAGAAAAAAAGAGAATGGTTCATGGATATTCAAGGAGGAAGGGTTTCAACGGGTGCGAAATGAATTATGTATTTATAGAACAGATAAAAAGGATCCTCCTGTAGAGAGGTCCTGGAGATCGCGTTTTTCTCCGCTCTTCTCCAACGATGCTCGACGATAAGGGCTTTAAATTAATCTCGCCGCGGTGTGTACATTAGCGATTGTTATCTGCACAGTGGGCTGTTTGTCGGTTGTCGTTGTTATTTGCGTCACTTTGCGCAGGGTAGGAGTTGCGTGTTCTAACCGCCGGATGAGTCAAACTAATTTTTTTTAGAGCGAGTCTGACGGTCCTCGAAAGTTTCAAGTCATAAATCTTGTCGTTCTCCTCAGCTTCAAGTGCAAAACGCTAAAATTGTCACGCTAATTTCGTGTGTTTCGTACAAGTTTCCGTCTGTCTCGTTTTTAGAAGCGATCAGGGGTATTAATAGCAATTGTTAGTTACTCGATAATGTAGTGCTCACCTTGCACTACAATCGAGTTAATTTCAGCAACGATAAATTGATATTCGGTGAATTTAATCTTGTGATGAGCATTTATTAGAAGTATGCGAGACCAGGACGGGAATTTCGGGACGGAAGTACGGGACGTATTCCATACAGTATCAGAAATCCCGAAAAAATTCACGGGAAACCCGAACACCCCCGGGAATCCCGATTATTCTCGCACACCTCTAGCATTTATACAATAGCATCGCTTTCAATGTGAATCAACAACTCTTCTGGCTCGTTTGGTGTAAACAAAATATTGACGTTCATTTACGTGAGCTGCAATAAAGAACGACACGCATTACAGAATGACCTAATACTTTCATCCGAAAGTACACATTCGTCCAAAGTAAACGCTCGTGCGTGTCGTTTACGTAAATTGCTGACGTTTCTTTTTCTTCAATATTGGAGTAGATCAGAATCCGCGCAGAGCAATCACGGGAACTGATAAACATAATTCGCGAAAATTTGTCTGTGATTTTTGGGTTTATTGACAATCTGTACTTAAGAATTAGACAGCGAATTTTATGCGTTTATGGCAAAAATAATTAAGAGAGAATACGAACTTCTATTTCACTCGAGTTTGTTGCAATTCGCGTAAAAAAAATTTTTATTTTGCAGAAAGATCCGCTGTCTATTATTAATCATAGGGCATGTTAAATATAGTTTTTCTTGTTAGCATCTATATGAGCATCTATCGAGTAGGAGAGACTATTTTTCATTGGCTGGCAACTTGATTACCTTTCAGAAGCAACGATTGCTGCTATTGAGACGCTAACGAGAAAAAATTGACTTTGCAATCACAGAATTAGATAAAATTAGAACGATTTATTAGTAAGAGGAAAGCCGTTATCTGATAGATAACTATAAGCTGAAGCAAGAATTGATTTTTAATTTTATACAAGCAAAACTGTGACGACACCTTTGCTTCTTGTTTAGCTCGTTAGGGAATCTAGAAACCATAATTGTTATCTAGAGATTCTTGTAGACAAGCCCTCTTATCTTCATGAGCTGTTAAACTTCGATTCGTAGTTATCAACTATCACTGGATGCGTCTCATATTTGGCTACACCTATTACGCAAATTAGAACGTGTTACTAGAATTTTCATTGCCAGGTGATACACAATAGAGATTCCTATTTCACGTGTATTTAAATACACGTGTATTATCGTATTCGCATTTTAATTAGTATTAACTTTTAGTATGTAAATATACGTGTGTTATACAGAATCGTTATCATTAGACCGCGGATATGCAAAATTGTCCGCGCCTGTTGCTGGAAATAGAAGGCCTCTCCTTCCTCCGTTTTAATCGTTTTATGAAATCGGAAGAAACGTAAAGAGTTACAGAACTTTTTACATAATTGGTTCCGTTTCAATTACGGACCGTGGAACTTTCTTCTAAAAAAGTGTTATCAGATTATAAGTTGCGACGAGAACAGATAAAGAAAAGTTCTCGAAAGAAACAGATTTAGATCGAGCGGAGCTTGTGTAATGTAAAAAGGAACCGTTTCGTGAAACACAAATACGTATTTTGTTCATTAACCCTTGTCACTCGGAGCTATTTTAACTCGAAAATTAAACATTTCTTCCTAGCTAGAATATTCCCATTCTCTATGATTTTTAAAATTTTATGAATACGAAATTGGTACCTTATACAATACCTAAATGTTTAGTAATTGATTAGCAATTTACGCGTAAAATCCTTTGAAAAATCATTCGCAGACATTCTTCAGACATCGACCGAGCTGTACGTTGCATTATCGACAGCCACAAATTTATCGAAATCGTATAGTTTGCCAGATAAGCCACGGGTCGTTCACGCACATCCACAATGATCGGAAATTCGCGATACCGATATCGAACATTGTTCGTAACATGGTAATAAACGTAAACGCTTATTTCTCCTCCGGATGAACAAGGGATAAACGAAATGGGTCATCTGCTGGTTCCATTAAATTTTGTCATCGGAAATCGACTCACGTTTTATCGCCAGAGAAGACAAAAAAGTGTTCGCCATTACATCGCACGAGTTGTTATGTGTATAAATTCCTTTGTCCGATGGAAATCATTACGCGATTCTCTGAATGAAATTGCAGAAATATACCGGAAAGACCGGCGTTTAATAAAATTCAATACAGAATTCACTTCGTTTCCGATTTACTGGAAACATCGACAAATGACAAATTTCATTTCACTTCAATTCCCCGAAATATGTCCATAAAAGCGTGAATCCGCGCAAGCTCGTGGCAATCAACCGGCTGGACGCGAAATCTTACAGGTGTTTAGGGTTGTTTCATTTAGGTGATTCCATTTCCCGAAGCTTCTCAACACTTTCCTCATCGCGATCTCCTACAGATTTCATTTTCTTCTTGCCTCCCTATTTTATCAGGTGAATTTATCCAGGAGGATTCATTTATAGGTTTTGCACTCCAAATTCACTCTTTTGCAGAGTTAAGAATATTTAAAATTTTTAACTTTTTACAGAGTTAAGAATATTTAAAATTAATTGTTTATTGATTTAGATTACATTATATATTTATTTAGACACACGTGAACGGTGTCATTACTGCGAGGAAAACGAAAGACTCAATATTCAATACGCTTCAATAAATACATATGTATGTACTTTCATTTTAAAAATTGATTAATCAGAAAATGGCTACAATGAATATATATATATATATATATATATATTTACACACAGTTTCACACATTACAAAGTTAATGAATTGATAATTACTTTGAAATAAGCATTTGATATACATCTTTGCAATAAAGAAAATTCTGAATTTCTTCACAATCAATTCACGTTTGATTTGATTTGTTTTACACAAACTTACTTAAAAATACTTTCTTTGTAAAAGGGTGTATTTGACTTGCAAAAGGGTGAATTTGTAATTCAAAACTTGATAATTTAATATAAGATCCTAGAGTTCGGCTCAGGAATTACCAGGCGACTAGTTTCGAGGCTTTGCCTCTCTATTACAGAATTTGTTTCTATTGAGAGCTCTGTGAAATACGCGTTGCGTGCAATTCCTTGTCAGCTTTACTCGCGGAACACACGGTGACGTTCGCATGTTAATTATCCGTCGAGCTTAGGGCAAGTCCGTCGTAAATCTGCTTTCGGGAAAACGCGCCTGTGTACCTCGGCTCGGCTTTGAGTCGGCTCTTGTCCCCTAGCAAAGATATCTGACGTCAATCGCGCGCGTCGCGGAAATAAATCACAGATAACACGTTGTAGAAAACAGCCGCCGGGAAATACATAGTCGGTGGCTGTCGAAGAACACCAATATATTGTACAATACCGTATAAATGGAATAACCGTGTCGGTCGATTATAATCCGAATGGGTCGATCACTATCGTGGTCTTGTTCGACTTTCAGGATTACCTCACGAGCTGAGCAACGCTTGGCAACAGTACCCGTGGACGCTAGGCGCCGGCCTATGCAAGATCAGGGCATACGTGTCGGAAATGTAAGAATATTTATCCTGAACAATCAAGGAAGGTCTTCTTGTACTCGTCACTCGCCAAATATTCCGCTGTTCTTCTGCCGTTGCGCGTTGCTCGGTTAATAATGTAAACTCTATTGAATTCCTAAAATTTCATATTTTATATATCGCGATGCTGTAACTTGAAGAAAAATGAGATGATGGAGGAGGACAGCGGGATTAAAAATGTACCACTCTTCCGGCGTAGGCTGCTTGGAAGATGATGTATTGGTTTTTGTTACGTCGAGATCGGTGTGTCGAAGAATTATCTTTAACCCTTTGCCCTATGATTTCACCACAGACACACCGATTAAATAGAACCTCTTTATGTATGTGAATTCAATTTCTTCGGAGAGGATCTTGCTTGGTCTGATCACAGTCCTCCTATTCCACTGGAATTTTTACGGATGAAGCGATGCGTTTGATTCCGCAGGTCGTCTTACGTGTCAGTGTTCACGATAGTGGCTTTCTCCATGGAAAGATATTTGGCCATTTGTCATCCTCTTCGCGTGTATACGATGAGCGGTCTGAAGAGACCGATTCGTTTCATCTTGGTTTCCTGGACGATCGCATTGGTCTGCGCGATACCGTTCGCGATTTATACGAAAGTCAATCTGGTCGAGTACCCACCAGGTGAACTATCGATCCCTTCTATCTTACTGTATAATTAGAGGTATCGAGTATGCTTGTGAAAATTTAAAAAACATTTTCTGTCGTGCAGATTCGGGAAATTATTCGACCGATTCGGCGATCTGCGCAATGATCCTACCGAACATGCCTGATTTCCCTCTCTACGAGCTGAGCAGCATCATATTCTTCATGATACCGATGCTAGTGATCTTGGTGGTTTACGCAAGAATGGGCTTGAAGATTAGGAGCAGCACGCAGGATACACTGAAGTCAGTGGTGCATAGTGCGGTCCACGGAGAATCCAAACAGATTCAATACCGGAGATCAGTCGTCAGAATGCTGTGTAATACGAAGCCTAATTTTTTCATACGTCATCCATTCCTGTCTGTGCCCATTCACGATCCTCTTCTGATCATCGATGAGTAATATTCAACGTGAAATTTAATCACGTCTTCCACACGACGATCACCACGCGAATTTTCTGCGTTTCATACAAATTTTGTCTATTTCATTTATAGAAACGATCATCTCTTTTTAGAACTTAAAAATACTATCTTACTATTTCGACTGATTGAAATGTTAAAGAAAAACGAGGTATAGGTTTTTGCACTCCAAATTCACCCTTTTGAAAGTGAAATTCAACCTTATGCAAATCAATTTCACCTTTTTGTAAATCAAATTCAACTTTTATCAAATCGATTTCACCCATTAAGAATATTTAAAATTAATTGTTTATAATAATACAATACGCTTTGATAAATACACACTTACTTTTATTTTTTAAATTTATTAATCAGAAAATGTCTACAATAATATACCAACTACAGCTGGCCAGTTGCAAGCCTGCTAACAACTTCCCTTGACAATAACAAACGATTAACGCGATCGATCGTTGCAGGTGTAGTGGTGATCATGTTCTTCGTCTGCTGGGCTCCGTTCCACGCGCAAAGGCTGCTCTACGTGTACGGCCAGGACTCGGATTACTACCCAGACTTGAACGAGTGGCTGTACGTCTTGGGTGGTTGTCTGTACTACTTCAGCACCACGGTGAATCCAATTTTGTATAATTTGATGAGCATGAAGTATCGTCAGGCGTTCAAGGAGACTATCTGCTGCGGATTTAGGAAGTCTCTTGGAAGAAGCTGGCAGACTAGAGCATCGTCGCAGGTGTCCGAAGAGAATCCTCGAGGAAAAGCACGGGGCTCGAACTTCAAGAAGTCCGTCAGGTTGGAGAAATTCGGATTAATTGGTGAATCGCACGAGTGAGGGAGTATTGTGAATAATTGGGTAATTTTTACACAGATACACCATCAGTCAGGCGAAAGAAATGTTTCGATTCAAGGCGAGCAGGGAGAGCGTGGTGAGGGACGAGAACGATAATGCTTCTCGCAAATCTTACAACCTGAAGAAGGAAGACGTTACGTCGAAACCACTTCTTGATCGAATGCACTCCGTTGCGGGGGAACAAGCCAGCAACAAGAGCGTTCTGCCGAAGAGGACTGTGGAAGAGACTGGCTCCACTGCGAGCAGCAACCTGTGATCTAGATGAATCTTGTATTGAATTCTGGAACTGTTATTTGCTGGATCAATCGTTGGATCGGCGTTGTAAATAGTTATTGTAAATTAAGCGATTGAGAGGCCGATTTTCGGGGTTGGTTTAACAAACTGTGTCTGGAAATTCTTTTGGGAACAGAATTTTTCTGATATTTTTAGCTAGTGTTTAGTGGAAGATTTTCAATCTCTTGTGGACGAGAACTTTTTTTATTTTATTTTGCAACGGTTGAGCGTGCTTATCTTCGAGATAGAAGATTAAGAGTTGAAGAGTTAAATAGTCTGATACCACTTGAGAAAAGTAATTCTTCAAGAACATGTTCGATATGAAAAATAATGAATTGAAAAATAATCTTCGAATTGAAAAATAATCTTTCTCACAATGTAAAATTACGTGTTAAAAAAGCCGACGTATTTTTAATACGTAAGTTGTTGAACTTATTAACAGGTAAATAATGAGTTCTTTCCAAGAATGCTTTTATACGTTTTAAACAGCAGACACGACGATGTCAATATTGTTCAACCCCTGCGACTTCCCCTCCAGTTCAGAACTGCTGTAAATACTAGACTGTAAATGAATCGATTGTTATTTATTCTCTGATATTATGTCACTACGAATTTTGATCACAGTTGTTGTATCATAGAAGATTCACGTTGTTTAATAAAAATGCGGAGCGACGTGTATGCGAAATATACCAACAGCAGTCAATTAGTCGTACGATCCTCCTCTTCCTTTTTGCGTTCCGTCGGTTATGAGTCGCGTGTTGCTACCTCGCGAACCTTTATGGCGCAATATGCAACGCGTTAAGAAAACTTGCATCCCCGTGGATGCATCCTCGAGTACCGAGTTCCTGAAAAAGGAACAGTGAGTTTATTGTTCGAGATTAAAGAATCTCGAAATACCATTTCCTTCGTTAACGTTGCAAGAACTTTTGAGCCGATGTTACATTCTACCTGTCGATTGATTCTACCTGGAGATTAGATGATGTCATGAGATGTAATAAAAATCCGACGTGTTTCGTTAGCAAGTGACGCTCGTAGAGAAGATAATGCAAGACATTGTCTCGAGATACTCGAAGAACAATATCCACTGCATCGAAGCTGTTTCATTAGCGAACGACTGTTTAGTCATTGCCCGTAGATCAGAGTTGTGTTGAATTACACCTTGCCTAAAACAATTTTTGTCATAAACATAAAATTGAGTTGTCTGTGAATGCGAAATGGAAGAGACATGGATAGAAATGAAAGATATTTTTTGTGCACATTGAGTAATTTACAATTGCATTGTATTTCGATCATACTTATGATTCGCGTAATCAGCAATTAAATTAAGTGAAAGGTTCGAATTACATTAATTAATGCAATTACAATGTAATTCAAATACAAATTACGTAATTCAATTACAATGTATTTAAATTAGCACAATTCTGCCATAAAGTGTTAAGTATTCCTGACGAAGTAAAGGAATGTCCGCGAAATTCTATCGTGTACTCGAATATACTTGCGTCACCGTAATTTCATATCGCATATTAATCGGGAATAAATATACGACGTTGGGGACGTGGAAAGAATCGGCGAACTTGTGTGTGTGAGGTCCAGATTCGCGGATGAATAAATTCGCGTTCGAGCCCATTCGTGACCGAACGCTGATCACGCGATAGCGAATTAATGGGACTGCGGATTTTAATGCAAAATAAAAATTGTCAACACATTTTGCCAGGCGATTTCGATTCGTGTTCGATTCCCCGACATCTCCAGTGTAATTTTTTGAATTCTACCTGATTGTGCTCGCGCTGTACCTGTTCCGGAATTCGTGTATAAATAATTCGCGTCCGTTCGAGCCAGTTTCGGCCTCGTTTCTTCCCGCTAACCATTTGTATTAGAGATCACGCGCGGTTCGTCAAGAGTTTGCTTGAAAAATTCGTCAGGTCCAGGTGACAGCACACGAAACGGACAGGACAGACAGCGCACGGTGCTTTATCGCGCGTCATGCTCGAAATTATTAAAAGCGGGAGGGATGATTAAATTGGCGGCGGAAACTGCGAACGCGAAACTGGCCACGCCGACAACCAATTTCTCCCAATTCTTTTTTCTCTCGCCCCCGGGGAGATTGTTCATCGGGTACAGGTACAGGGACTGCGATTGCTTTCCGAGTCGAGTTCCACCCTGGTTCGATTGACGAAGGATTCAAACTTCTTAATGAGCTTACTTCGAGGAAAGATGATAGAATCGGACCGGCAACGCGACAATGCTTGAAGTTCGTCGGTTGCGACGGCTCGACGACGATGTGGAACTTTTGTTGCTTGCAATCTTCAACACTGGAGTCGTGAATCGTTCTTCGTGCTTACTCAACCCTGATAGATCAATCAAAATTTTTTGTCTTGCTTCGCTAAACTTTTCATTCGCTCTGATTAACACCCAGATAGCACAAAGATGTCTTTAAGACGTCTTCAGATTTCTAGAAAGCTAGAAATTCAAGCGCACATTTAGGATGGTTTCCAAGAAAAATGTTAAAAATGTCGTCAGGGTCGGGACAGGTTCTTCAGGTTTTTTATATTACTTTTGATTTCGTGAAGTTGAACGGGTTTGAGAAGGGTGGTTCTTTTTCATCGTTATAGAAATGACGCCGGACTTCCGCCGAAGTCCCCGGAGAAATGAATTAATAAAACCAGTGGTCAGCGCTGGTCCCGTTTTAATGAACGCGAAATTCGTACTTGAAGCTATTTCGCTGGTTTTTGTATAAATTTACATTTTAACGGAGCAATTTAAAAAGCCGGCGGAGATTCTATTTCTCTTAATAAAGGCCTCGTTAAGTCGGAACTGGGACGCGACTGTTCCTCATTGAGATTTTCATTTTATTATATTCCATAGACGTCGAGCGTACGTATACAAGAATTTTTCAATGAAACAAGCGAATACAGACGGGTGCAGGCGGTTTCTTTGTTCGAGGATGTACGATGTAACCTAAATTAACTTGTGCTTCTAATGCTCTGACGACGATATTTCATACCGTGCGAGAATGTTAGCAAAACTATCCGAAGCATGCGAGAATGCTAGTGCTCGTTCTGGAGTGTTTGGATTGTCTCGCGGAACGGATTACCGTCATCGCGATCCAAGCTCTATGCTGGATTTATCGATGCATTCTCTTGATCATCCTGCAAACAGTTTTCCGGCAATTAACAGGAGAGAAGGCTTTGCAATGGGTAATATCGCCTTTGGGAAACATTGACATTCTTGGATATCATCGGTGCCCACTAGTTCTCGCGGCTATTGATTTTTCCTCATTTCCTTTTCAGAACCCAACATTTTCTAATCCCACTACTTATCGCCTAAAAGCTTCCTCGTAGACTGAATTCGGACAAAAACGAAGAAACGTTATTATGTCGATGCTCGGTCAGAAGACGTCGAAGGTAAAAGCCCGGAAAACTTGGAATCTCGAAAGAGAACGGTCTTTTGGCCGAAAGTTTCCGTTTTTGTCCACGTTCATGTGTTTGGGCACTGTCTTATCGCATGGTAGTCCGTGTTTCGAGAAACGTCGGTCCTAGATCTTGGCGTTAGGATCCAGGAATTTGTGGCAAAAACAAAATAAATTGCTCCAATTACGAAAATCTTCGCGGTGCGCTTGCGAACTGCAGTTAACTCTTAGCAGTCGACTCACCGCTAAAAATTACAATACCATTATTCACAATATTGTTTACATTATTAAACATGTTGGTATCTAATCAATTACTACACATTTAAGTATTGTACGGGGTACTATATCAATTTCATATCCATATAATGAAAAAAAATGATGAAAATATTCGAATGGAAAGTTAAAATAGCTCCAACTGCAAAGGGTTAAAAAATTCCAAAATTTTCGAGAGCCATCGAATACTTAATTATCATATCTGCCAGTTGAATAGCACAGTAGAGCCAAACTGTCCTACTTCCGGTATCTCGAAAGACGTTTCCAACCAAGGAATCCTTGCAAATATTCGGTCGTCTGTTTATCTACCGTATCCATTAGCGCATTGTGCGAAGTTTCGACTTCGTTTCGCGCGAATTTCGCAAGCGTTACATTCCGTCGACTAACCGAATACAGAAACGAAAACATTCGCTGCGGGCTGTTCTATTAAATGATCGAAGCAGCTTGTTTTCGTCACGAATTCTCCCGCGATCCACACCGCCTTCTCTCCGATTCAAATTCACACCGGCGAGAATAGATCAAACTTTTGGAATTGAAATTCCACGGATGCGACAGCATCATATAGTATACACCATTGTGCAAAAGAAAGAAGCACCCGGCCATATTTAATAGAAAAGCGTAAAAAATCAAATAAGTACACAGTAAGTTTTGAAAAAGGATTCCGCTATTTAATTGAATAGTTCTGAGAATATGTATTATTGCGGATTATTTAATACTTTAAATGCAATAAATCAATCATTGTACAATACAATTTCCACATAAAGATATTGTTTGTCATTATATGTATCTTATAATCATACTATGTGCCTCTTTTTTTTGCAAAGAAGTGTATATAGCCCTGTAACTATAAAATACTTTTCAGTTCTTCCTCTACATTTTCTCACTTGGCACGCTGATATTAATTCTGGATTCGTACGCGGAGCCGATCCACGATCCAGATCCCAAGTGCGACAAGGATTATCCACTTTTTCCGTTCCACCAAACTCATCTACCCAGACAAGCGATCGAGTATGCGTTGTACACTCGTGGAGAGATCACTGAATATCTATCACGGAAAACCTTGACACGACGATCCAGAGAGTATGCGATACGGTTTTTCGTTGGCGATCAAGATGTCAGTGACGAGACGACCAAACTTGTTACCGAGTGATCATCGAGGGCTAGATGATGTTTTCAAGGATCTTGATGGAGGAATGAGAGGAAGGATCACAGGTATCACACACAAAATTTCAAATTCCTTGGTGTTCTGAAGATGGAGGTCTCTTTGTGGAAGACAGCATTTGATGGTGTATTATTAGTAGACTGCGCATCTTTATGCATTTATGGCGTATGAACGTACGTATTTTATTTATTTTGGGTTTGCAATGGCTGTTGCCATTGAAAGTAAAATTTTATTTGATTCCGCTTCCTTCAAATTTGCCTATAAAAATTGAAAATTGCGTAAACATCCATTATATTATTAGGTTGGAGGGAAAGTTCTGTCGTATTTGGAATAACCATTACTTGTAAATCAAAGACACATGTTGCTAGTGAATCATTGGAAAATTGAAACCATATCATTGAATAATATTAAACATATATTTTTATAAATCGATTCAAATGTTTTCTTTAAAACAGGACAGAACTTTCCCTCCAACCTGATAAATTAAAATGCGTTCTAAGATAAGCTCGACCGATGAAAATTAAATAAGTCGGACTCAATCTGGGTTGTTTAAGCCTCTATACAGATGATTAAAATTTATTAACCACTTAACGCTTTTCTTCTATAACGCTGTTTAATTCAGGAGACATTGACAATCCACGGCGAATCAATTCTTAAATAATGCATGTACACTAACTACAAGAACATAACCGATGCATCTAACTTCTTCCCAGTTTCTCCGTAACGTCGCTAACTTGGTAAGACAAGGGGAAGTTCAAGAGCAGTGGATGCTATTCTATCACCGCTACGATTGGTCAACGGCAGGGGTAGAATTTCAACGATAACGAAGGAATACCAGTTTCTCCACAGACACGTAAGCAGTTTCAAGTTTCGAGATCGATTTCCCAACGGCGCTATCCGGATGCAGAATCGATCGTGTCACCAGGTGAGACGAGACGCAATGACTGATATATTAGCGAGAATGCTTGGAATGTAACGCGCGTCTCAGAAATTCTTTCGAAACGAACATATTGTGCAAATGTATGCAAATGGTGATACGAGATGAATGGGCGGAGACAATAGATGGGGCACGATTCGTGATTACGCGGCACAATGGGAGTTCACGATTAAAAGGAGGACCTCTAGACGCCGGAAGATCCTTGTCGGTTCGAAGATCAATGAAGAGTACCGATAAATCGATTACTTCGTGTTATTAGAACTCTTCAGCACCCCATTCGACGTCTGTAATTCTTTGCCGAATAAATTTCAAATAAAACAACAGTCTACGAGCACAATGCATTGCACAACGAAACGTTAAGAAGAACGTCGCAAACGTGCTGCTAAGAGCGTCACAGAAGAACGATTAAAAACAAAAATGTTTCGTCAATAAATCATTATTAGACAGTGGATCTTTATGCAAAATGAAGATTTTATAATGAATTGCAACATGCTGAATGGAGATAGAAATTGATTTTCTTCGTTGACGCATTTAATGGGTTGAAAATAATGTAACAGTATTTTTAGCACTTTGCACTCGGAGCTATTTCAAATCAAAGACAATATTAACATATTTAAATAGCATATTAAGAACATTTTAGAAAATCTTCTAGAATATTTCCATTCTATATAATTCATTCATATAATACGCGAAAGTAATTTATTAAATGCGAACAAATTTAATAATGTAAACAATATTTTTAAGCATGACCCATTCGAGTGCCAAGGGTTAAAGTCTTCTAATGTTTCCACTGTTTTAAATTACACCTTCTTTTTTCATAAATGCATAAAATCCGCTGCCCAATTGTTACTGTCGAAGCTCAATTTCAATCGATTCTCTTAGAAGGATGCGATAGCAGCGTTTCTCGCTTATCCGGGACGAATAAACAGACAAAATTATTAATCGGGGTTGGCGCGCGGCGCGCACAATAATTCCCGACGCTTTTAGCAGCGGCGTTCGAGATTGTCGTCCCTGGAGGGATTGGCAATACGACGTTGAATAAGTTATCCATAACTCCGTAGCAGAGTATACTGGCAATATTTTCGAATTCCCGGTGACCCTAATTGCCAGGTGTATCGCGTGATTTAACGCGGTTTCTCTCACTCGATATTGTAATAACGATAATATCCCGGCGTTTAACGGCATTAACGAACGAGCCGTTCATTAATTGAATTCACTTTTAAAGAAACGATGCGCGTCCGGGAGGCTCGCTGGACCGTTTTTCGACATCGAATTTTCGGCATGCAATGAGCGAACTGTTTCGAATGCCAGTTCTCTCACGGTTGCTTTGATGTTTTTCCGATACCGCAGGCCCGCAATTTCGATAAAAATATATGTAATACAGTCCGCGGATCGGCCGCACCGCTGTTAACATTCCCGTGGAAATGTAACAGTTACGTTTCCGTTCGAACGGCTATATTCCCCGCGGTTTTCCCGTCGAACGATCGAACCAATAAACCCTCGCCTCGGTCCGCTTCGATTGCTATTGCGACCGCCACACTATAGAAGGAAACCCGCTTTTTCTAGCCAAAAGTTAATTTTTCAAGATTAAGATGTTGGAAAATGTTTTGTTGCAACAGAATAAGAATCTTTCAAAGAAACGTTCAAATACTTCATTATTTTTATTTTTATTCAAACCTGTGGGCTATCAAATTATTTCAAAATCCTGAAGTGGTAGGCAAGTTTTACGACCAGATTTGAAATCGGCGTGACAAAATCTACGGGAAATAATGTATAGCATGCAAAGAAAAAAATCAATCCGTACATGGTATTGGATAAACCACAATTTTCTTGTAATTCTGCAAGTTTAACACTGGTTTTCAAAGTTAAAAACGTTCGTACAACGATCTCTCTATTTTTCCCATATTGTGCAATATTTCAGCTTTCATTTAAAGAAGAAATCATCGCTCAATCTCATTTCTATCGAAAGTTCTTTGATTTTGATACAAAATTCATCGGTTTACCCCAAAAAGTAAAGGGGAAGAGCACTCGCAGGATTGCGATCGTTGACGTTCCGCCATTTAACGCCATAGTTCGCGGATCAGCACACTCGATCACCCAAGAACACCGAGACGTTTTTAATCCGAAAGTGAAAATTAAATTTAAGAGAGCCGTCCTTGCGGAAAAGCCAATGGAATAAATTTTAGCAGACTCCGCTCCGACTCTTTTATTGATGGTTGGATTTCATTAACTACGTCTTTGTGCCCCGAACCTGTTTCAGAGTATCGCTTTCATTAAAAATATAATAAAGCGATGCTAAGAACGAAGTATATCTGGATTTTCAATTTTACTGTTTACGTTCGCTTGAGCTGAAGGATACAGATACCATACCGGAGAAAAAGAGAATTTAAATGATTTAGGATTTATGGGATTATCGGGCTGTTTATGCTAAGTTTGGTGCTGGGGCTTGCTTGAATTAAAATTAAACATTAAGCGTTTTAATGTGGAAGTTTGTTCGCCAACTATCTAGGTTGTCTGTGGCTTTCGAACAAATCTGAATAAGAAGGCAGTGTTTATAATATTGAAGATCGGTGACGTCTCCGCATCATTTTTCTTAGAAAGAATCTTTTATTAGGTCTTCCGAATGACTTTCCGAACGATCTAATAGCGAAATAAATTTAATAAAGAAGAGCAAAAACTTCGCGCTGGACTATTTATTCGCCGCTGTGTCTGCTCCGTCCAAAAATAATATGACATAACTGTCCGCGCCATTAAATCATAAAAGCCTCGGGTTTGCACTGTCTAATAAAAGTCTAATAAAATAACAAAGCTGAGAAATAATTTTATTTGGCGTAGCAACGCGTCAAAAAATTCTGTAAAATTAAATTAAGTTAGTTACCGAGACAAAAATTGCAGTTTCAAAGTTCATTACGCGATGAGATTATTTTTCTAAATTCTTCTCGTCCATACGAATCCTAATTAAATTCGGTGTATGCAACTATATTACAACGATAATGGATTTCTCCCTAAATATCTACAACCGACCATTCATCCACGAAGACAATTTAATTTTTCCAAGAAGTAGCTAAGACCTCGTGCAATTTCATTCATCCCCATCGGGGAGCAAAGGCGCTAAGAAGTCTCGCGAGTGGACTTTATCTCTCTCTCTCTCTCTCTCTCTTCTCTCTCAGTTACACTTCTTAACCTTCCCACGAGATTCCATTTGAACGGCTTTGTTCCTCGAGCTTCGGTGAACATTATTGGTCGCCTAAGTCGTGGTTCGGGGGTTGAAAGTCCGGGGGTTGGATGCGTAGTGGCTGGGCGCGCGGTGCGAAGGTGAAAAGCAGCACGTTCGGATCCCGGCGTCACTTGTCGGCGGTTTGCGAAGCGGGTACGGTCTTTTAAGTGCGGGTCGCGGGTACGATCCTTCGTTTAAAACCTAACTCGCTTTCTGTTGACAGGCGCGGCCATAAATTCGATCATTTAACCCTTTTCATACCACGAAACATGAAGAGAAACTTGGGTCCGAATGTACCAGGTCCGCTGGTGACAAGAATAGACATAAATTCGATCATTTTAATTTTTCCGGTCCGCGAAACGTGAAGAAATATTCGGTGGCGATGAAAAATTAATTTTTAAGGCGGGTACGATCCTTGCGCCTGAATGTACCGGGTCCTCTGGTGACAAGCAGAAGCATAAATTCGTTCATTTTAATTATCCCAATCCGCGAAACGTGAAGAAAAATTCGGTGGCGGCGAAAAATTATTTTTCAAGCTGGTACGATCTTTAAAGTGCGGGATCCTTGGGTCCGGCCCAAGGAACATGAAGAGATTACCGGGAGTTCTAAAACGCGTAGCAATTTTTGAGCCTCGTCCCTCGAGTCTCATCCCTTCGTCTCACGAATGACTTCACCGGTCGATCCCGAAGGACTACCATCGGCCATGACTGTCGTGTTTGGGGTGAAGGGGTATTCCTGCGTGACTTAAAGGAGGTGTCACAGTGAGGATAGTTGAATGGTTTTTATTTGAGAAAGGCGCCAGAGATCTGTGAACGATGAATGTTACCGATGGACATTCTTTCACGAATTTCACCGATTACGAGCTGCTGAACGAGACTGAGACCGAGTACTTGGAGAGGATGTTAGGGGACAAGCACCTGCCCTGGAGACTTCTGGTGCCTGTCACTGTGGTGTACGTTTTTATACTAATTGCTGGAATCGTTGGTAATCTCGCTACCTGCATCGTCGTCTACAGACTGCCGATCATGCAAACACCGACTAATTATTATTTGTTCAACCTGGCGCTGTCCGATCTGTTGCTTTTATTGTGCGGTAAGTACACGTGGTGTTGGCCTACGGTTTAATTAGTAATCGTTGGTTTCGAGAATTTAACAGGTTTGTTGGTCGTTGGCTCAATTGCGGGCGACCCTTTAATCACATTCACTAAAATAAAATGGACAACTTTTCCCTTGTGGGGCGTTTTCGATTTCGAAAAAATGTTTTTTCGCTCCGGTCTATTCAACAATCCCTAGTGAACATTTCATAAATGTTCCAGAGATTCCAGATTAATATTAAATCAAATCATAATCGTAATTGCTCTTGTATATCAATTTTATATAACAATTATGTTCGAATGAATTATATATGTATACGCAATTATTCACTGGTAGCTTAATTGGTTAATTAGCTTATTAGTGGTCGCAATTATTAACTGGTAGCGAGCTATTTCCTAAAAATGGAAATTATGAACTCGGTTATGAACAACGTGAAAAATCATATTTTAATTAATAATGAAAATAAATATTAAATATACTTGAGGGTTCAATTTTTAAAATGAAGAAGGGATCGTTGATTACAAATTCCCCACGGAGTCTACCACGTTGATCACACGTGGCTGACACAATTCCTCTTGCTCATCTTTAGCAATCAATTTACAAGATACAAATTAGTTGAAGGTGGAAGTACTATGATAAGCTTCAGCTCTGTAACGTTAAGATCTTATTAACTAATTAGTTCTTGCAGAAGTTCCCGACGTGGTGGTTGTACGATTAAAAATAGTTGAAGCAGTAATTACTGTAACCCAATTTAACGCTTTCTTCATTAACTGATCATTGGACTGGGGATCCTTGTGCGTTTAAACATGTACAATTAATAAAAATAACGATCTTTACAGAGAATCTTCTGGTTAGAGGAAAAAAATTTTCATTCAATTGAATTTTAACTTTGGCAGTCGAGCGGTGACTCAGAGAGGGAGAGAGTTGCCACTAAAAATTGCTTTACCATTATCCAAAATATTGTCTAGGTTATTAAATATGTTAATTGGTATATAATCAATTACTATATAAACATTTAAATATTGTGTGAGGTATTATAGCAGTTTCATATCCATAAAATGAGAAATATCATACACGACGAAATTAAGTTAAAATAGCTCCGACTGCAAAGGGTTAAATAAATGTTCTGTGAAAGTGGAAAATTGCATAGCGATTTACAATCTGTTAATCTCTTTAACGAGAGTCACATAAAAATTAACTCTGGTCGCAATGTATTTAATCACTGCAACAAACTTTAACTCTACAGTGTCGAATCTTGCTAATTAATTCCTTTGGCCCTGCGAATATTTTTCGTGCTGGCTTTTCAACAGTCAACAACGTTAGAGATCGCATTAAATCTTGAAGAAATTTTTCGGGGTAAATATTCGGCACGGATCAAAGATAAAAGCTTGTGATCAAGATGTGAATATCTTGACAAGTTCACTGAACGTTATGGGACACAGCGGGTTAATTCATTTGAATAAATAATGAACGGTGGCCAGATAATAAATTTCGTGAAACCGTTCGTGTTCCTCGGCTGTTCTACTTCGGAATCGATAATCTTCCGGCGTGTTGAATAACCACGTGGATTCGTCTTTTTTTAAGACGGTCTTCTTAAGGCAATGCCTTCGATAATTAATCACCCAGAGGGTTGCGGTGCATTCCGTGGTAATAGGTCGAAGAACCAGGGGTTAGCGAGGTTGAGGGATGAAAACAATATTCCTTGGAATTTCCTTGTCGAACGCTAGTCACGCCGGAATCGCCGATACTGGTTTTGAAACCAGCTCTTGTTGTTAGATTAAACGGTTTCCCAGTGGTAAATTCACTAGATTGCAGATTTTTATGCAAAATAAAAGTTATCTACATTGGTTTCAGGATAAAGTGGTCTAAGTGAAAATTTAAAACAAATGAGTCTATCACTTATTACTAGACAGCGGATCTTCATGCAAAATAAACATTTTCTACCTGATTCGCAACAAACTGGATTGAAATGGAAATTTATTTTCTTTCTGAATATGATTAATAGTCGAGCATAATATAACAGTACTTTCAAATTTTTCTAATCTGCAATTTCCTACCATCTTGAAACGTTTGTAGCTCATTGCACCGTTTTTGAAGAAATTTTCAGAATATGCTTAATCGATACAGATCTACGAAACGCGTTTCCTAAATTTTCCATATAAGCCTACAGAAAAAAGTTGCAAAATACAACATTTAGTATTTTCTCTGCAATTCCGACAACTTGCAATTTTTTCACCTTGTGTAGCAAACTAATTGTTCCATCTTCTCAAAAAAGTTCGAATCGTATTGTCCAAGCATTAAAAAAGTTTCTTTTTAAGAGTGTCCAAGAGAGATGAAAATAGTGTAACAACACTTTTAGTGTTTTAAATATTTTGTGTCAATCTTTTTTACCTTTTATTACATTGTTCATTTTATTCATTGCTCTGCACTCTTTATTTTATTCATATCTCTGCACTCTTCATTTTATTCAATGCTTTGTACTTCTCATTTTATTCGTTACTTTGCATACTTTTGCATATTTTCTTCAGTATTTTGCATTTGATCAATTTGTTTTAATCAATAAATACTATTATAGTCCACAGGGTTATTAAATTTTCAAGAACCAAGCCGATCTTCAAGTTCCATCTTGACATTTTATTAGATTATGAAGCGTCTTCATGAAGAAATCCTATTGTAGACTAGAGGGTTATTATGTATAATAGCTGATCTTCCCTTCATATTTAGGTATCTAATTTTGCTTTTAAATAAAATTTATTTCAACATCAATCAGAAAAATAAATATATCGATGCTAGTATTATACATAGAGTGATTATACATATACATAGTGTGAACAACAAAAATATTAAATTTTCTCTCAGTTTCCGTATCTTCAACATCGTGATGGAAGCAGCATGGTACGAAGGAAAATATAACAAACAAGAACACAATAAAAATACAATAGCTTGCACGCAGTATGAAAAAAATACATGAAAACCTGTGACGTCTAACAAACGAAACATGAGAGCACAAATTGTTTCTGAAAAATGTAACAAAAATACAGTGCGTATTTTACCCAGAAATAATAAAAAAATATTGGATCCATATTTATCATCGTATGAAAAATGGCAGAATAATAAACTGAATAATAAATTAATAAACCTTGAAATGGTCGGTACAAATATTTTTCAGAGTTCGCGTTTTAAAATATATTTTGATGGTACAATGGCTAGATCGTATTTAGAGACGATAATAGCATAATCATTGATTCCTAATAGTAATCGACCGAACTTGATGGACAAACCGCACGAGCACGCTTTATCTTCGTCCGTTCGCAACAGTCACCAAATTATCGAGAAACGATTCCCTTATCGTCGCAGCGAGTCACAAAGAATATTCGATGGAGACGGAATTTCTATGATACACAGTGCTCGTGATTCCTCTGTATACGGTGATATTTCTGCAGCGGTTAAAATACGGGCCGTTGTTTTATCCGAAATTCTTCCGGGATCGTGATATACGACGCGGCTACCGGGGGTTGTATTTTGTAAGTTTATAGCCGCGCGGCTTGCTGCAGGGATCGAAAAGACAGATATTAAACTGGCCGAGCGTCTGACTTTCGAGGATTAAACTCCTTTCACTCGGCGTACTCTCGGCACTACTCTTTCGCGTTTTAATTTTTTTCTGGTGAAATCGTCGATCCACGATCCACATTTACGCTCGTAATTATGAAAGTGGTCTGAGTGAAAATGTTAAAAAAAATCAGTTTATGAGTATTCAAAGATTAAGTCATTCAAAGACGCACAAATCGGATTTCGAAATTTTCGTCTAGAGCCTATGCCAATATTTTCGGAGATATTCAATAAAATAGATTTTTCACTCCAACTTTGAGGGTTATTTTCACCCCCCTAGCAGGAATGTCGGCAGCTATAAAAAGAACGAAATATATTTTTGACTTCTATATCATACCAAAATTTTATGAAAGTCGGCGTGTTACGGTTGGGTAACTTCCCTTTGTTCAAAATCAGTCGAATTATATTGTCGTACTATTTTTCAAGTTGCAACTACCGAGGTTCTACTGCACAGCGGATATTGCGGACACATTTTTGGGACATCGAGGAAGGGTCGGGGAATTAAATGATCTTGAAAAAAAGAGACTCCAGACATGCCGGGAAATTCATTTAAAGTGAAATGAGTTGTTGACGATTTAATCCGTAAATAGTCAAGGCGAAAAGCGGACGAAAGATATATTTGTTTTAGCCAGTGAAATCCAGTGAGTTCAGAGTCTATGATACCCGGAGAACGTAATTTATTGTATTAATTTAGCTCGCGCGGAATTTGACGCACATCATTTTACCGGAGATCCTGTCGAGCACTAGAGGTTCCGCTTTGTAACGAGTAATTTAAGTTAGTTTGCCTTTCGTACTCCACGTCCCTTTCTTCCTCGCAATTGCTTCCCGAAATATCATAGTTAAAAACAAGTTTGGAAGTTTGAAGAGTGGTCCCAACCCTTTACTCCGGCGCGTCTGCAACTATTACGGTTAAACTCTGATGTTCCGTGCCGAGACGAATTTAAACGGGAGATAGCGGGAGTTGGCTTTTTGGCAGTCTAAGGAACGTGATGGACATTTTTTAATGGATGAGTTTCTTGACGGACAGCAGGTTCTTACGAGAGACATTTATTATAAAATACTAGCATAACACAATATGCCACTAATTTATTTTTAGCACTTAATCCTGTAGGACTTCTATTCTTTTTTGTATTCTGTGTTTCGAGATTTTGTTACCGTTACAGAGGACAGAGAAATAACTAATTCAATTATAGCACGTGATCCTGAAGGATTTCCAGAATAAAAACATATTCGTGCACCCCTTTACAGACTGGCAATTATATATAGAAGATTAAGGCATGATTTTTCAATTTCGAATAACTGAATCGTTAATGGACATTCTTCAATAGGACAAACTGATTATAAACTCTTTAATCCCACAAGGGTTTACAGACGAATTGATCGAAACATATTAGGATGAACCATATTTGATGAAACAAATCCATCAGGAACCAATAGATTAATCGAAAAATATCGAAGCAATCTAGATTCGATTAACTCTATTTCCACCGTGAGAGCATTAGCAACGAGAGATCAAAACTGATTTAATTTATCAACGGTTTTCAATACCGACGACACGTATAAAATCGTTCACAAATGAAATTTTTCTATTCAACAGAGAAATATTTGATTTGCAGTCCGGCTATTCTGCAGACTGAACAATGAAGAATAAAACGAGATACTTTGTACGATGTCCGTTTCTAAATGAATCATTAAAAATCCTTCATATGAATCTGAATGTAATACAATCGGTGCCGAACATATTTTTGAAACGTTAAGCCTCGTTGAGAGCCTCTTACGCGAGTTCGACGCATAATCAAACGAATGGAAATTCTTGGAAAGTCGGAGCAGACCGATTGAATGGAAAACATCAGGGATAGTAGCTGTTTGCGGGATGCATTATTAACCTCCTACACAGAGGATTGAATGCGTAACCAAAGAGGATCAGGATCCTTCAAAGGTTAATAGACGGCCGGTCGGTTCGAATCCTGTTCGAATCTGAAGGAGTCACCGGTGAACGGAAATGTCAAGGATCAGAAAGATCGTGGGCAGCAGGGTTGCGCGAGCACACGTCCCGTATTCCCTCGTTCAAAAGTTTGCGACACGAGTTTCAGATGAGAATTGATGCGGGAACTTGCAGACAACGCGGTATTGTCGATCGCTGTGTTTCAACATCATTGCCAATGTGTGCTTATATTGATGATGGGGATGGGTTATGGGGGTGTGGTGTTGAGGATAATTCAAACATTATAAACACAATCTAAAATAATATGATTGTCCACACAATACCTTTGTGGGCCTTTGAGAAATGTTAGATTGGCCACAATGCTTTCGATTCTTTCTATTTGGTCCATTGGTGGCGTTATTAGTAAAAAAAATACCTGTATTATTCTTTTTGATCCATTGGTCGCATTATTTGTGAAAATAAATATTTGTATACTTCTAAATTTTTAAATATATATTTATTTACTTATTTATTACTGCTTTAAACCGATGCTTCTCAAAGGCAAGTAGGCCGTTTTCCTCTTTGTATTAGTTCCTTTTTATGTAAATCTGATACAGAAGGTCTGAAAATAATTTATGATTTTCTCAAACATATATGTATAATAATTTATAATACAATATAAGTATATATTCATACACTTTCTAATGTATATTTTTAAAAAATAAATACCAGTATTTTTCCTTTCAGTCCATTGCATTGGTGGTATTATTTATAAAAAAATATAAAAGCACTGTAAAGTGAAAGCAAGACAAAATAATATTGGCAATCGTTTGGTAAGATCGTGAGCGGGATCGAGCGAGCGAATTTATTCATTTATTCATTCGCCGCGCCGATCGCAGGGGGGATCAGGACGTTTGGTATCCACGTTGCTATAATGTTCGCTTTATCGATGTTACTTTTGAAACAGACACGTGGCTCGATTAATGAGCTGATTCCTTTGCGAGAAAGGTTTCCGGTATTAATAGTATCGTCACGTATTCGGCGTTAATTGTCGGCTAATGGCTGGTTCCGATCTTCCTCGAGAGGACCTCGGACTCGTTACGATCCTGTTTGTATCGGGCAGGCCGTGGGATTGTCAGGCCACTTCAATGGATTTGTTTGCATCGCTGACGCAGCATTTACTGTGAAATTACATCCGCTGATTCCGTGTTTTTGTTCATGCGTCGTCGTGGTTGTTGCCAGCCACCGATCTGTGGAGCAATTTCGTTTGGAAATGTCGCGGGGAGTGGAAACCCTCAGCGTGAAATAGAAATTCTATCGATATCGATATATCGTTGAGGATCACGTTATTATTTCTGTTGTTATATTATAATTTGGTGTATTGGTAACAGCTAAAATATTGACAAGTTCAATTGAATTCGGACTTCGTTCGTTTTGCAACAGACAACAAATTTTTCTCGTAAATGCTATACATTGAAACATCTGTAAAAACAGTAAAAAATGTTTCTTGAATGTATCATGGATTTGAAGAATCCTCTTCACAATGACAGTTGAAAGTTCCGTGTACGATTTCTTTTAGTGGTTTTATTTTATTTTATTCAAGTTTTAAGGGCTCGTTGTAAAGAGGTGGCTTCAATCTTCGAATCCAATCTAGATTGAATGACGAGAAAAATTTTTCAGAGTTTTCACAGGTGTTTGAATTTGTAGCATTTACGAGAAGAATTCAGGCACCACATTTTTATGTTGCATAAAGATCCGCTGTCTAATAATAGTGAACGCTTAATTGCATTTAAAGAGGTGTATTGTTAATGTATAATCTAAGGAATGTACGCACGGAATCTCCGGATCCAAACTGCCGAAAACGCGTTGACAGAATTCGAGGGTTGCTCGTCCAGTAGCAACACGCGTCTGTGCATTTTCTTCTTATAATTATATCAGAGCGAGCAGTGTCTTGAACGGTTAACCTGTAGCCAGTAAATTTCTCCCGGCCCCATTTATCCCGCGGACCCGTTATCTTCGCTTGAGCACCTTAATTAATTCAACAATTACACTCGTCTATTTGCGTAGTCCGGTGAAGTGACGTCGCCCAATTTATTTCGATAGACACAGCTCCCGAAAGTTTGTTTGACACCAGGGAAACCACAATTCTACCGAGTTTAGGTCAATAGATTTCCATCACGCATTCCGCAGATATTGTGTCAAAGTATATCCAGCTGCGGTTCCCAGAGACCAAGTTTCTTCGCTCCGATAAAGATGAAACACAACGATCGGAAAGACGGAGTTATTGGATGGCGGAATTGTGGAAAATTAGTTTAACCTCGGTTACTGGAATTGAATTAGGCTCAGAACTATGCTTACGATCTTCGTGCACGATCCTCGGACATGATTATACAAGATGTCTTCCCGTAATCTTCATTCCGGTTCATTTTATACTTCGGTTTTAAAGATGGAAGCATCCTCTTTACAACAACAGCTTAAAAAATTACGTACTTTTTTAGTCGTTTATGCCCAACGTTCTGCCACGTCTTCAGCAATTTTTCAATTTTTCATAAATGATCTTAGCTAAATAAATCTTAACTAAAACATTCGAAAAATGATTTTAACGGTGGAATAGAGTAGCGAAGACTCGTAGATGAGACTCATTTTCATGCGACAATTTTTTGCAGCGTTCAGCGCTCAATATGTGGTCGAGAGCGTTGCAGATTAATCTCAATTTACAGGGCTGAATGAAACGTCTGCATTAAAGATTGATCCGGTTAATGGAAAAAATAAAAATCCGAAAAAATAAGCAACACGGTTGCGCGGGGATGTAGGAGAAAGAGCCGCAAATTGAATTTCAAGCGGGAACTAGAAGAAGTAATTTCGGAACGAAGAATCAACTATTTGCGGGGTCTAATCAAGCAGTTTTCTCACGGGCTAACAGTATTTCATCGGACCGTTTACCAGTTGCTTTGTTACTTCCCGGCGTAAACAGGCGTGTTCTATAAAAATATGCGCCACCACGGAAGCTGTAATCTGTTGTTCGGAAAATATTGCATTTCCCTCGTGGGTCGAGCATGCATTTGCATACATGCATATCGAGCGTGTTTCGCAGGGGCGAGAACGCGCGCCTCTTGAAAGTAAAACGAATATAACACATGCGAATGGATTCCCAACGTCTATGGCTGTAAAATTGAAATCGACATGCTGGTAAGTTTCGCATAAGGGATGAAAGATGCTCGGACGTCCGTGACGATAGCAATTTTCGTCTTCGCGTCGAAGCCCCGCGGGTGGCGACGAGATTTTAATGACATCGAGAAACCGGAAGGCATTCGTTCTCCTCCGTCCATTTTTCCAGGAAAAATTTCCGGATGCACTGCTCCCGAATGAACGTTCCTCTTTAATGGCGGTCTTCCTCTCGCAGAAATTGCCCGGTCGCATTAGGTCGCTGCGGAATTGTTACGGATCATTCCCCCGGAATTTATTCGTTCGACTCGCTCGCGTCGATCGACCTACAGTGTGTGTGCAAAGTGTTAAAAATTTTATTTATTGCACAGATGTACATGAAATACTTCTTTAAAAGTAATTACCAATTCATTAACTTTGGAATTTATGAAAACTGTGTATAGATATGTATATACATTTTAGCCATTTTCTGATTATGCATATGTATTTACTGAAGCGTGTTGAGTATTATTATTAGATTGTGGATCTTTATGCATTTATAGGAAAATTAAGTAGATGAAATTTAAAATTGTTGAAAAATTTAAAAAATTGAAGGTGTCGATATATGATATCTCTATTAAAATCATTATATAAGGGAAGAAATAACATTCAATTTGGTTTCTATCTCTTGCAGTCTTGCATAAACTGTGCAGATTTGCATAAACCTATAGGCGTTCAAAGTATAATTTGTTGTAGTTAATTGTTCAACATACAATTTATATTGCTGCTGATTCATCCGACAGTAGACTTTCCCGCAGACTGCGTTCAATAAATTTGGCGAAATGCGAGGCTTAAGTCTGAATTGTGACTGGCCACGCAAAAACAGAAGTCACTGTATAATCGTAACATACTATAGCAATTAAACAGACTGTCCAGTCCATAGAGCTATTTAGAAACAGCACGTTGCTCTCGAGTAATCCAGGTTTAAATCACTAAAAAGAAAGAAAGAAAGAAAGGTGTGGTCCGAAAGAAAAGTGTGGAAAGGTTCAACCATGTGGTCCCATGTGTGCAATATTACATACGACCTTTTCTATTGCTATAGCACCATAGGCAACTTCTTGAACGAGAAAAATTGTATTTGCTCTGAAATCAAGCTCAAAATGGCATGAAAATGGATCGATAGAAAAGTTTCCCGTCGCTCTCGTTGCGTCTCCGCCCGGAGAAACTGTATTACAATATTCCAACCGAAAAATAACACTGGAAACTTTAATGGCAGACGGTTTATCGATTATTCAAATTTATCGGTTCGGTTTGTTATTGGTTTTCTTGTCGAAGCTGGAAGCTCGATCGCAGTTCCACGGTTACTTATTTATTTGTCCGTGGTAGTAGTATTGTTTCCAAAACCGGAAATCCTCTAAGGCAGGCCCCGTGAAATACTGTTCTTGGTTTTCCAGCTCTCTGTGCAGCATGCACCCGAGGAGAAAATATATAAAAGCGAACTCTCTTCAAAGACACTGCACCGCTCCTCGTTCACTCGATATCGCGACTGCGGTCGGAGAGGAAGAATGCATGAATAACACGATTCCGTTGACGTTTCGAAACACGCCAATTTCTCCGGAAATGGTGAAATGCGGCATCAAATATTCATAAACGAATACTATTCTACGAAGCCTCCAATAGTCGTTTTCTGCTTCCCGAGTTGCGCGGCACGCTTTCTAGATTGTACCTGACCGCGCAAAATGCTATGGAAATGCTCCGCTTCGGGGAACGATACCGAACTGTCAAATCATTATTGTATGTACAATTGCATTCGTCTCAATAAGAGATCCCTATTTCACATGTACTTAATCATACTAGATCGACATTATTAGACATTGTAACTTTTTCACTGTCTTGAACGGCACCTACTCATTTTTGCGATCGATGATGAAAACCATTTAGAGAATTCAAGAAGACTATTTTTCAAGTTTTAATGAAAAAAAGGGGAAGATGTCTATGCAAATAGTTTCTGTATCTTGCACTTAACGAAGAGAATTATTTTCCATAAAAATCAGAAGTTTAGTAATTATTGGTAAAATTGTTCATCTAGAATCGAGAAGATCCAACGCGATTGATGAGAATTCTCGATGCGACAGGATCGCCACCCTTCTATTAAAACAGACGGGCGATCGTTCTTTCATCCGGTGAAAGGTTTCCGATTCTTTTCCAGGAATTCCCTTCGAGTTGAGTCAACTTTGGGAGCAGTACCCGTGGAGATGGGGATTAGCGATCTGCAAGCTGCGAGCGTACATATCGGAATCGTGAGTCGCTGCGAAATGCGAAAGCATGCTGCTGGTGTACGTTCATGGTGGAGCTGCGAGAAACTAGGGGAGCGACAACCAGATTACACCTTATTAATACATTTCACTCCCTTATAACGACATGCGTCACAGCTCCACCATATGTACAGGTCCAGCTAAATGTAGTCACCTAAATTATCATATATGTAATAAAAATATCGATGACCTTGAAAACTCCGGAAAAATGACCTTGAGAAAAAAATAACACTTGCAAAGCATTCACCTTGTATTATAACACAAATTCGTTCGGTTTGCAAATATTATTATAAATGTTGTAGTTGGAACGATTTCGTTGTGACTCATAAATGGACATATCCCGAGAAGAAGCAATTATAAATAGACAGCGGGCTCTTTATACAAAATAAAAATGTTTTACCTGAATTATAACAAACTGGAGTGAAACAGAAATTTATTTTCTTTGTCAATATAGGTAAAAGATTGAAAATAATGTAACAGAATTCTAAAATTCTTCTAATGTTTTCACTGTTTTAAATTACACCTACTCATTTTTGTTATAAATGCATAAAGATCCGCAGTCTATTGATAAATAAAACTGTTTCCTTTACGATGCAATAGTTGATCTGTTAAATCGATGCATATTCTATGTGTCCCCATTGAAGGTCCTCTTACGTATCGGTGCTGACGATCGTGGCGTTCTCGTTGGAGAGATACGTGGCGATCTGTCATCCGCTTCGTCGTTACGCGCCGGGCATAAAGGGTCCCCTGCGAATCATCCTGGTTCTATGGCTGGTCGCTCTGGTTTTTGCGGGGCCATTCGCACACTACATCACCGTCAGCTACGTCAAGTATCCGCCTGGTGAGTTTCTGCTTAGGACCCGTAAGTATCCCTGTATGCACGCCCCCTCGTAACCGTGGTTTACTAGCGACGTGTATTAATCGTACCCCTAGCCGCGTTCTTTGGCCTAACTTCGGCCATTCCGGATAATTGGACAAAGTCTCGGATCCCTGACTAATCCCGAACACTCCCGGAAACGTCTTCGAACTGTTTCAACCCCTGCATCCCCCCGATCCGTTCCTTCATCTTTCACTTTTCCCGGTTTTTAATTTTTCCTCCAGATGGTGCGTTTTGGCTTTGGAGCTAAATATCTAGAGCTGCAAAATTCGAGAGGGTTGAAATTGATGGAAATTGATGAAAAATACTGATGGACCAGAAAATGTTAACAATTTGTATTTTTTTAGCTGTCGCAGCTTTATGAAAATAACTACATGCTGCCGAATAATGCAAATTGCGCCTCGTGAACGTAAAAATAGGACTTTTGGGGGCCATTGCGGCCTAGATTGATTTTTTATCTAGCGCTTTTGACTACTGAAAACCCCATCTTTGCATTATTGAGAAATGAGAAATATCTATCCCCTTAATTTTGAATTAACGAGCTAATTTCGTCTCGCTGTCTATCTCCCTTTTTATTGAAATTCAAATGCAGAAGTCCGTCGCTTTCGAATAGCAATCGCGACGTCGGTCTCAACACCGAAGTTCCACGAGAAGTTACACGTGCCATTAGAAGTTGAAACAACTTCTCGGAACGCAGAAATTTAAACAACTGTCCGGAAGACAGGCCGGATCTCCCCGGGCGCTGGTAACGAGTAAAGTTCCCATTTCGCGTTACACCGATTAGTACGGTACCGTTCGCAATTCCGCGGGAACGTCGATACTGATTGATATAAATAATGGGGGAGAACGTGTTTACCGGGCTGCGTTTGCTAATAAACCGTACGCGAGGGAAACACCCGTCTGCCGGAAAACGTCATTCGAATGCACGCGGCCTGCAATACGCGTGTCAAAATCGCTTTCCAATTACCATTCTATTAACTTCATGCCGCGGGCGGATCGACTACACTGTATCTATCAGCAAACTAAATCCTATCGTTGCTAATCCTTCGATGCAAATCATTTCAGCGGCTGCGGATTCATCATTTTTGCGAATATTCATCGGTGAGGATAGAATAAATCATTTTGAAAATCGGCGAAGGATAGGATAAATCTTTTCAACAATGGACGAACCTGAGATAAAAGGTGGGCTTGAAATATAGGAGCGAGTCGCGACAATTTTCTTCTAGCGGGTTCTTGCTGGGAAACTGAAAAGCGTTCCACAGAATAGGGTGGGTTTTTAGCTCTTTACACTCGAAACCATTTTCACTCGAAAACCATTTCTTCTCTCGTACAATTTATAAATGTATAGTGATCAATTAAATACAAACAAGTTTAATAATATACCTCGGAGTCGTCACTCGAGTGCAAAGGATTAAAGGATATGACTGACATTTTGCATTTATCGTGGGAAACAAATCTAACTCAGAAAAATGTGTACAACTTAACCCCCTGCCGTACCATTTTCTTTACAGTTACAAAAATGTCGTAGAAGGGCAAAGAAAATTTATATTTTTTGTATGGCTACATTTATTTGAATGCTTAAATATTGATTACGAACGAATCGAATTTTATTTTATCTAAAAAGAAGCACATAACGTTCATATTTGTTAGACTTTGTTGAAATCTTCATGACGAGTCTTTAAAATACGGCGAGGGGTTAACAGAAGAAAAATAAAACTCTGCACATACCTAGTTCCAAACAAGCCAGACACACATTCACGAGGTGTATTCAAAGATGCGGGGAAACTCGATATTTTTCCAGGGAAAAAATTCTCTTAACGGTCGAAGCTATTATGTGAGGCCGTCAAGAAAATTCCGAAGCCTGAGAAAATCCTTCGCACACGATATTTCCAACAACCTTCCCGGAAGCATAAATACTTCAGCCGTTGGTCGAGCTTACGGGCCAGCCGTTGCACGTTCCGCTTTCAGCGGAAGTTTCCAGTCGCGTGGATTCGCATGAATCGCGTTCCAAGAGCATACGCAATGAGCCCAGGCTTTTCGTTATTCGATCCGATGGCTCTTCAGAAATTTTACTTCGGTTTCCTATTTTCCAGGGTCGGACGTGGACTCGTTGGATTCGGCGGTGTGTACGATGCCGAAGGAGAGCATGCCCAAGTTCCCGTTGTACGAGATAAGCTGTCTCCTCTTCTTCTTGCTTCCTATGGCGTTCATCGCGGTGCTTTACATCCGGATGGGTCTGACGATTCAGATCAGCAGCCTGGCAGGAGCTGTGCACGGGGAAACCACACAGGCACACTCCAGGAGGTCCATCATACGAATGCTCAGTAAATGTGCTATGTTGACAACTTGCATTTTAGTCTTTCGATTAAAATCTTAACATTGAACCTGCTAATTGTAAACTTAACAAATAACTGGTACAGCGAGCTGCACAAGCGTTCGTCCATTTCTTAAAAGTAAACGTCTTCCCTCTCACAGTGCGACTTTCGTCTCCACGGGTAGTGTTACTTTTTTATCCACAGTTTGACGATCACTTGTTGCCAGATAAGTTCCCGAAGATTGATGAATCTTTCCAAACTCTCGAGCAATTTGCTTTATTACGAGCACGATAGCTATAGTTTTCTTCAATTTTTCGAAAAACTCGTTGAAGTTTCGGCGAGGTTGGTCTCTATTCATCTTCTTCTTCTCGCGTTTTTATCTTGATCCCGTAAATTTCGTTTCATTGCGGGCCCCATTCGTTCTTGCCAAGGAACTGTCCGCCCTCTCCAATTTATCTGTGAATTATTGGCTGTGGTTGCTCGAATATTAAGGATGTTAGTAGTTAAACATATGTGCCTATAATTATGAAAGTGGTCTAAGTCATATATTTCTTGTTTGGAGATTTTTAAAGGAAAAGGATATTAACACTGAATGAATTCTCGATGACTCACTTTTGACAATATCGTAAAAATTACATTAAATTAGTTTAGTTTAAAATAATATAATGTGAAATAACTGATTTTCTATTAAATATTCGAAATTCCAAAAACCAATGTCGAAATGTACGGAAAACAGAGAGAATATAGAGAAAACAAGGTGTGGCAGTGTTCGAGGCAATATTGATGAAATTGCGATGAATTTTCGATGCAAAAAAAGGAACAACTCGATTTGATGTGTAAACTGGAATGGGAGGCGTTTGTGCTGGCTGAAGCTGTGGTTCGGAAAATCTACTGCGATTTTTATCGATCACGAAAGCCTCGGTAATCCGCCAATATTTGTTTTATGCAACTGCACAACGATCCTTCTATCTGTCAGGCTAGCCACGGTTGGTTCCGCGAAAATGGATTTCGGTCGATTTGTTAGAAATCTGAGACGCGATAACGCTTTTGAAGTACGCGTTTCTCTTCTACCGAAGAAACGGCAATCTGTTCGACGGTGTTGTCGTATATTAGGTACAGATGAAACGGTGCCAACAGCAACATGGATTTGTCAGTACAGTCTCATCCCTCCTTTGAAGAGAGGATGTTGGAGAGGACGATCGGAAAGCTTGTAATTCCACACCTATTCGCTGCGATTCTATTCACTGGCTGACCTGCTCGTTTCCGGAAACAGACGTTTTTGCTCCTTTCGGGCACACTTCAGAGCCAAAATGACACGTTAAAAGATACACGCTTTTCTAACTTTACCTTTCTTCCTTGCACTCTATACAATTTTATGAAAAACAAGAATGAAATCATTGTGAAATCAATATTTCAAGACAGTCTTCACAAGTTATTGTAGCGTCTACATAGTCTATCTCTACAATCATATAATAACTTCACTCTGTAGATAATAAAAAAAATATCTGCAATGATAAAATCAGTTTTATCAATGATTGTACATGTTAAAAATCTATTGTACAATCAACTTTTATAAGATAAAAGAGCATTTAAAACAATGCTCAGTCGATCCCACTTTGACTAAAATTGTTGAAGGAAGAGCTCCGAAAATGATCTCACTCATCTTTTTCGAAAAATGAGCAGATACAATTCCATCAACGTTTTCCTATGTTCCGCATTTAATCGCTCGGGCAAATGAGGGGCTCACGTAGGAGAATAACGCCCTAATCAAAGGATCGAGGGTGTCTGCGGGCGTTATCTAGCGCAATATGCTTCGAGATGAATGAATAACAACCGTAAGCCCCGTTCGATAAGGAAACCTTCGGCTTCTGGTCCTCAGGTGCTGTGGTGATCACGTTCTTCATCTGTTGGGCGCCGTTCCACGCTCAGCGTCTGATGTACGTGTACATGGACGAGTCGTTCGCCGACATCAACGGCTGGCTGTATGTACCGAGCGGTTGCCTTTACTACTGTAGCACGTCCATAAATCCGATCTTGTACAACGTGATGAGCGCGAGGTACAGGGAGGCTTTCAAGGAGACGCTGTGCTGCTATCCTGCGAAGCCCTCGATCACGAGGCTTGATCTAAGCAGCGTCAGGGATTCGAGCGTCGGGCGTAGTCTGACATCCAGGCCGGGATCACAGGTGTTCTGCAGGAGGAACACTAGCAATCAGCGCAGCATCAGGTGAGCCGAAAACGTTTGTTGAATCGGGCCCCACGAAAATCACCGACAATATTTCCCCGACAACGTCTTTGACTGACAACGACTTTAGTTGACCGACGTTAACCGACTGCATCTAACTTCTTATAATGTGATAATCATACTGCGGATTTGATGCATTTATAACAAAAATTGTTACGTACAATTTAAAGCAGTGGACATATTAAAAAGATTTAAAGACATCAGCGTATCGGCTTCAGCTTAATCAGATAATGAAATGAAGAAAGAAATTTTTATTTCGCTCCTGTCTTGCAATCAATGCAAACATTTTTTATTTTGCATAAAGAGATCTGCAGTCTAGTAATAATTATATTCTTATACAAAAGTAATGGTGTCAGTGCAGAATATTTAAAAAATAAAATGTAAGCACCATCTTTACAAACGATGTTACTATCGGATAATACTGTTGTCGACTAATAATTGTTGGTGGAATTCGTCGACGGTCAAAGACGTCGGTCAAATCTGGAGTTGATGAAACCGCCTGCCACTGCCAACGTCAAAACAGCCGAACCTTGGATAAGCGAATCGAAATTCCACTTTGCTTTTCTCGTTTTCTTTCCGTTCGACAACGGATTTTTCAATTAAGCGAGAAATCGTAGGAATCGGCGCGATAATATTATTTCTACGATTTCAATTCCAATCCTGTGAAAAATATAGATCCACTTAGCATACCTTCTACTTACAATTAAGCCAGGATTGTTAACTGGATTCCAGTTCGTCGGTCATCTATAAAGTGTTTCGTAGCTAAAACAGGCGGGCAATTAAATGCTAATGAGGTTTGCGCTTTGTTCGAGTGTTTGCACAGAGGTGATGGGTATCTGTTTGACGAGAGATTCGCTGCGAATTGATTTTTAATCATGTTCGAGGATGCGACGAGCCTCTAGAAAGATTCATAAATATTGTGTTAACGTCTGTTCATTTGCCAGGCGCAGAGACAGGTCCAGCTATATGAATATTTTCTTGATTCCAATTAATTTTGTTCTCACGGTATGATTTACTTACGTGGACCGGTGTCCTCGCAGCCACTCGCCGTCAAAGCCACGCTTTTTCTCCGCAGTTAACTATGCCTTGAACGATCGCGGTAAATTAGGAAAGGGAAGGAAGAAATTGAGATAAGAGAATGCAATCTCGAATAAAACTGTTCCGAGGGATGTCTATCTGCAGATGCGCATCGAGAATCGTGGCGTAACCGAGAGGAAAACTTGTTGGTCCAAACGATTTTTATTGCAAAATTCCGCCTTCGAGAAAATAATAGTAAAACCAATTCTGCTGCATTCAATCAGTGGAAGACTTATGTTTCTCACGAATTCATAACCAAAAATTCCTTTCGAGCAACGCGATCAAGAGAACTGATTTCCAAGTCGATTCAATTAGCACATGCCAGCGTAATTAATTCGTCTTATCTCGCCTAATCAACCCCCTCGCACCATCTTCCGCAAATCCAGATAAAACGCTTCTCGACTCGTCGTCCGCCTTGAAACCGTCATCAGCATTACACTCGCATCCCTAACAAATCAAGTTAGCCTCTAGGAGACAAGAAGTTAGCCGAAACTCTTCGGAACTCCAAACTCTTCGGAGTCCAAATGGATCAAGGGGTTACGCAAGGGTGACTTTCCAAGGAATCCTTAAATAAGTGATCAATGTCGATTTTCTCGAGGACGGGATTTACGTGAGTGCTCGAACCTTCTTGCTCGGAGCTGCTTGTCCCTTTTACCTCATTACCCCCGTCCCCGACAGTACAAGCAGTACACAGTGTACCGAATGGCCATTTTAGATGGAAAAAAGTCATATCAGAAAATATATATAACATACATAGACTCTTCTTTAGAAATGTTTACTGAACCTAATTATACATCAATAAAAGCAGAGCATCAATAAAAAACATACTGTATAAAATTTCAACCCTACATCTCGATCGGGAGGATAAAATCGAAAAATCAGTTTTTCGCCTATTTTTTCTAGTTGATGATGTTTAGAAATTCTGAGATAAATCTGAGACGTATCAAGCACCCATACTCCGCAATTTGTTTCAGATCTTTAGAGTTTATTTATTATAGTTTCACTTCTTTCAAGCGGCATTGTGCAATTCCTATCAGAGTCGGTTCGATCGCAAACTGTCAGATATTTTCCAGAGAGCAAGCAGTGTTTAAGGCTGACTGATCCTTGTCTCTTTTCGAGCGCAGATACAACGCGTCGATCAGAGCGGAAAAAGTTTAACGCGTGGCGCCGGGTGAATTACACTCGCGAACAATGGAGGCGAATATGGCGAAGAAAAACGCGACAGGAAACGGAGAGCGATTTCTCGATCGACCATAAAAATATCGAAGAAATCAACAACGGAGCCTTTTGTTGCTGAGGTGACAGTCGTGCACGCGAACCACGGAGCCGGATGCAAGGCTTCCACGGTTTGTAGCCTCTTCTCGGACGAGACTGCGCAGCGATCGGTGTCGCAAGATCGATGTAACCGGAAGAACACGGACTTCAGGTTACCACGACGCGAAATCGACTAGAAGACGAGCTGGCAAACGACGAGATCGCAGACAGAAAGCCGGGACTTACACTTAACGAGACACGAGGTCGGGATTTAGGTGGCAACTAGCGATGGCGTGCAAAATCACTCACCGTGATTTATCACAGTGATCAGAATTTGCTTACTGTCATCCTAATTCTACATGACTTTATCCATTATTATCCATTATTCCTAATTTTTCCTCATTATTCCTTTACTTTACGCGATGTAACTCGCAATTTTGTTTTGACATCGTCATTTACATTAATGTAAAACATACAGTTCATGTCTCTGTGATTTGCGCGAAGAACAGTTACGCTCTCCGCCAATCAGAAGCGATCGCGAAAGTCGCGAATCACTGTGAAAAATCACCGTGATAGAGATTTTTTTCTAAATTGTACAAACATTTTACAGCGCTATTGAAGTACCTAGAAACATTCTTTTTTTGGTAAATTTATTCCAAAGAATAATATTGAGGTACTTAGAAAAATTTATTTCGAAGAATATATTAAACCAATATATTCATTGCTGTAGTGATTAACGTCGAATCATACTGAAGCAAACTGACAACCTTTCTAGTTATCTAAGGGCCGACCTCGAAGACTGTTTTTAATCCCCTTGACATGTTAGTTTGTCCCATTAATTGTAACAACGTTGCCCCGAAAGTGTCGCAAGTTGTAAACTGTGTAAGGCACTCTACCTCCTTTCCATCGGGACACGCTTCTAATCCCTGACTTAGCCTGTCAAGAGAAAGGGTTTATGTGTCCTAACGTTCTTACCGAGGGCCTAAGGAAAAACTAGACCTCACATGCGTGGCTACGATCGATCGAGGATAGCGATCACGCTTGGATTCATCGCGGAAAATTCTTCAAAGGAAATAGTCTTGAGTGTCCTGCGTGCTGGCTGATCGAGTGGTAAGTTTTAAACCTAACTGCTAGACTTGCGGATTTTATGCATTTTTGCGATGATGTGGGCCCCCTCCGATTTCAATGCATTTTAGATATGTTGTCAAGGCCATCATTCTGAACGTTCTCCTCTAAGATTCTAACCCAGACCTAACTCCAGAGTTGTGTTGAACAACAATTTAATTACTCCACGAATTATAATTACAAAATAATTCAGTTACATTGTATTCAATTGTTTCGTCAATTTCGTAATTCTAATTTGTAATTCTGATCTCTTATTCAATTAAATTACAACGTAATTCGTTTTTAGAATTAAAATTCAATTACGAAGTACAGCGCAATTATGAATCGTAAATGAGAAGAATAAGTGGTGGGAAAAGAAAAAGACTAGTATATCAGTGACAAATATATGGTGTTATTCATAAATTCATATTTTGTGATCAAAAATAAACTTGTTTATTACGTTCGTTTCAGAAAGAAAGTGTCAGAAACATCTTGTCACTAAGATTAGAATTTCATTAGTGTTAATCCAAACAATTTTGATTTTGCACGAAGATCCGCAATCTACTAACGATGTTCCACGGATGTCAATGTCAATGATTATATGTCAAAATTTTAGTGAAACGGCAGTGTTGTTGAGGGCAACCACACGCGACAAGGATTTCGAGAAGATAAGTTGGACAGGCTCGCGTTGACAAGTTGCTGAGCTAGATGCGTGAGATATTTTGCAACACCAGGATGATCTGTGACTTTTCGAAAACGAGCTGTCGGGATATTAATCATCTGGAATTTTCTACAACCCTTCCCGTTGTATAAACGCTTCCGGATTTGCCGTCGCAACGAACCCTGACACTTTTGTCAATTTCTGCACTATCACGTTCCGGCGTACAGATCGCTGAACAGACCATCATCAACACGCACTCGCAAAATTAAACATGATCTCGTGTATATACGATATTTTCACTCGTTCGTTGTACATCGATCCTGTCGCGGACACACGCATTAATATATCGAACGCTGCTTTATACAATAAACCGTCGTTTAAATTTGTCCCCCACGAAATCCCACTTCCGGTTCCGCGGCAACCTAGTCTGCATTCTCTTTCCGTTTTCGCTACCCGCAGCATTTTCAGAAGCTGACGGTTTCTGACTCTGCTTGGCTCTTCAGAAAACTTTCCATTAAGAGGTAATTACTAATTTGTGCATCTTTGCGCAATTATCAGTTTTATTATAGTCGTGAAGGTTTTTAAAATTGGCAGAAAAATAGAAAAACGTATTTCAAGGGATATTTTTCTTCTAATGAATTTCTTTTTTAATTTTAAATTTTCCGACTCATATATCGAACACACTTTGTACCGGTGTTTTAATCTAAAAGAAAAGAATAGAAAAATATTTCATGAACTCGCGTATGAGCGACCTACCTAAGTACACTTCAATGTAATTTTTAGAGATACACATGAAAAATCATTGCTATTTGCTGCTGAAATGTGCAATGAATTATTGTAATTACTTTTTTTTATCGAATAATTTAATGTGATCATACATAATGTGTTTTAAGATAGTAGTACATATATTGAAGTATTATATTTTATTATCGGCCGATTCAAATGTACATCTGTTTCTTTGTCGCGAAGTCTGTAAATATTAGGAATCTTTGAATTGATCATACAAGGAAACCAGAATCTATCTCGCACACTCGCTTGATCAAATTATTGCGATTTGTGCATTTAGAAGAATCTGAATAATCTAGGAACAGTGTGAAGCGCCGATACGTGTCATCGTAAAACATTTCTTATCAAATATATTTGCAACTACAGTTACAAAAGCGAGAATCATAATATTTTATGCTTGTCATCAATTGCCGACGAATCGCATCTTCGTTTAGTCAATTTATCATAATGATAGGATAATGAAGACAATTTTATTACATTTATTATGTTTCTAATGTTAGGGAATGTAGAATATAATTCATAAATTGCGGATATTGGCAAATTGATCAAATGTGTTCAACATCCATATGTTTCATCATTCCGTTGCATCGCCGCGTGTTGGCGCGAATGATTTAAATTTACTGCATAGTAAATTTACTGCAGTAAAAAATCACCGTGATCAGGAACGAGCATGATCGAATCACGAGTGATCACGAGTGATCCAAAAGTTCACGCCATCCCTAATTACAGCGTATTAGCACAAAACATATACCAGAGAGTAATTTATCTGCATATACATTTTAGCTTTTAGCAGTTGGCTACACTGAATCAACACTTCAACCAACTCCAACGGATTCAACGTTCAAACTACGAGATTTTAGCCAATTTCAGCTTGCATGTTTTTATTTAACAATTTTGTGAATAAAGGTATGTTTAAAAACAATCTCATTATCCATGAACGTAGTACGTAGTTCAAAGAATATACTCCGATATCTTTTCTACGAATTATTTTGAGTCGCGTGTCATGATTTCATGGAATCTCCCCCAATGTTATTGTTTACCATTTTGCCCTTCACGTACCGAAGAAATTTATTATAGTTTCTCGGAAGGAATTATAGCGCACGTTGCAAGAAACGTATAATGTCTACTTCGTTAATGTTTCAGGAGTAATAAGTACTGTCAGGAGTACTTGTACTGTTCCATTTTACGTATTATGTCCCCGCGAAACAAATAAACGGAACTTGAATCCTCGAGCTGCCAGAAAAGATGTTCAGCTATAGTAAGTCAATATTATTACTAGACTGCGGATCTTTATGCGAAATAATAATATTTTGCATTGATTGTGGGAAGCAGGAATAACGTAAAAATTGATTTCATCCCTTAATGACTTTGTTATATTAAAAGAAACAATAGAACATTTCTGAATTCTTTTAATCTTTTACTGTTTTATATTTCACCCAACCAATTTCTTTATAAATGTGCATAAAGATTTGCAGTCTAATTATTATACATCTTCTATTACTCAAATTTGTCAATATTATAATATTGAGTAATATATACGATAATATGTACCTGGTTATTACAGAGGCTGATCTGATGTATAAAAGAAGAAACAAACTCGAAATGGAACAGAGATACATGCATACAAAGTTGAACATAAGCTCCGACAGGGAGGAAGAAAAATCGGTCAGCGAATCACAAGACTTTTGTCTAGAAGTGACTCAGGATTCCATTTTATGTGACAGTCGAGAAGCTGTCGCGAATGACAATGGAAATGTTATAGTAATAAGTGACTCTAGTTCTGACAGTGATAATCCTAAGCGCTCTATCAAAACGAAATTGAAATCTATTGAACATTCAAACTCGAAACACAGGAAATGTATCGACAGTTCTTCGAATTCTGAATGTTCGAACGACAAGGAGAAACATATATTTGAGTTGTTGCACAGCAATAAGAAGATTGATTTCTTTAACAGTAAGAAAAACGGGAACACCTTTGCTGAAGGAAGGAATATTTTACTTACGTCTGATAGTGGTACACCTAGTAGTAGTGATACGAATGAAAAATTTACTGGAAGTTCTGCTAAAACCAAGAGTACATATATTAATGTCAGTCCGGAGAAGAATAAAAGAGTTGCAGTATTGTCTAGTGACAGAGATTCGAATGAAAAACGTATGGAGAGTTCTAGTAAGAGTACGTATATTAGTTTCACTCCAGAGAAGAGTACAAAAGTTAGAGCATTGTTCAACGAGAGAGATTCGAATGAAAAATGTATGGAAAATTCTACTAAGAGTACACATATCAGTTTCACTCCAGAGCACGGAAAGAATGTATCGCATTATGCTGACAAAAGTACTGACAAGCCTCACAAAGCTTTGGCTATTAAGAATCAAATTGAGATTAAGAAAAAGCTTACAAGCAGAGACATGCGAAATATTCTGAAGAATATAAGCTCGCCAAAAGTGGCTTATGAGTCGCCAAGAATAAACAGAAATGTAGTAATTGATGAGAGCATAGACGATAACGAAATAGTCGATGAGAGCATGGACAATGGTGGGCATCCAGCTATTTCTTTCACGAACAATTTAATAGAAAATACCAAAATTATCAATGGAACTCCGAGCTCCAGCAGCGACATTGTTGAAGATTCCAAAAGGAGTTTGAATAATTCCCATAGAAATCATGTGAACGAAATATTAAATACTCGAAGGGTGGACCAAAATGTAGACGCAATGTCCGAACTATCGGCAAGAAAAAAGAAGCAAATCTCAGAGTGGCTTCATACCAATTCCCCCGATTCGAAAAGCGATAGCTCTTTCAGTATGGTACCTGCTAGCAACAAAAGTGGCGTGAGTTCTGGGAATAGCAGTTTGGAGAGATTAGAAATGAACTATGAAACTCCAAATAATAGAGACAGAATACGCCAAGCGCAAACAATTGAGAGGAGATTGACCAACGAAGAATGTGATAAAATAGTACAAACTTCTGTAACAAGACAGACTACGATATTAGATTATACGAAACGATCGAGAAATAATGCTCTCGAACTTCGTACATCAACTGACAGTCGTGTCGATAATGTAATGTCCACTCCGATGATAAATAAAATGCCAGATACAGATGTTATGGCTTGCGCAGAGATATTAGACAAATTGTATGGTACATCCTGGAGGCAGAGGGCAGATGAGCTGCTACCGAAATCAGAACCGAGGAAGCAAGCTGTTAGTACGAAAAGTAGAGCAGTTCAAACTGAAAGGTACGAAAGACCTCCTTTTGTTTTATAATTAGACAGCGGGTCTTTATGCAAAATAAAAATTTTCTACCTGAATTGCAACAAAATGGAGTGAAATAGAAATTTATTTTCTATCTTAATACGTTTAATAGGTTGAAAATAATGTAATAGTATCTTTAAATTCTTCTAATATTTTTAATGTCTTAAATTACTACCTATTTCTTCAGGATTTCATTTTAATTACAGGAAAGGTAGGACCAAAAAGATTATAAGTTCATCGAAGTCCACAGATGAGGATAGCAGTGCATGTAAGTAGTTCTGACTCGATTATTGTTCTCACATTTCACGTTAAAATGTATAAATTGTACAGCTCTAGAAGATTTAAGACCGCCAAAGCCTTTGACCAAAAGAAACGCTCGTGTGAGTCGCAAACAGAGGGACAGCTTCATCAACGATGAGGTGTCGTCAGAAAGTGGAGAAGAAAGCTCATACTACACTGCGGTGACGAACCCCAGAACATCAACGAACACTGTAAAACCGAAACCAACAGTTCCGCCTCATGTACATAGGTAGCGAAAATATTTTTTGAAGTCTAGGCAAAATGTATGCTCAATTCAATAATTGAGACAATTGTTCCACAGACCTTTGAGAATTTATGATACGGACAGCGAAGATGAAGGAAAAGATGAAAAGAATAATCGAGACGATATGTACAATATAAGACGGAAGAAATTGTATTTCCACGACGATGAAAGTGAAAGCGAAAGCTCGAGTACCAGTGAGTTCGACCCTGGCGATAATGTTCCACCAAAACGTGTAGTTAAAAAAGGTAATACAGATCTGTGAATCATTTCGATGACAGATCGATAAGATTGAACAATTTTTACAGATCTTCCAAAACCTCCACGACAAACAATTAAAAAAAGTACTGCAGTTAGACTGAATTCCGATAACCGGAAATGTGAAAAGACGTATAGCTTTCTGGTATCTCTGTCTGAAAGTGTGCCGATTGCCAGTGCGCATCCAGAGGCTAAGAAGTACAGAACGGATTTTAAAAATAATAAGGAGACTCTGTGCAATTATTTGTATAAATTGTATAACGAGAAAGTGTTTAACGAGCAACTACCTAAGGACATGAGCATCGAATGGAATATTCGTATGAGAGGAACTGCTGGCTTCTGCTACAACAGGAAGTCGGTGAAATCACTTGGAGGTGATGTGAGATCATCGAGAATAGTTCTGTCGACGAAGGTATGAAATTACATTCATGAAGATGATGTTGAAGATAAATTAAGAGCATCGTTTTTCTGTACAGGTGTTGGACACACCAGATAGACTTCGGGATACTTTAATTCATGAAATGTGTCATGCTGCTGCCTGGTTGATAAACAGTGTTTCTGATGGACATGGTCCATATTGGAGAGGATGGTATATATCTATTTGGTATCAACAAGGAATCGGGCACGAACTTTTGCAGTTATTTGCTGCGTTTAATGTTGAAAACCATTTAATGTGGATGCATTTTAGGGCCAACAAAGCCGTGAAGACGTTCCCCGACTTACCACCGATTCGCAGGTGCCATGACTATGAAATTAAAACTAAGTTCACGTATAAATGCGTCGGCTGCGGGTATAGGTAAAATATTTGATACCTAATTTCTGCGGTTGTAAGGAAGAACGCCGCATGTCGCATACTTTCATTTTTGAGATATTGCCGTTTAAAGTTTTGATTACTAATTCTTTGACATAGAACAGCGGTTAAATTGCATTTTCTGAGCCTTTCGAATTTGTTTTCATGACTTTTTTTCTGGTAAATAAGTAAATCCTATATTGTAAAGCTCAATTAATGCATAAACTCAAATGTTTTGAAATTGTGACATGCAGCGTTCTTCCTTACAACCAGATTTATGATTTGGAATACGGTTGACTGAATTAAGTATACATTGTACGAAATTGTTACAGCATCGGTAGGCATTCGAAGTCTCTAGACGTCGAAAAGAAATGTTGTGGTCACTGCTACGGAAAGTTCGAACTACTGATAAACAAAACTACAAAATCTGGAACAGTACAAGTACAAACGCCCAAGAGAGAGCTCGGTGGATTTGCGCTTTTCGTAAAAGAGAATTATAACAGTATAAAAAAAGATCGTAATGTAAAGCATGCGGAGATAATGAAGATTTTAGGTCAGCAATTTTCAGCAGTTAAAATTGCAAAGAATCGGGAGAATATTGAGAACGAACCTCCTAATTAAATTACTTTTAGAACTTCGACTGAGCATTGTGTTTTGAATGCTCTTTTATCTTAGAAAAGTTGATTGTACATTTTTAATATGGACGGGTACTGTTAAAGCACCTATATTTTAGAGAAATATGCGATATTTGACAAAACTGATTTTACCATTGCAGGCATTGGATGGGGAGTTTTGAAATGAATATTTTATATTATATACAGAATGAAGTTATTATATGCTTGTAGAGATAGATTTTCAGCTAACCGATATAGACACTACAATAACATGCAAAGACTGTCTTAAAACATTATAATAAATGTATATAATGAGATGAAAACGAAACTTATATCACAATGATTCCATTCTTGTTTTTCATTCACAATACTCCTTAAAGTTAATTTTAAACAAAACTATTTCAATTTTTTAACCAATACATATGTCTATTGAAACATCTATTATAACATTTCTCAAGATAAATCATTTAGAACGTTTTATCCATTCAAAATTTAAATTAGGCGCCCTCCTAAAATTTAAGACCAGTTTACATGTAGCGTGACCACCCGAACTTATTGTTAGTTATGATAGCGCTACTGCACCATATGACCGATTAATGGCGCCGGGAGGGAAATTTGAATGTAAAACGTAACGTTTGGGTCAAAGCCGTGTATTTCATATACATATATTTTCTAAATTTATATTTTACAAAAGTCACAAACAGTGTACACGACATGCCATGTTTTCATTTTATAATTCTTAATGACTAAGTACATGTTTGCCTTTTAATATTCTCCTCATAAGTATTTTCCTACCACTAAGCGTTGCCATTCTGGCGTAAAATCCATGTCGTTTTATGCGGCGACGTTCATTAGGATGAGGAAAGTGATATCGTATTTTTGTTCTACTTAATGTAAGACTCCATAGGTTTGTTATTGCCGGTGTGCCAATGATCGACGAACCAGATTGACCCAGTGATGTAAATCGTCTACGAACAAATATAACCTTTTCGTTCTCAAAATATTTACATACGCACTGAAATCGTGGTTCGAATAAGAAATCTATGAATCGATTACGCACGGGAGGTTTTGATAAACGTTCGAAAATAATCTACCCAGCATATTGTGCCAATTAAACGAATAATCCTCAAATTACAGTTAACAAGTCTCGTGGACGACACTGTTGGTAATTAGTTCGAGTATGTGCCGCTGCGTGGTGCCGGCAGCACCGATTTGTATCGTCATGCTGGGTTTACATGGGTCCAGTTGCTGGATCAAGGATCAACATAATGTATATAAATTTTTTATATAAGGATATATAAGGATTTTAATACAGATTTTAAATAAAAGGCAAAGTTTCATCAACGTCGTCGAACATCGAGAACATACCCAGTAAAGCAACTCGGTCGATTGAAAAGTATCGACTAAATAGTCGATAGTGTATCGTGATTATATAGATAGTAAGATATATAGTAATTCTGATAGTAAGTAGTCGATAGTTAAATTTAGTCGATAACGCGATAATCGAACAAATTACAAAAAAAAACAATGGATCGCGATTTCATGGGAACGTGCCTAAGGATCGTTGGAAACTCGCGCGTTGAGAACGGGACCGTGGCGGCGGCGTCGACAGCGCACTCTAAAAACAGTCGAGCCGAAGATGGCGACGTGCGAGTGGCGGTGTCGGTGCGGTGTTTAAGAGAAAGGACCATGTTGTTGCCGCAGCGTTCGCAGTGTTTCCGTGATCCGCGTTGAGTTCGTGCAAATGTAGGAATGTCAGAGGCTAAACGGGTACCATTGCAGACCTTGGAGTTCCCGGAGTCCTTGGGCTACGCTGCGAAGAAGGAGAAAAAGGAGGAAAAGGGCAAACAGCTCGCGCCCTCCTTCCGCTTCGTACTCACCCTGCCAGAGTCGAACGAGAAGGCATGTCCTGAGTTCAACTATGCACAGCTCCTCAAAGCAGGCGAGGTCAGTTTCTTCCTTTCACCAGCGATAATTCTCGTGGTATAACGAAACAAAAGTTCATGGAAACGCGTGTCCCATACGGTTCGATCATATCCAAAACATTCAGCTCGATGCTCGAGACAAACACCGGCCCAACGATATCGTTCTCGCGTACCATACTTTGACAAGAAACTGCAAAAATTCCAATGGGATCGACCATTTTCGTGTTGCACGAGACAAGAGGGACTCGTGCACGCCGCTTAGGCGAATTGTCATGTCGCGATTATCGCGTGAGATCCAAGCATCTCGCCACACAGAGTTTCTCGACGGTTTCAGGCCGGATCTTGGGATTTTTTTTCGGGGTTACGAATCTGCGACTGTGTCCGCGGGATTAGATGCGAAAAAGGTGTGATCAGTACGAAGCCATCGAATAGAAACGTCATAATGCGTCGCCGGTTTCTGACCCGTGACAACGTATGCTCGGCCCAGAAGCGTGCTCGTGGTTTTCTTTAGAACCATCGTCACCGAGCCACCAGCGTTTCCACCGACGATAGTCATTGTTCAGGATGCACGAAATAGATACCACGGAATTACTGGTGCACGACCATACGGTAATACGGTCCGGCATTGCAACTTCTCCAAGGCGACGTGTGACTCTGTTGCACAGCTCTCTCTCTCCCTCTATCGCGTATACGCGCCTCTCTTCTTTTCTAATTGCTTTGCATAGTTCAGCGTTCGTTTCCAATGATTTTTCTATAGTTTCTCTGCTTTTGTTCTTATCGATGATCTTACGGAGACGTGTGCGCCCGAGAAAATCACGAGATCTTAATTTTCACGATCGATGCGCCGACAATCCTCGCTCTCTAAACACTTTGTCGCGCGTTAGACTCGCGTAATTTCCGGAAAATCGAGAATTAATCAGTTCTGCATTGAATTTTTATTACACATTTATTCATCCGTCCGTTCTTATCTAGTCGGTAGTACCGCGTTTTTCACGACAGAAGATTTTCCAACTAGAACGAAATCATATTCGCATTGTGCATTGCATTTCTTTTTTTTAAATAATCAGAATTTCTGAATTCGATTATGACATAATGCGATAAATCTGAGTGGAACGCGTACGTGTATCATACTTTCAGATTTTTCTTATTTTAATCTGAAGTTTATCTTTTTATTATCTATTCGGTATCGCGAAATGATCACGATATACATAATGCGGCGAGCTGGTATCGAACACTCTTTAGACGCGTTCAATGAATTTTTCATTTAGAAAATATTCGTGATTTCTGCTTGAATAAATGCTGTTTCCGCGTCTACGCAATGGTTCCGTATTCGCATGTGACCTAGGCATTGTGCAAATTGCTTTCGTGGTATTGTTTACAAATGATATTGTGCCTGAAAATTTCGATTGGCATAGATTCTTTCTTTTTTATGTTGTTCGTTGTATGCAAACCACACATGTCAAGGTTTATTGACAAATAAACTCACTTGTTGTAGCGTCTCTGGTATTAGGGTAACAGAGGATGATAAGAAGTCGCGCGTCACGAAAGAAAGGGCAGCGAGCGCTATACTCTGCACGTAGCATGTGCTCCTGGTATCAGTGGACGGCTCATGCCCTCTTGTGAATCAATTTTGTCTTCGCCTTGTACCGCGATTGATCATTATATATTTATTTACGAGAAATATCACTCTTATGTTCATTAATAAATGCGTACACGTGTTTTATTATTATATAGATTCGTTGAAAATACACTGGTACACTCCTTAATAATTGGAATATACATATACCTAAACTGTGGATTTTTATGCATATATAGCAAAATTGACTATTTCGGATCTTGATGCATTTATGGCATCTGAGAATTTTTAAAAAATGCTGTAATGTAAAGTTCGATAGAATTTGGTACGATTTTGATTTATTTCAGATCTAAAAAGGCTACTACCACTGAAAATAAGATTTCATTTAATTCCACTTTCTTCAAATTCGCCTACAAAAATGGAAAATTGCATAAACATCCGCAGTCTAATTATAATCATTAAGGGAAGAAATAACATTCAATTTAGTTTCTATTTCTTGCAATTGATGCAGACAATTTTTACTTTGCGGATTCCAAGATTGCGGATCTCTCACATATAACATATGCAAAGCGTTACGGTGGGAAATAGGGTAATTCTTAACAAAACCATAGATTAATATTTTTTCGTACAGGCTCTTCATTTTCAAGAACGTATAGCAATAAATTCGTCCATACGTTTTTTATTTATAGCGATTCGTTGAAAATACTCCAAATATTAACAATAACAATATGTTACGGTGGGAAATTCACAAAACTGTAGATTAATTTTTTCAGAGCTTCATTTGCAAAAACATATTTTTAAATTCTCGGAAACGGAGAGCCGTTAAAAAAAGTTCATTTTATTCTTATTCTTCCTCGAAAGGGGAAATAAGACTACCCTCCGTTCAATACCGCGCTCGACCAATTCGTTTAACTAATTTTAAAGTTCGTTTTACTCGCGAACGAAGCCTCGAATAGGAAAAATTATATTCCGCGGCTTTTGTTTACGCGTTCAATCGTTTCCGGAAAGTTGCCCCATTTTTAATTGTGTCACGAGTGCCGCCCCGTATAATTTTGTTCAATTACTCCGGGCACAATGAAAACAGCTGATGATTTCCGTGCATGCGCAGTGCGCGGACTATTTCTGAATTTTTGATAAAATAGTGAAAGTACGCGCGCGTACATTGTGGGTTAGTAGGTGATGTCCGGCTGACAATCGAATGATCGCGCGCCGCACAGACTAATGATCTAATTTTTTCTTTTTTATCGTAGAAGAAACGTAGGAAAGAACATAAGCCGGAGAATACAATCAACGGACTTCCTTTCGACGACGATGACGACGACGACGATAAACTCCGCGACATGGCGCGGCGATTTGAAGCGAAATATGTATGTAGAACTTGATCTTAATCCATTTACGATAATCAAAATAAATCTACAATTTGCCGCATACTTACATATTTCATTTATTTAAGGGAACATCGACCACTGGAAGGAAAAGAACTAAATACGATGATTATGTGGATTTGGGCGCTGGATACGATGAGAACGATTCTTTCATCGATAATACTGATGCAGTAAGACATACAGCTTTATTAAGCTCTAGTTAGATGTCCTTAAATATCTTTAACATGTCCACTGCTTTAAATTGTATGTGGCCATTTTTGTCATGAATGCATAATATCCGCAGTCTACTAATTATCAATTACTAAACATTTAAGTATTGTATAAGGTGTTACATCAATTTCATATCCATAAAATGAAAAAAATAATATAGAGTGGAATTATTCAAAGAGGGCAAAGGGTTAACACGACTGTATTACATGTAATGCATTGTAATTAATTATTGAATTGTCCTAGTATGATGAAATCGTACCGGAAGAGATGACTACAGCACACGGAGGTTTCTACATCAACTGCGGAGCTCTCGAGTTTAGATCAGCGGATAGGCACTCACTGGTCCACAATAATAACAACAACAATAATAATAATAACAGCAACGAGGAAGAAAGCAGTGAGAGCAGCGAAGAGGACACCGAAGACGTGGACAGCCCCAAGAGATCGGAGAAACGAACTCTCAGTTCGTCTGACGAAGATGAAGCTGAGGATATTACTGGTGATCAACCAAGAAAAGTAACTGAAGTTATGATAAATGATTACCACGTAGAATTACAGTTTAAGTTAAGAATCTTTACAATATTTTACAGAAGCAAAAGATAGATGAAAATGGAGAAAAGAAGTCTGTTCTGGAGAATATCGTCAAGAAGAAGAAGAAGCTACCAAATTTACAAGACCAACAAAATTCTCAACAGGACGGGGAAGCTTTGACTAAGAGAAAGGAGAAAGCGGAGACTACGGATACGGAAGGTAAATATTTAGTACACGTATTTCACTTATAACCACGTATTACACTTTATGCGAAATAAAAATGTTCTACCCTGTATACTTAAAGAAAATGCAAAAAGTTAATCTTTTAAGGATAAAAAACCAGAATCCCTTTGTAACATGTATGTATCAGTTTCAGAGGATCAAGAGGAGAAGAAAAAGTCCGATAAGACTGATCCGCAGAAGAGTAAGAGCACGTTGGAGAAGAAGTTTGATATAAAGAAATTCGAAAAGAAGGCAGCTAACACGAACGGTTTCGACGGGAAGAAGATAGATCTAAAAAAGTTAAGCGGCAAGGATAGTAATATTGATGACGCGATAGAGAGTGTAGTAAACGCTGCTCGAGTCGAGGACGAGTCGAGTCGAGATACAACCGATTCCGGTAAATCTCGTTGTATAGGCACCGAATCCGAATGCGACGAGAACGACAAAGAAACACCTTTGCCTGACTCCCTTCCGGAGAACGTTGTAGAAATAGTTAATAAATTAAAGGCGCGAGTCGAGAATAATAAAGAAGGAAAGACTAAATTTTTCGATACAACAGTGAACGCATTATTGTTAAGGTAAACCATTTAAATCTTTGTGTCGCGTGTTGTTGTGATGCAATGTACAATGTACATTGTACAAACCATGTACAAACAACTACATGACACTTCTATTTCAGTTTAGAGAAAAGATTACGAAGTCTTTCCTCGCCGGGTACAAGGATAGAGACGTACGAACATCTGGCACGATTTTTACCGTGTAGTAAAATGGCGCTGCAGAATAGAACGAAGAAGTTATATGTACAGGATGTTGAAAGCAGTATCAAGGATCTTGTACAAAGGTAGTATGTTTTTTTTTTCACCTCGGAATGAGGAATAACAATTATTGAAAATAAAAATCTGTTGCAGGTTAAAAGAAGCTATTGATGAAATAACACCATCTGTGATGTGCAAATATTTTGACGACTGTCAGAAGTTGAGTGAAGAAAAGTAAGTATCCTTCCGGTATATTAATCTTGCAGGGCTTATACAAATTTGACTGACGTTAGAGAGAAAAAATAATAATGTCACGTTGAAAGAGACACTCTAACTACAACTGCGCAAATTTTGACTGGGAACTCACTACAATTTTCTATTTCTTAGTCCTTCTTTATACTGGATATACGGGTTTTGTTGGTAAGGTGCCCCTCGCAAGAGGAAAACCCCTTTCTATTCTCACCTACCTCCGATTGTTCTTTAGCTTCCTCTTCTTATTCATGCTTACTTTATCGCTGCTGCCTCGGTGTCTCATATACACGCGAGGATGATTTTATTCGACCATAAAATTGTAACGCAATATTTTCTTCTCGTTTTATTTGCAATCGTTAGGGAAATAGCCGGAGGACATGTGGGGCTTTTTACCATCAGTGTCAGTGTTTAGTTTCTCATTCGATTCGTGTGTGCATCTTTACGTAGGAGTTCATGTTAGATTCTTATTTAGGTGAAAACAGAATCATCACTTTTAATCATTGTCATATCATACGTATACACATAGAGAATTCTTATTGTATCTGATTGTCTGCAATTGTGTTCGTTTCAGGGATGGGGATGGTTTACCAGACTCCGAGACCTTGTTTGACGAGGACAACTGCGAGAACTCTGAGAAAGAGAAACTTCCGAAGAAACAATTCCCTTGGACCGAGGAAACGAAGTGAGACTCTCATAATTAGACCGAGGATCTTTGTGCTTTTATAGGAAAATTAAGTAGATGAAATTCAAAGTTGTTGGGAAATTTAAAAAATCGAAGATGTCAATATATGATTTCTCCTCTATTATTGCATAATTTTAAAAATCTAGGGTACATAGCTAAACACTTTTTAATGGAATCTTCAATAGCATCAGAAATTTTATTGTGAACTAACAAGTCACCCTCAATAACCAATAGTCATCTAATAGTTTCATTTAAAATTGTAATGTAAAATAAAATTTCTATGCTTTTAGTACAGCACATTATTGAAAATCCTATTAATAGGCTTTCAGTAGGTAATGTTAAAATCATTAAGGGGATAGTCTCGTTTCAATTACAATGCTTTATGGATACATGAATGAGAAAACGAATATTGATAGATTGTTCCTTAGATATTCAACTAACTCGAGAGACAAAATGTTTTACAATTTATGTACAATTTTTAAAATTGACTTTTCACCGCATTTTCGGAAGAAATAACATCTAATTTGGTTTCTATCTCTGGCAATCGATGCAGGCAATTTTTATTTTGCATAAAGATCCGCAGTCTACTCGTAATTGATCATTCACTTATTGCACAAAATTGATACTTAAGATTGCCGGATGAAAAACTCCTATTTCATCATTCAGGAAACTGGTTTACGAAATTGCGAACGCGAGGAGACAAATCTACACTGTCCTAAGACCGAGGAAATCGAAGGAGACGGAAGACATGTTCAACTTCGTCGGATCATACTTGGTACAGCACGTGTTACCGTTGTGGCCAAGCGGATACATGACGCAGAGCGCTTTATTACAGTTTGTTAAAGAGTCCGAGCCTGTGTAAGTTCCCCGTACACAATTCCTACTACCGTCGTATTCACCGTTGCTTCTTAAGTCTCGGCACATTTAATCATTTCATTAATCCTTAACCGCAGCACGATTTGATTGCAGCACGAAGAAGAAGCAGAAGAAAGCGAAGGATGTGGGGAACGGTACCAGCATCGGTGCCTCGGGGACTGTAGTATACAACTCTGTAGGGAAGGTAGAACCGTCTAGCATGAACAGTGTTCACTCTCAAAGCAAGGAAAAGTTGTCAGCGACAGTTTCGAAAGTTTCAAATGCTGCTGAAAGTTCCGGTAACTATGTGAAACCAGGAGCTGCTACGAAGTCGAACGAGAACGCGGAGAAGAAGCAGCAGAATGCGAAGCACAAGGAGAAGAGTAAAGACGTGCTAAATAGTTTGAGCCAGCAACACGAAGGTTTGTCGACGTTTTCCGCGAACAATATCGCCGTTGGTAAAATCTCGGTGGTGCCTACGGCTCAGTTGATGGCGATGAAGCCGGCGAAATGCCACGTGGAGAAGATTAATTTGTTGGACTTAGGTAATAGTTCCCTTTCTATCACGCCTGTTAGCGAGTTCCATAAGTCATCAGCTAAAGCGAACGAGAATAAGAAAGATGTAGTTTCTATAACGGCTTATCCCGAGACGTCGAACGTTCTTCCAAATGCAAATGAAGTGCCTCAAAGTGGACATCATTCCATACACAGACAGCAGGAAGCATCATACTCGTGTTCACAGCCTCAGCATTCTAATTACCCCGCGTTGAATCAAACCACCACCTCCTCCTCCTCCCATTCGAAGCCTGTGTCTCTGAAGCACCGGTTGCTGCACGAGACCGCCGAAACCAAAAACGAGAAGAAGACGGAGGAGAAGGATGTTGTCGATGTTATTAATAAGACTGAGAAAAGAGACAAGAGGCGGGAACGGGGCGTGGAGGTCAAGCACAAATCAAACGATGTTAAGAAACGGAAGAAAGAGGCGAAAGCGGCCGAGAAACAGATAGGGCATGCTAGTACGGACGTTGTAGTGCCTATGCAGCAACAGCAACCGTCTCTGTCGAAGGAGGAACAGGAGCAAAGACAGAACGAAGAGACGATTGCTGCTACCAATTACTTGAGTCAGATCATTAACGACGACGCGCCGGCCAGAGGGGTGCCGGATAAACGGAAAGATGGTAGTCTACTGTTGGACGAGCCTGTTAGCAACACTGTGCAACCAACGGAGCAGGAGAAAGACGTTCAGATGGTGATGAGATCACTGAAGGAGCTACAGGAGTTACAGGAGATGAAGTACTCGCCGAGTAACTCGCCGGTCACCACCGCCACCATGCAGAAGCCGAACAAGTTAAACGCGCAATGTACTTCTTACCAGGACGACTATTCACGCTTGTATATTAAGAAGGACGCGAAGATAAAGTCCAAGGAGGACACGCAATGGCAGTAGTAGTAAAAACGAACTCGCGAACGAATAAACGTGCACCGTAGCCGCAGATTATGTTCGATCATGAGCAGACCGCGGATCTTTATGCATTTTACGGATTATAAAAATGTTGAGAAAATGCTGGAGTATTAAATTCAACAGGATTTAGTATGATTTTGATTTATTTTGAATCTAAAAATAGATTAATCTTTTACAATGCTTTACTAGACTGCGGATCTTTATGAATTTATTGGAAATTTGAATATATGAAGCCGACAATATATAATTCCTCTTTTATTGAAATCATTGCGGAAAGAAATAACATTCAACTTAGTTTCTATTTCTTGCAATCGATGCAGACAATTTTTGTTTTGCATAAAGATCCACAGTCTAGCTATTACCAATGAAAATAGAATTCTATTTCGTACCACTTTCTACAAATTTGTCCAGAAAAATTGGAAAATCCATAAACATCCGCAGGCTAATCACGAGTAAAAGGGAAGCCAGTGGTCAGATAATAATTTCATAGAGAAATATATGGCGGTCGTTTCAGTGAATCTACATTATTTTTTATCGAGAGAACGAGTTAAGCGTGCAAACTGATCAGAACTTCTTCCATTAACTGCAGAAAGCCGGGTGATTGTCGATGACCGAACGCGAGAGAGTAAAAAAACTTGAGTATAGAAAGAAATATGCAGCTGGTACATAGCGTGTCGAAATGTGTCGCGTCGATTTTTAAGTATTTTAACGAACCCGCCAAATTCTGTAAATATATTAATTCTTTCGTAGTTATTTGAGTGAGAGAGAGCGAGAGGGAGAGAGAGAGAGAAAGTGTGTGTGTGTGTGAGAGAGAAAGAAGAACGCGCGTGTACAGAGTAAGCATAAATTATGGAAATATGTTAACCGTATAGATACTTGTACATAAGTTTAACGTCCATTCATCGCCATGAATGGGATGTCGTGTACCCGTCGTAATCATTCGTTTCACCGTGAATTTTACTTGTAAAGTGCTTTTATTTTTACGTACTGCCACGGTATGGGAGAGGTGGGCTGTTAGTATACGTTTAGTTTCTGCATAGATGTGTCGATGACACAACGTGGCCGCCCCGAGTCACCCAGCGGGGAAAGCTGTTCTTGATTTTAACATGTGGCGCGTTGCACCACTGTCAGATACTGTTCGATCAAGCAAATGCATCTGTCGCTATGGTTCCTGTATTTTTTTAGGGTACGTGCGTTGATAACATTCTTTGGCAGTCTCAACCCTCTGCACTCGAAGCTATTTTAATTCCGAAACATTTCTTGCTATCTAGAATATTTCCGTTCTATATGAAACTGGTGCAATTTACAAAATTAATAATGTAAGAAGTATTTCGAATAACGATATAGCAATCTTTATTGGCGCCTTAGAGTCTCTGTTCCAGTGCTAAGGATTAAAGTATCAAAAAATGGATTTAATCTTTTACGCTCGGAAACCATTTCTTCACGGTTTATAAATGTTTGGTGATTAATTGAATACAAAGAAATTTGTATGCAGCTTAAATATTTGATCCGTATTGCGACAACCATGATTTTGATCGAATACAGTCTGCCAGGGGTGCTGGAACAGGAAACAGCGGTTCGTGTTTATGTTTCTTCGGTGTTGCATTGGAAATGATCGCCTACAAAATTCTACGTTCGGTCGATTGTGTCCTAAACTCGTGCTCGGAGAACAATGGAAAAACGATCTACGCAAAGTGATAAAACTTATTTAAAATTTATTATTTGGCGCTGCCGGATTGCAGTAGAATGACGAAATGCTGTACATGTTCACGTTATTTATAAACGCAGGAGGTAAACAATAAAGTGGAGCATCTGTTTATTGTATTTAAGTGTACGCTGGACTATGTTCGAACGGTGTTCGAGAGCACACACATTCGGGGAAAAAAATGATTTTTAAAAAAACGGGGGGAGAAGTTACCGCAATCGTTGAATTGTATTTAACAACAAAGTTACAGAAAATACTGTATAGTTCGGTCGGATGAGAGAAACAATTCGAGTAATCAATGAATGTCTGATAGAAAGCACGAAAGGGAGAGAGAGAAAGAGAGAGAGAGAGAGAGTGAGGATGATGCGAATGAAAGTACTATTTAGAAAGAGCTACGATATTTTTGAAACAGAAAGACTACGATTAGTGATGTATTATAATGCCGCATACCTTCTTTCCCCCCCTCCCTTACCACACTACCCTCTTACGGATACTTAGAGTATAATTGAGAAAAAAAGCGTCTTGTACAATTCTGCTCCGAGAATTTCCACGAAGACGACGTAAAATATAAGTTTTGAATATTTTTTACAATATCTACATATATTTCTTACCTTTACCTTTGTCTGACTACCAATACTTGTAGAGAGAAAGAGAGTGAGAGAGAGAGAAACAGAGAGCGAGAGAGAGAAAGGTGCCTATATGAACGATGTGATGTGTAAGTTCTGTAAATACCACCGTAACGAGATGATAATTTATTTCAACATCACGCCACACAAACAAACATCACACACATACACACACAAGTACACACATTTTTTTGTATTATTTGTAAGTTTTAACGTATTAAAGCAGAAATTCGAACGTGTAACAAGTGTTTTGAATGGGACGAGAAACCGCCGTCATGGTTTTTTTGGGACACGCGTGCGTATATGTTCCGATGTGTCGGTAGTAGGAATCGCAGTATTGAACTAAAATACACGTGTATTTACATACACGTACCTCAGTACGTGTCCTTATTTCAAGTATACTTTAATTAACAACAACCGCAGAATTTGTGAAACCATACAGTCTCGATATACATACATTAAAAATTGTACAAATTAAAATCGTGAAATAGTACACGTTTTTTTAAATAATATACGTGAAATAGTACACGTGTATTTATAAATATACGTGAAATAGTACACACGCGTCTATTTAAATATACTTAAATGTGTACTTGAAATGACACGTACTTCAGTACGTGTACGTGAAGTACGCGTGAAACAGGGATCTCTGGTCGGTAGCTTCGGAGATCGCGGGACAAGTTCCGATTCATTGATCATTGAGCAAGAATTAAGGTCGCCAGACAATCCTCTAGCATTGCACGGGATCTCTCGATTTCCGTGTGCACAGGATGCGTTTAGTTTTGTCGGCCGTGCAAGGACGCTCGCTCTCGCATAAATACAGAGGATCCTTTCGACCGATGATCAGTCGAAAAAATCCCTGTCTGATGACTCGCGATACATTATTCGTCATGTCGCCGACATTAATTTGGAGCATAACGTTTCTCGCGAGTATAGCGCGTGTCCTTTGCGACTCTAGTTCGATTATCCTGCAGGGGGAGAATCAGTCGGGTTCCTCGTTGACGGATATCCTGCGAAAAAAGATCGACTCGGCTCGAATATTCCTCGACGACGAGAAAACGAGTAAAGGGGACAGTTTCGGACACAATAGAGGTCAGCAAGGATTCTATGAACGGAAACAGGACGAAAGAAGGTACGACGAACAGGACACCAAGCAGAAGGGCCACGACAAAGGCCGACACAGCTTAGGCGAGTCCGAAGCCATCGATCAAGGAAGGAATGCTTTTGAACGTCACGGGAGCGGATATTATAAAAAAGGACATCATAGGACCGGTTTCACCAACAACTACCATAAGGACGAGTCTGGCAATAATTCGAGCTTTTACGAGGACAGCGACGGCGAGGGGGGCCATAAGTCCGAGGGGAACAACGGTGTTTATTATGGACAGAAATCGAAGGACTCGTTTAGGGACGGAGCCCGAGATGCTGCCTATACTGGGCGAGATCGGGGACTGCAGGGACTCTACGACAATAGGGAGAAGTAAGTTTTTGATTAACAAATGAATGGTTTAATTTTCTTTTTCTTCTGGGAAGAAATCGCTATGACTATCGAATAAATCGTAGCAGAAGGGGCTCATGATTTCCTTAAAGAAAAATACAATTTATATTAGATCAATGCAAAAGTTTTACTTAACTTAACAACAACTTTTAACTTAACAATACAACAGAATATATTATAAAATTTTAATATACAGGGTGTCCCCCACGTAACTCTTTTCATGATTTTTCAAGTACCTCCGATAATCTTGAAGTGCCATTTAAAAAAATGAAGGTGGCCTTGACAATAATAAAAAAATTTCGAACTTCTTTTTATTGCAATGTATAGCCAATCGAAAACTGATCAACTTTTGTTGAAAATATTTTCTTGTCAAATTATCGCAAGTACTTAAAAAATCGTGAAAAGTGTTGGACACACTGTATATTACGGCCCTAATACAAAATCAGCCTTTGCACTGATTTAATCTACAATTTACCATTTAAATTCGGTAGATCCTGTTTTAAATTCATCACATCGACGGGATAGTGTTGGTAGATGATCTTTTTTCTGCTGTTTAGCTACCACGATTACCAGGACCATACCGGAGGATATCACAGAGATCGATTTAAAGATGACAGGAGAAACTATTTGCAAGACGATGCGGGACATCACTTCGATCGAAATGGGAACAAAGTTTACTATCGTAGAGAGAACATGTACCCAACTATTCGTCGTCATGATTATGTATTGCCATTTGGGAATTCTCATTACGATCTCGTGTCCAGGGATCATTATACGGATGATAATTACGACGCACCTTATTTTGGAGATTATAGGTAATAACTAAAGACGTCCCCTACTATGTCGTTTGAACGTCTAAAATAAGACGTCTTTTTTTGGGACGTCTTAAAGACGTTTTTTTTCTTTTCAAAAGGAGCATTATTTATTTATTTCTAGGTATTTTCCGAACCATCGAACCGGTTACGGACGAGGACTGCATTATCCTTACAAAGAACGTTACCATAAAAGTTTTCTGGATGATTTTTCTGGTGACGAGTACAAGAAGAAATACAGAAATGATTTCGACAACGGATACTATAGATTGTAAAATATATTTATAAAATGTAGACACATGACGAATAATTTTATTAAATGAAACTATGGCTTTTACGTTTTTGTGTCTCTAGTGTTCTTGCTGCTTAAAGCACTATTACGTACGCTAGGAAATCCACCGCTGCCAGAAATATCGAGTACACCAATGTCTCTGAAACTTTATCATTTTCGTCATGAGTGACATTACTTTATAACCTTATAACAATTCAATTTGTTTGTAATAACGTACTGGTAATAACGTACTAGTAGTGTCCTGTTGCATATTTACGAAATCGTCGTAAAATGTGAAATGAGACATAGTTAAGTAAACGTTGACTGCGTTTGTCATAGTCCGTAAAAACCAAAAAAATTCCGGATCAACATTATTGTTTTTACTCATCTTCCGAAAAGTTGCTTCCAGTAATTCTCTTTTTTAAATCCAAAGACAAATTGGCGCTTCTTTAATTCAGCATTTAATAAAGACTAAGAACGAACTTCGAGGAGTCAAATTTTCAAATTTATCTTCTGGATCATGGACCGCTGTGATCACTAGACTGTGGATTTTTATGCATTTATGGCTTCAAAATTTAAAAAAAATGCTAGAAAATAAAATCCCACAGAATTTAGTATGATTTTTATTTAATTCACATCTACAAAGACTACTATCACTGAAAATAACATTTTACATGATTCCACTTTCTTAAAATTTGCCTACAAAAATTGAAAATTGCATAAACATCCGCAGTCTAGTGATCACAGATGAAGTATAACTATATGAACACCATGTGTTATATAACTATATGGACA